>CM057226.1:24429889-25127755 GCA_029891385.1 Erythroxylum novogranatense
TGTGAGACTTTTAACTCTTGTGTGTCAATAAGGTAGTTGTTGAAAGATCATTTGTGTGTGTGACTATTCCTCACCCTCGTTGAGCCAATGCTTCTAAATCTTTCCTATGCCCTTCTTGTGAAGCATTTGTTGTTAACAATTTTCTTCATTCACAAGAACATCTAGCTCTTCATTCACAAAGAACATCTAGCTCTTCATTCACAAAGAACATCTATCAACAATCTTGGGGAAACTCCAGAAACATACAGCATATATTTCTATATTTTCATTTATAGAAACATACAGTTATTGAAAGCATTCATGAAAACTAGGAATTTATAGAAACATACAGCATATGTTCCTGTTCTTGAAAGCTAATTTTAACAGCCATGGACTTCTATATTTTCATTTTCCACCATATGTTCCAGGACTTGATTCCACCATTTTCAGTAAATTCATGTAATAAGCCTCATCTCTTTTCTGCAATTAAGATATAATGCCTAATGTTCAGAAACAAAAATGGTCTCAAAAGATGAGGATATAAGTTTAGCATCAAACATTACTTCTTTTGAAGTTGAAAATTTCAATGCTTCGTTGCAGGAGAGGAACTTCATAGACATTACGAAAACAGAAAACCAAGAAAATCTCCGACTTCTTTTCGAGGAGTTATCACAAGCACGTAAGTTCCTACACGACGAAATTTGCACTAGTGAAGTAGTTGAAGTAGCCATAGAATGATGATTCTATGGCTAGACATAAATGAAATCTAAAGCATTACTTTAGGATGATACTTAAGAATTGATGAGCATTATTAAATGAAATCTAAAGCATTACTGCTTTCCATATACCCTTCTCTTGCAATATTGATGTCATTGCTTACCGAAATTAGATACCAAGCCTTTCCTGAAAGTTCAACAATGCATTAGCATAAAGTTCATTACGAAAGTTCAACAATGCATTAACATAAAGTTCTTCAATGTCTGAACACGAAAGCTCATGCATATGCCAGAAATGAGTAATAGCATAATCTGATCTCCATGTACAAAAGGCTTATAAAAGGAAAATGATTGAAACCAAAAGATAACCAATTTCGATGACATTTACGTGTGGGATTCTCTCAATTTGTTCATGAAGTAAATCAAAGTGCAATGTATGTGAATACTAACTCTTTACGAAATTGGAGTCAAGAGAAGTATAATGCAAACTAACCCTTTTGTGAGAATTGCACATCATTGTATCTAATTTTGATTGTCTTTATGTTGAAGTTCACAAAGAACAAAAACAGCATAGATAATGCCAATCATCTAGCTCTTCATTCAAAATCAGTCTATAATCTTCCAATGATCATCATCATACAATCAACTTTGATGTAAATAACTATGTATGATAGATATAAGAGCGGTTTGATACAATGTAGGATAGATATTTATGGAAGTTTTGTGCAAATGTCTTTAATTTGCAGGAATATAGATGATTACTAACAAACTATATTTCTAGAATTTAACCAAGTTATATTCTCTAATCTAACTCATAACTTCTCTAACAAAATAAATTCTAACAGATGATATATTCTACATAGGTCATGATATATTCTAAGATGATATATTCACTGCAATAGGAATACTTACCCAATAGGAATACTTCAAATGTTTATCATTTCTTTTCTTTATTATCAAATGTTTTTTGTTCTACCTAATGGATATTTGCAGGTGAATCCCATAGGACACGGTCTGCCAAGAAGAAGAATAAGGCTACACCAAGTAGCTTAGTTCCTACACAAGCTAGAGTCCACTGTACCGTTCACTAATTGGAAGTGCAAATAGTGAACTTAACGATCGTACACAACCACATAATAAGGCACTCACCTGCACTGCACTCGCACTCTCCACTTGACACTACAGTGTAAGCTCAAACCCATTCACTTTCCAACCTACTACAACACAAGAGAAGGAACATCTATGCCTAGTATTCGTCGAGAGATAAGTATGAACAAATTATGAACATTCGACGTAATATGAGTTCTCCGTCAACCACGAAGAGATGCCTCAAGCTACTCAAGAGATGCGTCCGACTTCTAATCATCGACTCGATTACCATTTTACGTGAAATACTTTCTACCTGGCTCCTCTTCTACAAACACTCGCAGTATGATCTTAATATTAATTATTAACATTAATTTTAGTTATTAACATTGTTATATGTTAATTATACATTATTCCTTTCCTATTTTAGGATCCACGACTAATGCAAAGAAAACAAGGGTCTTACAAAAGGACACAGATTAACAAAGATTAATAAGGCAATTGGTAAAAATTGGAATGAGATCTCCTCATGAAGGGCGACCAACCAACTCAGATATATCTGCCAAATTATCTAATGAGATTGGTCGGTATCCCAAATTTCTTACCTATGAGAACAAAATTTTCAAAAATTACTAATGAGGAATTGGACATTGCATTTGATAAGTTAGACGTAAGTATTGTAAACTAATCCTATTTATGCGTGTTTTCCACATGCTTAAAGTATTGATCAATAATTATAATTTTTCGAAAAAAAGTTGGGCGTCGAGGAATGAGGATGACAACGAAGTACATGTCCTGTGAAGAGGTTTCTTTCTTTAAGGTCTAAAGATCAAAGGTATAATCTAAAAAGCATTTTACCAAGCACGGAAAGGATGTGAAGCGGATTACATCACGATGGCGAGTGGATGGATTGTGCAAGTATTATCGAGCAACCGCCATACAAGGTTAGTTTTTTATAGTTAAACTTTATTTAACAACTTCTTTGATAATTAATTATATTTTGGTATTTATGAGTTGTGAGTTATAGATGTTATAATAGATTTTATTCCGTGTATGATTAGGAAAAAGTCAAAAAGCTAAAATGGCAAGGAGTCGGTCAAATGTCCACCAAACTCGGCTCCAAGGCCTTTAGCGATCGACATGAGATTGTGAGTTATTATCTTTTAAATTATATTTTACTTTGATTGACATTTTAAAATTTATGAAAAAATTACTAGTAATATATTTCTTTACAACAGATCGACAGGAAGGAGAAGTGTGACCGGATGAAGCTATGGTATCACACTCATTATAATGAAACCAAAGATCAATGGACAACTCTCAATGCAAAGCAAAATGGGTGAGTACATAATTCATTTACAAATATTTGCTACACGAGAATGTATGTAATTTATTCTTACTTTTCTAGGAATTAATGTCGTGAAATGACACATTCAATAAACAAGGTCATCCGTGACATTGGATGAAGTGTGCGACAAAGTCTTGGGTACAAGATCGATTACATTGTTGGCATGGGAATTGGGCCACGACCACGAGGAATACTTCGCCAGAAAGAGACTTGAGGCAATTAGAGGAGTCAAAGAGGGCTCATCGAGAGTCAATGAGGGCTAATCAGAGTTCTGATCTCAAGTCGATGAGTTGACTAAACAATTTCAAGAAATGAAGGATCGATTAACTTCACAAGTCGAACAACAAAATAAGCTCTTGCAAGTTTTATCTTCTACACATAATGTTCATTTAGACTAAACATGTTAATATATTAAACACTTATGACGTTTACTTTATTTTAATTATCTTATTATGACATGTTTGGGAATTGCGATTAAATAATAAGTTGTTTTTTTGCATGTATTCAATTCTTATTATACATTAACAATTATTAGAATTAATGATATATTCAAAAATTGATACATTGTTAAATAAATTTATTCATAAGCAATTTTTATTTTTACTAACTCATTAATAATTTACAAATTTGATAAATATTAAATTTGCAAAAATTATAAAACAAATTTAAATTCAAAATTAATTATAATTCATATTTATTAAATTCAATTTTTATTCGAAAATTGAAATTTACACATAATTAATTCAAATTGATTAATAATTAATTTTGCAAAAATAGTTTAAATAAATATCCAGTTAATTATTAATTATTAATTATTAATTATTAAGCAATTTACGACGTCTACATAAGGAGGCGTCGTAGAAAAGAATTTTCACGGCGTCTTCTAGCGTCGGATAACAATCGTTTATCGGCGTGCGAAGACGTCGATAAAGCGATTGTTATCTTAAACGTTTAGAGACGTCGTGAAAATTTTCTTTCTACGACGTCTTCATGAACGTCGTGAAATCTTCGGTTTCAATCTGTGACGTCTACTCGGGCGTACGCTAACTATGTAAACTTTTTTGGACGTCTTTGTAAGCGTCAAGAATATCTGCCCTTCAACGACGTGTTACAATGACGCCGTAGATAACCAATGCTTACCCTACCTTCCACGACGTTGTTTGCGGCGTCTTAATGAAACGTCGAAGATAGTGTTCTCTGACGGAAATTTTCTTTCTGAAGCGTTTAAAAGCACATTTAAAAGGCCTCCTTTTCTTGTAGTGTGACATTCACCGTGAAATGGTTTCACTGACATATGAATACTCATTAAAACTTTTGATAGATGTTGTTTTTTAATGAAAAAATCATTAAAGGCTTTTAATAAATGTTATGCGATAGTTTAATGCAAAGTTTTTAAAAGATTTTGGTTAAAGGCTTTTGTACAAATGTTGTCGTCGGTATGGTTTAATATAGGTTTATCTTTATCTTTATTTTTATTTTTTATTACTAAAAATGTAATATGATCGCTAATGTTATTAAAATTGATTTAATAACATGAAATCTTGAACCTTTAAAATTATTGAGTTTATTTTGATATAATATATGATATTTTATCAAAAGAATTTTCCATCAATAAAATAATACTAATATTTATTTTGTTTGCAAGTAATGACTTGATAACTAAGTGACTTATAGTTAGGGGATAAATAATATTTTCCATTGCATATGATGCATGTGTGAGAAAAATTACTTAATTTTATACTTTTAGCCTAGACTACCTAGGGAATATAATATTAATTAATTCTTTGTCACTTGGGTGGATAAATTAAACTATACTAATATGAACGACCTAACAATTAGGAGACTATATAGTATTGAGCTTACTATAAATTTTATATGATAAAATAGAAATTTATCACTCTTTAATTATGCATGAGTAATAACTTGGCAACCAAAGGGATCATTCATATTTTAAAGATTTTATATCATTTAGATAAAAGTCCTTGTATTAATGATATATGATCTTGTTCTTATTTTGGTGTTTTCTTTTATTAAATTTCTCAAAATATCTACTATATCATGCGAAGCATTCTTGATGTTAATAAGCTAGCGGGTAACAATTTTGGTACATTAATATGAAATTGTTCTCATGCATGAAAAACTTATCGATGTGATCTATAAACCCGTGAAGGAAGTCGCCTCTGAGGGAATTGATGGTGCTAATGCATTGGATGTATATTTTAAGTATAATGAACAAAGTACTAATGCCAAGTGCATTATACGGCATCAATGAGTTACGAACTCTAAAAGCAACATAAAGGTATGAATCATCTACAGATCATTGCACATCTTAAGAAGATGTATGGGTGACATAGTGGGGTATTAGATATCAATTATCTAATTCCTATTTAAAATTTGAATCGAAGCCCAAATCTCTTATGGGACCCTATGTTCTTAAGATGATTGATCTTATAAAACAACGAGAAGTTAGGGTGTTCACTAGGGAAAGAGTTGTCACAAGATTGATCTCACAATCTCTTCTGATATTTTTCATTATTCATTATTAATTTTAGCATGAACAAGATGGACTGTGATCTTCATAAAATGCTCAACTTATGGATCAATTATGAAAAGCAAGTAGCATCGTGCGAGAAGGTGAAAGTGTGTGGTTGTGAACTGATTGGTAACTCTTCTAAGAGTAAGTGGAAGGGTAAAAAAAAGCTAAAAAAAAATCATCTTACACCCAAAGGTGTTTAGAACAAATCCAAGGGTAAGAAGAAGAGAGTTGACCAAAAGGATGTTGATGTTTCTTTTGTACAAAGAAGGGACACTGGAAGAGGAACTGCTTAGAGTATTTGGCTACTTTAAAAGGCAAGAAACAAGATTGGATATTTATGAAAAATGTTTTCATGATTTCTTTAACTACTATTGATTCTACTAAATGGGTATTAGATGTTTGTAGTAGCTTTAACATCTCGCAATATGTTGCAGGTCTAAGGATCGATGAAGAGATTGAAGAAGGAGAAGATAAACTACAAGTTGGGAATGGAGCAAGTTCTTTGCTGCCCTAGTTGTAGGAAATATTTCTCTTGTTATGCTTATGAAAAAGATTTTAATACTAGAAGATTGTTATTATGTTCCTAAGTCTGTTTCGAACATTGTTTCCATTTTGTTATTAGACAAGCGTCGATTTCATATAATCTTTAAGAATAACCAATGTAATGTGGTTGGGTCGGCAATATTGGGCCTGAGTCCAACATTACAGACGATCGATCGATCACGCACTCCATGGCTTAATTTGGGTCTAATCCACAAACCAGCCCGTCGACGTGAAAACCTCCCATGCATCGCACGTGAGAAGCGTAAGGACCTAAAACCTAGCAGAAATCATATATAAGGTTTGATTCTCTCATTATCAAGGTACGTAACTCATAACCTAGAGATTCCTCCGATTGATCAATCCACCTTCACCAAAAACCTTACTGAAAGGCGTCGGAGGGTTACTGGGACATCACCCCCGACGTGCCTTCCATTGTTTTTGAGTACATTCGTAGCTTGGATCACGTGAAGTTGCCAACCGATGGAGCCAAACGGCAACGCACCATTCGGCGTAATCCGAATTTGAACAATTGGCATGCCGTGGGGCCGACTTAGGAACCACGTCTAGAACCACGCAGATAAGTCGGTATGCGGCGGCAATGAATCACGACATAGCGGCGTTCTGACCTGGTGATCTGAGCGTGTCGGTTGCAGCATTCGCACACCGCTACTTTGCACACATCTCCGCACGGAGTCTTCCAATCAAGCGATCAACTGCCGACGAGCTTTGAGCGAAGAAGCGAGCATGGCGTGGAAGATAACGCCGCGCACCACGCAACCGAATCTCGGCACGGTAGGCGCAGATCCTCCTCCGCCCACACGCGCCTGGCCGAAAGCATGATAAGAGGCGGTGAGTTGGTGATTCGCCAGACATCTGCGAATGCACAGACAATGGCGGCCGCCGTCCGTCAAAGGCGGCGGCCGACGACAATTGACTAACAACCGATCACCGCCGTATGAAGCCCTGAAAAAATCGCGGATGATCGGACTCACGTCAACTCGAAGCTTCGTTCGGATCGCCTGACGCGCAATATAACTCTCCCTTCACTCCGGACATTTTGATAGCCTCGGCACGGCACAAAGACAAAGACCCACGAGAAATACAGGGAAGACCAGGCCCTTTGGACTACGCAACACTTCGATCCATGATGAGCCTACACTGTGTCCGGATGCTATCGGTGTAAGGCCTTCAGACGACTTTCCAAGAGGGAGCTCGGCGATGGTTCAACGACCTACCCGGGTTGTATCACATGTTTGAGGACTTGTGTCGCTCTTCCTGAATCAATTCGCCACTAATGGCGACCCGCAGAAAATGGCTTTGGAGGTGATCAACTCACCCAAGGAAGGAATGAGTTCATGGAGTTCATCACTCGGTTCAACAACGAGGCGATCGAGTACCGATCTCACTTTCGTCTATGCTAGCCGCACTCACAGAAAATCTGAGGGACGAGGAGTTCGAAAGTCGTTAGCCTCGATCAACCTCGCTTCGGTTCAGAAATAAGAAGCCGAACGAGTATATTCACGAAGAAGTCTTGAAAAACACGAGATGTCGGACGAAGATCGCTCATGCGAAACGATTGTATGCAACCCGCCTAAGACAAAAAAAGCCGGTCGAGCTGGAAAAGGCCGACCGATCGGCTGAGGATATCGCGAAGTTCACCCCGCTAAACAGTCGTATCTTTGAAGTACTAGCGGCCAGATTAGGCGGATGGGAAAACTATCAAAGAACCCGAAGAATGAAGACCGTCTGAGGGCGGAACCCCAATTTATTTTGCCGTTTCCACAGAGAATTCGGTCGATACGGAAAAGCTAACAGCGGTTGAAAAAGAGATTGAGCTCCTCATTCAAAAGGGAGGTTAGGCGATTCGTGAAACACGAGCGAAACACCGGCGTGGGACCGGCGGTCGACAACAAAGCGCCACCCCGAGAGCAGCGAGCGGGAATGATGGGGGTGGCGGAGCACGAATCTGAATAGCCGTCGAGAAAGCGAGGGCTTATCGAGGAAAGGAACGACTGAAATGCGAGCAATGAAGATGACCGACCGTGGGGTTATTAACCACGATATTTAAGCGGAAATGCGGCGGGGGATCCCGATTAAAGGTCGAAAACGACACGCCAAAGCAGGTCGCGATTTACTCCCATCAAAAACCAAAGGAGAGCGACGAGTGATCTCTTTCAATGAGTCGGACCTAAGCGGGTACATTGCCCTCACGATGGCGCCCTCGTCGTAAATCTCAACATGGATGGTTACGAGGTGAAGCGGGTGATGATTGACCGCAGGCGATTGATTCGACTTGCTATACTATAAACCTTCAAGCAAATGAGGGTGCAGAAGAGCGGTTATTACCTGCAGACACCCCATCAAAGGAATAGCAAGGCGTCAAGCACCCGTCGCTTCGGGTCTACACGAAAGTGAAGTTTGGACGAAGCCATGCCAGATAGAGGGACGTGGAGTTCCTAATAAAAAGTTCAAGGGCATACAATGCAATAATTGGGAGAGCTACTCAAACGCCTCGGTGGTAGTCTCCACATACTACCGAGGCTATGAAGTTCCCGGCCTCACTGGCCCGAGTCGTTAGGTCGCAGAAAATCGCCAGGGAATGTTATGGCGAAACCAAGACCTAGAAGGCGGTAGTCTTGTGAGCTCTCTTGACGTGAGAGCCGACGAAGAGACTGGACGGGATGAATCCAGTGGAAGAGGCGAACGGTCGTCTTGGTTGAAGCCACCCCTCAAGTTTACAAATCTAGGTTACGAGCCATGAAGAACCTAGCTAGAGAAATCACCGATTGTTTGGTGGAAAATGATCAATTTTGCTTGGATACCAAGCGACATGCCCGCATTTCTCGGACAACAGCATGTCACTCCTCGGCATTGGCATGACCGCAGTTCGATCGATGAGAAGAAGCGATGGCATAGTAAGGAGCGCCAGGTGATCGAGAAGGAAGTCTGAAGTTGCTTGAGGCGGGGTTCATAAGAGAAGTCAAATACCGAATGGCTCGCTAACGTGGTCTTAGTAAAAAGAAGAGCGGAAATGGAGGATGTGTATAGACTTCACCGATCTGAACAAAACATGTCCAAAAGATGACTTCCCATTGCAGAAGATCGATCGGTTAGTAGATTCCACCTTAGGACCTGCGAATCGACACCGGACGCCTTTCTGGTATCATCAAATCGAGATGAGTCTAGAAGGCGAAGAAAAGGCCGCCATTCATAAACCAAGAGCACATACATCGCTACTGTAATGCCCTTCACGAAAAGCGTGGGAGCGACCTACCAACGGCTCGTCATGGAAGTCTTTAAAAATAGATCGGTCGATTCGGTTGAAGCATCGTGGATGATATGGTGGTGAAAAGTAAGGCGGTAGGGAGTGTGGAAGATCTCAAGGAAGTCTTCCGCACCAATAAATTTCGGATGAAGTTAAACCCAAAAAATGCGTGTTGAGGGTGGCATCGGAAAATTCACAGGGTTTATGATTACTCGGCGGGAATGAAGCTAATCGAGAAAGATTGAAGCCATCATCGAGATGCTTCGCCACAATGTTTGAAGGATGTTTAGATATTGGCCGGTCGGATAGTCTCATTTGGCGTGTTCATTTCAGATTAGGGATAAGTGCCTTCCATTTTCAAAGTCTTGGAGAAAGCGAATGTGACTCAATTAGATGGCGGACGAGTGCGAACAAGCTTTCCAAACCTTGAGCAAGATTTATCTAGACCACATTGCTCGCAAAGCCCTGAAGGGGAGACCCCGATTTTATATTTGGCGGTCACGGAAGGGTCGATCGGTAGCGGTACTTATCCGATCGGGAGGCGAGCAACACCCGTCTACTACGTTAGCAAAGTGTTGACCGGCGAAACGCGATACGAGCCCATAGAGAAGCTAGCACTCTCTTTGATAATGGCACCATGAAGCTAAGACCTTACTTCCAAAGTCATACCGTCGAGGTATGGATCGATCAACCCTCGAGCGATTCCAAAAGCTCAAATCTCGAATTCGATCGATAAAGTGGTATGTAGAACCGAGAGTTCGATATTCAATACAAGCCCAGTCGACCATTAAAGCACAAGTATCGCAGATTTCATTGCTGAGACGAGCCAACCGAGCTCGAAGGACGAAAGCGCTCATCGCTCGAACTTGTTCGTTGATTCGTCATCCAACGTCAAGGATGCGAGAGGTGGTAGTGCTAATCGGCCCAGATACTGGAAGAAAAAATGGAATACGCCTTCTGGCTAGAATTCAAGGCCTCCAATAACGAAGGCAGAGACGAGGCTTTGATAGGCGGCCTCAATTAGCCCAGAAATGGAAGTGAAGCATTTGAAGATATATAATGATGTACAAGTGGTGGTCACCCAAGTCACCGGGAGTATGAGGCGAAGGAACAACATGATAAGATACCTGAGGTTGGTCAAGGTGAGTCGAGCCATTTCAACAATATTCAATCAATGAATAGAACGAGCTCGAACGCTAAAGCGGATCGCTCTCCAAATGGCTTAAGCCGTGATGCCATAAACAATATTCTAGTCGAACGACTAGATCGACTTAGTATCCGAAGGTCAAGAAGCTTTCAATGCAAGTACCAATTTGTCAAGTCGATGTAGGCAAATCACGCAAGATTTTTGGAAGGAAGGCAACCGGAAGATGCGTCGAAGCCAAAAGTTAATGGTAAAGGCGGCCGAATACACGGTTGTCAATGGTTCGCTATATGTTTATCTACTGACCGGCCGCTCCTTCGATGCTCGAATAAAGAAGAAGCCGAAGGTGCAAAATGGTCAAGTCCACGAAGGAATGTGCGGAAATCATGTAGGAGGCGTAATGATGGCCCACCGATTGGTCGAACAAGGCTACTCTTGGCCGCGATGAAGAAGAGATGTCGAAAAGGTCGATCGATCGCGAGGCTGCCAGAGAAAAAGCAATTTATCTCACCGGTGACCGAGAGGATGAAAATTGTAAGTCATCCTATCCTTTCACCCAATGGGGCATGGATATATCGGGCCTTTCCTCTCTGGTCCGGAAAAAGAAATTTTGATAGTTAAGTGAGTATTTCACTAAGTGGGTAGAAGTAGAATCTGTCGCCACAATCACCGAGGGAAGGTTGAAAGCTTTGAAGAAGAATATACTTTGTCGCCGGATGCCCATGGTATTAATTACAGATAATGGCCAGCTTGACAACGAGTTCAGAGACTTCATGACGATCGATCAAGATCAAGCTACAATCGACTTCAAGAGCCCACCCGCAAAGCAACGGTCTCATGGAGAACACTAATAAAAGATCATGAATGCCCTCGAAGCGTGCCTGGATGGTCGAAAGACTTGGGTGGAAGAAGTAAGACGAGGTTTTGTGGGTATATAGAACCACACCGAATCGGAGACACTGGGAAACACTGCTCAGATGACCTTTGATGTAAGCTCTAGCCCGATGGAAAGGCACAGATAATCAAAGTGGTGTCGGGTTATGATGAAGAAGCGCAATGACGAAGCCCGCAGAGGCGTAACTCGCTCTCCTCGAGAGATAGAGAAAGAGCACCGCCGCTCAGAGGCCATCGTGCAAAAGCGACCAAGTTCTATAACCGGAGGGTCAAGACAAGCAATGTAAAATAGAGGTTACGTCCTACGGAAAGTCGAGGTACTGGAAGCATCCTGAAAGCTCGAAATTTGGCATGGGAAGGACCTTACCGAAAGTAATCAAGCAAGTCGGGCATGGTTCTTACGTCCTCAGTGATGAAAAGGGAAGATTCTACCAAGGCCTTGGAACTCGCAGAATTTGGGCGTTCTACCAAGAGCTAAGTTTTATTCAGAAATAATCTTTCCTTATTATTACTTTTGTATACGTGTAGGTACCTTTTTTCTTGTCCGCCGAGACAGGTTTTTAACTACACGCCTCGCTTATCATTAATAAAGGGGTGTTCAAGTTTCTAGAATGAAGAGCTCCATTGTGGCAAAGATTAAAATCAAATTAACCATCGCTGACATTTTCTATAGATCGACTTCGATCGGTTGGCCGCCAGATAAGATCCCAGGGCCTTGCTTTGTATCTCCTAAGATCGACTCAAATTGGCCGGTCGGGTCGCCAGACAAGATCCTGGGCCTTGCTTTCAGATCTCCTTAGATCGACTCGGTCGGTTGGTCGCCAGAGACAAGATCCCCGGGCCTCGTTTCAGATCTCCTTAGATCGACATCGGTTGGTCGGGTCGCAGGATAAGATCCCAGGGCCTTGCTCAGTATCTCCTTAGATCGACTCGATTGGGTCGGTCGCCAGACAAGATCCCCAGGGCCTTGCTTCAGATCTCCTTAGATCGACTTGATCGGTCGGGTCGCCAGGACAAGATCCCAGGGCCTGCTCGGTATCTCCTTAGATCGACTTCGACGGTCGGTCGCTGTGACAAGATCACAGGGCCCTTGCTTCGACATCTCCATAGATCGACTTGATCGGTCGGTCGCCAGACAAGATCCTCAGGGCTTTGCTCTTGAGCATTCTCAATAGTCGACCTCGGTTGATCGGTCGCTAAGACAAGATCCTGGGACCTCGTTTTAACCCGATCATGACTTTTACTCAATACTGATCGGCCGTGCGTGAACACTCGAGCCTACTACGATCGAAGCAAAGAACAAACACAAAGAATCGACTTTGAAAAATAGCTTCGAGAAGATGAAATACAAAACAAAGGTTCAATCGATCGAATTCGTCACCGCCACAAGCGACCAGTGAGCTCCTCCGCAAACGATTTTATCAAGCTAGAAACGAGACCACTACTGACGAAAACGAAGAGCCAAAAATATGGGTAGTAAGTTCAAAGAAAAGAATTTTATTTCGCAATTTGGTCACAGTCCTGGCCCCGCCGGTGAGCTTCAAGTGTTTAGGGGAGAAGGTGTATCCGGAGAATACTTAAGCGGATGGATGCTCGAGAGAAGTCTCCAAAGGGAGAGGAGCAGACAGTGGAAGCACCCTACAGAGAACCTTCATTAGAAGACCGTTGGATCCTGCTTTTAACCCATTACTCATCTGATTTCTCATACGCATACATGATTCCTTAGAAACCTCGATTAATCTGAAAAAAACTCGATAATTTTTTTTTCTTATTCATCTTAACTCCACTTTCCCGATTCGGGTCTCAACGGAAAATGAAACGAGAACAAAACAAAAGTAAACCGAATCTGAACGGAGGAAAAACATACTAAACGAAGAAACATATCAAAACAAATTACGAAGCACATGAAAATCAAAGACTAAAGAATTGAATCCAAGCAAATTACAAAGCAAATCAAGGCTCGAAATCGAAAGCAAAATGATGAAACGAATCGAATCTGATATTAAAGTATGGAAACAAACTAAAACTAAGCCAAAACAACTCGAACCGAAGGTATAAGGCGGAATGAAATAAAACAAAAGCGGAAACAAAAAGCACATCGGTTTGAAAGGCATAATGCGAAGCAAAGTTAACATCTCAAGCATAATTCAAATAGGGTAAATCAACAAGACAAACGTGAGGCTAATTCAAAAAATTAAGGTAACAATTGGACATCTTTGCAAGGAAAGGTAGGAAACTTAATGAGAAATCATGGTTCAATTTAAAGGTGAATCGGAGGCCAAACGAGAAAGTTATAAGAGAAATGTAAATGACCCAAGGAATAGTATTTGACCATATGAATAGTAATCGCCAACTTCCACCCTTATATCTTTTTACTTCAATTCGATTAGGATGCACCATATCTCATTTTAAAGATATCAATACCTCTACAATTTTCATGAAGGACAGAAATTCCAATTCCCGCTCTAAAGGCTTAAAACCCATCCAAGGTTCAGCCCAAAATTGCCTATGAATAGTAATCCGAGAAACCCTAATTGCATAATGGCAGTAAATTTCAAACGTCCATAAATTTTTCATCCCAATTCGAAAACTAACCCATTTTATACCATTTTAAAGTTCTTAACTTGCTCTACAACTTTCCGTAAGACCTCTTATTCCAATTCAATCGCTTGGAGGTCTAACATCTAAGCAAAGTTACTTGCCCAAATTTAAGAAAATTTGGACAGCACCTCCCTAAAATTGATCTAGCCAAAAATCCTAATCTATCCAAGCTCCAAACACGCATAAAACCACTTCTATCTTCCAACTCAATAGCACATCAACTCCAACTTAGGGGCCACATCACACTTTTAAAATTCTAATTGATTTCAAATCATACAACAATTTCACTCACTCTGTCTTTATATCCAAAATCACTATACAACCACATATACATAAGAAACCGATACAACATACATTGAAACTATCTAACCTTTATATTTACAAGGAATTTAAACCAAGACACAACATCAAAGGGCATTTAGTCTTGTTACATCAAACTCTTAAAGCACACATACAAAGTTTCTTCAAACATGACTCCTAAAACCAAAAGCATAGGAGTTGCCTCTTGTTCCGATGCGAGACTCGGCTTGTTTAAAACCCGTGGAGGAGATAGGGGATGAGCACGACGTCTGCGGGTAATGATCTAATAATTAAGTATAAGCTAATACATGCATCAATAATAATGTCAAGTCGATGACCATCAATTTCATTTTCTAACAAATAAAAATAATTACAAAATCACCAAATATCGATAACAAACACAAAAGCACATATCGATGGTTTGAGTGATCCTAACAGACGTACACACATGTTCGATAAGCGACCATGTGTAGTCAAGTGGAACAGAGGGGAGTCCGATTTGAACTCCTATGCCACTAAGCAAAAGCAAGGTGTCTTCTATGACAAGCGCACTTGTTAAGCAGAGGGATCACTACAAACCCACAAAATCATACATGATCATATTAGGCATTCTTCCTAAATCTCATATTCACATTCTTTTCCATTATTCATCAAGCTTTGCCACGAATGGCCATTTCAACAAGATAACGCTCACATAAACATGTAATTCACATATTGAATTTTGATCACTTAACAAACAATATTACTAATCTTTACACAATAGTGCATAGAGCGATTACTGATCTGAGACTCAAATATCACAAATAATCCTTTGTTCAAAAATTCACAAATCATAGGAATATAGCCTAATACTTAATGATTAAAAGTTACCCACCTCTTATCCTTTGGCTTAAAAATTGGGTTAACTTGCCCCAACAGATTAGTTTGACCCTCCTCAGATTCCAAACGTCGCAATTGACCTTAAAGTAATCATAATAAGGCTAATTAATAAAAGAACAAGGTGCTGGAACTTTAAACAAATATGAAAACTCACATTTAAGTTAATCAAATCTTCCTTATATCTCCCATTCACATAAATTAACCTTAACCAAGGCATAAAACCCCTCATCAACACATAATTAACTTAATTACCAATCAACACCTATGCTGAATTTTTTTTTTAAACTATAACCATCAAAACCTCTATCAATTTAATCAATATTTTCAAGAATCTCATGCCTTTGAGACATCCACAAATTCTGATTTTTCTTAGGCTTTCATAACCATTCTTCCTTCCTTTAACTCTAATGGCTCTTCTTCTACTTATCTCAATTCACCTTTATTAAACACATTAAAAACAAAAACCCTAATTTTTCAAGAGACATCAATGCTGGAATTTCTCAAGAATGCAAGAACTTGCCTTAAAACCTATCAATCTTTACTTATTCCTTTCCTAAGTCATAACAACTACAACCCCTTTCAAAGCTAAACCAAATTTTCAACAATCCTACCTTAAAGATACCAACATCAAATCTGATTTTTGTTTTTTTTTTTTTAGCAACTATTCTTCTTTCTCTTTTTCCTTTCTTTCTTATTCTTTCTTGAAGAATTCTTCCAACCAAGGCACAAAATTCTAACAAAGAACTATGATTTAACAAAAGAGATACATGCTGAAAATTTCAAGGAATGGAACAACTTACATTTGAAATTTAATCTAACCTTCCCTTTCTCCATATCTATCTCTTCAAATTATCATTTGAGCAAGAAAGGCAACAAATCTTAACTTAAACCATGAATGACCAAATAATACCTATGCTGAAATTTTCCAGCCAAAGGTAAAACATGATTTAGCTTCCATATCATCCTACCCATACCTTCACTTAACCATTAACATCATAACTTATAAAAATTTAACAAAATTCGAAATCTATCAACCCATGACAAACCTGAATTTTTTCTAAACTTTCATGGAAACTTGACCCTCATCACTTACTCCTTCAACCACCCTTGGTAAGCGTGAAAAACCAAATTAGAACCATAAAACCATGAATGAACAAAAGACACACTTGCTGGAAATTTTCAAAGAATACAACAACTTCCATTTCAACTTACATAATCTTACCTTTCCTTCATATTTCCTCTTCAAAACTTCATATGTAAGCATAAAGACAAAAACCTTAGCAAAATCCATGAATTAACCAAACATAAGCTATGCTGAAATTTTAAAACTAAAGGGAAAACATGAAATTCCTTCAATAACACTTCACCCATAATTTAAGTCACTCATTAGCATCAAAACTTAGCTAACTAACCCACAAAAATTTGCAAATCTCATGCCTAAACCATCACCCACGAAATCAAATTTTTCAACCCACAAACTCAACTCTCCTTTTCCTCATTTTATCATAAACATCTCTTCAATCTACTCTTTGGAAGCGAGAAACACACAAAACCTAACTAGAACACCATCAATTTTCGAAACCCTAACCCAACCTAATCTGATTTTGTTCTTCTTCTCCTCCTCTTACCTTCTTCTTATGCTTCTAACCATATGTTTACAACAAAGAAGATGAAACCCTAAATAGATAGCCAAAAATTCGAAATCTTCATACCTTCTTTGACACCCACGACTTCTTCTTCTTCTTCTTCAAAAGATGATAAAACTCCTTCTTTCCTTTTCTTCTCTCTTTAAACACGTGAACTAACCTTCTTTATGCTTGAAAATCCCTTCTTCTTCACTCCTCTTCACATGGCCGATTGCTTCTCTTCTTGTTCTTCCTTTGGAGTTTCGAAAAAAATGGCTGCTCACTCTCTCCTCTTTTATGTTTTCGTATAACCTAGCAAGAAGACTTAATGGGTTTTAACTCCCTCACTTATTCAATACTAAAAACGACAACACTTAAATGCTAGCCTTCCCTCACATTTTCGTTGGTCACTTACATCATTCACACACTTCACATGCTTCTTCTTTAATTTATTCCGTTAACAAAAATATCTAATCCTTAACTTAAACCTAAGCCCAAATTTTCAAGTCCAAATTGATTTCCCTCCAAACCTTTTCCCAAAATTTCATCTTCCCTCCTTCAAATTTAAAAATTTCGTGGGCCCCCTACAACCCACCATAAAAGTCCTTCTTCCTTTTTCATTTAATAGCAATTGAGATGGACCTAGCCCAAATCTCTTTATTCCATAGCATAAAAAATTACAAGGCCCATCTTATAAATCTTAAGCCTTAAAAGCATTTACTAACTTCCAAATGGCTGTTTCAAATTAAAGCCTAACACCTTATAAAACAAAAGCTCTCATTTAACTAAATTCTTCGATTTAATATTCTAACACCATCTTATGCATTAGAATTCCAATTTAGACTTCTAAATTCCATCGCTAACGTAATTATCCTCAAACCTTCATATTCATTTAAATTCTATAACCTAATTTCATAGGATTCTCAAATCATATAATTCTTTTTCAGACGCATAATGCATCATAAAATAATAATTCTCAATAAATCTAATTTCACTAATTTCTTCATCTAATAATCATAACCTTTATTTTCAAAACAAAGATATCTTCGTAAAATCCTATCTCCCAATCCCGACATCGAAAAAATAGCAAACTTTATATCCACTAAAAGCTCTCGACAGAGGCTACAAGGTTCATGCTGATCATTTTCTCAAATTTTGCTTCAAACAAAGTCAACTCTCAAGTCAAACATTATCTCTCCAAAAGTCAAACTTTCTAAATTCTTCAAATTTTCACACTTTTCTCTTTAAGTCTTACTATTTAACTTCATTTCAATCAACTCATCCACCTTCTTCTCATAATCCATATAAATTTACTCACATATCAAAGTCCTCAAAATTTAATTTTCACCAAAAGTCGGGGTCCAACAAGACCCTCCTCGAGAGGCAACTCAAGGGGAACCGAGCAAGAAATGAGGGAGCAACTCAAGGAACATCCTCATAAGGGATCCTCCTCTTCGAATCGAGGTCTAGCCTCATCCTAACGCCTCGGCTCCCCTCGACTCGCTTCGCCATCTCCTCCAAAGAAAGTCCAAAACTTTAGGAATAAGCGGCCCCAAGATAATCTTCGAACGAGGGGCACGCCACCCCTCAGAGTATAAAGCTCGTGACCCTCCTCAAAGACCACGAGGACCATGTCGCAGTAAGCTCCAAACTCTCCTCGATAAGAACCTCGCCTTCCATCGCTTGATGGCTTCGATCCCGCTCCGCATTGATCGCCGCACTCCGCCAAGGTTTTCTACCGTCCCTATCCACCATCAAGGAGCGGCAATCTATGTGGAGCTGCTTATTAAGCTCCCGCCCATTCTAACAGTTCCCCTCCACTGGCGACCTCTCTCTCCTCTCCATCCTCTCGATCTCCTCTCTTTTTCTCCACTTCCTCTCTCTTTCTCGCCTCGGCCAATCGAGCCAACAAAGACCTCTTCTCCTCCTCCAAGGATGCATTTTGAGCTGGAGGAAGTCTTCCTCCTCTACCTCCAACAAACTGTCCTTCGAGGTCTTCGCTTGCTCATGCAGATCCTGGACTTCTTGGTCCGTCTCCAAATGCCGCAAAGACCTGGCGAGGACATTGTCGCCGTCGCACACCAAGACGAACAAGTTGAGATCCCAAATTCAAGGCGCTCTTCTTTCCATCATCTCCTCGTCCACGGGAGGACAATCCTCGGCAAGATACTGGGATACTTCGAGGTCACCGCCGGGCATCCTTAGCAAGCTTAAGGACGGACTCCCATTGCCCATGGTTCACAATCCGCACTCTTCCTCGCCTCTTTCGCTCCTCTCCAGATCGCCCAGTGGACCAACTCTTCCTTCTTAAGAGGAGGCTCCGCCCTCCTCTTCCTCCCCGCCGAAACAACTGACCGCGCCAACCGACGAGAGGTAATGACGCCGAGGCGTCGGGAAGGTCCCCGGCAGATGAAACATCCATCGGTCAGACGAGGGGGCAGCCCTCGCACAAAGCAATATCCCCACCCGCCTCTCCATCTTTCCTTTTCTTCCTGCATCGCTTTTTAACTTGGCGGCTCGGCACGATCTTCATCCACTCTCACCATGGTCGCACGATGACAAATCGAGTTAGAAAAAACTAACACATCAAATTCAACAATCAATACAATCACGAGGAGTCAACCGGACGGGGCGGTTTCCCCCTTTAGCCCGCTAATCCGAGGCGGGGGACTGACGAGGAAGGAGTCGGCTGAGGCTCCCCAGGGATATCCCTGAATGAGCCGATCGAAGTTGTATCTACCGAGCCCTCGACACGACCAATCAACTCCCACTCCTCCCTACCGAGGGACAAGGTCGACGCGTCATTCCATTGCTCGGCCAGGGGATACCTCCACGGCCGGCACTCGGAGGAAGACCCCGGGGGCTTCACGAAAAAGTACTTGACTCGCCAGGATGAAACCTTGGAGGGCGTTCTGGCCGGGCGATACCGAGCATCCTTATACTGCAAGAAGGGAATCCCAGCCCCGGAGCTCGGACTGTGACTCATTCTCGTGAAATGGCACGAGCGCCGACGGAAGGTGGATGGCCGAATCGATGGCACAAAGAAGGACAACCCGCTTATAAACCTCCA
The DNA here is from genome assembly GCA_029891385.1 of Erythroxylum novogranatense. Taxonomy (NCBI): domain Eukaryota; kingdom Viridiplantae; phylum Streptophyta; class Magnoliopsida; order Malpighiales; family Erythroxylaceae; genus Erythroxylum; species Erythroxylum novogranatense. Next base: position 24,449,876 of record CM057226.1, read on the forward strand.
ACTGTTTGAGGAATGCGCTCAAAGATCCCGTAGGTGGAGCACACTCGTCAATGATTGGGGCATAGGGAGTCTCATCCCACCAACCGAAAAAGAAGTCACGGAAACAACGGCACCACGAAGTTGCTGTGGATCCGCTCGTTCTGCAAAGCCAACCGAGGCCCCCAAGACGAAGGGATATTAAACTTAATCGCCAACCTATTCAACTCCCTACGGGTCATTGACGACGCTGCCTTTGGCGGTGCCCCCACAACCGCCTCCTCTCTTCTCTCTCATCAACGCCTCCGCAACTCCGCCATACTCCCGTAACTACCGCTCTACATGATCAACAAGAAAACGACTTTCGGAAACGAAGAGGAATGAAGAAAAGGACGTACCTAATCGGAGTTTGGAAACAGGAAATCGGACGCGAAATGAAAGGAAATTTCGGGAATCACGGCGATGATAAGCAAACGAAGGCAAAGTACAAGCAGGAGAATGAAAGGAAACGTGAAAGTATTTCAACTCGTCGTAATTCATGAATATTTATAGGGGTCGAAGGAGGAACACTTGAAAGTGACCCATCGGCCACGACACGTGGAGACAATCCGAAGCTATGTTTTCTCGGACACGCGGCACGATCCGAGCCATTGTGAATCAAGGTTACTCGACAACCGAAGAGGCACGCACGGTTGAAAGGAAGAGGCGCGAAGCGATTGAAAAGACGACGGATGGGGCGGCAAATGGGCTTGCAAGGACGATACGCTTCAGATTCGAACGGTTGTCGAGCACGCGTACCAAACAATAAATGTACCAAGTCCAAGTTGCCGCCAATGATGGCGGGTCAACCTACTATAACGCGATCCGCCACGCAATAAGCGATAAGACCGATCAATGAGGGACCCTCAACCAATCAATCCTAATACGAAAGCAATTAGGGCACAACGGGTCGGCCATTACAAGCAGACAGACCCGATGTGTCAAGACCACCAACTAAAATCACCCGAGTCGCCTCTAAACCGAAAGCTATAAGGCCAACGCTGACCGATCGGGCCACATTGCATTCATTCGCCCCGCCACGCATTATGAAGCGCCGACGAATCACAACAACATACTCCTTGGCCCTTCTCTTCGCCGACTCGAGGAGTAGGGGGCTTATGGTTGGGTCGGCAATATTGGGCCTAAGTCCAACATTACGGGTCGATCGATCGATCACGCACTCCATGGCTTAATTTGGGTCTAATCCACAAAACCAAATTTCACAAGATGAGAAAACCTCCCACGCACGACGTGAGAAACGTAAGGACCTAAAACCTAGCAGAAATCATATATAAGGTTTGATTCTCTCATTATCAAGGTACGTAACTCATAACCCGGAGATTCCTCCGATTCGATCAATCCCACCTTCACCAAAAACCTTACTTGGCGTCGGAGGGTTACTCGACATCACCCCGACGCGCCTTCCATTGTTTTGCGGTACATTCACGTAGCTTGGATCACAGGAAGTTGCCAACCGATGGAGCCAAACGGCAACGCACCATTCGACCAGAATCCGGCTGAACCATAATGAATTATATGTAAGTGGTTATTTACAATGTGGTCTTTATGTCTTACCTGAAATAATTGTTTATGTAGCGCCTCACTGTAGAAAGTACGCACGGAACGCCTGTAGGTCATTCAGATACATATCCCACAATAAGGGAGAACTACGATCGGTCACTTCACTACTTTCATGGCATCGAATAAACAAAACCACAATATAATGTCACTAAAATTTGAAACCAGAATACTTTCTCATATCATTTCATCAAAGAAGAAATTTACATGCCTATAAGTTTCTCACTGTCTGAACAATACCCAAAAGAAGGCTAAAACAAGAGCTTAACTAGGTCATCCTAACAAAAATCCTAACTGACCGACCTGTGCGCCATAACTTCTCTTGCCAACACGATCAACACGACAGGAAAAGTCTCTCTGGAGCTAGGAGTCTACTCTCTCAATCTTGAAAAATAATTTGCAATTTTGGGTGAGTTTGCGAACTTAATGATAAACCATCATTGATGGTTCACTCAATTCATGCATTACGCAAGTAATGTACAGATTAAGACAATAACACATTCAGAATATCACATGGCAATTTCCAGATTATTTCACAATAGCATATTCAGAAAGATCACATAATTGCAAGGCATTTTACCTTTTTCCCAATCCAAAATTCAATCAAATGCATAAATAACGAATACATGACATGTTCCCATTTTATTTCAAAGGTTGTGATCGAAAGTGCTTTGTACCGTCCCAATCAAGCATTATTAATCTGAGCCTAAGGCTCTAAATCGTCCTAAATGGGAGCATTAAACGTTGAGCCAGAAATAAATCGCCAATTTTCAGGCTCATTAAATGTTGAGCATATAGCTCAATCGTCCCTTTGGGCTCATTAATCATCGAGCATATAGCTCGAATCGTCCTTTTCGCTCATTAATCATCGAGCATATAGCTCTCGGTGGCGCCCAAATACAATTGTTATCAATTAATTATGCATAGAATTCATGTATCACATTTGTACATTTACATTATCAATCAAACCCAATTTATCGAAATCAGCCATATCGTTCTCAATTACACATTATCACACATTCGCAATTTATCACACTGAAATATGAAAATTTCACATTCACAAGCAGTTTACACTTCAATGTCAAAACTTCAAATCTCTCGGACCCTTGGTTCGGGATTTCACACTTAACAATTCACATACCCACCATTGTTCTCCACAGAATTCTAAGTGCAGAACGTTAAACAATCAAAGATCGAGGAACCAACTAGTTACTCACTTATAACTTCCGCACGCCTCGAAGTCCCAAAGAATGTCCGTGGAACGACGTTCCAACCGTGCCTATATAACAGTCAAAGCAATCCCACATTACTAAATGTACAATCAGAAAGACTCAATAATGCACATGTCACAGATAAAAAATCTACGATGCACGGTCATGACATTCCCGACACTATTTCCCAAATTTCACTATCTTTTATCTCAAACCAACATTTCATATCATATACTCTACTATGTTCAGACAATACCCTTAAATTCGCAAGAAAGGCCTCAAGGCCAATGTTGCTAGTTACAAAATCAAATTGACCCATTATAGACTCCAAAAGCATTGAATTTATATCAGAAGTCTCAAAATTATACTCCAATTATAATACAACAACCCGTAGGTTGAAATAGAAACCTATCCTCAACTTTCATTTAATATATGAGATCTTACCAATTTCAATTCAAACTTTCTTTCTTCTCATCAATTGTACACCTCTTTCTCTAGTTTATAACGAATTAAAAATCACTTCATTTGGAGGACTACATCATCGCTATGACTCAAAAACTAAACTATATTAGTTCGTAAAATGGGTCTCGCCATGTGTGTCGAGGAAGGAAGTCATTGCATAAGACACTCTATAAGCTCACCATGGTGAGTAAAGAAAGGCTCGTTTCGTCACATGAGGCTCCTCAGCACGCCACGACTTGACCTTCTTCTCCGACCCTCTTTTCACATTTTCTCCCCAAATTTCAGCCATAACTAAACTCAACTACCACAATCTTTCACAATTAATACCCTAAAAGCATCTAACCACTAAAAGAACAATATAAAAGCAATTTCCTTACCTTCTCAAGCTTTCAACACTTTAAAACTTCAACAACTTCTCCAACTCTTCTAACCCCTTCAACACTTACATGTTCTCTCTCAAACTCTCACTAAACATCTCCTTTTCAAGAGTTTTAGGAGGTCTCGCCAAGGAAGCAAAAGAAAGCAAGCAAGCAAGAGTCGCTAGAGAGGATCGAGATTTAACAAAGGAAGAAGAAGACATTCCTAGTGAAGGAAATGATTTATCGCCAAGAGATTTTGTAACCTTCAAAGGAAATATTTAAAACTTAAGGCATTTAAGTGGTTGTTCAAACATTTATCAAACCTAGGAACTTGCTATTTGCCTTATCCTCAAATTCTTTAAATTTCTTTCTCTCTTCAAAAACATTTCTAGTTTAATTTATCCCCAAATTTCAATGGCTCAATGTTAAAAATTCATAAAATCAAATATCTAATTTTCCCATTGCCATTTAACAGCTTATTCCATTCTTAAGGACAATCATCCGTTACTTAGAAAATTCTCCGTCCGACTTTTCTCCCAAAATTCTCAAAAATCTCTAAGAGTCACTAACAACTGAGAATCACTCCTAGAATAATTTCAATTCAAAATTTCAAACACAATTATCTCATAATTCACAAAACAAATCATATTCACACATAAATGCCGAAAAATGTCATGAATACATGTACCTATATGTGCATGTGCAAAATGTCTCATTCCTTTAAAATTAGAGGCCACAAGAATGAACAAATCGAAATGTGCAATCAACTCCTAGCCCGTCCCAATTCACCAATTTACCCTTCCCATCGGTGATAGGATGCTACAATTCTCCCCTCTTAATAAAAATTTCATCCCTAAAATTTCATACCTAAATGATCTAATAGATTAGATACCGCTCTCTCATATGCTCCTCGGCCTCCCAAGTTACTTCTTCAACTGAGTGGTTTCTCCACAAGACTTCTACCAAGGAATAACCCTGTTCTCAACCGCTAACCCGAGATCCCACAATCTGTACCGACTCCTCAACATAACTTAGATTACTAGCTACCTCAATTTCCTGAACTGGAATCATATGTGTCGGATCCGATCAATACCGTCGTAGCATACTCATATGAAACACATCATGCAACTGAGATATCTCACTCGACAATGCCAATTTATATGCTAAAGGTCCTATCCCCTCGAGAATCTCATACGGACCAATGTACCTATGGCTTAACTTGCCTTTCTTGCCAAATCTTAATACTCCTCTCCAGGGTGATACTCGGAGGAAAACTCTGTCTCTTACATTATACTCTATCTCCCTCCGATGCTGATCCAAGTAGCTCTTCTGTCTATCCTGAGCCGCTTTAATGCGACTTCGAATTAGTTTTACCTTATCCACAGTATCTTGAATCAGCTATGGGCCCTCAATCATCCTCACACCCTCTTCATCCCAATACAAAGGCGATCGACACTGTCGCCCATATAAAGCTTCATATGGTGCCATCCCAATGCTACTATGATAATGATTATTATAAGCGAACTCAATCAGAGCTAAATACTGGTCCCATGAGCCTCTAAACTCCAATACACACGCTCGAAGTGTTGGACCCCAAACTTTCGGTGAAAATTAGGAATATTAAAATGAATTCAATGAGTGTTTTCGGATATGAATTGTGTTATAGATGTTATTGTGCTTAAAGGAAATTGATGAGAAATGAAGTGATTGGTTTTGATGACTTTGAAATTTGAGTAGATTTGTATAAGTTATGAAAGTTAAAGTGAATGGGTTGATTGAATGGAGTCGAAAAGCATGAAATAGAAAGTGAAAGTGTGAAATTTTGAAGAAAATAGAAAGTTTGACTTGAAAGTTGACTTTTGATTTTGGCAAATTTTGAGGAAAAGATCTTCATGAAATTTGTAGATTATGTTGACAGTTTTCTATAGCCATAAAGTTTGATAGTTTTTGATATCAGAATCAAAAGTTATGAGATTTCGAAGTTAAGTGTATTTGGCATTGTTTTGGAAAAATACTATAAAGTATAGATTTGTGTGTATTGTGTTTTGAGGCCGATCGCCATACTGATATAGTTTGAATTAGAGTAAATGGTTTATGTGAAAGTTATAGAGAATTAGAATAGCTTTAAAGTGATGTATAATATGCAATTGTTGCATGTGGAGGTTGAAAGATGTGAGATTGTGAAGTTTGAATGTTGTTGATATGGAAATTTCTGGGCAGTAGCTTCGATTTAGATTTTGACCCTCCTTAATGTAAAATTTTTTCATAGGATCTTAATGAAAGTTGTAGCTCATGTTTCCATCTTTCTAACGCCATAAAGTATGCAATTTTTCGATATCGGGGAAAGAAGTTATGATAATTTAAAGTTTGGATATTGCTTAGGTGATTGCTAACAGGGTGGAAACTTTGATTGAACAATTGACTTATCTAGAGATTGAAATTGCTTTGGAGTTATTCATGAACATTGTAGAGCTTGTTTTTATCTTTCCATTGATATAAAGCAAGAAAATATTGGATAAGGGAGTAGAAGGTTAGGATTGTTAGAAGTTCTGATGCTGTTTAGTGTGAAGCCGATCGACTAGTCACTTTGTGTGGAGTTTTTGACCCATTTAGAGGTCGATCTGGTTTTTAATGCCTTCATAAAAGTTGTATAGGTTCTTTGACCTTTCCTCGACACCAAGTTTGTCAAATTTGGAGTTTCAATAAAAAGTTATGATGTTTACAAGTTGAGGTGTTGTTTAAAGTTTTGAGGAGATTATCGATTGGTCATATTCGAGCACATTTTTGACCCCTTTAAAGACCGAACTTGCTTTTGAGTCCTTCTTGAAAATTGTATATCTTTCTTTTATCTTTCCAACAAGATTAAGTTTGTAAAATTTGGAGATCGAGTCAAAAGATATGAAGATCGAAGTTAGAGGTCGGATCGCTGAGCGATCGATCGCCACGCGCCGCCGCCTCGATCGAGTGAGCGAGGCGCCTGCGCGTTGGTCGATTGGCCCGCGCTGGTCGATCGGCCCGCGAGGTTGATTTCAGCCGACCCCGACCTCCCTCCGCTCTTTTGGCCATAACTTCTTCGTTTGACCTCCGATCGACCCAATTTTTGAAGCGTTAGATTCCTAAGACATTTTTCTATCTTTATATACAAGATTGATCAGTTTTGGATTTAAATTGAAAAAGGTTGATTAGATCAAAGTGAGCTGATCGGTTGTAAAAGTCTGAATATCATTTGGTATTTTGGAGATATCTCGATCGGTAGAGCTCCGATCGATCTGATTCTTTTTGGAAATTAAAATAGAGACATGGGGATACAAATGTTATTAAGGAGTTGATCGACAATTAAGCCTCTAAGACTTTCAATTTCGGGTCAGAAGTTAAGTGTAGTGTCCAGTCTCTGTTTTGTAATGGCCGAATAGACTTCGGTATTTTGGAGATATTTTGAGCTATAGAGCTCCAATAGATCGGATTCTTGTTTCAAATTAAAATAGAGACATGGGGCTACAAATTCTATGAAGGATCCGATCGACAATTAAGCCTCTAAGACTTTCCATTTTGGATCGGAATTAGGTGTAGTGTTTAGTTTCGGTTTTGTAATGGTCTGAACATCGTTCGGTATTTTAGAGATATTTCGAGTTGTAGAGCGTCGATCGATCTGATTCTTGTTGTAAATTAAACTAGAGACATGGGGCTATAAATGTTATGAAGGAGCCGAACAATTTAGCCTCTAAGACTTTCAATTTCGGATTGGAATTTAGATGTATTGTTCAACCTCAGGTCTGAAGAACAGACTTTAGTATTTTGGAGATATCTTGAGCTATAGAGCTCCAATCGATCCGATTCTTGAAGCGATGGATTCGTAAGACATAGAGGGATGTTTCTCTAAAGTTTTTAAGGCAAAAAAGGAAGGGGCAATTTTGGAAGTTTACTTAAAGGGTTAAGTTTATAGGCTTAAATAAAGGGGCATATGGGTCATTCTTCATTCATTAATGACATGGCAAGAGTGTGGTCCTTTATAAGGAGAGAATGCACGACACTTAGACAGAAAAACAGAAAGAGAAGAAAAGAAAGAAGAGAAAGAGAGGAGAATGAAAGAAGCTTCGGTGAAAGAGAAAGAGAGAGAAAGCTTAGGATTTTTGACTTTTGGGAGATTTCAAGGGGATTTTGAGTGACTCAAGGGAAAAAGGATGGAAGATGATGAAAGCTTCCTTCCAAACCAAGATATATTCGAAAATGGTGAAGGATGAGGTAAGACCTGAAATTTTGATTTGTGAATTTTAGAGAGTTTTTGGTTTAGAATCATGAAAAATGATATGGGTTTGTGTATTATGGAGCCAATTTTTGTGATTGCTAAGTATTGTGTGTTTAATTTTGGATGGAAATTAATTAGGGTTATGCCCAATTTTATGAATTGGGGTTTTTGAAAATTGGTGATTTAGATGGCTTGATCTTATGTGAAATTAGTGTTTTTTAAGTTCAATTTCAAGGATTATGTTATTTATGAGATTGAATTTGTGGGAAATTGGTGTAGAGAATTTTCTATTGGAAGAAAGAGAGACGCAATGGTCAAATTGAAGCATTGGACAAGCTTCAAGCATGGAAATGAGGTGGGTACCTATTTATAATAGAATTTATAAGCCACTACTGCTTTCTTTAAACAAAGAGATTTTCTGATTTCAATTGCATAATAAATGTTGCATCATTGTATGAATGATTTGAAAAATCATTATTGATTCAATACATGAACTTTTGATGAATTGCAAAATACATTTGTGTTATGCCTCAAAATTCCATGGCATTTCATATATTCAAAAAGAGCATTCGATAAATTGATTTAAGCATAAGTTGGTCAGGATTGGGCAAGAGAGAACCTGCTTTGTTAGGCTCGCGGCATCGATGACCCTTAGCCTTCTCCCTGCCGTTCATTGAGGCCACGAGATCCCGAGAAATCGGACTCGTTGTGTTACGTGTAAACCGTTGTGTTTAAGGAACTCGAGCCATTATGTGCATTTACATCAGAAGTGATATGATTGATGCATCCATGTTTTGAAAATTGTGATTTTACTACTACGAGAAAAGAACTTTTGAAAATGTGCTTTATGGGTTTCAAATAAAGTTTCTGCAAGAAAAGAAAAGAAAAGTGTTTTTAAAGGTTTTGCTTATTTATTTGTTATAAACTGTTACCCACTAGCTATAAGCTCACCCCCTTCATTCCCATCCACAGGTGATGAGAAGAAGATTGGGTGAAGAAACTTGAAGGTTTTTGTTTATATGTGCATATTGTTTTGTTTGTAAGTTAGATTGTTGTTGAGAATTTCACGATCATTGGAGTTATGTACATATTCGATTTTGGATATTGATGTTGCATTATGGCTTGGAATGCCATTAAGGTTTTGTAAGTAATTAATTTATGATGTGTATGGATTATTAAATTGTATGGATATGGAATGTGGATTTGCATACCGAATTGAGATGAGATGAATATGAATGGTCTTGTATATAAATTGTGTCTTTGGATTTGAGTTTTGATTAAGATTATAGAATTGATGAATGTAAGTGGTAAGTCGACTTGCACCCATGTAAGTCGACTTTATGTGATCGAGACTAATAAGTCGCCTTGTTCATCGATGTAAGTCAACTTATGGATGTCCAAAGACTGCTAGATTGTTAGAGTAGTGCCCTAAAGGCAATCCCTTTTATGCGTTTTGTTCATAGTCTTGTATGGACTTTATGAATAAATAAAGCAAGGCATATTTCATTTATTTGATATTCATTTTGTTATGAATTGATGTTGATCTTTAATCAAATTAATGAAGTCCATAATATATGACATAGCATGAAGGAAATTATGATGTGATCATACTATCGAGATTCCTATCATGTGCAATTATGTCAAGATTCAAATTATCCTAGTCATAGGATTAACGAGACCGAACATCGTTAATCCGGATAGACTAGCACATGTCATATTCCTTGATTGATCAAGCGGTGGATCTTAGAAACCGTAAATACGAGATATTTAGAGTTGACACGTGGATGCTTACTAGTGGTAGTAAGTACATCGATGACCCGCCACGAGATCATCACATGGGTATTCTATTATAATGTCGGTGATAATCTCATCAAGCAATGGTGCAAGTATCCTTAGACTTGAGGTACCAAGGATATCTTGATACCGATTCGTGCTTTGATTCCATTCCTGTTGCCTTCTGAAGTCGCTCATAGGTGGTGCTTGGGTACGTTTGAGGTATTCAAGGTAATTGAGTAGCTAATAAAGGATTCACCACTTCGAATAGCGAAGAGATACCCATGGCCTCTCGTTCGGATCATTACTTGGAAATCTCGCACCGGAGTGATTATGTCATGAAGACTATTTTCATGGACATTCACAAGAATGAGTCCGGACGAGACCCGATTTCACTGGGCTAGATAAAGTCTAGTGAGAGTTGACCATGGACCATACTCATAACCAAGTGGGGTATAGGATGGTGAAAGGACTAATTGCACGCAGAATTGTCTTATGGAAAGGTTCGTAATCCGTTCCTAATGAGCTCGGGTTCATTAGTCAAACCAATTACTTTCCGTCAATCGGGAGTCATGACAGTTGCTAGACGCCGCTCATGACTTGCTTAGATTATGTTAATCTAAGTGGCCAACATAACCGGAACCTAATGAGTCACACGATAAGAGTGGATCGGAAATGTAAAATAGTTTTGGATAGTGATCCAATATTTGGAGAGCAATAGATTAAATGGATCCCGATGAGATTGGGATATGTCCCATGAGATCTCGACATTGACATCGCTGAAAACCGCTGGTGATTTTTCGTTTACGGGGGCGGCGGCAGTTTGAGGGACCGACTCCAAGATGACTGGACCACTTCAAGAACCCTATATATCAATTAATTAATTAGATTAATTAATTAATATATGAGTGGACATATGTCATTAGATGAAGGAGGAGATGAAGTTTGAAAAGTCAAACTTCATCTTTAAATTGATTTTTAATCACTTTTAAGGCCACTCACGTGGCTTTCCTTTACCAAGCCATTAAGTGACCTTTAATTAGAATAAAAGGCATAAAAACAAGCCTTAAGAGTTAAGGAAGCTAGTGGTCGGTGGAGGAAAGCAAAAGGAGAAGATTAGTTTGAAAAGTCAAAGTTACATCATTAACTTGACTTTTAATGGCTAATGGCCCTCCCACGTGGGGCTCTCCTTACCAAGCTTTTATATGTTCTTTAATTAGTTAAAACATATATAGAAGGCATGAGGAAGCTCTGGAGTCGTAAGGTGAAGAGATGATGGTCAAACTTACATGGAAGTTTAAAGAAAAATTGAATTTTCAAGGCTTTCTTCACTCTTCTCATCTCCAAAGTGCTTCACCAAGGTTTAATCACTTGCCTCCAAGGCTAAGGTGAGATCTAGCAGTCTTTTCTTTAGTCTAGCTATTCCGGGTCAAAGGGTTTGTCCTGGTTAGGTTTCCGACTCTGCGTGGATACCGCTAGAGACGGTCTCCTTCGCCGCTATGGTTTGACCGATTATACTTTACATGGATCCCGGCTTATGGAACTTCCTAACAAAAAGTTTTGTTTTCGTGACCGTGTCCATGTGATGGACACCCCGGATTTTCCTACAATGAATTCCATATGGGAAAGGGCTATGGCTTTGTACGAGATTGAGTAAAATTGAAAAGAAAGAAAAAAGTTATACCGGATTTGATTGGTTTGTAATACATGTCTTAATGTTTCAACGCGATGCTTTTCCTAAAATATTTGTTCACGATATCGGAAATTGGTTTCAATTCGATTTGATCCAAGTTTGCTTCGCTTTTGATTCGCTCGATTCTTTCACTTTAAGATTGGATTTGCTTCGTGTTGTAAATACCATTCTTCGCTTTTGTTTATGATTTTGCTTCCGCCAGGTTCCTTTCTTTTCGATTTTGTTTTGTTCCGCTTCGTTTCGCTTTTCCTATTGGGTCTCGTCTCGTGATCGGGTCCCAACAGCTTATGGTATCGTAGCAGGAGTGATAGTGTTAAGTTTAAGCTTGGGTTTCGTCCCAACACTAAGCATATCCTCGCAGCCTTAATCGCCCTCTCACTCGCTTATCTTTCCGAGGATGAAAAGTCGGTCAAGCTCAATCGAAAGTACCCATGAAGATCGCAGACTCTTCCGTAACCTCAAGTAAATCTAGGATCCCTGTCTGAGACTATAGACACCAGGACCCCATGCAGTTGCACTATCTCTGATACATACTTCTGGGACAACTGATCAAGCGTATTATTCTCTCTCAGTGGCAAGAAATGGGCCGATTTAGTTAATCGGTCCACTAAGACCCAGATAGCATCATACTGCCTTGGCGTCCTTGGCAATCCCATAATAAAATTCATTGTAATTCGTTCCCATTTCCACTTCAGAATGGGCAACCAATGCAATTTCCCCACTGGAGCCTGGTGCTAAGCCTTAACTTATTGGCATGTCAAACATCTGGAAACATACTCGGCCACCTGCTTTTTCATGCCAGGCCACCAGAAATGTGGCTTAAGAGTGTTATACATCTTGGTAGTACCAGGATGCATAGCATAGGCGGCCATATGTGCCTCCTCCAGAATCTCAAGCCTCAAATTAACCACATCAGGCACACAAAGTCTCTGACCCATCCATAATGTCCCATCTCTCAACTCAAATTTAGAAATCAAATTAGACTTCACTCTATCAATCAATTTCACCAAAGTAGGATCCTTGTCCTGAACTCTCCTAATCCTTTCATGTAACATCGGTCTGAGCCTCAGAGTAGCTGCCAAAATCCCATCCTGATCCAAATCCAATTGCACATTTAAAGCTCTCAATTGAATCAAATTAGGCAATCTCCATACCGAATCGAGCAGACCGATGTGAGACTTCGCTTTCAACGATCCGCCACTACATTGGCCTTCCTCGGATGATACTCAATCGTACAGTCATATTCCTTTAGCAGCTCTATCCATCCCCTCTGTCTCAAATTCAATTCTCTCTGACTCAATAGATACCTCAAACTCTTATGATCAATGAAAATCAAATATCTCCCATACAAGTAATGTTCCAAATCTTCGTGGCAAAACAATCGAACTAACTCCAAATCATGCATTGGATAGTTTGCCTCATGAGATCTCAACTGTCTCGAGGCATAGGCAATCACTCTACCATGCTGCATCAATACACACCCCAATCCCCGATGCGAAGCATCGCTATACACCTCATAACCTCCCGACCCAGATGGAATACCTAATACCGGTGCAGTGGTCAACCGCTGTTTCAGCTCCTCAAAGCTTTCCTGACACTCCTCAGTCCATCTAAATGGTACATTTTTCCTCAGAAGCTTTGTTAGAGGGCTGAGATCAATGAGAACCCCTCGAAAAACCTCCGATAGTAACCGACCAATCCTAGGAAACTCCGAATCTCAGACACATTCCTAGGAGTCTCCCACTTCAACACTGCCTCAACCTTGTGAGGATCCACCTGAATACCCTCTCCAATCACTATATGTCCCAGAAATACCACTTCATCCAGCCAAAATTCACATTTACTGAATTTGGCATAAAGCTGTTTCTCTCTCATAACCTGTAAAACCGTCATCAAATGCTCAACATGCTCCTGTCTACTTCTCGAATATACCAAGATGTCATCAATAAACACAATAACGAACTGATCCAGGTAGGGCTGAAAGATCTTATTCATCAAGTTCATAAAAGCTGCCGGGACATTGGTCAACCCAAACGGCATCACTAGAAACTCGAAATGTCCATACCTGCTCCTAAAAGCACTATTAGGTACATCAGCTTCTGCTATCCTCAGCTGATAATACCCAGATCTCAGATCCAACTTAGTGAACACCTGAGCCCCCTACAACTGATCAAACAAATCATTGATCCTAGGCAATGGATACTTATTCTTCACTGTCACCCGATTCAGCTGCCTATAATCGATGCACAATCTCAGAGTCCCATCCTTCTTCTTCACAAACAATACTGGAGCTCCCCAAGGAGAAACACTGGGCCTAATAAATCCCTTCTCTAACAGCTCCTGCAGCTAAGCCTTCAGCTCCCTCAGTTCCACAGGTGCCATCTTATATGGAGGTATGGATATAGAAGCGGTACCTGGAACGAGGTCAATCGTAAACTCCATCTTCCGATCCGACGGTAAACCCGATAACTCCTCGGGAAACACGTCTGGGAATTCCCTAACCACGGGAACATCCTGCAGACTCTGCCTGACTCTAGCGTCAATAACGTGGTCCAGTTAGGCCTCACATCCTCCCTACATCAACCTCAGGGCACTAAGGAAAGAAATCATCTGAGCTGGCACTGCCTGACTAACTCCTCGGAACACTACTATAAGCTGACCAGGAGACTCTAACACGATCTCCTTAGTATAGCAGTCCATAATGGCCCTATGTGCAGTAAGTCAGTCCATCCCCAAAATCACATCTATCTCCCTCAATGGCAATACTATAAGGTCTGCACGTAAAATGGCTTGATCAATCTGGATCAAGCACCCCTTGTAGACCTCTCCCAAAGCAGTAGTACTACCTAGAGGTGTACTCACCTCTAGCCCATACAGTAATCTCTCCCTATCCCCATGCAATCTACATGCCAAAAGCGGTGCAACGAAAAAATGGGTGGATCCTGGATCCATCAATGCAAAGACCTCAATGTCAGAAATTAGAAGTGTACCAGCTAGCACATCTAGGGAATCCTGAGCCTCTTGTTGAGTCATGGCATAGACTCTAGCCTGGACCAAGGTTTGTCAGCTTAGTCCTCTGTTTTCACCACGGATCCTCACCGCCGCCTCTACCTCACCTCCCCCTCGGCCCAGATCCACCTCCCCGACTCGCTGCATCAGTAGTGTTGTTGCTCGATCTCCCAAAGAATAAGCAGATCGAGCTCCCACTGTAGCAGGGCAATCCCTAATCTGGTGCTCTATGGAGCCGCACCTAAGGCAGGCTCCAGTCAATCGTCAACACTTCCCACTGTGTCTCTTATCACAATGCTCACACACCGGAGGAATCTGCCCTGAACCTCAACCACTGCCACTGCTAGTTTGAAGAAATCTCCCTCTCTGCCCATATCCGAACGGTTCAGCTCTCCCGCTAACTCGACAAACCCCGCTCTGCACTTATTAAAGCCTCTGCTAGAATCGCTGATCGTCACTAAATCTCTTACCTCGGGCCCCCGACAGACTCACCGTTCTCGTCTCATCAATCGCTCCACTCGTGACCGCAATGCTCTAAGCTCAATAAATGTGCCCATATCAGATCGAGCCAATCTAGTGCGAATTTCCAAATTAAGGCCACTCAATCTCCCGCACCTATCCGCCGTTGAAATCAAGGCGTAGTATAGCCCTAAGCCGATTGAACTCACCTCATACTCGCCATCACATCCGACCGCCTTAACTCTAGAAACTTTTGCATCTTCATCTCCAAATAAACCTCGGGCATATAATTGTCTCTCAAAGCCCTCAAGAAATCCTCCCATATCAAGAACAGACCTAATGGTATCGCCTTGACAGCCTTCCACCATCGATAAGTCGGGCCTCAAGGAGAGAGATTGTATAATCAAAACGCTCATCCAGGTCACAGTCCATCTGGTCGAAGACTCTCTCAATCCTCTCCAGCCATCCCTCAGCCTCAGTGGGGTCTATGCCGCCATAAAGTCCATGCCCCTCGCCACGCAGCCCGTCATACCTCCCCGCCCTGCCTCACGGAACTCTAGGAGGCAACCTTCGTAACAATGTACCTGACTTTACTAGCTCCGATCGATCTCTTGGTCCGCCGTCGATCAATCTGATCACCAAGAACGAATGACCTATAACCAAAACAAAGATTCTAATCAATTTATGTTTTTTCTCACCATAATTCAAGCCTAAATATGCAACTAGTCCCAACAGATGCCAAACCATGCTCTGATACCACTAAATGTAGCGCCCCCTTATCGTAGAGTACGCACCGGAACGCCTGTAGGTCATTCCGATACATATCCCACAATAAGGGAGAACTACGATCGGTCACTTCACTACTTTCATGGCATAGAATAAACAAAACCACAATATAATGTCACTAAATTTTGAAACCAGAATACTTTCTCATATCATTCCATCAAAGCAGAAATTTACATGTCTATTAGTTTCTCACTGTCTGAACAATACTCAAAAGAAGGCTAAAACAAGAGCCTAACTAGGTCATCCCAAAAAAAATCCCAACTGACTGACCTGTGCGCCATAACTTCTCTTGCCAACACGATAAACATGGCAAGAAAAGTCTCTCTGGAGCTAGGAGTCTACTCTCTCAATCCTAAAAAATAATTTGCAATTTTGGGTGAGTTTGCGAACTCGACGAGAAATCATCATCGATGGTTCACTCAATTCATGCATTACGCAAGTAATGTACAGATTAAGACAATAACACATTCAGAATATCACATGGCAATTTCCAGATTATTTCACAATAGAATATTCAGAAAGATCACATAATTGCAAGGCATTTTACCTTTTTCCTAATCCAAAATTCAATCAAATGCATAAATAATGAATACATGGCATATTCCCATTTTATTTCAAGTTGTGGATCGAAATACCAGATCGTCCCAAATGGGAGCATTAAACGTTGAGCTTGTAGCTCTAAACTGTCCCTTTTCGGGATCATTAAACGTTGAGCATATAGCTCTGAACTACCCCTTTTTTGGCTTATTAATCATTGAGCATATAGCTCTAAACAGTCCCTTTTTGAGCTCATTAATCATTGAGCATATAGCTCTGAACTGTCCCTTTTCGGGCTCATTAATCATTGAGCATATAGCTCTCGGTGGCAGCTCCAGTCAAAACTGTTATCAATTGATTATACATAGAATTCATGTATCACAATTGTACATTTACATTATCAATCAAACCCAATTTATCGAAATCAGTCATATCGTTCTCAATTACACATTATCACACATCAATGTCAAAACTTCCAATCCTTCCAATGTCAAAACTTCCAATCCCTCAGACCCTCGGTCCGGGATTTCACACTTAACAATTCACACATACCCACCATTGTTCTCCACAGAATTCTAAGTGCAGAACGTTAAACAAACAAAGATTGAGGAACCAATTAGGTTACTCACCTATAACTTTCGAGTTACTGCCTGGAAGTCCCAGCAATGTTCGTGGAACGACGTTCTAACTGTGCCTCTATAACAGTGAAAGCAATCCCACATTACTAAATGTACAATCAGAAAGACTCAATAATGCACATCTCGCAGATAAAAGATGTACGATGCACGATCATGACATTCCTGACACTATTTTCCCAAATTTCACTATCTTTTATCTCAAACCAACATTTCATATCATATACTCTACAACGTTCAGACAATACCCTTAAATTCGCAAGAAAGGCCTCAAGGCCAATGTTGCTAGTTACAAGATCAAATTCACCCATTATAGACTCCAAAAGCATTGAATTTATATCAGAAGTCTCAAAATTATACTCCAATTATCATACATCAACCCTTAGGTTGAAATAGAAACCTATCCTCAACTTTCATTTAATATATGAGATCTTACCGATTTGAATTCAAACTTTCTTTCTTCTCATCAATTGTAGACCACTTTCTCTAGTTTAAAAAGAATAAAAAATCACTTCATTTGGAGGTCTACATCATCAATTATGACTCAAAAACTAAATTATATTAGTTCAGAAAAATGGGTCTCGCCGCGACGTCCTGGAGTTGCTCGCCGCGGCGTCAGAAGGAAGCACGCTGTGGAGGATTATTTTGGGGCTCGCCACGGTGCACCCCTATAAGCTCGCCGTGGCGAGTAAAGAAAGGCTCGCCGCGACGAGGCTCCTCGTGCACGCTGCGACCTGACCTTCTTCTCCGACCCTCTTTTCACATTTTCTCCCCAAATTTCAGCCATAACTCAAACTCAACTACCAAAATCTTTCACAAATAATAACCTAAAAGCATCTAACCACTAAAAGAACAATATAAAAGGAATTTCCTTACCTTTTGAAGTTTCAAACACTTTAAAACTTCAGCAACTTCTCCAACTCTTCTCTAACCCCTTCAACACTTACGGCCCTCTCTCAAACTCTCACTAAACATCTCCTTTTCAAGGGTTTTAGGAGGTCTTGGCCAAGGAAGCAAAAGCAAGCAAGCAAGCAAGCAAGAGTCGTGTAGAGAGGATCGAGAATTAACAAAGGAAGAAGAAGACATGCCCTAGGTGAAGGAAATGATTTACTGCCAAGAGATTTTTGTAACCTTCAAAGGAAATATTTAAAACTTAAGGCATTTAAGGGTTGCTCAAACATTTATCAAACCTAGGAACTTGCTATTTGCCTTATCCTCAAATTCTTTTAAATTTCTTTCTCTCTTAAAAAACATTTCTAGTTTAATTTATCCCCAAATTTCAATGGCTCAATGTTAAAAATTCCTAAAATCAAATATCTAATTTTCCCATTGCCATTTAACAGTTATTCCAGTCCTTTAAGGTCAATCAGTCCGTCACTTAGAAAATTCTCCGGTCTGGGGACTTTTTCTCCCAAAATTCCTGAAAAATCTCTAAGAGTCACTAACAACTGAGAATCACTCCTAGAATAATTTCAATTCAAATTTTCAAACACAATTATCTCATAATTCACAAACAAATCATATTCACACATAAATGCCGAAAATGTCATGAATGCATGTACCTATACGTGCATGTGCAAATGTCTCATTCCTCTAAAATTAGAGGCCACAAGAATGAACAAATCGAAATATGCAATCAACTCCTAGCCCGTCCTAATTCACCAATTTACCCTTCCCATCGGTGATGAGATGCTACGCTTATCCATTATGAATGTTTTGTTAAAAAAGAGCTAATCATGCAAATCAAACTTATCTTTGGCATTGTAGACTTGATCATATTGGTAAGAAAAGAGTAAACAAGTTACAAAACGAAGGATGCCTTGGTCAATATGAATATGAATCATATGAAACTTGTGAATCCTATCTCAAAGGCAAAATGACCAAATCTCCTTTTATTAGAACTGGAGAGAGAGCCAGTGAACTTTTAAGACTCATACATATTGATGTATGTGGGTCTATGAAAGTTTAAGCTAAAGGTGGATATTGTTATTTTATCACCTTCATCGATGATATATCAAGATATGGATTTATGTATTCAGAAACACAAGTCCAATCATTTGAAATATTCAAAAGATTCTAGAGTGAAGTTGAAAACAAACTAGTAAGAGTATAAAGGCACTAAGTGTTAAGTCAAGAGGACTTTACTTCTATTAATTTTGATGAAAATCAATATTGATCTTAGAAATGTATGAACTGCTTTGACGAGTTTGTTAAAGGTGCGTAAAATGTAAGTAACACTTAGTCAACTCAAAAGTGCGCGATCAACGCTGCATTTATATATCAACAATAGGCAAAGCGTAGCAATAGACTAAATGTAACACTAGATGAAGCATAACACTAGATTTAAGCGCTATAACAGATGAACTGTAATAATTGATGAAGTAGAATAATAAACTAAACATCCTAACAAAAGAAGCATTATTCCGCATTTATAGAAAAGGAAGATATTCTAAAACTTCAATCAGTTAGTTAGTTGGAGTTAGTTACATAACTTAACTAATAATTGTTTCTAGAAGATTCAAGTAGTTTTCTAGAAGATAGATGGTGACTTAGGCTATAAATAATAGTTCTAATCGAAGACTAAAAGATAAGTGTTTTTACATTAGCAAAAATTCTATATTCAAAGTGTGAAAGAAGTGAGCAAATACATCTGTAACCTAAAGTTCAAAAATACTTTTCTTAGAGAGAGAAAGGAAGGGTAGAGCCTGGAGAGGCTAATACAACTGATAAAAAATACTTTGTGAGAGAGACCTAAAAAGGCTCTTCAAGCATAGAAAGAATACTTGTAAAGTTGAAGAGTATAATAAATCTCGCATAAACTCGAGGACCTGGACGCTGCCTAAGGTTCGAGGTGAACTAGTACAAAATCATAGCATCTATTCTCTAACCCTTATCTTTAATTTTCTTGTTATTAAACGAGTAGATAATATTACTTCATGATTACATTACTTATCAACTTTAGCAAAGTGTTTTAGTAATCATTTGAATTTTCGTAAAGAAATTCAAGAAATTTCAAAAGATTAATATTTTCAAAATAATTACACAGTTTAACCCCCCTTCTTGTGTAGTTTATATATCATATCGGAATTCTATATTAACAAGTGATTTACTTTAGTTGGTATCAGAGCAAGGTTTCCAAGAAACACTATCACAAAGTGAGGACAAAGATCCATGGCTGAAGCACATGTTTTAATAGCTAAAGATGTCTCGATCACAAGATCTCCTGTGCTCAACAGTGAGGATTATCATTATTAGAAGGGCATGATGCGACTCTTCATAGAATCCACACATATTGAGAATCATTGAGAATTGTCCATATACACCAACAGATGATGAAGGCAAAATCATCTCTCGTGACAAGTGGTCAGCCGATCAAAAGCTCGATTTCAGTTGAACTCAAAGGCTAAGTTCTTTTAAGTCAGGCTTAAGCAAAATGAATATGATAGGTTTATGGATGCGATTCGCAAAGGAGATGTGAGTCACATTAGTCATCGCACACGAAGGCATAAATCAAGTGAAAGAGTCCAAGATCAGTATTCTTGTTCATTAGTATGAGCTGTTCAAGATGAAAGATGAGGAGACTATTGACCAGATATTTGGACAATTTCAAACAATCATTAACGAAATTAAAGCTCTTGAGAGAATCTACGATAATCAAGATCATGTCAGAAAGATTCTCAAAAGTCTACCTAAAAGATTGAGACCCAAGGTTACAGCAATACAAGAGGCTAAGGACTTAAGCAAGTTGAAGCTAGATGAATTGCTTGGTTAACTGAAGATACATGAAGTAGAGCTTGATGCAAAGATAAACCTAGAAGAGATAAGTCTATCGTTTTAAAGGCTGGTCAGAAGAATTAAAAGAATTAGAAAAATAGAAGCACATCTTCAAAAGCATTAAAGATTGAAGAAATCAAGAATGATGATGCGAGTGAATCTGATCAAGATTCAAGTGAAGATGATGATGAATTATCCTTCATTTCAAGAAAGATGAGGAGGATGTGGAAAAAGAAAGCTTAAAAGAAATAAAGACTTTATTTAAGAACAATAGCAGAGAAGAAGCTTAGATTGAGAAAACTTCTATGATCTCGTTATTAGTGCAACGAACTGTGACATTACAAGTTTAAATTGTTAAGTCCAAATGACTTTACTTAGATATGATTTTGATGTATAACAAAGACAATCAATAAAAAGAAAAGAAAATAGACGAAGTCCCACACGAAGTCAAATGCAGTAAGTCCTATGATGAAGTCAGACAAACGAAAGAATACAGACGCTAAGCAAAGCAGACGCAGACGCAGACGCAGAGACATAGACGATAAAATACAGATGGAGAAAAGAAGATGCATAATTCAAAAAGAAGACGAAGGAGTCAGTTCGAGTTAGTTACAGAACTCAACTGAATAACCGTTTCTTTAAAGATTCAAGAAACAAGAATCAAGAAGCAGTTGGAGACGAAGGCTATAAATACAAGTAGAAGTCGAAGATTACAAAGTTAGAAAAAGTGAGATAAAGTTAGACGAGTTGAAAATTAGCTGAATTATATCTACGTGATCGTAATGAGCTTATTGTGCAAATTAGCTGAGTGCTATTTTACTGTAACAAGTGTTCAAACACTTTTCTGAGAAAAAGTAGTGTAGATAGCCTGCAGAGGCTAAGTGTGAAAGAATACTAGTTGTAGAGACCTGAAGAGGCTTGCAAAGAATACTTGTAAAGTTGAAGAGATAGTGAAAATCTCAGAAGAAACTCTGAGGACTGGACGTAGCCCACGGTTTGGGGTGAACTAGGATAAATCTCTGTGTCAAATTACTCTCACTCTCTATCTCTATATTTTAGATTCAAGTTTTATCAATACTTAATTCGTAAACAAAGTTTTCAAAGTTTTGATTAATTAGAATCTATCAAAATTTCTGTAAAGAATTTTATTTCTACCAAACAGTTTTGAAAGATTTTTCGAAAAGGGGAATACACAATTCAACCCCCCCTTCTCGTGCATTCTATATCGTTTTATAAGTAAGTGTATTAACTTGTGATTCATTTCAATTGGTATCAGAGCCTGGTATCCAAGGATCACTTTAGCAAAGTGTGGATCAAAGATAATGGCAGAATCACATGTATACATCGCAGAAGGAGCCTCAGTCACTAGACCTCCAGCATTCAACGGAGAGGATTATCATTACTGGAAAGATATGATGCGACTATTCATAGAATCTACTCATGTTGACTTTTGGGATGTAATAGAGAACGGACCTTATACACCAGCATATGAAGATGGCAATTCCATTCCACGAGTCAGATGGATGGCTGATCAAAAGCGAGGATACAACTGAACTCAGAGGCGAAGTTCTTCTTAACGTGTGCCCTAAGCAGGAGCGAGTATGACAAAGTCCGCGGATGCGATACCGCAAAGGAGATGTGGGACACATTGTCCATTGCTCACGAGGGCACAAGCCAAGTTAAAGAATCCAAGATAAGTATTCTTGTGCACCAGTATGAACTTTTCATGATGAAAGATGTAAAATCTATTGATCAAATATTTGGAAGATTTCAAACATTGAAAGCTCTTGGAAGAGCGTACAACAATCAAGATCATGTTCGAAAGATCCTAAGAAGTCTTTCAAGAGATGGAGACCTAAAGTTATCATGTGCAAGAAGCCAAAGACTTGAGCGTGTTAAAGTCAAGAGTTGCTTGATCCTGAAGATTTATTGTTGAACTGATGTCAAGACAAGCCCAAACGGACAAGTCGATAGCGCTTAAAGGCCGGAAAAAAGAATCACAAGACTCATAGAAGGAGGAAGTCATCAAAAGCGTTGAAAATTGAAGAATCAAAGGATGACGACTCCAAATAATCGTAACCAGAGTCAAGTGATGAAGATGAAGAATTATCTTTCATCACCAGAAAGATAAGACGCATGTGGAAGAAGAAGTCCAAAGGGAATCAGACTTTCAAGAAGAATGGTAAAGATGAAGTCAAACCAGAAAAGTCATCTTTCATTTGCTACGAGTGCAATCAGCCTGGACACTACAAGTCCGAATGTTCGACTCTGAAGAAGTAACCAAAGAAGAGTAGAGAAGGCAAGAAAAGCATGATGGTAACATGGGAGGACCTAGATTCATCAGAATCAGATATAGGTTCCAAATCGTCTGAACATGCGAACATCTGCCTGATGGCCGAGGAAGATAGTGATGAGGAGGTAAAATCTGACTACGATAATTTGCATAATGCCTACTCAGAATTATTAAAAGATTCTCATGCTATTCTGAAACAGTACAAATTGTTAAAGAAAAAGTATGCAGAAAATATTAGACATACGAAAGAAATAGAGAAAGAAAATATCTTTCTGAAAAAGCAATTAGAAAAAAAATAAAGTTGTAGACAGATCAGAAGAGATCAATCAGCTTAAACTAAGAATTAAGAAATTGTCAGCTGATTTAGCTACTTTCACAGAGAGCACTAAGAAAATGAATGAGATGCGTGGAAAATGTAAACATCCAAGTGATAAAACCGGATTAGGGTTTACAGGTAACAAGACTCAGTCTCATAAAAAACCTTTCTTCCAAAAGAGAAACCATAATAGATCTCATTTTAATCAACATTCTAGTTATATGCATAAAAAAACTCATCATATGCATACTACTAACCATAGAGGAGCCAAGAAAATTTTGGTACCAAAAAATAAAATAGTTTCTCCTGCAGATATCCTTCCTTGAAAAATACGGCAAGCACCATTGGTATTTAGACAGTGGATGCTCGCGACAAAAGAAGGTGCGCCAAAAAGACAAGGAGAAAGTCTTTTAAGTGGAGTTACGAAGAAGGCAAAGAGATCACCGAAGATTCGGACTCTAAGGCAACATGCAGAGAAGATTGCCAAAGAATAGAGTCAGGAACAATCCTCTCAATCTCGTGTACATAAAGCAACAAGATCTTTAGTCTCTATTCTGGAAGAGGATACAGCCAGAAAAGCTAAAGAGACTGAGAAGAAGAGAAGATCAGAATCTGAGAGAGAAAAATCTCAAGTACAGAAATCTTCAAGACTAACTGAAGCAGAAGACAAGACTAAGAAGATTAGTCGGAAGATGACCGCATCAACTGCTAGGGAAGATAGTCGAAAGAAAGAAACCTTTGACGCTGCTCAAAAAGAAAAAGAAACAGAAATTGAGCAAAGTAGAGTTCAGGAAATTCCCATTGCTCAACAGGAAGAACCAGTGGAGCAAAACCCGGCTCAGAAGAGTCCTATTGAAGCAAAACCAGAGGCAACAGCAGAATCAGACTCGGGTAATGATGAACCTTGTCTGATAGTATACAACTATCATTAGTTTTTGAGAAAACATAAGCTGAAGATCAGAATGGTTGAAGTTGTTATCAGAAGGAGAACTGTTATTGCAATCTGTAGTCAACCAATAAAGAAAACAGTGGCTGTCGTAAAACCTATATCAATAAATAGTGACACATGGGTATTACTGAAAGAAGATGAAAAGAATTTCCACGAAGCTTTGAGGGATGCTACTACGAAGCCATACCTTACAAAAATTCCTAGTAAACCGTGTACTATTTTTTCGATCACAGAAAACACAGAAATAAAGGTTGAACCGGATATCCAGCCAAGATATCCTTTGGATTTGACTAAGGGAAAGTCGGGTTATTTCTCGAAGAAGCTTATGATGATCCGTCCACGATCATATAGCGTAAGAAGTGCGAGAATTGATGAAGCATGCGCTTCTACACGTAATAAAGATGAAGCGTAGCCGCAGCAATTTATACCGACATGCTTAGAAGACCGCCCAGGGAGGAAGAGTAATAACAGGACGCGTTTATAGAGTTCCTTGTTCGCATAGCTCTGCAGATTAGACCTTTTTCTAATACACCGCCTATTCAAGTCAAGCATTACCTTGCAAGGAAGATAGTTGCCGATGTCGCCAGCATCCGCTTGACTTAGATCTTCCTAAAGCTGATACGTTTATTCGTCCACCAAACATTGAGCTTAATGAAGAATACATTCCTACTTCAGATGCTTATACTACTACAATTCTATTCCTCCTCCCTCAAAGAATGTTGATCAAGTCTCCTCATTGATTGACTCATCGATGAACTTAGTAGATTACGCGAGAAGTCAACGAGATCAAGGAGACGATGAATGATCTCAAGAAGATGATGATGAATCGCCAAGAGCCATCATCGTTAATCATTTTTATTATAACAAATAAGGGAGAAGAGCGAAAAGAAGAGAACGGCGAAGAGAAGAGGATGTTCGTAAAAGAAGGTGTGACCAAGGCATTTAAGAAAGGAAGAAGTCAAAGAAGAAGTTTCAAGATAAGTTTTTTCAAAATATTGTATTTTGTTTTCTTTTGTATATAATTTGTTATCATCAAAAGGGGAGATTGTTAAGTCCAAATGACTTTACTTAGATATGATTTTGATGTATAACAAAGACAATCAATAAAAAGAAAAGCAAAACAGACGAAGTCCTACAGACGAAGTCAAATAGACGAAGTCCTACAGACGAAGAGACGCAGACGCTAAGCAAAGCAGACGCAGATGCGGAATAGTAATGCAGACGAAGACGCAAAATAATAAAAGCAGACACAGACGCAGAGACATAGACGATAAAATATAGACGGAGAAAAGAAGATGCGGAATTCAAAAAGAAGACGAAGGAGTCAGTTCGAGTTAGTTACAGAACTCAATTGAATAACCGTTTCTTTAAAGATTCAAGAAACAAGAATCAAGAAGCAGTTGGAGACGAAGGCTATAAATACAAGTCGAAGTCGAAGATTACAAAGTTAGAAAAAGTGAGACAATGTTAGACGAGTTGAAAATTACCTGAATTACATCTACGTGATCGTAAAGAGCTTATTGTGCAAATTAGTTGAGAGCTATTTTACTGTAACAAGTGTTCAAACACTTTTCTAAGAAAAAGTAGTGCAGATAGCCTGCAGAGGCTAAGTGTGAAAGAATACTGGTTGTAGAGACCTGAAGAGGCTCGCAAAGAATACTTGTAAAGTTGAAGAGATAGTGGAAATCTCAGAAGAAACTCTGAGGACTGGACGTAGCCCACGGTTTGGGGTGAACCAGGATAAATCTCTGTATCAAACTACTCTCGCTCTCTATCTCTATATTTTAGATTCAAGTTTTATCAATACTTAATTTGTAAACAAAGTTTTCAAATTTTTGATTAATCAGAATCTATCGGAATTTCTTTAAAGAATTTTATTTTTACCAAAAAGTTTTGAAAGATTTTTCGAAAAGGGGAATACACAATTCAACCCCCCCTTCTCGTGCATTCTATATCGTTTTATAAGTAAGTGTATTAACGTGTGATTCACTTCATAAATGGCCATTGCTCAAAAGAAAACAGAAGAAAAGTGAAGAAAACAAAAAGAGCATGATGGCAATGTGGGAAGATTTGGACTCATCCGAATCTGATTCCGATTCAGAAGCATCAGAAGAAGAAAATATATGCTTGGTAGTTAAAAAAGAATGGAACAATGAGGGAACTTCTAACTTTAATGATATTCAAGAGGCATATTTAGAATTGTTAGAAGATTTGCATGCTATATTAAAGCAATATAGGATTTTGAAAAAGAAATTTGTTGAAAGCTTCCAGAACACAGAAGTGTTAGAGAAAGAAAATGTCTAGCTTAAGAAGTAAGTAGACGATATGAAAAAGAAAGTAATTGTAGATAGATATAAGGAAATCAATCAAATAAAACAAAGGATTAATAGTCTTTCAACAAATTTATCAACATTTCCTGAAAGTACTAAAAGGATGAATGATATGATTGGAAAATACAGATATCCAAAAGACAAGAGTGGTTTAGGGTTTACTAATAGTAATGTTCGTCATAATAAGAATTTTGTTCCTAGTAGAAAGAAAAAGAAACAAGATTCTTATTATTTGAGTAATTATTGTAAGTTTAACCCTAAAGGACCCTAGAAAATATGGATACTTAAGAAAGACATAATATATACTACAGATCTCCTTTTTGAAAAAGCACTAGACCAATGGTATTTGGACAATGGATGCTCGTGACACATGATAGAAGTAGCTCTATGTTCCTATACCTCTAAAATAAGCAAGGAGGAACAAGAATTTTTAGAGACAACCAACAGGTAAAATAGTTGGAATCAAAGAAATTGGTAAAGATTCATTCATGCCTATTGATAATGTTCGCTAGTCGAAGGATTAAAAATAATTTAATTAGTGTAAGTCAATTATGTGATTCTAGCTTTGAAGTATCCTTTAATCAAAATTCTTGTGTAGTAAAAAACAAAGACGGTTTCAGATTTTTGTCTTCCAAGAGACTAAACAATCTCTATAAGATTAATTTAGATGATTTAAAAGTGAAAATATTTCATGTTTTATATTAACATATGAGGAAAACTGATTTGGCATAAAAAGCTAGATCATGTTGGTTTTAAACATATTTCCAAGTTGGTCGACATGATTTGGTAAGAGGATTACCAAAATAAGTTTTAACAAAGATTTCTTTTGTGAGAGTTGTCGAAAGAAAAAAGTTAAAACATCTTTTCTTCTAAAATGTTGTAACTTCATCTAGACCTCTAGAGTTGTTGCATAAAGATTTGTTTGGTCCGACCAGAGCATTAAGTCTTGGCGGAAAGAAGTATGGTCTCGTAATTGTTCTTGACTTCACTAGAATTTGTTAGATATTATTTTTATCACATAAAGATGAATCTCTTAAGGGCTTTAAAGTTTTGGAAATAAAAAAGGAATTTCTATTGCTGAAATTAAGAGTGATCATGGTGGAGAATTTGAAAATGAAAATTCAGAATGTTTTGTGAAGAGAATGGAATTTTCCATAATTTCTCCGCTCCTAGAACTTCACAATGTAATAGAGTTGGAGAGAGAAAACATGACATTATTCTGTGAAATGGCAAAACTATGCTATGTGAAATGAATCTTCCTAAGTATTTCTAGGCGTAAGTCATGAATACGAATTGTTATATTCAAAATAGATAATTTCATGACCTATTTTAAATAAAACTCCATATGAGTTATGGAAAGGAAGAAAGTCAAATATTTCTTACTTCCATCCTTTTGTTGCAAATGCACTATATTGAATACAAAACAAAATTGATAAATTTGATTCTAACATCAATTCAGAAAATTTCTAGGATATTAGATATTTTCTAAAGCTTATAGAGTTTATAATCTTGTTTCTAAATCTGTTGAAGAATCTATGCATGTTAAATTTCATGATGATTCTCATCTAGATAGAAGAGACGATTCTGATGATGAAACTCTATTTGTTCCCTTGGTTGATAAACTAGACATGTCACCACTAATTAATCCACCTAATAAGGTAGAGGATATTCCTGAAAACTTTAGTCTTAGGAAAGAATGGAAGTATAAATCCTCCCACCCAGAAAACCTGATTATAGGAGAAACTTCAGAAGGTGTGAGAATTAGGTCTAAATTTAGAAGAGAGGCAAATGTAGCTTTTGTTTCTGAATTAAAACCTAAGAAAATTGATGAAGCTCTTCAAGAAGAAGCTTAGATTTTAGCCATGAAAGAGGAGGTAAATCAATTTATAAGGAACAAAGTTTGGTCCCTAGGCCACCTAATAAGTTTATCATAGGAACCAGATCGATATTAAAAAATAAACTAGATGAATCAGGTAGAGTAAATCGTAACAAAGCTAGATTAGTAGCTCAAGGCTATAATCAACAAGATGGAATAGACTATAATAAAACCTATACTCCTGTAGCTAAACTAGAAGCTATTAGAATTTTGATTGCATATGTTGTTTTTCATGATATAAAACTGTTTCAAATGGATGTGAAAAGTGCCTTTTTGAATGGTTTTATAGATGAAGAGGTTTATGTAAAACAACCTCCTGGTTTTGACGATACTGATAAACCAGATTATGTCTATAGACTTCATAAAACTTTGTATGGATTCAAACAAGCACCTCGTGCTTGGTATGATCATCTAAGTTCATTTTGATTGGAAATGATTTTATTAAAGGACAAGTAGATAAGACTACGCTTAGAAAATGTATCAAAATGATTTCATTATAGTACGATATATGTAGATGATATTATTTTTGGTGTAACTTCTAAGAAGCTATGTTCCAGTTTTGAAAATTTTATGAAAAATGAATTTGAAATGGGTATTATAGGTGAATTAAAATTCTTTCTTGGTTTACCAATTAAGCAACCCGAAGAAAAGATTTTTATTCATTAAGAGAAATATATCAAAGAACTATTAGTCAAATATAAAATGGAGAAGGTTAAACCAATGTTAACTCCTATGCATCCTTCAAACCTTTTTATCTAAGGATGAAACAGTAAGAAGGTTGATGAAACCTTTTTCAGAGGAATTATTAGTTCTTTACTTTACATAATCGCAAGCGCACTTGATATATTATTTAGTGTTTGCTTGTAAGCAAGATTTCAAGCTAATCCTATAGAATTTCATTATATTGTTGTTAAAAGATTATTAAGATACTTGGGTGTTCTCTGATCTTTGTTTAATATATGAGAGAGGTAAAGATTTCAAAGTTAATTGGCCATCGTGATGGTGATTATGCTGGATATAGAATTGATAAAAGAGTATAAGTGGAGGTTGTTACTTTCTTGGTCATAATCTAATTTCTTGGTCAAGCAAGAGGTAAAGTTCAATTGCTCTTTCTATTGCAGAAACTAAATACATGTCAGCTACAAGTTGCTATTCACAGATGTTATAGATTAAGTATCAGTTAGAAGATTACTCCATACAAGAAGATCAAATTCCAATATTCTGTGACAATACAAGTGCTATCAATCTATCAAAGAATCCAATACAACACTCGAGGGAAAAGCACATTGAAGTTAGACATCATTTTATACAAGACTATGTATAGAGAGGAATCATCAGTCTACAATTTTTTTTAGACGAATCAATAATAGGCGGATATCTTCACTAAACCTTTATGTGAAGATAGATTCCAGGAAATTAGACGGAACTTGAATATGGTAATGTTGAATGACCATTCGTTTGACACGTCATAACCCAGATGATTCATACAAGAAGAAGATACAATGTTGTAAGTTTTTATGTAAATAGTAACAGTAAGTTATAAACGGTAACTTTTCAAGAGTAGGTATAAGGAGGAAATCTTCTAAAGATTTTAAAATACCTTCTACTCTGGATTTTTTTTGAAATACTTTGAAATTGACTTGTTTAGTACTCTCAACCAACATGATTCAATACTCTGTTCTAAACTTCAAGTTCTTTTCATTTCATATTCTTTCTTTTAAAGACTAATATCGCTATTTTGAGCGAACTACTTGTGTGTTTAGTTTTTATTTGTTACAGATCATAAATGGAGCAATCGTTTATTTATGGGAGACACGTTAATTTCATCTCATTGAAGGAAAATCAGATGGACATTGAACTAGAGATTGAAGCAGTTTGTTGGGACCCGATCCGAGAACCAGATCCCAACCGAAAAGCAGAAACGGATATGAAGAACGAGGTGAATTCAAATTAGATAAATTGAATTCGATAACGACAAACAAAGTGAAAGAGGAAGCAAATCGAATACAGAATCGAAAGAAGCAAATCGGAACGGTTACAATCAAAGGCGAAACAGATATGATGTGAAATCGAAAATACAAAAGTACCGAAGCAAAACGAAGAAACCGGAATCGAAACTTAACAAACGAAGCCGATCTTACAATCAAAGTAATTGAGCTGAATCATATTCGACATCCGAGAACAATTATCGAAGAAAAACAAAGAAACGGAGCCAACATCCGAAAATAAAGAACAGAAAAACACAATCGCGTTGGAAACCTAGACGAAACATCCGAAATCCGGTATAAATTTTTTTTCTTTTTTCTCATTTCTTACTCCTTTAGTCAATCTCATTCAAATCACACAACCAATTTTCACTTTCGAAAAATCATTCTCATGCAAATCTCTAAATCTGATCATATTCTTATGTATCCATACAAATCCTAAATTATATTTTTATTCTTTTTATTCAAACTCATTCAAAACATAACCAATCCATACAATTTCCTTTTTGGAAACTCATCCTCGCACAAATTTCAATTCACTTAAATCTCAAACAACATTTCGATTCATATTATTTTTCTTAACCAATCACACAAATCCCAAAAATTTCATCTTCTTAACTAAAAACTCATCTTTAACAAACTTCTTATTCTTATTCTTATCTTAACCCAATTTTTACCGAAAATCGGGCAGCATAACGGCTGTATTTTGACAGCCCAAAAATTTCTACAAAGGCAAAAATACACTTCTAAAACACATATCCAACCATACAACCATCATCGGACCTCCGCCTAAAATTCCCAAAGAAACAAACGCAACCCTACAACTAAGCACTTCAAGAATTCTCACAATCATACTCATAAATCAAGCCCCATTCATATCCAAAATCCATGATCATACATAAATCCAATTCCATAACTTAACTCAAATACATACGCCGTAATTTTCAATACATTCTCAAAATGAAATACACAAAGACACTTTAATGACATAGCAAGCCATTTACACTATCAAAATCTCAATTTGCACAAAATACAAACGATGTAAAAAATCAACTTGGCATTCTTTCATCCGATCTCCGTCAATACCGGAGATTGGGGATGAAAGGGAGGTGAGCACAAAGCTCGTGGATAATATATTTATAAACTGAACGATAAGCGGAAACATTTTGCAAAACTTTTTGCCATTTATTTCTAAAAATTTCACAATGAAAATCTGACAAATTTCTTATTTCTCAAAACATTGTTAAAATCGATTCAATCAATACTCGGCTAAAAATCCATAATAATAGATTTCTCAAACTTTTTACATCTTTCAAGATTTCATGAAGAATTTCCAAATTTCTTAAACTTTCTCAAAACATGCAATGCATAACACAGTACAAAATAAAACACAAACACATCACATGGTTTGGTTCGTCCAAAACAGACGATCGCATAGCCCCAAGATAATGTCCTGCAGCAACAGTGGAACGGACGTACTACACTTTCCGCTTAGCGGTCCAAAGGTAGCCGTGAAGGAGTCCGTAATCAAGCTCCATTGCCTCTCAAGGCACCGAGAGAAGGCTTTAAATAAGTAGAGACAAGTAATCGACTCACAAAAGGACCCGAACAAACCCACATAACACATAAGCGAAAACAAAAATTCAGGTTACCCGTAGGCACTTTTCAAAATCTTGATTTTCTTTAAACTTTTCATATTTCCATACAATGTCAAACTTGACACACTCACATACATAAATCACATCAAATCATGTTGGAATGCACATTCGATTTACATTCAAGAATTTAATCACATATCAATGCACAACAATAAATGCAATTTCTTTCTTTCAAACATATATCGTAACACATTGCTCAAACTTTTCATATAATTCAAAACATGATTTTCATAAATCTTGCATTTTCTTATAAACCTTCCAAAAGCATTAACTTCAATCATTAGGAAATTTTATTTTCAAAACATTTATCTAAACATTAACTTTTCAACAATTGCTTCTTGAATTTTTCGAAATTTGCTTCTTGAAATTTTCAAATAAACATGCTTAGCTTAAAATTCAATAAATAAATATACTATCCACCTCGAAATGAAGCTAGGAACTCATCCCGATCATTAATTTGACCAAAGCGTCAGTTGTTCTTCTTCGCTAAAATTACCTAAACATATCCATCCAAAATTCAATATCATAAACCACATGATTCCTCAAATTGGGCTTAGAAAACATCAATACCCCACATCTTCAAGTTATCTAAATTATAAATTCGTAAAAACCCCAAATTCCACAATTTGCCTAAACCAATTTTTCACAATTTAATATCATAAATCACAATTTCTTCAAAATTGATTTCATATTTCATCAATCCATAATATTTTTCATGATTCTACACCAATAATTCACAAAATCCCCAAACACAAAATTAAGCCTAAACCTTAATTAATTTCCATCTGAAATTAAACATAACCTAAAACATATACATCAAAATTGACTTAAGAAATCTCAAATTCATCATTAATCCAAGCTATCTAAAGCAACAATTCCAAAAATCCCCAAATTTCAAACTTTGACATAAACTCCAAATTTATAAAATCAACATAATCATAGCCTAATCTCTTCAATAAACCTTAGAAAACTTAAATTCATAACAATCTAAAGCTAAACCAACCAACATCTCTCAAGAAAATTCAAAACTCAAAGCTTTCTCTCTCTTACCATTTTCTCCACCATTTTTGACATTTTCATGCTTTAAAGTAACTATCTTCTTCTTGCTTCCTTCCCCTTTGAAAAGCAACGAAAATCTCTTAGCAAACCCCCTAAAAATCAACTTGCTTCATCCTTCTTCTTTCCTTCTATGGCCGACCCTTTCTCCTTCTTCTTCTCTCTTCTCTCTTCTTCATCTTTTCTTTCCTTATTTTTTTCTTTGTTTTCGTGGGTTTCAGATCAACCCCATGTGTTCTCTGCCATGTCATTTTAAATGAGGGTAAAGACCAAAATGCCCTCCTTTTAAGCCTATTTCCAAGTTTGTCCCTGCACTTCATTTGAAAAATCTGATACCTTGCGTCCAGAATTTGAGCAGCAAAACGAAATAATTTGGACAAACTTTCTTCTTGAAAATTGTTCCTCTCAATGATACGAATCCAACTCCACCGACCGCGCTCAATTCGGATCAGAAATGAAGAAGTTATAGCTGAAATACTATCGGACCTGCAAAAAATCCGAGACTGAACATTACGCTAATTTAATTCCAGAAATTAACAATCTTAGGGATGAAATTAAATTTCTATCCCTTCACAATAGTTGTAGCCCTATATCGTAATTTTATTTGGCCTCAAGAATCAACTCAATCGGAGTTGTACAGCTCCGATTTCGCAAAAAATATCGAACCATGTTCAGAAAATTATCCAACTTATAACCTATAACCAAATCTCTTACTTTGGTTCAATCAATCTTTTCCATTTAATCTCCTAAAATCATAATTCTTCATAAAATGAATTAATTGTCTTAGGAATCCAACGCTCAAGAATCAAATCAATCGGATGTCGATTTAAGGAATTATAAGCAAAAGATTACAAAGGGATCGATTAAAACAAAGTAACTAACTTCAAACCGAACTTTTCAAAAACCATATCTCTCAATCCCGAACTCGGAATTTGACAAATTTAATGTCAATAAAAAGATCAAAGGAAGCTCTACAACTTCCCTGAAGTACTCAAAATCAAATTAGGTCTCAAAAGAGGTCAAAAACTCAATCAAACATTCTGTCCAAAACAGCTTTTCCTAAACGACTTCCAATTTTTAATCGCTCATAACTCCTAGCCCCGATATCGAAAAATTGCAAACTTTATATCAATGGAAAGATAAAAAAATCATCTAAAACTTTCATGAAGAATACTTACTCCAATTCAGACTAAATCCATATGACGAGTGCCCTCGAAGCATAGAACACACAAATCTATACTTAATAGCATTTTCAAAACAAAGCATATCTTCGGAAAAATCATATCTCTCAATCCCGACATCGAAAAATAGCAAACTTTATGGCCACAGAAAACTCTTAACATAATCTACAAGTTTCATGTAGATCATTTTCTCAATTTTTGCCTAAATCAAAAGTCAACCCTCAAAGGCCAAAAAGTCAAACTTTGCACAAATTTTCATTTTTTTACACTTTCTCTCTTTACTTCTTGATTTTCAACTCAATTTCAACCAAGTCATCTACTTTTGAATATTTCTTATTTTTACTCAAAAATCGAGGTCCAACATTTCTCCACCTCTTAAAAGAATTTCGTCCTCGAAATTCATACTTGATTAAACTCCAACTCAAGCACTTTCTTACTAATTCCTTTCCAGAAATCTTAATCAAATCACTTTTCTTATCTACGTTCCTCATCATATCTCTTCACGACATTTCACTTCTTGTATCTCATATCACCCATATCATCTCAAAGCACTATATCTATAACTCATTATTTCTTCATATATTGACACATGTCAATTGTCCATTTCTTAAGGAACCCCAATATGGTTCAATAATCATTTAATCTTTATCATCATGTCATCTTTCAAATAGTAATTCTTTCATCTCACAGAAGTATAGGCTATATCAATTTCTCCCAATTCATTATGCAATTCACATTTCGAGTTCCACAAACGCATGTTTCTAATCAATTATATTCTTAACACCCAAAGCAAACAATCACTTTAATTCTTCAAATAAGTCATGACAAGTCATGCCCATCAATTTCACAAACCTAAAGTCATTCATACTTATTGTCATCGAACTCAAACGATCGCTTAGCACATTCTCACTAATTCACTTTTTTTTATCCTTACGCACTCTTCTCAATCTTCTATGCCTAATTAAAATCCTATTACTGGGCTCTGATATCATAAATGTTGGGACCCGATCCATAAACTGGATCCCAACTGAAAAGCGAAAACGGATACGAAGAATGAGGCGAATTCAAATTGGATAAATTGAATTCGATAACGACAAACAAAGCGAAGCGAAGCAAACCGAAGCAAATGGAATACATAATCGAAAGAAGTTTAATCGGAACGTTACAATCAAAGGCTAAACAGATATGATGTGAAATCGAAATACAAAAGTACCAAGCAAAACGGTTAAGTGGAATCAAACTTAACAAACGGAGCCGATCTTACAATCAAAGTAATTGAGCTGAATCATATTCGACATCCGAGAACAATTATCAAGAAAACAAAGAAACGGAGCCGACATCCGAAAACAAAGAACAGAGAAACACAATCGCTTGGAAACCTAGACGAAACATCCAAATCTGGTATAAATTTTTTCTTTTTCTCGCCTACTCCTATAGTCAATCTCATTCAAATCACACAACCAATTTCCACTTTCGAAAATCATTCTCATGCAAATCTCTAAACTGATCATATTCTTATGTATCCATACAAATCCTAAATTATATTTTTATTCTCTTTATTCAAACTCATTCAAAACATAACCAATCCATACAATTTCCTTTTGGAAACTCATCCTCACAAATTTCAATTCACTTAAATCTCAAACAACATTTCGATTCATATTATTTTTCTTAACCAATCACACAAATCCCAAAATTTCATCTTCTTAACTAAAACTCATCTTTAACAAACTTCTTATTCTTATTCTTATCTTAACCCGATTTTTACCGAAAATCGGCAAAGATAACTAACAGTATTTTGACAAATTTAAAAATTTCGCAAAGGCAAAAATACACTTCTAAAACACATATCCAACCATACAACCATCATCGGACCTCCCGCCTAAAATTCCCAAAGAAACAAATGCAACCCTACAACTAAACACTTCAGTAATTCTCACAATCATACTCATAAATCAAGCCCCATTCATATCCAAAATCCATGATCATACATAAATCCAATTCCATAACTTAACTCAAATACATACGCCGTAATTTTCAATACATTCTCAAAATGAAATACATAAAGACACTTTAATGGCATAGAAGCCATTTACATTATCAAAATCTCAATTTGCACAAAATACAAACGATGTAAAAATCAACTTGGCATTCTTTTCATCCGATCTCCCCTCAATACCGGAGATTGGGGATGAAAGGGGGTGAGCACAAAGCTCGTAGATAATATATTTATAAACCGAACGATAAGCGGAAACATTTTTGCAAAACTTTTTCCATTTATTTCTAAAATTTCACAATGAAAATCGACAAATTTCTTATTTCTCAAAACATTGTTAAAATTGATTCAATCAATTCTACTGAAAATCCATAATAATAGATTTTCAAACTTTTCACATTTTCAAGATTTCATGAAGAATTTCCAAATTTCTTAAACTTTCTCAAAACATGCAATGCATAACACAAGATAAAATAAAAACACAAACACATCACATGGTTTGGTTCGGTCCAAAATAGATCTTGATCGCATAGCCCCAAGATAACGTCCTCAGGCAAACCGTGAACGGACGCATTACACTTTCCCGCTTAGCGGTCCAAAGTTGTAGCCGTGAAGGGAGTCCAGATCGAGTCCGCTGTTCTCAAGGGCAACCGAGAGAAGGCTTTAAATAAGTAGAGGCAGGTAATCGACTCACCGATCGGCAACTTATCGCTCAATTAAAGAATTGATCCTAAACCGGTCAAATAAAATTTGTACCAAGGATTGCAATACAGATGCAACCTGTCGACTCTCAAGGAACCAAAGGTACTAACCGATTCTAAGACTAGCCTAATGTTTGAATGATGCATGCAATTAAAGCAATAAAAAGGGGATTTTGATTTGATTAACTAAAAATTAAACTAAGCCAAAGTAAGAATAAATGTTTTGGGATTTTAGAAAGCTAAACGATTGAAATTAAACAAGTGTGAAATCAAATTACTAAAACTCTCTTGAAAATGCAACTTGGATTATCATCGCTCAAATAATTTTCGTGGTTTGAAATCCACTAAGTTTCAAATGTAAACCTTAATAACTCGTTAAGTCCAAGAATTTGATTAATCAACTCGATTAGTCAAATCTTGTTAAAACCATTAGTGTGAAAATCGATAAACAATTGCAATAAGTTAATCAGATAATAACACGCCTAACCCAACCAAGCACAACCACGCAGATCAAATTAATCAGTGTAAAATCAATAACATACATGAGACTTCATGTATTTTGACATAGAAAAATCTACAAAAGTAATATCCAAATCTCAACATAATGTCAACACACGACTAAAACTATTAACCACACTAACCTAGCTATATCAATGCATACTCCAACTCGGATCTATACATAAATATACCTAGACTTCAGATATTAGTGATTACCCCTATTAAGCTTTCGGTGAACTCCAATCCTTGCTACATGTTCAAGAGAATGGAACGCTTAGCCGACCATAACTCTGGATGAACTCTTCGCTATTGGAATATCACCGTGGTTCATGATTCCAACGATTTAACAGGAAGGATACAAAGAACAAATGATGGATGTGGAACGGATGAAGAAACTCGAAACAATGGATTTAGTCTCAAAAGTAGCTTAACCTGCAAATAAAAACAGAACAAAAACTATTAGAAACGAAGGAGAAGACAGAAAAGAAGAAGTTAACCTCCGGAGTGCGGCCTTCTGTTTTTGCCCTAAATGGCAAGATTTTATAGGAGGTGTGCGGGCCGGGTCAGAACAGTGGATTAATTTCCATTTATAGTCCGGGTTACCCGACATTCACGCGGCAATGGCTGTAATTCGCCATGGCGAATGAGTTTATCACCGTCGCAATAATAAATTAAATACCATTAATTTCTTTGCGCGAATGGAGGTCTTGGTTCGCCCCAAATGAATCTTGCTGCGTGTTGACTTCTTGAATGTTGACTCCTTTGGTCCTACAAAATACAACCCATTTGCAGATCAATTGTCCCAATAAAATTATGCATAATTAATGACAATTGACAACAAAATACTGACAATGTGCAATTTATCAAAACTCAATGTGCGGGACCAAAATAAGCATAAAAATCATAGATCAGGAGTCAACAAATGCATAATTACTAAAGAAAACGGGCCTAATTTATAGTATAAATTTGGTCCAATCAAATTCCCCCACACTTAAACCTTTGTACTCCTGAACAAAGCTTATAAGAGTCAAAAGGTACAAGAGTAAAAGAAAATTCTGCCCATGCTCAAATAACAACCAAAATTGACTCAATCCACTTTATCGTAATTCAACGCAAAGCAAATTGAAAGAGTGCTAATAAAACAAACATTGAAAGAATTTAAGCACATGAGATTGAACAGCAGAGAATCACTCAGGATATGATGTTTACACTCAACTCACTTGTATAGTAGGGATATTTTTCTCTCAATCTACTTAATACATCTCCTACCATAGGCTTGTATCAATTTTATTTCTCCACTACAAGGACTATCAATTTGAAGATCAAGAGGTCTTTAAGGGTTGTAATGAGCGGAAGGCTAAATGAATGGATGATGTGAGAAAAGAAAATATGAGCATGGCATAAAATGAGGGATCGATGTCGATAATCTATACTGAAACTAGACCTCTACTAAACTAAATTTTGATTGATTTTTTTTTTTTTATCTCATTTTGAGATACTAATCCCATTTTGGGATTCAATACACATTATTATCCCTTTTTTGGAATAAACAAGACTAACTTTTTTTCTTTTCTTTTTCACTAAAAATAGAACAAACTGACTATTGACGCTATCTGAAAATAATGCATGCAAATGCTCATAAGAAGAAGGCTCAAAAGGGCTAGTAAGGAACGGTGTTTAGGGTTGGTGTTCGGGGAAAGGCTGAAAGAAAGAACGCCTATCATATCCACAAAAATCTAGTCCATCAAGCTTTGAGTAAAACCGACACAAGTTCTAGAGAAGCATGAACTAAGCAGATGCACACACAAAAATATGGAAGAAAAATCTTGGCTCGAATATCCTTCCAACAAGGTTTTGTCTCAATGATCAATCTCAAAACTTAAAACTTAAAATGCTACCTTGTTAGCATGCTCCCATTTACTTTGTTTTGAAAACTTCAAAAGTTAAAATTTTGCCAAAACCAATTATCGCTCAAGAATGGAGAGCATTTTCACAAAAACTCAAGTATCATTGAAACTTATGTGGCTTTGCATGCAAGGCACAAAAGAACGAAGTGTGTAAAATGTTTGATCGAGTCCAAATTTATCAAGAAAAGCAACGGCCCACAAAATTATGCACAAGTTTTAATAGGTGTACAATGCAAAATATAAAGGGAACGACTCCCCACACTTAAACATGGCATTGTCCACAATGACAAAAGTAGCAGGCACAGAGGAAACGTAAACAAAAATAGACAAAACAGAAATGTGGATATATCATTGCTTAAAAAATGTAATGTACAAAAGAGGATTCAAGAACTAACTAAAAAGTACAACGAAGAAAAGAAAATACAGAAAAAACAACAACAAAATAAAATAAAAAGCCTAGACTATGTGGTAGGATCGTCAGCTGGCGGGGCAGCAGTAGAAGAGCTAGGAGCATCTGTAGAAGCCGGTGCCTGAGGCGGAATAGGCAGCCCGAGGTGGGTCGCAATCATAGTAAGTAGGGAATGCGTGGCGGCCACCTGAGCCTCGAAAGAAGTGAACCGTTCCTCAAGTCAAGGACGTCAGACGCAGAGAGCCACCTCGGAAGGAGTAAGGGAGCAGAGGGCGGATGGAAGACGAGGCAGAGCCCTGGGGAAACAGGAAGGACGGGAGGGGGGGAGAAGGGGCTCTAGGTGAGGGATGGCTAGGGAAGGTGAGGAGAGGAAGAAGATGTGAAGCAGTCAAGGAGGAGGGGGTGGGATGGCACGTGGTCGACCTAAACGGACATAGACAAATGGAGAGGCAAAGCGAAAAGGTGAGATCGGCTTGATGTTCCGGACTCGATAGGCTCGAACAGTCGAGAAATGAGATGGGGAAAAGGAGTTTGTGTTTAGGGTTGGTAGAGAGAACACCTGGCGAAGGGCGATGAAATGGCGGGGCTAGTCTCACTGTGACGGCCAAATCATCGCAAGTATATATATAGGGCCCGCTCTTTGGGGATGTTGGAAAGATGGAGGGTCGGCATAATATTGTTACATATAAAATGTAACCAAGGACGAGCTTCAGGAAGGAGGGTGGTCCGACGGATGTATCGCTGAGAACCACGGGTTGAAGCCACCGAGACCTCAGAAGGCGAGAGTACCAATGACTTCCTCCCATGGGTAATTACGAAGAAGGTCGGAATATTGGCAATGAGGGACGACGGAAGATGGTAATGCTCACGGATAATTACTAAGTGAAAACATCGGAATGGAAACACCTCGAAATTAATTTCAGTAGGTGTGGGAGTAGAGCATATGAATAGTATTGGCGGACAAATGTGAGGTTGCCAATAGAATTAGGTCGAGCAAGGCCTAAGTCTAATTCAAAAGTCGACTTTTGACAAAAGGGTTTGTTGCAGGGTTTGAGGAAATGGTTTTTCCTTAAGTATATTGACCGGCAACACGAGTTGCCACTGATCGCACTCAGGATCTACCGGACGAGAGGGAAAAACAGAAGGTTGCAGAAAGGGAAATGGTGTGATCGGAGGAAGAAGAGGATGGTCTTTGCCCGGCCTAGAGGTTTGTTTCATTCTAGGCATAATCCTCGCACACACAAACGTTAGAATGTGCATTAAACTAAGAAAATTACACGTAATCAAAGTTCACCATTCGCCGCAACGAACAGGAGCATTATTCGCGCTAGAGAGACTTCGCCATTCGCGCAGCCTAACAGATGTTCGCCGCAATAACTGGCATCTTCGTCACCGCGGCTAGAAGAACATTCGTCGCAAGCTTAATCGACACCCTACGCTTGTCATGGCGAGATATGAAATTGGCATGGTAATGACGATTCTCATGACGAATGCGGCGTAACGGCGTCATTGCTTGCCTCAAATCTAACGAATAACAACGAAAATGGACAAGAGGAGGGAATAGGAACACTTACAGAAGGGTTAAAACGCAGTTGGAAGGAGATTGGAGGAGATTGGGAGCTTCAAACAGCAGAGGGCACAGAGAGGAGCGACGGCGAGGCAGCGAAGGTGGCAGCGAAATGAGGAGGGAAGGAGAAAGAAAAAGAAGAAGAAGAAGAAGACGCGGGAGACGAAAGGACGCGAGAGAGAAAAGACTGAAATGGCCCTCGGACAAAAGAGATGTCCAACGGTCCAGAGGGGCGGAGATGTCCTTATTCGCCATGACGAAGCGATCCCTAGCCGCAATGAACAAGTAGTAAAACCTAGATTAGCCGCAATGAAGAGTAGATGCTCACATGTGAACTACCCAGAACAGATCACAATGTCTAAGGATCCTACTCAGTTTGCACAATCATTCAATTAATCATCCCACATATCAACCATTCTCGTCAATCTAATCATGCTTTATTAGGAAGAACACAGAGCTAACAAAGGGGAAACACTTTATTCAAACGGAAAGGGAAATCCTACCTAACTACAATTAAACCCATTGGTTGGGTCTCTCCCCCCCACACTTAATCAACACATTCATGCAACACAACATATCAAATCAAATCAAAGAACGTGCACAAATATATATCGAAAAGGCAGGAAGAGAAACACCGGTGCTCACGGTGGATCTTCAGAGCTCGGGGTGATTTGGCAATGATATCCAAGCTCCATGTCAATCAGCTGGGTCTTGGGCACTCCATGTCCATTCCCATATCCGAATAGGCACCTGCACTATCATCAAAATAATCTTCTCCGAAGAGAGTGTCAGTAGGATGGGTCAAAGTGTGGCCGAAATCAACACATGCATCATCCACAAGCACATCAAGCATATTCACCCCAAGCAAGGAGTAATCCTCGTTAGGGTGCTTCATAGATTCATACATGTTGAAGCTAACGTGTTGATCACCAACCTCCATGGTGATATTTCCTTCCTTCATATTAATCATTGTGCTCGCATCCGCAGAAGGGTCGCCCATGATCGAGAAGTGTCCCGCACCACTTCGCAGGTCATGTCCAACAC
The DNA here is from genome assembly GCA_029891385.1 of Erythroxylum novogranatense. Taxonomy (NCBI): domain Eukaryota; kingdom Viridiplantae; phylum Streptophyta; class Magnoliopsida; order Malpighiales; family Erythroxylaceae; genus Erythroxylum; species Erythroxylum novogranatense. The sequence continues at coordinate 24,492,179 of CM057226.1, forward strand.
GTAAAATCGGCAGAAACACTAAACCTTTCACTGGACCAAGATGTCCTCGATGATTCCCATCGGATGTCGGAATGATCTATCACCAACCGTAAGACTACCAAGTAGGCTTTATGCTCTTAACGCCTGTATTTCATAGATGATTTCGCATTACGTTAATCGCCGCCTCCCAAATCCAATAATGCTCTCCCAATTGTTACCTTTCCTATAACACAAGGAATGGTAAATGAGCCCGGATCTTGGCACTTTATCGATTTGGGGCTTAAATAAAGCCGACACATTTGAACTCACCCGAAACGCTCATTAGGCCTAAATTTTCGCTTGTTTGTGCACAAATCCTTCGTGTACTTCGCGAAGGCGGCACTTTCTTAATCAAATCCAGCAGGGCACGTTGACTTCAACCTTCCCAAACAGTCAATGATTTCTTTTCGTGTTTGAGCTCATTGACTCTCTTGCTCATCGACACGAAGTTCGGAAAAGGGAGGTCCTTTTGTTGACTTCCTTATTGGCTGGTTCATTTCGCCGATTTATCCTTATCACTCTTCTTCCCGAAATGCTCGATGATTGCTCTTTATCCTCAATTGTTGATTGCTTCTTGTTCCTCAACAATTCTTCTTCGCGATCATTCTCTCGATCGATACGACTTGCTTCTCTCTCACTGAGGCGCTTCTTCAACCTCAATTTCCTCTGCATTCTTCTTCTTCGTGAATGTGAAATGCACTTTCTTTCCACTCCTCAACTCAATTGCATTTAAACTCTTCGGTTTATTACCGTGTTGGAGGAATGGATCCATCGCCCGAGCTTGGTTGTCACTCAAATTATTAGACAATTGGGTGACATAGGCGCTCATGTTCTCGGCCTTGGTCTCCCATTGCTCCACGCGTTTCTCCAAGGCACTAAAGCGGCAACATTCTTAGCAGAGTCCTGTTGGATGAGGTTCGCGATGGCGTTGAATTGATTTGTGGAAGTTCGTTCCTCTTTCATCAACGCCATCATACCATGCGAAGTTGATTAGTGTCCTCTTTTGGTGGTGTGGTTGCATCGCTAACGCCACGATCGGGAAACTGGTTTGTAGATGGTCCAGCTCCACTCCACTTGTTGAAAATAGTTGGGTGCTCTTCCTTCATTATTCCTCCAATCAAGTTAGGATGAGATCTCCATCCTTCGTTATATGTGTTGAGCACGGGTCCCACTTAGAATTTTGTCCGCCTGTAAACAGCGGACACTTCTTCATACCTTCCGGGACTGACACTGGAAATGTGCATCACCGATCCACAAGATTCGCAACTAGGTGTGACCAATTCAGTGGAAGACGATGGGCGATGCACATTCAGATTCTTAAGCTCACCAGGATCGAGGATAACTGTGAAGTTATCCTATGCTCCAGGGAATCCACCTTCGATTCCAGGCTTTCCATACTCTTAGTTTGAGCCGTCATGGCTCCTACTTCATTCACATTCCTGGAATCTCTGACACTATATTGTTGATGATTTAGGCCATCCTCTTGATCAAGGCCCATGCTTCAAAAAGCGGTGAGGTCAATCAACGAACCTCCCGACGCAAAGATCCAACATTCCTTTTCCCGATTTTTCACCCCATCGTAAAAATATTGAACCAATTGTTCATCGGGATCTAATGATGGGGCACCGAGATAACAGATCTTCGAATCTGCTCCAAAAGTCATATAAGGATTCGTCGTAATCCGCTGGCGGAATAAATCTTTTCGCATCGACGAAGTCCTCGAGGTGGAAAATATTTTTCAACGAAAGCTTTCCGCAAGTTGGCCCAACTATGATAGGCATTCATGACATGCCTGGGAGGCTCATGTACCACTCCCCTGCCTTTCCTTCTAACGACAAGTGGAATACCTTCCACAAAGACTGGTCCAGCTTGTGCTCCTGTGCTTCATACTTTGACAGATGATTGTGAGGGCCTCAAGATGCATGTAGGGTCCTCTCCGTCAAACCGTGAAATTTGGGTAGGAGTTAATCAATAAACCTTTAACTTCAAAATTTACGTCGAAGTTAGGGCAGAAATGAAAGGATCGTAGTTTACGTCCCGAGGTTGTAGCTTCTCGGATGGTTCTACGCCCCGATGTTCGCATTGTTGTCATCTACGCTTCTCGGTCACCGTTAAGACCGTGATCTCCATTTCGGGTGGTTGACCGATATTCTTGGTGTTCACCATCTCAGATTCTAGTCGATCTAGTGTACTAAGTCTTTCTTGCTCTCTCTTGTTTTTCCTGTTGTCTAAGGTGTCGCCAATTTCAGGTTGAAAATGAACTAGCCTAAGTCTACGGGCATGCACAAGAGAAGTTCACCTAAGATAGCTCACTAAACGACAACGGATAGCAAGGCTTCAATTCACCAGTTCGCCGCGACGTAGTAAGTTGTCGCAATGAATCGAATAAATTGTAACTTTTGTCATGCGGTGAATATATGAACTCGCTGCATGATTAATGAACTCGGTTGTGATTTAATGATGAACTCACACGCCCAAGAAGCATGCATCAAAGAAAGCAAACAAATCAGAATAAACACTTAAAACAAAGCGTAATGAAATCACAAACAGGATTAACACTAAAATACTTAGTGTAAAAGAAATTAAATAAAATTATGCAATGTAAACAAAATGTAAACAACAAAATTAAGATCAAAACAAACACTGGCTAACCTAGAGAACCAATTAATTTGATTCTCCGGCAACGGCGCCAAATTTGATCGGCAACTTATCATTCAATTAAAGAATTGATCCTAAACCGTCAAATAAAATTTGTACCAAGGATTGCAATACAGATGCAACCTCGGTCGACTCTCAAGGAACCAAAGGTACTAACCGATTCTAAGACTAGCCTAATGTTTGAATGATGCATGCAATTAAAGCAATAAAAAGGGGTTTTGATTTGATTAACTAAAAATTAAACTAAGCCAAAGTAAGAATAAATGTTTTGGGATTTTTAGAAAGCTAAACGATTGAAATTAAACAAGTGTGAAATCAAATTACTAAAACTCTCTTGAAAATGCAACTTAGATTATCATCGCTCAAATAATTTTCGTGGTTTGAAATCCACTAAGTTTCAAATGTAAACCTTAACAACTCGTTAAGTCCAAGAATTTGATTAATCAACTCGATTAGTCAAATCTTGTTAAAACCATTAGTGTGAAAAATTGGATAAACAATTGCAATAAGTTAATTAGATAATAACACAGCTAACCCAACCAAGCACAACTACGCAGATCAAATTAATCAGTGTAAAATCCAATAACATACATGAGACTTCATGTATTTTGACACGTAAAAATCTACAAAAGTAATATCCAAATCTCAACATAATGTCAACACACGGCTAAAACTATTAACCACACTAACCTAGCTATATCAATGCATACCCAACTCGGATCTATACATAAATATACCTAGACTTAGACATTAGTGATTACCCCTATTAAGCTTTCGGTGAACTCCAATCGTTGCTACATGTTCAAGAGAATGGAACGCTTAATGACCATAACTCGATGAATCTCTTCACGTTGGAATATCACCGTGGTTCATGATTCCAACGACGAGCAGGAAGGATACAAAGAACAAATGATGGACAATGGAACGGATGAAGAAATCGAAACAATGGACGAGTTCAGTGCGGCAAATAACTCGCAAATAAAAATGTAACAAAAACTATTAGAAACGAAGGAGAAAATAGAAAAGAAGAAGTTAACCTCCGAGTGCGGTTGTCTGCTTTTGCCCTAAATGGCAAGATTTTATAGGAGGTTGTGCGGGCGGGCCGAATAGTGGATTAATTTCCATTTATAGTCCGGTTACGGACATTCGGTGGCGAATGGTCATGTCATTCGCCGCGCGAATGAGTTTAGTCACTCGTCGCAGCGAATAAATTAAATACCATTAATTTGCCGCATGTAATGGAGGTCTTGGTTCGCCCCAACGAATCTTGCGGCGTGTTGACTTCTTGAATGTTGACTCCTTTGGTCCTACAAAATACAACCCATTTGCATGATCAATTGTCCCAATAAAATTATGCGAATTAATGACAATTGAAAACAAAATATCGACAATGTGCAATTTATCAAAACTCAATGTGCGGGACCAAAATAAGCATAAAAATCATAGATCAGGAGTCAACAAATGCATAATTACTAAAGAAAACGGGCCTAATTTATAGTATAAATTTGGTCCAATCACTCACAAAGGGACCTGACCAAACCCACATAACACATAAGCGAAAACGGAAATTCAGGTTGCCCGTAGGCACTTTTCAAAATCTTGATTTTCTTTAAACTTTTCATATTTCCATACAATGTCAAACTTGACACACTCACATACACAAATCACATCAAATCATGTTGGAATGCACATTCGATTTACATTCACCAATTTAATCACATATCAATGCACAACAATAAATGCAATTTCTTTCTTTCAAACATATATCAGAACACATTTCTCAAACTTTTCATATAATTCAAAAACATGATTTTCATAAATCTTGCATTTTCTTATAAACCTTCCAAAAGCATTAACTTCAATCATTAGGAAATTTTATTTTTCAAAACATTTATTTAAACATTAACTTTTCAACAATTGCTTCTTGAATTTTTCGAAATTTGCTTCTTGAAATTTTCAAGTAAACATGCTTAGCTTAAAATTCAATAAATAAATATACTACCCACCTTGAAATGAAGCTAGGAACTCGTCCCGATCATTAATTTGACCAAAGCCTCAGTTGTTCTTCTTCGTTAAAATTACCTAAACATATCCATCCAAAATTCAATATCATAAACCACATAATTCCTCAAATTGGGCTTAGAAAACATCAATACCCCACATCTTCAAGTTATCTAAATTACAAATTCGTAAAAACCCCAAATTCCACAATTTGCCTAAACCAATTTATCACAATTCAATATCATAAATCACAATTTCTTCAAAATTGATTTAATATTTCATCAATCCATAATATTTTCCATGATTCTACACCGATAATTCACAAAATCCCCAAACACAAAATTAAGTTTAAACCTTAATTAATTTCCATCTGAAATTAAACATAACCTAAAACATATACATCAAAATTGACTTAAAAATCTCAAATTCGTCATTAATCCAAGCTATCTAAAGCAACAATTCTAAAAATCCTCAAATTTCAAACTTTGACATAAACCCCAAATTTATAAAATCAACATAATCATAGCCTAATCTCTTTAATAAACCTTACAAAACTTAAATTCATAACAATCTAAAGCTAAACCAACCAATATCTCTCAAGAAAATTCAAAACTCAAAGCTTTTCTCTCTTACCATTTTCTCCACCATTTTCTACATTTTCAAGCTTTAAAGTAACTATCTTCTTGCTTCCTTCCCCTTTGAAAAGCAACGAAAATCTCTTAGAAAACCCCCCAAAAATCAACTTGCTTCATCCTTCTTCTTCTTTCCTTCCATGGCGGACCCTTTCTCCTTCTTCTTCGATCTTCTCTCTTCTTCATCTTTTCTTTCCTTTCTTTTTTTCTTTGTTTTCATGGGTTTCAGATCAACCCCATGTGTTCTCTGCCATATCATTTTAAATGAGGGGTAAAAGACCAAAATGCCCCTCCTTTTAAGCCTATTTCCAAGTTTGTCCCTGCACTTCATTTGAAAAATCTGATACCTTGCGTCCAGAATTTCAGCAGCAAAACGAAATAATTTGGACAAACTTTCTTCTTGAAAATTGTTCCTCTCAATGATACGAATCCAACTCCACCTACTGCGCTCAATTCGGATCAGAAACGAAGAAGTTATAGTCGAAATACTATCAGACCTGCGAAAAATCCGAGAATGAACATTACACTAATTTAATTCCAGAAATTAAAAATCTTAGGGATGAAATTAAATTTCGATCCCTTCACAAGAGTTTTAGCCCTATATCTTAATTTTTTTTGACCTCAAGAATCAACTCAATCAGAGTTGTATCCCGAATTTCACAAAATACTGAACCATGTTCAGAAAATTATCCAACTTATAACCTATAACCAAATCTCTTACTTTGGTTCAATCAATCTCTTTCCATTTAATCTCCTAAAAATCATAATTCTTCATAAAAATGAAATCAATTTTCTTAGGAATCCAACGCTTCGAGAATCAAATCAATTGGATGTCAGACGAAGGAATTATAAGTAAAAGATTACAAAAGGGATCGGATTAAAAAAAAAGTAACGGAACTTCAAAACTGAACTTTTCAAAAACCATATCTCTCGATCCCGAACTTCAAATTTGACAAATTTAATGTCAATAAAAAGATCAAAGGAAGCTCTACAACTTCCCTGAAGTACTCAAAATCAAATTAGGTCTCAAAAGAGGTCAAAAACTCAATCAAAAATTCTGTCCAAAACAACTTTTCCTAAACGACTTCCAATTTTTAATCGCTAATAACTCCTAGCCCCGATATCGAAAAATTGGAAACTTTATATCAATGGAAAAATAAAAACCTCATATAAAACTTTCATGAAGACTACTTACTCCAATTCAGACTAAATCCATACGACAAATGGCCTCGAAGCATAGAACACACAAATCTATACTTAATAGCATTTTCAAAACAAAGCATATCTTCGGAAAATCATATCTCTCAATCCCAACATCGAAAAATAGCAAACTTTATGGCCACAGAAAACTCTTAACATAATCTACAAGTTTCATGTAGATCATTTTCTCAAATTTTGCCTAAATCAAAAGTCAACCCTCAAAGGCCAAAAAGTCAAACTTTTCACAAATTTTCATTTTTTTTTACACTTTCTCTCTTTACTTCTTGATTTTCAACTCAATTTCAACCAACTCATCTACTTTTGAATATTTCTTATTTTTACTCAAAAGTCGGGGTCCAACACAGTTGGCTGGTAAAACTTCTCCAAGGTTCATGAAAAGGTCTATTTGAATGAGATATATAAGTTTTGGAAGAATGCAAAGGTGGTGGACGACACCTTAGTATCAATGGTAGATGGATTGTCGATTATCGTGACGCAATATACTATCGAAAGGGTCAATGGGTGTCCTAGTATTGGAGTAAAGCTGTTTAACAATACAAATGGATTACTTAAGGTCGTGTCGATAGAGTGCACATCAATCGACAACTTTATGAAAGTAGTGATCTAGAAGTTAAGAAGGCATCAACCCTTGTTCCGAAGGCTAGGGTTCTACATTCACTACTTCTTCATTGTGTTCTGCCAAGATTAGGCTCGAAGCACATTGTGACAATGAATGATGAGCATTATTTGTATCACTAACTAAATCATCAACCCATTAATCTTCCGTACTTGATTTTGAAGTACATGATGAAGTCAAAGGGAGATTCTAGCTCTTCACAGTATGGAATATTGTTGATAAGGATTTTTAGAGAATCTGGAATCTTTCTCGACAGAGGTAACAGGAAGATGAATGTGAATAGTATTATTAATTCAATAACTATTCACAGAACGGGGATAAAAATTGATGATGAGGTAGATATAGGTTCTACACCTAAAGCAAGGTCTGAGGGGGAGCTTATAGTAAGACGGGACAGGAGTGAACGTGGTATGTCTACAAGAAAAACAAAACCTCGATTAATAAAAAGAACATCCGTAGAAGAAAAGACTGGGAAATCATCTAATGCACTAATAAAACCTAAGATGATTCTACAGAAAGAGGAAAGTAGGATTCTACAATCATCACAACAAGTGTCATTGAAGAGAAAGGCAGAGACAATTCAATCAAAAAAATCCAAACAGTTAAGAAGGTCACCAAGACTATTGACCTTACAAAAACAAGAATAGAAAAAGAGGAAATCTTTGATTCTTGGTGGAGATTTTGAAAAGTAGGAGAAAAGACTGCAATTTACTAGATCAATTGTCTTTATTTTATAAAGCCAATCAGAAAAATCATTTGGAGAGACAGAAATTAAAAGGAAGTTGGTATTTGAGAGGAAGAAGCCTCAACAACAACTTTCATCTAAACCATCAGAAGAACAAAAGAATGTGAAGCCTAGTCAGAAAAAGGTTTCTTCATCTGATGTTCAATAGAAGGCGAAGACAGTTAAACACCAATTGGAACCTTACAATCCTTCTCAACCAATTAACAAAAAGGATTTGAGAATGAAGATTATAGAAGAATCATTACCTGTTCGAAGCAGAAGCTTAATTATTATTATCAGAGAATCTTTGAAAAAGTCAGTCAAGGTACTAGTCAAACCTATACTGACTAACAATCAGACAATACATCTTCTAAGTCATGAAGAACGAAGATTATATTGTATGCTATGAGATGAGAAGGTAAAACCATATCTATTGAAGATTTCAAAGGATCAGTATACAATCTATCCGATTACGAGCAAAACATTGATAAAAATTATGTTAAACATACAACCAAGATGCTCAACCTTGTGAGAAATGAAGAAAAAAGAAAAAAAAAAGATGTTTCCTGAGGGAAATAAAGATGATCTTACAGACGAGCAGATACAAGTAGCTGTGAAGAACATAGATGATGCATGTAATGCGGCTCAACCTAGAGGTATCTATGTTTCACATCATATTTCAAAAGCATCAGGAAGTAAATTTGGAGTTTCAACCACAAATGAAAACGTCAAGGTAGTTGGCAAAGTGAAAGAAGGACATTATAGAAGTATCACGGTTTAAGGTATCAATTTCAACTTAGAAACCTTTGTGCATTTGGTCAAGCATTTCAGACCTTTAGGTTTTATACCTTCAGTCAAGGATGTGTTACACCTTCTTGGGCAACTAATTTTGAAACTACCTAGACCTGATGATCTTGATCTCCCAGAAGGAAAACAACCCTTCAGTCTACCCTCTATCAAAATTATAGAGTTAGATGTTTTACCTTCAGAACCATCTGCTGTTTAAAACCTTCATCCACTTAGTGAAATATAACAAGATACTACTATTAATCCGGAGTTCTTGAAACATTTCATAAATTGGAAGGAAGCAAGTCACAGTCAAAAGGAAGTTCAGGAAGCATTATCAAAAGAAGTTGAGGAAGTTCATACTAAGGTTGATGAACTAGCTAACTTAGTGGATGATCTTCATAAGGAAGTAGCACTACTACAAGTTACTATTGAGTAAGACCTCAAGATGATCCGCACTGATATGTAACGTATGTTTTTTGAAATTCTGAAGTGTCTATGATGAGCAATCTTTTTGATTAATAACAAATAAGGAGAAAAGGAGAAAAAAAGGAGAACGAGAAGAGAAGATAGAAAGCAGATAGAAAACATTGTATATATCTTGTATGCAATTCTTTTCTTATGTTTTTGCTTTATTATTAGTCAGAATACTATTCGTCTATTCGTCTATAAATATCATTTTATCTTCTAAAATTATGATTATTTGTTATCATAAAAAGGGGAGATTGTTAAATCAAGAGGACTTCACTTCTATTAATTTTGATGACAATCAAATAATAATAATCTTAGAAATGTACGAACTATTTTGATGAGTTTGTTAAGTGTGTAGAAAAAAGTAACACTTAGTCAACTCAAAAGGTGTGAGGTCAACGCTAGACGATATATCAATAACAGACGAAGCGTAACAACAAACGAAGTGCATCAACAGATGAAGCACAACACTAGACGAAGTGCAACACCAGACGAAACGGAATAATAGACGAAACATCCTAAAAGAAGAAGCATTATTTCAGACGATACAAAAGGAAGATATTCTAGAACATCAGTCAGTTAGTTAGTTGGAGTTAGTTACATGACTCAACTAATAACTATTTATGTAAGTAGTTTTCAAGAAGAAAGTTGGAGACTTATTTTATAAATAGTAGTTATAGTCGAAGACTAAAAAACAAGTGTTTTTACATTAGCAAAAATTATGTATTCAAAGTGCGAAAGAAGTGAGCAAATACATCTGTAACCTAAAGCTCAAAAATACTTTTCTTAGAGAGAGAAAGGAAGGGTAGAGCCTGGAGAGGCTAATACTACTGATAAAGAATACTTTATGAGAGAGACCTGAAGAGGCTTTGCAAGTGTAGAAAGAATACTTGTAAAGTTGAAAGAGTATAGTGAAATCTCATATTAACTTTAAGGACTGGACATAGCCCAAGGTTTGAGGTGAACTAGTATAAAATTGCAGTGTCTATTCTCTAACCCTTATTTTTTAATTTTCTTATTGTTAGAAGAGTAGATAATATTACTTGTGATTGCATTGCTTATCTACTTTAGCAAAGTATTTTAGTAATCATTTGAATTTTCCTAAAGAAAATCAAGAAATCCAAAAGATTAATATTTTCGAAAAGATTACATAATTCAACCCACCTTCTTGTGTAGTTTACATATCATATCAAATTTCTATATTAACAAGTGATTACTTCACTAAGATCTGACCATAACGGTGAGTATCTTAGTGATGATTTTGTTGATTACTTAAGGCAAGATGGAATCTTGTCTTAGTTGACTTCTCTAGGAACTCTACAACACAATGATGTTTTAGAACAAAGAAATCGAATCGTATTGGATATGGTGAGATCCATAATGGGGTTTATTAATCTTCTTATCTTCTTATAGGGATATACTTTAGAAGTTGTTGCCTATTTATTAAACAAAGTTCCCACTTAATTAGTCACTAAAACTCCATATGAGATGTGGAAAAGACGTAAGCTTAACCTAAAACATTTGAAAGTTTAAGGTTGTCTAACTTATGTCAAAAGATTGTTGTCAATTGGAAGAGGTCTGACAAATGTAGATTTGTTAGCTATCCTAAGGAAACTATGGAATACTATTTCTATCAACCTTCTGAACACAAAGTGTTTGTGGCCAGAAATGTAACCTTTTTAGAAAGGGAGTTCCTCAATGGAGGAAGTCATGGTCTAGGAATTAATCTTGATGAAATTCAAGATTCTGACAAATCAACACAAGCTCAAATGCATCAGATGTATGTTAAGCAGCCTTTACTTGATATCTTGAAATTAACACATAAGGTATCAGCCTCAATAGTTGAGGAGAATGGACCAGTTAATGAACCTATCCAAGAACTAATACAACAACAAGATCAAGTAGAGGAAAAACTATTAAACATGAGCCTCTTAGAAGGTCTACCAAGGATTGTTGTGCACTAGATAGATTAAACACAATGGTGTAAGGTGATGAGGATAATCATATTGATGATGGCCCTAAGACTTACAAAGAGGCTATGGCAAGTCTAGATTGTAAGAAGTGGTTTAAGGCCATGGAATTCGAGTTAGAATCCATGAGAATTAACAAAGTATAGACTTTGTTTAATCCCTCAAAGGATATAAAACTTATAGGATGTCAATGGGTATTTAAGAAAAAAAAATTGGAGTAGATAGGAAGGTTAAAACCTATAAAGCCCATCCTGTTGCCAAAGGATATAATCAAAAGGAAGGTATTGAATATGATGAAACTTTTTCCCTTGTGGTAATGCTCAAATCTATTTGGATTCTACTTGCTAAAGTTGCATATTATGATTATGAGATGTGAAAAATGGATGTGAAAAACATTTCTTAATGGAGAGCTCAAGGAAGATGTCTATATGACTTAACCTGAAGGTTTCACATTGCCATCTGCTCTTAATAAAATATGTAAGTTACAAAGATCCATTTTTGGATTGAAGCAAGCTTCACGAAGTTGGAATATTCACTTCAATATAACAATTACAAAGTTTGATTTTGTTAGATGATAAGAAGAGCCATATGTGTGATGGAGTTATGTAAATGTAGTGCCCTGGAAAGCAAGTGTATTTACTTATAACTTAATTTTCTTCCTATTGACCCCTGAATTTTTGTCTTGTTGAATTAAGCATGATTTAAATAATTTTCACGGTTTTGATAGATTAAAATTTTGGAGTTAATTATTATGTTAATGTTAGTGGGATTTTATTATATGGTTTAGTTGAATTAAAGTAGGAAGAGTATATATGTATGATGGCATTTTTCGGAAGATCTCTTAAGTTCGAAAGTCTTAAGGCATTGAAGGAAGGGAAAATTGGACATTTCTGAATCATTAAGTGTATAATTGGAATAAGAAGTGTTGTCTTGTTTTTAAGGAAAATGCAAAAATGTGAATTGAGGGAGAGAAGAGCAAAAATGAAAAAAGAAGAGAGGAGAAGAGAGTTTCGGTGGAGAAGAGAGAAAAGAAGAAAATAAGCTATGTTTCGATTTTTCTTAGCCTTCAAGGGAGATTTTGAGGTTGTTCAAGAAGAGAAAAAGGTAGAGGAAGAAAAGAGCTTTCATTAGAGCTAAGAAACCCTCATTTGGTGAAGATTCAAGGTAAGGTTATACTTAATATTTTAGATTTTTGAAAGGGTTTTGATTCATAAAGCTTAAGAAATGTATGGGTTTAAGCTTTTTAGGATCAATTTTATGAATATGTTTCTTTGGGTTCTCAATTGATATTTCTATTGAATGGAAATTTTGCCTTTAATGAACGAAATCAAGAGAGGCAAGAGGAGAAAGGGGATAGACATTTTTTAGCAAAGTTTTAAACAAGAAAATCAAAGTGGGTTTCATGTTTATAATTGAGTAATGAGTTATTAATGTTTTTTTTCAAATCAAGAAAATAAAATGATTTCAATTACTTTATAAATGTTGCTCTTATTGTTTTTGAATGATTTGCGTAAATTGCTATATGTTTTGGTGTATGAATTTTGATGATGAATTATGATATGTAAATGATTTTGAAAAGACTTTATTTTTATGAAATTAAGTTTTAGAAATGTGCCATTTTGGGTAATATGTTTATAAGATGTGAAATGCATGATTATGTGGGTTTGTGGTGGTTCCCTAAGTTAAGTCAAGTGCACTTTGACAAAAGGCTTTCCTTGCCTACCCACTAGTGGCATGGAGCTCCTTCATAGACTCCCATAAGTTCACGGCTACATAGGACCGTTATATAGAAATGTGTAGTAAGTTATATTTTTGGATCCAAACAAACCATTCTGATGTGCTTATATGCTCATGATATGTTGACAAGATTGATGCATACATGATTTGCTTTATTGTGAATTTGGTTGAGAATTTGAGAACTATGCTTTTGATTGTTTCAATAAGAATTTTGATTGAAAATGAACATTTGAAATGGTATTGCTTGTTATTTGTTATAAACTTGTTACCCACGAGCTTTCAAGCTCACCCTTTTTTCGTCCCATCTTCAGGTGAAGAGAATGAGATCGAGTAACCAAGAGTTGAGGCATCATTATACTTTTGCAATGTTTTTGTATGTTAAGTTAGATTTTGTAAGAACAAGGCTTTAGATGCACTTCGAGAATTATTGGGTTTTGTATCTTTTGTATTTTGGATTTTAACATTGATGGTGTAATGTGGCTTAAAATGCCATTAAAGTTTTGTAAAACTCTTATTTTTGTGATGTTAATGAAATATGAATTTTTGTATGGATGATTGTTAAGTTGAAATGTGAATTTTTATATGGATGAGGTGGAGTTGAAATATGAATTAATTAAGGATAAGGTTAAGTTGGAATTAGGTATACTTGAGGAAGTTATCAAATCGAGATGATAAATTTTGAATACGAATTTTTGTTACATATAAGTGATATGTATTATGGAAAAGAAAGATAGGAATTGCGGGTTCTAACTTCAGGTAAAAAACTGTGTTAATCTAGGCTGAATTAGACAAAGTTGTCTTCTTGGAAATTGTAGTTTGTCTTTTTAGCTTTCCAACTCTATATAGTATGAAATTTTTGGATATTAGAGATAAGAGATATGATCATTAGAAGTTTGTGATGCTACTTAGGAGGGACATTCGGGACAGCTACATTATTTTGAAATTTACCCTTATAGAGGCAAAAATTATTTTCTAGGTCTTCATGGAAATTGTAGATCTAGAAGTCTTATTTGAAACAGTCTAAAAATGATCTTAATCTGATATCTCTAGTGAAAGCTATGCCCATTTTACCAATACAGGTCGGATGAAAAAAGAAAGAAAGAAGGGAGAAGTCGCGATTGTGCAAATGCGCAATCACGACTCTGCGAACGTGATCGCAACCTGCCGGTCTCCCTCCTCCCCACCCCAACCTGAATATCTTCTACTCTTTTAACCATAACTTTGTCGTTCGGACTCCAAATAACCTAATTTTTTAACTAATGGATTAATATAACTTTTGGAATTAATTTGAAAAGGATTGATTGAATCAAAGTAAAGGTATTGATTGGAAGAGTATGAATTGGATATTTTACTGAACATGCTTCACTATTTTGATGACATCTTGATCTGTAGAGCTTCAAATAAGATGATTTTTATTTTAAATTAACTAGAGACATAGAGATATAAATTATCTAAAGAAATTGAATTTTAATTTAGTCTTTAAGACTATCAATTTCAGGATGGATGTTGAGTATAGTGTATTGTTTTAGTTTAATAATAGTCCAAGAATGTATGGACTATAACTTTTAGAATTCTAAACCAAATGGAATGATTTTGATGTCATTAGAAACTTAAGACAATGGGGAACAAATGTTCTGAAGAAGTCAAATTGTCATTCCGATTTGAGGTTTCCCAAAATCTATTCTGAAATAGGAGAAATGAGTTTGATTATGATGATTGACTAGTGGGGGCACGCCGCCCTTGTGGGATGCGCATTTGGATATCACTTAGGACGTCAGGCACGTGTCTCATGAGGGCGGGATGCCCAACACTTCGATTACTTTTGTAATAAAATATTTATTATTAATAAAATAAAAGAGTTTGATTTTATATATATGAGCATAATAAAACTAGTCATATAGTACCAAGATTCTTTTGTAAGTAATACACATATACATAGATATGTATGGAAAACATGTATATTATAAGAAACTAAAATAATTGATTCACAGTTGAATAATCAAGTTGGTCGCTTGATTATGGTTTAGACTGTAGTGTTGCGATTTATCTTTGTGTAAGTAAAAGAGTTTACTTTAAAGGAATGATGATTTTCATATCATGATAGTAGTTAACTACCGATAATAACATATTAAATGAATCTGGAATCAAGTATGTTTTAAAAAATAAATTGGGTTGTTACTTTAATCTTCAAATGAACAACTTAAGCATTCGTTTATTATAGACCACAATCTTGATGAGTGGTTAATTTATATGTGTTTCATTATAATCCTTGATATGATCGAAATGGATTTTTATAGAATATTAATCTAGTGTTTGCATGTTGAAATTATTAATTGAAACATGTATCAGGGAACATTCACTCAAATAAAGAGTTTAAAATGAAATCATCACTTTTAGATGTTTTATAGAGATTGGTGATTAAACTGACGCCAGTAGTTTGATGGACTAAGTAGCCATAAATTCTTAACACAAAGATGAGATCTTGTGTGTTAATCATGATATAGAATAAAATGGGATATCTAAAAGGAAAAATCAACATAAGGGTAAAACGGTAATTTTACCTTTTATTGTACGGATGGCTATAATATGGTTCATATTAGAGATTGCAATTGGACATCTTCTTTGAAACATGTGTTCTCATAATATTTAGTAATTCAAGGGTTCAAATAATTGTCTTTAGTAGAATGACATTTAGTTAATAAACTGGAATTAATTCTAATGAAATTAAATTAATTCCAGGCTTATTGGTGCTTGAATTATATAAGTCCAATTAGATTCCTCATTTGGCTTCTAGGAAGGTTATCAAGCAAAGTAAGAAATACAAATAGAGGTTTTAAAGCCTATGATTGAATGTTGGGCATGTTGAGTCAAAATGACTTTACATATATATATGATTTTGATGAATAACAAAGAAGAAGCAAAAGCAGACGTAAAATAGAAAAGACAGACGAAGAAAATAAAAAGCAGACGAAGAGGAGAAAACACAGACGCAGACGGAGAAAACACAAACGCAGACGCAAAAGTTAAAAACAGACGCAGACGCAGAAGTTAAAAACACATACGCAAACGTAGAAGTTAAAAACAGACGCAGACGCAGAAGTTAAAAACAGGCGCAGACGCAGAAGTTAAAAACACAGACGCAGATGCAGAAGTTAAAAACACAGACGCAGACGCGGAAGTTAAAAACACAGATGCAGACGCAAATAAGAAAAAGCAGCACAGACGCGGAGTAGTAACGCAGACGCAGAAATACAGACGCAAAGATATAGACGGAGAAAAGCAGACGCAAGAATCAGTTTGAGTTAGTTACAGAACTCAACTGATTAACCGTTTCTTTCAATATTCAAGAATCAAGAATCAAGAAGCAGTTACAGACGAAGACTATAAATATAAGTCGAAATCAAAGATTGCAAAGTTAGCCAAAGTAAGACAAGTTAGTCAGATAGAAAAAAAAGTTAGCAAAAATCGAGTGAATTGATTTACGTACGCAAACGAAAAAGATTGTCTGTAAGACAATTGTGCAAATTAGCTGAGAGCTAATTTTACTGTAACAAGTTTCAATACTTTTGTAAGAAAGTAGTGCAAATAGCCTACAGAGGCTAAGTGTGAAAGAATACTGAGTGTAGAGACCTGAAGAGGCTCGGGAAAGAATACTTGTAAAAGTTGAAGAGATAGTGAAATCTCAGAAAGACTTCTGAGGACTGGACATAGCCCACGGTTTGGGATGAACCAGTATAAAGTCGCTGTGTCACCTTCTCTCTATCCTATTCCTCTTTAAGTTTAAGTTTAATTTTTGTTATTACTTACATTCCGAAAAAAAGTTTTCAAAGTTTTGATTAATTTGAACTTATCAAAGTTTCTGTGAAAAGAACTTGATTTTAAACAAAACAGTTTTGAAAGAGTTTTCAAAAAGGGGAATACACAATTCAACCCCCCCCTTCTCGTGTATTTGTTATCGTTATATAAGCATTGTACTAACGTGTGATTTACTTCAATTGGTATCAGAGCTCGGTATCCAAGAATCAATGTAGCAAAGTGTGGATTAAAGATAATGGCAGAATCACATATATACATTGCAGAAGGTGCCTCAGTCACGAGACCTCCAGCATTCAACAGAGAAGACTATCACTATTGGAAAGATAGAATGCGGTTGTTCATAGAATCTACTTATGTCGACCTTTGGGATGTCATAGAGAATGGACCATTCACAACAGTAGAAAAAGATGGAAATCTTATTCCACGGACTAGATGGACGGCTGACCAAAAGGCGAGAATTTAGCTCAACTCTAAGGCGAAATACTTCTTGACATGTGCCCTAAGGAGGAGTGAATATGATAAAGTTCACAGATGCGACACTGCGAAGGAGATGTGGGATACACTGTCCATCGCTCATGAAGGAACAAGTCAAGTCAAAGAATCCAATATAAGCTTTCTTGTGCACCAGTACGAGCTTTTCAAGATGAAGGATGAAGAATCTATTGATCAAATGTTTGGAAGATTTCAAACAATTGTTAATGGACTGAAAGCCCTTGGAAGAACGTACAACAACCAAGATCACGTACGGAAGATCTTGAGAAGTCTACTGAAGAGGTGGAGACCAAAAATGACGGCGGTGCAGGAAGCGAAGGATTTGAGCATGCTGAAGCTTGACGAGCTGCTTGGATCACTGAAGATTCATGAAGTAGAGCTTGATGCTGAAGACGAGCCCAAACGCGAAAATTCAATAGCACTAAAGGCCGGATAGAAGAACCACAAGACTCAAAGAAGGAGAAAGTCATCAAAAGCACTAAAGATAGAATAATCGAAGAATGATGACTCAAGCGAATCAGAACAAGAGTCAAGTGATGAAGATGACAAACTATCGTTCATTTCCCGCAAGCTAAGACGAATGTGGAAGAAGAAGTCCAAAGGAAGTCAATTCTTCAAGAAGAATAGCAAAGATGATGGTAAACCAGAAAAGACATCTATCATATGCTATGAGTGTAATCAACCTGGACACTACAAGTCAGAATGTCCTACTCTGAAGAAGAAACCAAAGAAGAGTAGAGAAGGCAAGAAAAGCATGATGGCAACATGGGAGGATCTAGATTCATCAGAATCAGAAACAAACTCTGAAACATCTAAACATGCTAATATCTGCCTAGTAGTCAAAGAAGAAAGTGACGAGGAGGTAACCTCTGAATATGATAACTTGCATGAAGCTTATTCAGAGTTATTAGAGGATTCTCATGCTATTCTGAAATAGTACAGACTGTTAAAGAAGAAGTATGTAGAAAACCTCAAACATGCAAAAGAAATAGAGAGAGAAAATATTTGCTTAAAGAAACAACTTGAGGAGAAAAAGAAGGTAGTAGATAAAACTGATGAGATAAATCAGTTGAATCTCAGAATTAAAAGTCTTTCATCTGATTTAGCTACATTCACTAAAAGTACTAAGAGAATGAATGAGATGCTAGGAAAATGTAGACACCCGAGTGACAAAACTGGATTAGGGTTTACGGGTAATAAATCTCATTCTCATATAAAGCCTCCTTCTCAAAGTAAAGTGCACTACCAAAAATGTTTTCATCAACATTTTTGTAAAAGGGATCAAAGAACTCCTTATATGCATATTACTAACTAGAAAGGACCCAAGAGAATATGGGTACCAAAGAATAAAATATTTTCTCCTACAGATATCCTTCCTTGAAAGATACGACAAGCACCGTTGGTATTTAAACAGTGGTTGCTCGCGACACATGACGGGAAGAAGGTCTATGTTCCTAGATCTTCAGTATAAGAAGGGAGGATCGGTGACTTTCGGAGACAACCAGCAGGGCAAGATAATTGGAATCGGTAAGATAGGTAAAGATTCCTTTGCATGTTTAGATAATGTACTGCTTGTTGATGGTCTGAAGCACAACTTGATTAGTGTAAGTCAATTGTATGACTCTGGTTTCATAGTCACATTCAATCAAAATCTTTGTGAAGTTAGAAACAAAGATGGGTCTATATTCTTTTCTGCTAAGAGAAGAAATAATCTTTATAAAATTGACTTAGAAGATTTTCAAGTTCAAACTGTTTCATGTTTTCTATCTTCTGAAGAAGAAAGACTAATTTGGCATAAAAAGCTAGGTCATGTCTCTTTTAAACACATTTCAAAGTTGGCAAAATTTGATTTGGTAAGAGGTCTACCAAAAATGAGTTTTGACAAAGAATTTTTCTGTGAAAGTTGGTTGAAAGGAAAACAAGTTAAAACATCGTTTTCTTTTTAAAAATGTGTAACATCTTCTAGACCTTTAGAGTTGTTACATATGGATTTATTTGGTCCAACTAGGACAATAAGTCTTGGCGGAAAGAAAAATGGACTTGTTATTATTGATGACTTTACAAGATTTTATTGGATATTGTTTTTGTCACACAAGGATGAATGTTTTAAGTGTTTTAGGACCCTTTCCAGAAAGCTACAGATTGAAAAAGGAGTACCTATAGCCAGTATTAGGAGTGATCATGGTGGAGAGTTTGAAAATGAGAAGTTTAGAGTATTTTGTGAGGAGAACGAAATTTCCCACAATTTCTCTGCTCCTAGAACTCCACAATAGAATGGAGTTGTTGAAAGGAAGAACAGGACGATTCAAGAGATGGCAAGGACTATACTATGTGAGATGAATCTTCCTAAGTACTTTCAGGCGTAAGTCGTGAATACAAAGATGTTATATTCGAGCAGGATCTTATGCGACCTTTATTGAAGAAGACTTCTTATGAGTTATGGAATGGAAGGAGACCTAACATATCTTACTTTCATCCATTCGGTTGCAAGTGTTCTATTCTGAATACAAAGGAATTATTGGATAAGTTCGATTCAAAGACCTATTCAGGAATTTTCTAGGCTACTCATCATCATCTAAGGCTTTTCGGGTATATAACCCTATCTCAAAGATTGTTGAGGAAACCATCCATGTCAGGTTTGATAATAGTTTTCAACCCCATAGAAAAGACGACATGGAGAATGAAGATCCTTCAAAGAGCCTAGATGATACAGCAGAAACTCCATCATCAGGAACTCAAGTAGATAAGGTTGAGGATATTCCAAAAACTATAGGATTAAAAAGAGATTGGAAATATAGGAGTTCTCATCCAGAAGAGCTAATTATCAAAGAGACCTTAGAAGAAGTTAGGACAAGGTCCAAATTCAGAAGAGAAGCTAATGTGGCTTTTATCTCTGAAATAGAACCTAAGAAGATTGAGGAAGCACTTCAGGATGAAGCTTAGATTTTAGCCATGCAAGAGGAGCTGAATCAGTTTACTAGGAATAATGTTTGGTTCTTAGTTCGAAACCGCAGAAGAAATCCATTATAGGAACCAGATGGGTCTTTAAGAATAAGTTAGACGAATCAATTAGAGTGAGTCGGAATAAAGCTAGATTAGTAGCGCAAGGCTATAATCAGCAATAAGGAATAGACTACAATGAGACATATACTCCAGTAGAACGGCTTGAAGCTATTAGGATTTTGCTGGCATATGCTTTTTGTCATAATATAAAGCTTTTTCAGATGGACGTGAAGAGCGCCTTTTTGAATGATTTTATAGACGAAGAGGTGTATGTGAAGCAACCTCCTGGCTTTGAGGATGTTAAAAATCCAGAATATGTCTATAGACTTCATAAAGTTTTATACGGCTTGAAGCAAGCTCCTAGAGCTTGGTATGATCGTCTAAGTAATTTTCTCTTGGAGAATGGGTTTACTAGAGGTCCAGTGGATAAGACGCTTTTCAGGAAAAATTATGAGAATGATTTTATCTTAGTTCAAATATACATTGATGACATTATTTTTGGTGCTACTTCAAAGAAGTTATGTATGAATTTTGAGAGTCTGATGAAAAATGAATTTGAAATGAGTATGATGGGTGAGTTAAAGTTCTTTCTTGGGTTGCAACTTAAGCAAACCGAAGAGAAAATTTTTATTCATCAACAAAAGTATATTAAAGAATTGTTGTGTAAATTTGACATGAATAAGGTGAAGCCTATGGCGACTCTGATTTATCCTTCGAACCTTTTGTCGAAAGATGAACTTGGTAAGAAGGTGGATCAAACCCTGTATAGAGGGATGATCGGTTCTTTACTATATCTTATAGCATGTAGACCTGATATTCTGTTCAGTGTATGCTAGTGTGCAAGGTTTCAAGCCGATCCTAGAGAGTCTCATTTTATTGCTGTTAAAAGGATTATGAGATATCTCGCAGGTACTACTAACCTTTTCTTAATGTTTGAGAAAGGTAAAGATTTCAGGTTAATCGGATATTGTGATGCGGACTATGCCGGAGATAGGATTGAAAGGAAGAGCACTAGTGGTGGATGTCACTTTCTTGGCGTAAACCTAGTTTCTTGGTCAAGCAAGAGACAAAGTTCAATCACTCTATCAGCTCTTTGAGTTTAGTATATATGCATGTAGTTGTTGTTCACAAATATTGTGGATCAAATATCAATTGGAAGATTATTCAGTTCAAGAAGAGGAGATCCCAATATATTGCGACAACACCAGCGCCATCAATCTGTCGAAGAATCCAATACAACATTCAAGAGTGAAGCATATTGAAGTCAGACATCACTTCTTAAGAGACTACATTCAGAGGAAGGTGGTGACACTACAGTTCGTTAAAACAAAGTATCAATGGGCAGATATCTTCACTAAGCCATTGAGTGAAGAACAGTTCAAGGAAATCAGATGGAACCTCAACATGGTTATGTTAAATGACCAGTCAAGATAAGAGATCGTCAAAGTTAACGACGTCAGAAACAGTGATTTTCAGCTAGTAACTTCTCTCACAAGGAAATTGTGGAGGGAAAATCTCATAGTCTTGAGGATCCCAATGATTCTAGAACACACCGGATAAGACCCCTACAAGTAGCCTGAAATTAAAATCATTGCGGTTACTCTCAGATACAGACGCTTCATCTCTCTCGAACACTCTTGAGATCAACTTTACTTTTGAAGAAAACCTTTCTAGAATCAGTTTCTATTCAAAGATCAAATGGAGTCAGCTATGATGTATGGAAGACATGTGGATTTTGAATC
Organism: Erythroxylum novogranatense; assembly: GCA_029891385.1. Lineage (NCBI taxonomy): Eukaryota > Viridiplantae > Streptophyta > Magnoliopsida > Malpighiales > Erythroxylaceae > Erythroxylum > Erythroxylum novogranatense. The sequence goes on from CM057226.1 coordinate 24,514,066, forward strand.
TTTGAGGTCAGACAAAATGGATATTGAACCAGAAATCGTAGAAACTGGGTGGAGAAAATTCTTCCAGATGTGAGAACCGGTGTATACCGATGAAGTATATGACTTCTGGAAGAATGCGCAACTGGTGGATGAAACCATCGTCTCCACAGTAGATGGAATCTCTGTTATTGTGACAAAGGAGCTAGTTGAAAAGGTGACTGAATGCTCATCGGTTGGAGAAACCCTTTCAACCAAAGCTAGATGGATGTCCCAGGTTAACATGAACGAAGAAGATGTCAGAAGACAGTTATATGGCATTAATAACCCATGGGAGAGGAAGACCTCGAGTCTGGTCCCGAAGGCTAGGTTCTACATGCGATTTTGTTTAATTGCATCCTACCGAGAGCCGGGTCAAGGCATCTTGTTACTACCTTGGATGAACAATGTTTGTTCTTTTTGTTGAATCGCCGTCAAATAGACCTACCATTTTTTATTTTTCACTATATGGTTAAGGGAATGGAGGATACCAATAGCTATCCTTACGGCATGTTGCTTACAAGGATTTTTTAAGAATTCGGAGTCCTTCTTTATAGAGGATTCAGAAGGATGGTATATGTTAAGAGTACTATTAACTCTGATACGATAAGAAGAATGGGCTTGAAAGTGGTAGTGAAAGGAGAAACAGAGACTACGATGAAAGCAATAAATGAGAGGGAGCGTTTATTGATAAAGTCTCCCGCTATAAGTTCTAAGTCTCAAGTGGGTACGAGTATGCCCATAGAAGAAAGAAGAAAGCTGTCTGGAAGACCTTTAATCAAACAGGCGAGCCCTCGAAGAGAGCCGAGCCTAGTTTGGAGGACTGATGAAGGTGCATAGAAAAGAACATGGGAGAGTCTTTTGGGTGAAATTTCCAAAAAGGCGAGGAGATCACCAAGGATTCGCACTCTGCGACAACAAGAAGAGAGGAGAACCAGAGAACAGAGTGAGGCAGAAGTTCCTAGACCTCGCATACCTAAAGCAACAAGGTCTCTAGTCTCGATTCTATAAGAAAACTCAGAGAACTTCAAGACTGATTGAAGCAGAAGAGAAGACTAAGAAGATTAGACGAAAGAAGAGTGTATCCACTGCTGAGGAAGTTAGTCAGAAGAAGCATACTAGAGTTCAGGAAACTCCCATTGTTATTCAACAAGAGGAACCAGCGGAGATAAGGATGGTTCAACCTATTCCCTGCACAGATCAACAAGAGGCAACAGCAGAATCAAACTTGGTTTAAGAACCATAGGAGAAGTTCGATGAACCTGGTCTGATCATATACAACTACTCTCAATTTTTTAGAAGAGACAAGTTGAAGATCAGAATGGTTGAAGTTGTTACCAAGAGAAGGACTGCGATCGCCATCTGTGAACAACCAAGGAAGAAGGTAATGGCTCTTGTACAACCTATTTTGATGAATAGTAACACATGACATTTACTGAAAGAAGATGAAAAGATTTTCTACGATGTCCTGAGGGATGTTGCTACAAAGCCATACCCTACAGAAATGACCAGAAGCCCATGTACTATTTATCCGATCACAGAGAAGACAGTAATAAAGGTTGTACCGGATATGCAGTTGAGATATCCTTTGGATTTGAATAAGGGGAAAATGAAGCTATTTCCTGAAGAAACAAGTGATGATTTGTTCGCAGATCAAATTGCAGAAGAAGTGCGTAGAATTTATGTAGCATGCGCTTCAAAAGAGAATACAGACGGAGCTGGTTGCAGTTTTACGGATAAAAATGAACATTGTCCAGTAGGGGGAAGACTGCTTATAGGCAATTTCATTGAATCACTTGTGTAGAAAGTTTTACGTATTAGACCACTTTCTGATACACTGTCTTTACAAGATGAAGCCATACCCCTGCAAGGAAGACAGTTGCTCATCTTTACACTCAGTATGATTTAGATCTTCCTGAATCTAATACTTTTATTAAATCGACCAACTATTGAGATTAATGAAGATTACATTCCATCCTCGGATGCATATGCTACAACAATTCCGTTCTCAGCACCCTCGGAAGATAATGATCAACCCTCCTCACCGGTTGACTCTCAAGATGAAATCAGCCAATTACGCAGAGAAGTCAACGAGATAAAGGAGATGATGAATGATATGAAGAAGATGATGGTAGAACTGATGAAGAGTCATCGTCAATGATCATTTTTTATTATAACAAATAGGGGGAGAACAGAATGAGCAGAAGAAAATGGAAGAATCTCAAAGGGTGTGACTGAAGGAGTCGAAGAAGAACAGAAAGACAGAAGAGGAAGATTTTGTGAAGATAAGATTTCTTTTGTATATAACAAATTTGTTATAATTTGTTACCATCAAGAAGGTGATTTCGGTTGAAATGTTGAATGACATTCTTGAAGTGAACTTGACATTTTGCATTTTGGTTTTTGGCATTTTGGATTATGGAAGTTGATTTTGGATTTTGGCATTGAATTGATCCGAATGTCCCATTGGAAAATAAATTTAGAATGGTAATTGTGATTGAATTGTTAAATTGTGGATGAATGAGATTTAATTTTAATTTGTGCAATTGAATTTGAGATTGAGTTTGATACTTTGATAATCAAAATCAAATTAACATTTAAACCTAATTTTAATTGTAAAATTGATAATCAAATGTGAAACAAATAATTAAATGTAAGTTTGTACAATTAATAATCAAAATCAATAAAATTGAAAAAACTTAAATCATTAATTGACATATTGTTAATATTTGTTATATGGTAATTCATTTTTATATTTGGGTATTGAATTTGGATAAATAATTAGTTAAGTATAAATTTGGGTATTTGGGAATTGGAATTGAATTGAATTAAAATGGATTTGAATTGAATTGGAATGGAATGGAATGGAATTGGAATGTAAATTAAATTAGGATTGAATTGAATTGGAATGAAATTGAATGGAATTGGAATTGGAATTTGGATTGAAAATTGATTGAATGGAAATGAAATTATGAATGTTTTGTAATTGTTAGGATTGGAAATTGTTGTCAATGGAATGAATGGAAATGAAATTATGAATGTTTTGTAATTGTTAGGATTGGAAATTGTTGGGAATGGATTGAATGGAAATGGAATTATGAATGTTTTGTAATTGTTAGGATTGAAAATTGTTGGGAATGGATTGTTTGGAAATGGAATTATGCATGTTTTGAAACTGTTAGGATTGAGAATTGTTGGAATTAAATTGAATGGAATGGAATTGAATTGAATTGATTGGATTGGATTGGATTGAATTGAATTGAGTTGAGTTGAGTTGAATTGAATTGGATTGGATTGGATTGGATTCAATTGAATTGAATTGGATTAGATTGAATTGAATTGAATTGAATTGAATTTGATTGAATTGAATTGAATTGGATAGGATTTGATTGAATTGAATTAAATTAAATTGAATTTGATTGGATTGGATTGGATTGAATTGAATTGAATTGAATTGAATATGATTGGAATTGAATTGAATGGAATGGAATTGAATTGAAATTGAATTGGAATTGGAATTGGAATTGAATTGAGTTGAGTTGAATTAAATTGAATTTGATTGAATTGAATTGGATTGGATTGGATTGAATTGAATTGAATTTGATTGAATTGAATTGGATTGGATTGGATTGGATTGGATTGGATTGAATTGGATTGGATAACATTTGATTGAATTGAATTGAATTGAATTTGAATGTATTGATTGAATTGAAATTGGATTGCATTGAATTGGAATTGGATTTGAATTGGGATTGGAATTGGAATTGCAATTGAATTGGATTGGTATAGATTGAATTGGATTGGATTGGATTGGATTGGATTGGATTGCATTTGTTTGAATTGAATTGAATTGACTTTGAATGGATGGATTGAATTGAAATTGAATTGAATTGAATTGGATTGCATTTGATTGAATTGAATTAAATTGAATTTGAATGGATTGATTGAATTGGAATTGAATTGAATTGAATGTGATTGGATTGAATTGAATTGAATTGGATTGGATTGGATTGAATCTAAGTAGATTGGATTAGATTGAATTGAATTGAATTGAATTGAATTTGATTGCATTGAATTGGATTGAATTCAATTGAATTAAATTGAATTGAATTGGATTAGAATTGAATTGGAATTGGATGACATTGAATTGAATTGAATTGAATTGGATTGAATTGAATTGGATTGAAATGAATTGGATTGAAATGAATTGAATTGAATTGGATTTAAATCGAATTGAATTGGAATGGAATTGGATTGGAATTGGATTGCATTGAATTGAATTAAATTGAATTTGATTGAATTGAATTGGATTGAAATAAATTGGATTGAAATGAATTGATTTGAATTGAATTTGATTTGAATTGAATTGAATTGGAATGAATGGAATTGGAATTGGATTGGATTGGATTGAATTGAATTGAAGTGGATTGAATTGAATTGAATTAAATTGGATTGGATTGGAATTGGAATTGGAATTGGAATTGGAATTGAATTAAATTGGATTGGATTGAATTGAATTGAATTGAATTAAATTGAATTGGATTGGATTGGATTGCATTTGATTGAATTGAATTTGATTGAATTGGATTAGATTGAATTGGATTGAATTGTATTGAATTGAATTGAATTGGAATGAATGGAATTGGAATTGGATTGGATTGAATTGAATTGGATTGAAGTGGATTGAATTGAATTGGATTAGATTGGATTGAATTGAATTGGAATTGGATTGAATTGGAATTGGAATTGGAGTTGAATTGAATTTGATTGAATTGAATTGGATTGACTTGGATTGAATTGAATTTGATTGAATTGGGTTGGATTGGATTGGATTGGATTGGATTGAATTGAATTGAATTGTCATTATGTACTGAAATTATGTGTTATTTATATTTTGTGTACAGATAAATGGAAGGAAGTTCAAATACTCCCGATCAACCTAGTTCAGGAAGATCTGATGATCCGACTTGGGCTCATCTTTGGTGTGGTTCCTGGTCAAAAGAATCATACCATTTGCTTGTTTTGTAACAAGCATTTGAAAAGTGGAGGAATCACCCGATTGAAAAGACATTTAGTTGGGGTTAAAGGAGATGTGGAAGCGTGTAAAAAAGTAAGTCATGATGTGAAGTGGCAGATGAAGACATTGCTTGATGAACATCAATTTGAGAAAGATAGAAGGGAAAGATTGAATCTTGAAATTGGGAGTGGAAGTTCATTTCCGTTTTAAGTGGTGATTATGGAGATGTTGGAGGTGGAAGTGGTATTGATGCTGGTAGTGTTCCATTTCCATCTCGGTCTCGAGATATTGCAGAAATGAAGTGAGGAGAGAAGAAGGCGGTCATCTAGTTTCTTTGCACCACGAACAACTCCTAGAACCCGACCTTCAATTAAGTAGTGCAATGCAGGACATGAGATCTGCTCACAATGTGGATATGGCGGTAGCTAGATGGTGGTATGATCAGTTCATCATTTAATGCTTCTCGATCATATTATTATCAACTATGATAGATGCCATAGCCTCTTATGGTCCAGGATACAAGGGCCATCAGTTGATGACTTAAGAGGTAAACTTTTGAGTTGTGCTGTGTCTGAAATGAGAGCCTATTTGGCTGAAAGAAGAGCGAATTGGGGTATTAATGAATGCTCAATTATGTGTGATGGTTGGACGAATAGGAGACAAGAGCCTATCATAAATTTTTTGGTTTATTGTTTTAATGGCTCTATGTTTTTAAAATCGATTGATGCATCTGGCCTGATTAGAACTGCTGATAATTTGTTTGGGATATTTGATCAAGTTGTGAATGAAGTAAGGGTGGAAAACATTGTTCAATTTATTACTAATAATGATTCCGCTTATAAAGCGGCAGGACAAAGGTTGCAGAGAACCTATAATTCAATTTTTTGGACTCCTTGTGTTGCACATTGCATTGATTTAATACTGGAGGATATAGAAAATTCTAGGTATTATCCTGTTTTTGATGAGACCATGCAGAAGACAAAGAAGGTGACAAAATTTATTTATAATCGTGCATGGGTGTTAAATTTGATGAGAAGGGAATTTACCAATGGTAGGAATTTGTGTTGCCCTGCTGTGACAAGATTTGCAACAAATTTCTTATCACTTCAGTCTTTTCTTTTGTTGAGGAAGGAGTTAAGGCAAATGTTTACAAGTGATAAGTGGGTTACATCTTAGCATGCTAGGTCTAATGCTGGAATGGAGGTTTGTAGTGTCATACTAGAAGATAGGGAATTTTGGTCGGCATGTTAATTCGTTATCCGGGTTTGTGAGCCTTTGGTGAGGGTGCTTCGGTTGGCTGATAGTGAAGAAAAGCCAACAATGGGTTATATTTTTGATCCTATGGAGAGAGCAACGGAAGCAATCAAGGTCAATCTGAAACATAGGCCTTCTTTATACGAACCATATATCACAATCATTAATGAGAGAAGGAAAAAACAACTTTCTTCTTCATTGTTTGTAGCTGAGGCATTTTTGAATCCTAGTGTGTATTTTAGACTGGATGTTGAAAAGCAAGCTAAAGTTAGTAGAGGAATGCTTATGAAAATTACAACAATTGTTCCTCATGACTCAATGCAAATTGCTTTAACCACACAAATGGAGGCTTATAAGTACTCTTATGGAGATTTTGGAATGTCGGTCGCTATTCAACAAAGAGGACTTCTTTCTCCGAGATATTACTTATTTCCTATTTCTTATTTGTTGAAATTTATTTATCACTTTATTTTGTTTATAACACTACTTTTGTTTTTATAACTTGCGATTGCTTGGTGGGATCTTTTAGGATGTAGTGTTCAGATTTGAGAAAGTTTGCGATTAATTTTAACTTAATGTGTGAGTGCAAGCTGAATATGAACAATGGAGCACATTTGAATTTATCCATTCAAGAAAAGGAATAGATTGGAGCATAAGAGGTTAAATGACTTGGTTTTGTTAGTTACAATTTAAAGTTTGGGAAAGGTATGTTAGTTTCATTATTTTCATTATTAATTTTATATAATTTCTTATAATTTTCTAATAATTAAATGTAATTGTTTACTAGGTTCTTAGTAGCACAAGTTGTTCAAATGATCAATTGCGATTGATAATATTGATATTTTGGCGGATTGGGTTTACGAAGAACCAAATTTGGTTGATGTGAGTGATTTGAATGTGGAAGATGATCTTGGATGGGAAAGCATTGACATGTCATTTGGTGCATTAAATTTGAATGATGATGATGATGAAGCTCCTCTCAATGATGAGGATTTTGTACCAAATGATTGGTGAGGTCGGTTTGATTCAAATGGTATCCGCCCATTGTGATTGAACTTGGTTTTTATTTTCCTCTTCTTTTAATTTTACTTGTATTTGATCATTGATGTTTATGTTAAATTATATGTATGTAATATAAATGTAATATTTTGTTTAAGGTTCAACTTCTACTTGATTGCTTATTAAGTCATCAACTCTTTTGTAATATTTATTGTTTTTTTATCGGATGTTTTGAATCTTTTAATGTAAATATGGAATATTATTTATTATAATGATGAAATTGTATGATTGTAATATTTTAAATGCTTTGTATTATTCTTACTTTTATAATTGTATGATGATGATTGTCTTTATTTATATTAATTGTGGTTATTATTTATATGTAAAATATTTAAAATTATTGTTATTTCAAATTAATTGTTATTATTATTTATTATTAAGATTTTTAAAGTATAGTTGATGTAAGCATAAACTAGTAAAGTATCTGATACGGTTGTATAATATATCAATATGGACTATTTTGCGGTTTTAAAAGTTTAAGGACTATTTTATAAATTTAAAAATATCCGAAATGGTACCGTCTTGATCGATATCAGTGCAGTTAGCCTGCCTGAGCCCAATCCGTGCGAGTCCGTACAATATTCATAACATTGACCGTATGACCCTAAATTTTTAAGTTTATGAAAAATATGTTTGAAGTTGCTCTTAGTATTCATTGTTTTTTAATTTTAAGTTTATGAAAAATATGTTTGAAGTTGCTCTTAGTATTCATTGTTTTTGGGAAAAAAAAATTTGCATGCCCTATAGTTTCAAGGTTCCTATTTTGATTATGTTTTCGGTGGTTTGATCATATTTTCCTCACAACGGGACATCGTATTTGGTGAATCAATAGATTTAAACTGGTAGCAATAGTCTCACTATAAGGACAAAAACTGCCCAAAAAGGAGATACAACACGGTTAAGGAGAAACAAAGATGATTGAGGCCAATAACTAAGACGCAGAATTCTGAGATAGAAGAGAAGGCGATGGTAGTTGGAGATAAAGAGGTGGTAACTATAAAATAATGGAGCATGTGTCTCACGGACAAATACATTGGATGTCGACATATTTGGCATGTGTCACATGCATGCCCTCAACACTTGCCTCTTAGTAAGTGGTTAGACGTGCTCAAGTGCTAATAGTCCCCACCTAATTTTCATTACTTTGCTATTTCTCAACTTAATTTTAGTTAAATTATTTTCTTAATAAGATTAGGATTAAGATTAACTGGGCTAGCATATGCTCTACCTGTTTTAGAGGCAATATCTTCATAATCTTTGAGAAATTGTGGTAGAAATCTTACCTCTTTACAAGTCATCCTTTCCAGGTCTGCATAAGCTCTTTCTTGAAATTCTGTTGAACCTTGATAGGGTTCTTCTAAAGTAATCATCTTTCGTATTTGTGAAAATACGACTTGTGTATCATCAGCTGCTGCAACAAGCATTTCATATTCTTGGAGGAATGCTAATCTCCATTATTGGAACATTCTCTTCATCATTTCTCCAAGGAGATTTTCAATATAAATGACTTTTGATTGATTGTCTACCAATTCATTCATCAATCATGTTTTTGTTGTTTGACTCCACCTTGATATGACATCTTCATACATGGATATATCATCAGGTAAAACTAACATCGAACCTGTTTGAGATTGTGCAGGAGGTAATACCCAATTACTAGAGACTTCCATTCTCTTTCCTCGAAAAGTTTTCCATTTTTCTCTAATTTCAGGAACATTAATTGCTCGAGGTTGCTCTGCTGGTGGATATTGAGGTGGTCCCATATTGGAATCTGTTGGGATTCTTAAGCTAGATTCTGCCACCTGTGAGGATGTTGATGCTTTTACTGTAAGTATTTCTTGTATATGAGGTGCATCATCCAATTCCTCTAATCTCAATTTTGGATATTCCATTTCAGCCATTAAGATGCATCAATCGATTTTAAAAACATAGAGCCATTAAAACAATAAACCAAAAAATTTATGATAGGCTCTTGTCTCCTATTCGTCCAACCATCACACATAATTGAGCATTCATTAATACCCCAATTCGCTCTTCTTTCAGCCAAATAGGCTCTCATTTCAGACACAGCACAACTCAAAAGTTTACCTCTTAAGTCATCAACTGATGACCCTTGTATCCTGGACCATAAGAGGCTATGGCATCTATCATAGGTTGATAATAATATGATTGAGAAGCAATAAATGACGAACCTGTATCATACCACTATCTAGCTACTGCCATATCCACATTGTGAGCCGCATCTCATGTCTGCATTGCACTACGAATTGAAGGTTGGGCTCTAGGAGTTGTTCGTGGTGCAAAGAAACTAGATGACTGCCTTCTTCTCTTCCTCACTTCAGATTCTGCAACATCCTGAGACTGAGATGGAAATGGAACACTACCAAGATTCAGATGCATCAGCATGCCACTTCTACCTCCAACATCTCCATAATCACCACAAACCGGAAATGAACTTCCACTCCCAATTTCAAGATTCAATCTTTCCTTCTATCTTTCTCAAATTGATGTTCATCAAGCAATGTCTTCATCGCCACTTCACATCATGACTTACTTTTTACACGCTCCACATCTCCTTTAACCCCAACTAAATGTCTTTTCAATGGGTGATTCCTCCACATTTCAAATGCTTGTTACAAAACAAGCAAATGGTATAATTCTTTTGACAGAACCACACCAAAGATGAGCCCAAGTGGATCATCAGTATCTTCCTGAACTAGGTTGATCGGGAGTATTTGAACTTCCTTCCATTTATCTGTACACAAAAATAAATAACACATAATTTCAGTACATAATGACAATTCAATTCAATTCAATCCAATCCAATCCAATCCAACCCAATTCAATCAAATTCAATTCAATCCAAGTTAATCCAATTCAATTCAATTCCAATTCCAATTCCAATTCAATCCAATTCCAATTCAATCCAATCCAATCTAATCCAATTCAATTCAATCCACTTCAATCCAATTCAATTCAATCCAATCCAATTCCAACTCCATTCATTCCAATTCAATTCAATTCAATTCAATTCAATCCAATTCAATCCAATCCAATTCAATCAAATTCAATTCAATCAAATGCAATCCAATCCAATCCAATTCAATTTAATTCAATTCAATTCAATTCAATCCAATCCAATTCAATTCAATTCCAATTCCAATTCCAATTCCAATTCAATCCAATTTAATTCAATTCAATTCAATCCACTTCAATTCAATTCAATCCAATCCAATCCAATTCCAATTCCATTCATTCCAATTCAATTCAATTCAATTCAAATCAAATTCAATTCAAATCAATTCATTTCAATCCAATTTATTTCAATCCAATTCAATTCAATCAAATTCAATTCAATTCAATGCAATCCAATTCCAATCCAATTCCATTCCAATTCAATTCGATTTAAATCCAATTCAATTCAATTCATTTCAATCCAATTCATTTCAATCCAATTCAATTCAATCAAATTCAATTCAATTCAATTCAATGTAATCCAATTCCAATTCAATTCTAATCCAATTCAATTCAATTCAATTCAATTCAATCCAATCCAATTCAATGCAATCAAATTCAATTCAATTCAATTCAATTCAATCTAATCCAATGTAATTAGATTCAATCCAATCCAATCCAATTCAATCCAATCACATTCAATTCAATTCAATTCCAATTCAATCAATCCATTCAAATTCAATTTAAAATCAGAGAAACAGCAAAGCGTGGTGGACCCTAAGAAACAAAAGAAGAACAAGGAGCTTAGTCCGGTAGTCAAAATCAGTAAAACTGTTGATTATGCCAAAGTTTTTCACCAAAAGACAGAAGGAGCTGCTGGATTTGACTTATTTAGTATTGAATGCATACTAATTAAGGCTTTCAGTAGAAAAGAAATAGCCACAGGACTCAAGATGGAATTAACACAACAAGGATTCTATGGCGTAATAGCAGAAAATCATCCTTTGGCGTGAAAAGGTATTGATGTAGCTGCTGGAGTAGTAGATAATGACTACCGAGGTATGATTTATGTTGTGTTAGTCAATACAAATCATGATGATTATCTTGTGGATATTGGAGATCCAATTGCACAAATAATATTTGAACAATATTGGATGCCTCAAATTCAGTTAGTTGATGAATTAACTGAAACAGAAAGAATGTCAAGTCCACTTGATCAAAAGAAATCCATAATTCCTTATAAAAGGGAATTAAAAGAAAAGCAAGTCAACATCGCACAATGCTTGACAAAAGAAAAGGAGCTATTTGAAAAAATAAATAATCGGTTATACAACTTCATGGTTAGCTTCAAGATACGGATGTCCGAGAATTTCAACTACATACAATTTTGGATCTTGGAGCAACAAAGTGTTGTGTGAAAATAGAGGATGTTCCAAAGGAAGCAAAAGAAAAGCAACCTATCGATAGAAATTACTGGTATCAACTCCTTATACCAAGCAATGAAAGATTGAAAGATGGAGAAATGATAATTGATGGAAATGCTTACAGAATACCACTCACATATTGCATACCCATGTTAAAACAAGATGGGATTCAGATGATTATTGGGTGCAATTTTATACGAGCACAAAAGGAGAATTCAAATAGAAGGGAATACTTTGACCTTCATAAGAATGTGTCAAAAGTGACAACAGAAAAAGAAATCAAGATAGCAACACTAGCTATCCCTGAGCTTGAACTAGATTCCAATGAATATTATACCATTAAGAATATGGTATGTTACAACATTGGAAAGAGTATCTCACAATACTCAAAAGAAATACAAGAGAAATTAAAAGAATTAGAAGAAATGGAGTACATTGGAAAAGATCCTCAAAACATTGGGCTAAGAATGGGATATTATGCAAAATAGACATCATAAATCCGATATTACTATCTGAGGATAAGCCCTTGAAACATGTTACTCCACTCATGGCGTAACAATTCGAAAACATGTCCGAGCATTATTGGATCTAGGAGTTATAAGATCATCATCTTCAAGACACAGAACAATGACAATGATTGTGTATTCTGGAACAACAGTAGATCCAGAAACTGGTCAAGCTAAACATGGAAAGGAACGTATGGTGTTTGACTACAGAAAACTCAACAAGAATACTCATAAGGATCAGTATTCACTACCAGGTATCAATACTATTATCAAAAGAATTGGTAATAGTCTAATCTATAGCAAATTTGATTTAAAAAGTGGTTTTCATCAAATAGCTATGGATCCTGAGTCTATTCCTTGGACTGCTTTTATTGTACCTGATGGTCTTTATGAATGGTTAGTCATGCCATTCGAATTAAAGAATGCACCAGCTATATTTCAAAGAAAAATGGATCAATGCTTTAGAGGACATGAAGATTATATAGCTGCTTACATTGATGATATACTGGTATTTTCTAATACGATTATATGATCCTGAAACATCTACAGATATTTTATGATATCGTCAGAAAAGAAATGGTCTAGTACTTTCAAAAGAAAAAATGATTGTGGGCGTATCAGAAATAGAATTTCTTGGAGCTATTATCGTAGCAGTAAAGATCGAGACTACAACCTCATATAGTCAAAAGTTATCAGAATTTCCTGAAGAGAGACTAAAAGAAAAGAAAGGATTGCAGTCATGGCTAGGAATTCTAAATTACATGAAGTTATATTCCTAAATTAGGAATATTAGTCGCCCACTATATAATAAGACCAGCCCAAATGCTAATAAACGCATGAGTCCAATGGATTGGGAATTGGTCAAAGAAATTAAAAATTATCAACAACCTTCCAGAGATGGAATTACCACCACCAAATTCGTACATTATCATTGAAACCGATGGATGTATGGAAGGATGGGAGGAATAGCCAAATGGAAGAAAAATAAAGGAAGTTCAGCTGCGGAAGAACATGTTTTGCGTATGCCAGCGGAAAATTTGATCTGATAAAGTCAACAATCGATCTTGAAATAGCTTGCATGCATAAATTCCTTGAACTCCTTTAAGATCCATTATTTGGATAAAAAGAAATAACTTTGTCTTGATTGCCAAGAAATAATCGGTTTTACAATAAGCAATCACAAAATAAACCGTCTAGGGTTAGGTGGATTAACTTTGTTGATTTTCTTACAGTACAGTGTCAAAATCATTATCGAACACATTGGCGGGAAGAAAACAAACTTGAGATCAGCTATCCGAATTGTTTTCAAATTAACAACCATAAAATGGATAGATCAAGAAGATCGGGAAAAGAAATCAACGACCTATTCATCCCGTGGCAAAAACCGAAGAGTTAAATACTACTCGGACACGGATCGATGAATCTACCAACAAAGACTTTGGAAGAAATCCAAATTTTTCGAGAAAAGAAAAGGAGAAAGTTCAAGACCGCTAGGGAAACCCTACAGAAATATTCCAATAGAAAAGCGATTGAAAGGGCAATCGCCTAAAGAAAGAAGCAGTCCTCAGGTAAAATATGAGGAAGAAAGAAAATTTGGCGATTTGGTGCTTGCACGATTACCAATTTCGGATCCAAATGATCCAAAAGCATTTAAATCCATTGGAAAATCTACCTCTGGATGAAAATCGAAATGTTTACTTGATGCACTGGAAAGCCAATAACGGTGGTCAAAAGCATAAAGCATGTTGTGCTTACGGTATTATTCAAAGAAGATAATGGAGCCTCCATTAGGTAAGAATTTTTCTTACTATTCTCTGGTTAATGGTCCTGATAGGGGAATATATTGCTGTTATTCCTCATTAATGAAGAAAACTGCTAAGTTAGCCAGACCACGGTATAAAGGATTTTATTCCTTTAAAGACGCCTTGGACTACATCTTGCAACAAATTGAATGGGAATTTGGGGATACTTTGTCAATTGAAAAAGAACCCAGAAATGGTCCTCTAACAGAAGTCTATGAGTGAGAAATTCAGCAATTACAAAAAAAAATGGAAAAATTGGAAGCAACAATCCAACAAATCAAAGAGGAACAGCAAGAAAAAGAAGATCTTTTTTCAGATAGTCAGAGAAAAGATAAAGGAATTGCCGGAGCATATCAGACCATAGACATAGAAGACGAACTAGAAAAGAGAAATCCCAGATATTACAAATCCTTTGGAAGGATCAAGATCAACCAGCAACAAACACGTGGAAGACCATCGCACTTTTGACCACGTATGCGTCAATCATGGCTAGCTAAGGAATAAGCTGTCAAAAGAAAAGTTGAGTTAAATCAACAAAAAGAAACAAACATGTGAAAGTGGGCACACTGTACTCCCACTTACTTTTCTATGAACGCTTAGTGGAATCTTTTCCAACTAGGTGTCGGTTTGGCTGTTTGTAAAATAATTAAGACACTAGTGTGTCGGTTTGTCTGTTTGCAAAATAATTGGCAGAACAAGACAATAGAAGCAGAATAATTGAAGCCTTGCATCAAATCGTCTACGAGGGCCCAGAGACGCACCCGGATTGATGAGTCATCTTCAATTATTATTTCTAGAGTCTTTAGTTTTAGCAATCCTATAAAAGGATCTCAGTTGTAACTAAGAGAGCACATCGAAAGCTCCTAAAAACGCTTCGAGACTCTCATCTCTGTAAACCACTTTCCGCATAAATATTAGCTTGTGTTTATTTACTCTGTGTTTATTTACTCATCCGAGATAATCCGTGACTTAACTTAAAGTGTCTCTCAAGATCTTATCTGGGAAGCGTCTATATTTGGTATCGAGCAAGGTATGAGTAACTAAATCTTCAAATTCATTTGTTTATTTAAAGTCCGATATATTGTTTATATTCTTTAGTCTAACATTTAAATTCTATTCGCCTATGGATTATAGATGGTGGGATATGGTTATTTCAAGTATTAGGCTAAGTCTAAAAGCGTGCAATTAATGACATCTGTCAAACAAATGCTAATTATCATCTGCATATTGAAAAGCATCATAAGAGAGTGAAATACTACGAGGAGGTTTTGGAAGATCCAAAGTTTAATCTACCTCTTGACCACCCTAAGTTCGAAGCGAGAACAAATCAAGCGGGAAGCATCTTGGCTTCTTGGAGAAACCAAGTACCTCATTCATGAGTGTAACATGGCTATCAGATGAAATTAAAAAGAAAAAGGTTTTATGAAAGGCAGATGCAGTGTTTTATAGATTGAATACATAAATGTACTTGTATGTTTTATGAATAAAATAAGTAGCTACGTCGATGCGAATTCAAAAGAACAAAAGAAGAGTACCAATTGAAGCCAAGGAGGCGTGAAGGAAATTGAGTTCGAGATCCAAAGCGAGAAAGTACTTATTTTAGGCATAAATTATATGAGTAACATCCAACTTAAACAATCTGTTGAGCACTATTTCCAAAACAGAAAAATTCTAGAATATCTAGATCTAGCCATACAACCACCATGTTCTAAGGAATCCATTGAGGGACTAGAATTTTCTTATTTTACTAAAGGATACAAACATACATATCATTACGATAATAGGCAGTTGAATTTATTGTGTGATTTGCGATTAAATACCTTGCATAATATTAGTGTGATTAACGATCATTTGTTATTATTATCCAAAGTTTGTTTAAAACATTTGCATAGTTTGGAAGAAAAACTTGAAGTATTACAGAAAGAAATCTTCCCTTTCGAAGAATTTCAAAAGAAGGTTGAAAATTACCATCAAAGAAAGATTTAGCGAGGTTTAATAGAAATTATTGAACCAAAGAAAGGCAAAGAAATTCAAACTTTGAGTTTGGAAAAGAAATTTAAAAAGATTGAAGATTTGGTAGAACAACTCCTGGCGGTGGACATAAATGTCATATTTAGTCACTGCGAAGGCGAATTATAAAGAAGCATTAAAAGCAACTGAATTATTAGGAGCACCAAAGAAGGATTCAAAAGAATTGACGAGGAAGTAACATCACCAAAGGAATTCGGTGGCGAGTTAAGCGAATAATAGTGTTATTTACTTGCTAGTAAAAACACTAAAGAAACTAGAAGAACTTGAAACAAAAGTCTCAAGATTAGAAGATAGCCTATTAAAGGCAACAAAGAAAATCCTCAATTGGATAAGTTAGTCAAAATTGGTAGAATCAAAATCACGAGAAAAAGGTGAAAAAAGCACCACCGGTGTGACAAGAAGATCGTACTATTTGAAATCCTCAAGAAATTTTGATTCAAGTAAAATCAAAAACAACATGAAGCAGAGCAAGTACCGGTGGTACTAAACCTAGATTCTCTTTTGAAATCTAGATCGAGAAAAAGATTGAGGATTGATTCGGTAAGAGAATCGAGAAGAAAATAGAATAATACAAGTCGTTATTGATGATCAAATAAAGGATTATCATCGATACAAACAAACGACAAAGAATGCTATTAACCAATTAAAAGGTAATAGTAACAGAAAAAGAACGTTGGAAATGAATATAGATCCTGACTATCAATTGCAGCTGTCTAATCAAAAAAGAGCATCTATGGTACCAGCTGAAATTCTATATTCAGTCAACTGGGATGAACCACGGAATAAAGTATATCAACATTATTCCGAGGAAAGAAAATTGATTATTGGCAAAAATAATCAAGAAGAAATGCCTATGATTGCAAAAGAATCATATGATAAACTCAGAGCACAAGATCTAGATCATATCCATTTAGGAATGATAATGATCAGAATATATGCAATGCATAGAAAGAAAGCAGGAGTAAAGGTTCTTGTTGTCATAAGAGACAAAAGATGGGGTAGTAATGAAGTTGGAATACTTGGGCAAATGGAGATCGATTTGGCCAGTGGCACAGAACTGGTTTATTTCCTTCCAGAACAAATGATGACAATCAAAGATTTCTATCAACATATGGAAATAGTGATTCAAACAAAAGGTTATGAATCATGGCAAGAAGGAAAAGGAGAAGCTAATCTACTAATTACCGTGGAGTAGTTGGAAGATTAACAAATACAAGTGCAGCATCCTTTCGTTTAGGAATACCAAGATATTGGAATTTCTAGCTTCAAATGGTGTAAAAGCACTTGCGGCGAAGAATATTCTGCTGAAAAATTCAATGGTGAAACATGGAGAATCAAGCCTCCGGATAGTTCAGCAAAAATACAATCGAAGTTCCAAAGAAAGTTCAAACATGGGAAAACAAAGATGGATCATGGGTTTAAGATTTGCTCGATGTATGAAAGCGAACAATAAAGAAGAAACATCTGAAGATGAAGATGATGCTGAAATTGAGAGCATTAGTCATAACTCATAGAGTTGTGAAAGAAGAAAAAGAAGAATTAATCGTATGCTCGGAACATTTTATTGAAAGTCAAAGAAAAGAAGGAATAATCTGGGATTATTTAGGAGAAGGTGTAATTACTTGGTTAAATACACCATTCACGAAGAGATAGATGATCCGATGTCTGTGATGGTTGGGGAAAAGAATTTGATGAAGATGAAGAAACTTTAACAAAAGTTATCTTCAAAGAATATGACATGATTGATTAGGAGGAAGTTGAAAATTCATTATTAATTGCAATCGAGGATATTGCAAAAGAAACCGTCTTAATGGCTGAAATGGAATATCCAAAATTGAGATTAGAGGAATTGGATGATGCACCTCATATACAAGAAATACTTACAAGTAAAAGCATCAACATCCTCACGGTGGCGAATCTAGCTTAAGAATCCCAGCAGATTCCAATATGGGACCACCTCAATATCCACCACAGAGCGACCTCGAGCGATTAATGTTCCTGAAATTAGAGAAAATGGAAAAATTTTGAGGAAGAGAATGGAAGTCTCTAATAATTGGGTATTACCTCCTGTACAATCTCAAACAGGTTCGATGTTAGTTTTACACGATGATATATCCATGTATGAAGATGTCATATCAAGGTGGAGTCAAACAACAAAAACATGATTGACAGAATGAATTGGGTAGACAATCAATCAAAAGTCATTTATATTGAAAATCTCCTTGGAGAAATGATGAAGAGAATGTTCCAACAATGGAGATTAGCATTCCCCCAAGAATATGAAATGCTTGTTGCAGCAGCTGATGATACACAAGTCGTATTTTCACAAATATTAAAGATGATTACTTTAGAAGAACCCTATCAAGGTTCAACAGAATTTCAAGAAAGAGCTTATGCAGACCTGGAAAGGATGACTTGTAAAGAGGTAAGATTTCTACCACAATTTCTCAAAGATTATGAAGATATTGCCTCTAAAACAGGTAGAGCATATGCTAGCCCAGAATTATCCGAAAAATTCTTCAGAAAACTTCCTGAACTTTATGGGAAGAAAATAGAAGAAGAATTTAAAAGAAAACATCCAGGAAATACAGTTGGTGTACTCCCAAGAGTACATTTCACATGGTTGTTTTTACAACAAATGTGTAAAGAAGCATCAATGCAAAGAGGTCTTAAAGATCTCAGCACATTATGCAATAAAATACCAATTCCTGGGTATTACAAAGAAAATAAGAAATATGGTCTTAGAAAGGCTAAGACATATAAAGGAAAACCTCATGACACTCATATCAGGGTTTTCAAAAGAAAGAAACCTCCTATTCATAAATGTATTTATTATTCATGTGGAGAAGAAGGACATTATGCAAGAGACTGTAGAAAACAAACAAGGAAATTTAGCAAGAGTGGCAATGATTAATGAATTACAACTCCACGAAGGCGGGATGTAGTCTCGATGAGATATGAATGAAACGATAGTGATGGTATACTATCAATATCGAAGGAGAGGATCTGATCACCAAGTAGTCTTGCAAACAATAACAACCAGTCCAGAAGAATTTGTCTTTGTCATTACTGACTATGGCGAGATAAATCAAAGAAAATATTCCTGGTTAGAAAATGTAGTTCTACCACAGAAAATGACTGAATGTGCACATACGTGGTCACATAACTCAAAGATAGCGAGTTACTTTATCGACATTGATAAATGTAATTATTGCAAAAGCAAAACCACAGAATTGATGAGGATACATTGTCATATGTGCAACATGACGGTATGTCCTTTTTGCGCTATGCTATATCTTGGAATCAAAGTCCAAAAGAGGTATTCAACATTTATACCTCGATTTTCCGATAGGATAAAATGATCAATGAAATGAGCAACTACATTGATCAAATCCTAACGAGAAAATACAAAATTAATCTCGAAAATCGGAGGTTAGAAAAATAAGCTGACTCCTTTCTACCTACGGAATTAGATCGGTTAAAGAATTAGATGATGATCAAAACTCAAAAATGAGTTAAGAGCATCAAATCGTGTCTTACCATCAATGAATAGAAATGGAGAAAGACAAGCGTGGTGGACCCTAAGAAACAAAAGAAGAACAAGGAGCTTAGTCGGTAGTCAAAATCGATAAAGCTATTAATTATGCCAAAGTTTTCACCAAAAGGCAGGAAGGGCTGCTGGATTTGACTTATTTAGTATTGAATGCATACTAATTAAGGCTTTGATGAAAAAAATAACCACGGGACTCGAGATGGAATTAACACAACAAGGATTCTATGGCGAGAATAGCGGGAAAATCATCATTTGGCGTGAAAGGTATTGATGTAGGCTGCTGGAGTAGTAGATAATGACTACTAGGGTATGATTTATGTTGTGTTAGTCAATACAAATCATGATGATTATCTTGTGGATATTGGAGATCAATTGCACAAATAATATTTGAACAATATTGGATGCCTCAAATTGGTTAGTTGATGAATTAGCGAAGCGAGAAAGAATGTCAAGTCCCTTGATCAAAAGAAATCCATAATTCCTTATAAAGGAATTAAAAGAAAAGCAAAGTCGACATCGCACAATGCTTGACAAAAGAAAAGGAGTTATTTGCGAAAAAATAAATAATCGGTTATACTGACTTCATGGTTAGCTTGAAGATACTTGGATGTCGAATTTCAACTACGCACAATTTTGGATCTTTGGAGCAACAAAGTGTTGTGTGAAAATAGAGGATGTTCAAAGGAAGCAAAAGAAAAGCAACCTATCGATAGAAATTACTGGTATCAACTCCTTATACCAAGCAAGCTGAAAGATTGAAAGATGGAGAAATGATAATTGATGGAAATGCTTCGAGAATACCACTCACATATTGCATACCCATGTTAAAACAAGATGGGATTGGATAATTATTGGGTGCAATTTTATCGAGCACAAAAGGAGAATTCAAATAGAAGGAATACTTTGACCTACATAAGAATGTGTCAAAAGTGACAACGAAAAAGAAATCAAGATAGCAACACTAGCTATCACGAGCTTGAACTAGATTCCAATGAATATTATACCATTAAGAATATGGTATGTTACAACATTGGAAAGAGTATCTCCACAATACTCGAAAAGAAATACTGAGAAATTAAAAGAATTAGAAGAAATGGGTACATTGGAAAGATCCTCAAAACATTGGGCTAAGAATGGGATATTATGCAAAATAGACATCATAAATCACGATATTACTATCTGAGGATAAGCCCTTGAAACATATTACTCCACTAATGGCGAACAATTAGAAAACATGTCAAGAGCATTATTGGATCTAGGAGTTATAAGATCATCATCTTCAAGACCGAGAACAATGGCGATGATTGTGTGATACGGAACAATAGTAGATCCGAAGCTGGTCGAAGCTAAACATGGAAAGGGCGTATGGTGTTTGACTACAAAAAACTCAGCGAGAATACTCATAAGGATCGATATTCACTACGGTATCAATACTATTATCAAAAGAATTGGTAATAGTCTAATCTATAACAAATTTGATTTAAAAGTGGTTTCATCAAATAGCTATGGATCTGAGTCTATTCCTTGGATTTGCTTTTATTGTACTGATGGTCTTTATGAATGGTTAGTCATGCCATTGGATTAAAGAATGCTGACTATATTTCAAGAAAAATGGATCAATGCTTTAGAGGACATGAAGATTATATAGTGCTTACATTGATGATATCTGGTATTTTCTAATCTGGTATATGATCCTGAAAACATCTGAGATATTTTATGATATACGTAAAAGAAATAGTCTAGTACTTTCAAAGAAAAAAAATGATTGTGGGCGTATCCGAAATAGAATTTCTTGGAGCTATTATCGACCTTGAAAGATGGACTACAACCTCATATAGTCGAAAAGTTATCAAATTTCTGAAGAGACTAAAAGAAAAGAAAGGATTGCGATCATGGCTAGGAATTCTAAATTACATGAAGTTATATTCTAAATTAGGAATATTAGTCATTATATATAATAAGACCAGCCAATGCTAATAAGCGCATGAGTCAATGGATTGGGAATTGGTGAAAGAAATTAAGAAAATTATCAACAACCTTCGAGATGGAATTACCACCACCAAATTAAGTACATTATCATTGAAGCGATGGATGTATGGAAGGATGGGAGAATAGCCAAATGGAAGAAAAATAAAGGAAGTTCAAGCTGCGGAAGAACATGTTTTCGCGTATGCCCGGAAAATTTGATCTGATAAAGTCAACAATCGATCTTTGAAATAGGCTGCGTACATAAATTCCTTGAACTCCTTTAAGATCCATTATTTGGATCAAAAGAAATAAATTTAACGTCTTGATTGCCAAGCAATAATCAGTTTTACAATAGCAATCACAAAATAAAGCATCTGAGGGTTAGGTGGATTAACTGTTGATTTTCTTACGAATGCAAGTGTAAAATCATTATACTGCAAGCTTGTTTTTTTTCATTCAATGTTCGATAATGATTTTGACACGTACTATTAAAACAACTATGAACTGATCGAATAAATATAAAAATTCTGTTTAATTTGATGTAAAAATTGATTCAATTGAATCTTGATTGATTGAAATTGTCAGAAGTCTTTTAAATTGAATTTGAATGGATTGATTGAATTGGAATTGAATTGAATTGAATGTGATTGGATTGGATTGAATTGAATTGGATTGGATTGGATTGAATCTAATTACATTGGATTAGATTGAATTGAATTGAATTGAATTGAATTTGATTGCATTGAATTGGATTGGATTGAATTGAATTGAATTGAATTGAATTGGATTAGAATTGAATTGGAATTGGATTACATTGAATTGAATTGAATTGAATTTGATTGAATTGAATTGGATTGAAATGAATTGGATTGAAATGAATTGAATTGAATTGGATTTAAATCGAATTGAATTGGAATGGAATTGGATTGCATTGAATTGAATTGAATTTGATTGAATTGAATTGGATTGAAATAAATTGGATTGAAATGAATTGATTTGAATTGAATTTGATTTGAATTGAATTGAATTGGAATGAATGGAATTGGAATTGGATTGGATTGGATTGAATTGAATTGAAGTGGATTGAATTGAATTGAATTAAATTGGATTGAATTGGAATTGGAATTGGAATTGGAATTGAATTGAATTGGATTGGATTGAATTGAATTGAATTGAATTAAATTTAATTGGATTGGATTGGATTGCATTTGATTGAATTGAATTTGATTGAATTGGATTGGATTGAATTGGATTGAATTGTATTGAATTGAATTGAATTGGAATGAATGGAATTGGAATTGGATTGGATTGAATTGAATTGGATTGAAGTGGATTGAATTGAATTGGATTAGATTGGATTGGATTGAATTGGAATTGGATTGAATTGGAATTGGAATTGGAATTGGAATTGAATTGAATTTGATTGAATTGAATTGGATTAACTTGGATTGAATTGAATTTGATTGAATTGGGTTGGATTGGATTGGATTGGATTGGATTGGATTGAATTGAATTGTCATTATGTACTGAAATTATGTGTTATTTATTTTTGTGTACAGATAAATGGAAGGAAGTTCAAATACTCCCGATCAACCTAGTTCAGGAAGATCGATGATCGACTTGGGCTCATCTTTGGTGTGGTTCTGGTCAAAGAATCATACCATTTGCTTGTTTTGTAACAAGCATTTGAAAAGTGGAGGAATCACCCGATTGAAAAGACATTTAGTTGGGGTTAAAGGAGATGTGGAAGCGTGTAAAAAAGTAAGTCATGATGTGAAGTGGCAGATGAAGACATTGCTTGATGAACATCAATTTGAGAAAGATAGAAGGGAAAGATTGAATCTTGAAATTGGGAGTGGAAGTTCATTTCCCAGTTTTCGTGGTGATTATGGAGATGTTGGAGGTAGAAGTGGTACTGGTACTGGTACTGGTACTGGTAGTGTTCCATTTCCATCTCAGTCTCAGGATGTTGCAGAATCTGAAGTGAGGAAGAGAAGAAGGCAGTCATCTAGTTTCTTTGCACCACGAACAACTCCTAGAAATGACCTTCAATTAAATAGTGCAATGCGAGACATGAGATGCGGCTCCTGATGTGGATATGGCAGTAGCTAGATGGTGGTATGATCTGAGTTAGTCATTTAATGCTTCTCGATCATATTATTATCAACCTATGATAGATGCCATAGCCTCTTATGATCCAGATCTGAGGTCATCGATTGATGACTTAAGAGGTAAACTTTGAGTTGTCTTGTATGCGAAATGAGAGCCTATTTGGCTGAAAGAAGAAGCGAATTGGGGTGTTAATGAATGCTCAATTATGTGTGATGGTTGGACGAATAGGAGACAAGAGCCTATCATAAATTTTTTGGTTTATTGTTTTAATGGCTCTATGTTTTTAAAATCGATTGATGCATCTTAATGGCTGAAATGGAATATCCAAAATTGAGATTAGAGGAATTGGATGATGCACCTCATATCTGAAATACTTACGATAAAAGCATCAACATCCTCACAGTGGCGAATCTAGCTTAAGAATCCCAATGATTCCAATATGGGACCACCTCAATATCCACCGGCAGAGCAACCTCGAGCAATTAATGTTCCGAAATTAGAGAAAATGGAAAAATTTTCGAGGAAGAGAATGGAAGTCTCTAATAATTGGGTATTACCTCCCTGCACAATCTCAAACAGTTCGATGTTAGTTTTGCACGATGATATATCCATGTATGAAGATGTCATATCAAGGTGGGAGTCAAACAACAAAACATGATTGATGAATGAATTGGGTGACAATCAATCAAAAGTCATTTATATTGAAAATCTCCTTGGAGAAATGATGAAGAGAATGTTCCAACAATGGAGATTAGCATTCCTCCAAGAATATGAAATGCTTGTTGCGGTGATGATACACAAGTCGTATTTTCACAAATACGAAAGATGATTACTTTAGAAGAACCTATCAAGGTTCAATGAATTTCAAGAAAGAGCTTATGCAGACCTGGAAAGGATGACTTGTAAAGAGGTAAGATTTCTACCACAATTTCTCAAAGATTATGAAGATATTGCCTCTAAAACAGGTAGAGCATATGCTAGCCCAGTTAATCTTAATCCTAATCTTATTAAGAAAAATAATTTAACTAAAATTAAGTTGAGAAATAGCAAAGTAATGAAAATTAGGTGGGGACTATTAGCACTGAGCATGTGCTAACCACTTACTAAGAGGCAAGTGTTGAGGGCATGCATGTGACACATGCCAAATATGTCAGACATCCAATGTATTTGTCCGTGAGACACATGCTCCATTAGTTTATAGTTACCACCTCTTTATCTCCAACGGCCATCGTCTTCTCTTCTATCTGTAACGGCGTCTTAGTTGTTGGCCTCAATCATCTTTGTTTCTCCTTAACCGTGTTGTATCTCCTTTTTTGGGCAGTTTTTTGTCCTTATAGTGGAGACTATTGCTACCAGTTTAAATCATTATTGATTCACTTGCGTCGATGTCTGTTGTGAGGAAAATATGATCAAACCACCGAAAACATAATCAAAATAGGAACCTTGAAACTATGGGGCATGCAATTTTTTTTTTCCCAAAAACAATGAATACTAAGAGCAACTTCAAACATATTTTTCATAAACTTAAAAATAAAAAACAATGAATACTAAGAGCAACTTCAAACATATTTTTCATAAACTTAAAAATTTAGGGTCATACGGTCAATGTTATGAATATTGTACCGGACTCGGTACCGGATTGGGCTCTGGAACGGAACTGTACCGATACCGATCAGTACCGGGTACCATTTCGGGATATTTTTTAAATTTATAAAATAGTCCTTAAACTTTTAAAAACTGCAAAATAGTCCATATTGATATATTATACAAGCATACTGTATACTTTACTAGTTTATTGTTTACATCAACTATACTTTAAAAATCTTAATAATAAATAATAATAACAATTAATTTGAAATAACAATAATTTTAAATATTTTACATATAAATAATAACCACAATTAATATAAATAAAGACAATCATCATCATACAATTATAAAAGTAAGAATAATACAAAGCATTTAAAATATTACAATCATACAATTTCATCATTATAATAAATAATATTCCATATTTACATTAAAAGATTCAAAACATCCGATAAAAAAACAATAAATATTACAAAAGAGTTGATGACGAATAAGCAATCAAGTAAGTTGAACCTTAAACAAAATATTACATTTATATTACATACATATAATTTAACATAAACATCAATGATCAAATACAAGTAAAATTAAAGAAGAGGAAAATAAAACACGAAGTTCAATCGTCAATGGGCGGATCTGCTTGAATCAAGATTGACCTCACCAATCATTTGGTACAAAATCCTCATCATTGAGAGGAGCTTCATCATCATCATCATTCAAATTTAATGCACCAAATGACATGTCAATGCTTTCTCATCCAAGATCATCTTCCACATTCAAATCACTCACATCAACCAAATTTGGTTCTTCAGAAACCCAATCCGCCAAAATATCAATATTATCAATCGCAATTGGATCATTTGAACAACTTGTGCTACTAAGAATCCTAGTAAACAATTACATTTAATTATTAGAAAATTATAAGAAATTATATAAAAATTAATAATGAAAATAATGAAACTAACATACCTTTCCCGAAACTTTAAATTGTAACGAACAAAAACCAAGTCATTTAACCTCTTATGCTCCAATCTATTCCTTTTCTTGGAATGGATAAATTCAAATGTGCTCCAGTTTCGTTCATATTCAGTTGCACTCACACATTAAGTTAAAATTCGAATCGCAAACTTTCTCAAATCTGGAACACTACATCCGAAAAGATCCCACCAAGCAACTGCAAGTTATAAAAAAACAAAAGTAGTGTTATAAACAAAATAAAGTGATAAATAAATTTCAACAAATAAGAAATAGGAAATAAGTAATACCTGGAGAAAGAAGTCCTCTTTGTTGAATAGCGACCGACATTCCAAAATCTCCATAAGAGTACTTATAAGCCTCCATTTGTGTGGTTAAAGCAATTTGCATTGAGTCATGAGGAACAATTGTTGTAATTTTCATAAGCATTCCTCTACTAACTTCAGCTTGCTTTTCAACATCCAGTCTAAAATACACACTAGGATTCAAAAATGCCTCAGCTACAAACAATGAAGAAGAGAGTTGTTTTTCCTTCTCTCATTAATGATTGTGATATATGGTTCAGTATAAAGAAGGCCTATGTTTCAGATTGGCCTTGATTGCTTCCGTTGCTCTCTCATGGGATCAAAATATAACCCATTGTTGGCTTTTCTTCACTATCACCAACCAAGCACCTCACCAAAGGCTCACAAACCCGGATAACTAATTAACATGCCGACCAAAATTCCCTATCTTCCAAAGATGATACTACAAACCTCCATTCAAGCATTAGACCTAGCATCTTTGAGATGTAACCCACTTATCACTTGTAAACATTTGCCTTAACTCCTTCCTCAACAAAAGAAAAGTCAAGTGATAAGAAATTTGTTGCAAATCTTGTCGCGTGAGGCAACACAAATTCCTACCATTGGTAAATTCCTTCTCATCAAATTTAACACCCATGCACGATTATAAATAAATTTTGTCACCTTCTTTGTCTCTTACGATGGTCTCATCAAAACAGGAAAATACCTAGAATTTTCTATATCCTCCGATATTAAATCAATGCGATATGCAACCTGAGAGTCCAAAAATTGAATTATAGGTTCTCTGCAACCTTTGTCCGCCGCTTTATAAGCGGAATCATTATTAGTAATAAATTGAACAATGTTTTCCACCTTACTTCATTCACAACTTGATCAAATATCCCGAACAAATTATCGGCGATTCTAATCGGGCGGATGCATCAATCGATTTTAAAACATAGAGCCATTAAAACAATAAACCAAAAATTTATGATAGGCTCTTGTCTCTATTAAATCAACCATCACACATAATTGAGCATTCATTAATACCCCAATTCGCTCTTCTTTCACCAAATAGGCTCTCATTTCAGACACAGCACAACTCAAAAGTTTACCTCTTAAGTCATCAACTGATGGCCCTTGTATCCTGGACCATAAGAGGCTATGGCATCTATCATAGGTTGATAATAATATGATTGAGAAGCATTAAATGACGAACCTGTATCATACCACCATCTAGCTACTGCCATATCCACATTGTGAGCCGCATTTCATGTCTGCATTGAACTACGAATTGAAGGTTGGGTTCTAGGAGTTGTTCGTGGTGCAAAGAAACTAGATGACTGCCTTCTTCTCTTCCTCACTTGATTACGCAACATCTCGAGATCGAGATGGAAATGGAACACTACCAGTACCAGTACCAGAACCACTACCACTTCCACCTCCAATATCTCCATAATCACCACGAAAACTGGGAAATGAACTTCCACTCCCAATTTCAAGATTCAATCTTTCCTTCTATCTTTCTCAAATTGATGTTCATCAAGAATGTCTTCATCGCCACTTCACATCATGACTTACTTTTTACACGCCCACATCTCCTTTAACCCTGACTAAATGTCTTTTCAATCGGGTGATTCCTCCACTTTTCAAATGCTTGTTACAAAACAAGCAAATGGTATGATTCTTTTGACCAGAACCACACGGCGATGAGCCCAAGTGGATCATTGTATCTTCTGAACTAGGTTGATCGGGAGTATTTGAACTTCCTTCCATTTATCGTACACACAAAATAAATAACACATAATTTCAGTACATAATGACAATTCAATTCAATTCAATTCAATCAATCAATCCAATCCAACCCAATTCAATCAAATTCAATTCAATCCAAGTCAATCCAATTCAATTGATCAAATTCAATTCAATTCCAATTCCAATTCCAATTCAATCCAATTCCAATTCAATCCAATCCAATCTAATCCAATTCAATTCAATCCACTTGATCAATTCAATTCAATCCAATCAATTCCAATTCCATTCATTCCAATTCAATTCAATTCAATACAATTCAATCCAATTCAATCAAATTCAATTCAATCAAATGCAATCCAATCCAATCCAATTCAATTTAATTCAATTCAATTCAATTCAATCCAATCAATTTAATTCAATTCCAATTCCAATTCCAATTCCAATTCAATCCAATTTAATTCAATTCAATTCAATCCACTTGATTCAATTCAATCAATCAATCCAATTCCAATTCCATTCATTCCAATTCAATTCAATTCAAATCAAATTCAATTCAAATCAATTCATTTCAATCCAATTTATTTCAATCAATTCAATTCAATCAAATTCAATTCAATTCAATTCAATGCAATCCAATTCCAATCCAATTCCATTCCAATGCAATTCGATTTAAATCAATTCAATTCATTTCATTTCAATCAATTCATTTCAATCAAATTCAATTCAATCAAATTCAATTCAATTCGATTCGATGTAATCCAATTCCAATTCAATTCTAATCCAATTCAATTCAATTTAATTCAATTGAATTCAATCCAATTCAATGCAATCAAATTCAATTCAATTCAATTCAATTCAATTCAATCTAATCCAATCTAATTAGATTCAATCCAATCCAATCAATTCAATTCAATTCAATCGATCGCATTCAATTCAATTCAATTCCAATTCAATCAATCCATTCAAATTCAATTTAATTCAATTCAATCAAATGCAATCCAATTCAATTCAATTCAATTTCAATTCAATCCATCCATTCAAAGTCAATTCAATTCAATTCAAACAAATGCAATCCAATCCAATCCAATCCAATCCAATTCAATTCAATCTATACCAATCGATTCAATTGCAATTCCAATTCCAATCGATTCAAATCAATTCCAATTCAATGCAATCCAATTTCAATTCAATCAATACATTCAAATTCAATTCAATTCAATTCAATCAAATGTTATCCAATCCAATTCAATTCAATTCAATCCAATCCAATCCAATCCAATCCAATCCAATCCAATTCAATTCAATCAAATTCAATTCAATTCAATCCAATCCAATCCAATTCAATTCAATCAAATTCAATTCAATTCAACTCAACTCAATTCAATTCCAATTCCAATTCCAATTCAATTTCAATTCAATTCCATTCCATTCAATTCAATTCCAATCATATTCAATTCAATTCAATTCAATTCAATCAAATCCAATCCAATCAAATTCAATTTAATTTAATTCAATTCAATCAAATCCTATCCAATTCAATTCAATTCAATCAAATTCAATTCAATTCAATTCAATTCAATCTAATCCAATTCAATTCAATTCAATCCAATCCAATCCAATCCAATCCAATCCAATTCAATTCAACTCAACTCAACTCAATTCAATTCAATCCAATCCAATCCAATCCAATCAATTCAATTCAATTCCATTCCATTCAATTTAATTCCAACAATTCTCAATCCTAACAGTTTCAAAACATGCATAATTCCATTTCCAAACAATCCATTCCCAACAATTTTCAATCCTAACAATTACAAAACATTCATAATTCCATTTCCATTCAATCCATTCCCAACAATTTCCAATCCTAACAATTACAAAACATTCATAATTTCATTTCCATTCATTCTATTGACAACAATTTCCAATCTAACAATTACAAAACATTCATAATTTCATTTCCATTCAATCAATTTTCAATCCAAATTCCAATTCCAATTCCATTCAATTTCATTCCAATTCAATTCAATCTAATTTAATTTACATTCCAATTCCATTCCATTCCATTCTAATTCAATTCAAATCCATTTTAATTCAATTCAATTCCAATTCCCAAATACCCAAATTTATACTTAACTAATTATTTATCCAAATTCAATACCCAAATATAAAAATGAATTACCATATATCAAATATTAACAATATGTCAATTAATGATTTAAGTTTTTCAATTTTATTGATTTTGATTATTAATTGTACAAACTTACATTTAATTATTTGTTTCACATTTGATTATCAATTTTACAATTAAAATTAGGTTTAAATGTTAATTTGATTTTGATTATCAAAGTATCAAACTCAATCTCAAATTCAATTGCACAAATTAAAATTAAATCTCATTCATCCACAATTTAACAATTCAATCACAATTACCATTCTAAATTTATTTTCCAATGGGACATTCGGATCAATTCAATGCCAAAATCCAAAATCAACTTCCATAATCCAAAATGCCAAAACCAAAATGCAAAATGTCAAGTTCACTTGAGAATGTCATTCGACATTTCAACCGAAATCACCTTCACCATTTACATTTTACAACTTCACTTCAATGGTTCAACACTTCAACCCAAATCCATCATCAATTCATCATCGGTATCCAAGTATCCAGCAAAAACGAAGCAATTTTCAACAACCACAAATCCATCGTCATCCAATTTTAACAACAAATCTACCATCATCCAACAACCAACACAATGCGAAGCAATTAATGTCAAAATCCATGAAAAAAACAATACATTCGGTCTTCACCGATCTGGGTCGATGTTGGGTGGTGGGGTTGACGTCGAGGACGACAGACAAGGCCGCAAAATTGCTGCCGCGGTGGAGGACCGACGATGCGAGGGAGAACCGACTAAAGCTGGCGTGGAGGACCGATGAGGCGACGACACGAGGGAGAAGAACAAAGAGTCGAAGAGCCGACAGACGGACGAGAAGACTACCGGAGTCCAGATCCAGACCAGGGAGGGCAGCAACATGGCGAGAGAGCGACGGACGACACGAATCTGGCGGACGAGGGCGGCAGAGACGAACGAAGCGTAGGCGAGAAGAGAGAAGAAGAGAGGAGTAGGTCGGGCCGTCCGAAGGGGGGGTTGGGTAGATTTTTAGGTTAAAAATTTTTATTTTTGCAAATAAGTCCCTAGGAAAATCGAAAATTACCGAAATCACCGGTATTTTTGAATAACAGTCACCGCGATGCATCGTAAAAACGACGTCTTGGCGAATTTAAACCCAGTAACCAACTAATCTTGATACCGATTTACGGTCGGATCTGAAACTCGGGTCATTGCATACGGTTAAGTATTCGTAAACCAAAAAGACACAAACAGAAGCATATTCACTTAACTTCCATATATGATAACTATGGGTCATAAAATTAGGTTTTCAAAAACAAAAACAAATAGATGCGTGTCCAGCAAAAGAAAAGATGATGGGAGATCAAATAATGTTTTAAAGCCTTAATTTGCTATCAAAGCAATGATAATAAAGAAATAACAATCAAGTAATTAATCAATTAAATCATACTTTCATACCATTGTTAATAAATCAACCATGATCGAATCATGGATGCAATTTTTTTTTACAATTTTTCAATAGATCTCTTTAATTGAATAAATTGAGAATTGTAAATAGGAAATAAAAGAGTTAAAATATGCCCAATTTGGAATCCTTCAAAACATTTCTTTTGAAGTTGTTAACCACAAACTATTTAAATGTTCAACCTTAAATAGTATTCACAAAGTAGAGTAGGCGAATTTTATGTTGGAAAGGAAAATAAAGGAATACAAACTCCTGATATCTAATTCTTATTTATAGAAAAATCTGGAGTTTCTTTCTTATTAAAGTTAAACCATTAGTCATGAATGAAGTTTAACTTGATTACGATTATAATTTAAGTTTAATAAAATTAAATATCTCTTATATGATCTCTAAAATTTCACAAACTTTAAAATTAAGCCAACTTTATTTTTACTAATTTTCTCTCTTTAGCGCTTATTACTTGTGACTTATTAAGTTTCTAATATGTTGACAATAATTATAAATTATAATTATATTTAATAATTAGAACTAGATAAATTAAAAGTCATTTTAATTTAACATTAATTCTCCAATTAAACTTTTATAATCATAGATCAAGCTTGAAATCTAATAATATATCATGACCATCTAAATATTGTGAATGTCAAAGTGGTGCGACTTAACTTATTCATGCATGTTATGACATACAATTTTATCATTTATCATCTAATGTTCGATTAGACATAAAATATAATTACAAGAGTCTACTCTATTTAAATCTATCATGTTTATTTTGCTAATTAATAATTAATAATTGAAAACATTTTTTAAATCTCAATTCACTTTAACTAGAAATTCGTTAAATTATTATTAACTAAGAATAGTGAAATATTGTAACATCCCACCCCTCACGGAAGGTAAAATAGTAAAATTGGTATAGGATGAGACTAATAGGAATATTTAATCTTTGTTCATGCATAACGAGATTGATACGATATCAATCGTGTACATGGAATACGGTAAATGCATTCATGACATTCCGGTAATTGGGCCTAACGGTATTTTATTGTGATTAGCGTGGATTGTATGATAGGCGATTACTTACATTTGTGAAATGTGATTGACGTATTATTTGGTATTACTTTTGTAAATCGTGATCGTATGTGATAATTGGTAAAGTGTTTGAACATGCATGAATTGAGTGAACCATCGATGATGGTTTCTCATTTGAGTTCATAAAACTCACCCAAAATTTGCATCTATTTTTCGAGTCTGAAGAATACCCGGTTGACAGGGAGTATGTCTCTGTAGACGCAGTAAAGGTTAGAGATCGGGATCGGTTCGCGTGCTGCATTAGTGTCTTAGTAAATTGTGTTCATGATCCTTTGTATAACAAAGCTTTGTATATTCTTGAGCCCTTTGTGGTATGAATGTTTTCTTGCCTTGTTGATTGTAATTATTCTTGGATGACCGTAATAATAGCAAAGCTGGTGTATATTGAACACGGATTTTATTTATTTCTGTGTATGCCGTGTGAGCGTGGAGTTAATGGCTCTGAAGAAGAAAAGAAAAAAAATGTATCTTGAATTTTAAATCGATCGATGTAATCGCCACTCTCGTGGGACACGGACTCGGATATCACCAACGATATCGGGTTCGGTCTTACGGGTGTGGGTGTTACATTTAGGTGGTATCGAGCCCGATGAGTGCGTAATGTATCGGGCGCGATCTGAAACATAGGTTAAATTGCTGCATTTGAGTCGTGTCGTTGCGGACCGTAGTAGCTGATCCTTAGTCTGAGTCGCACGAGGATAAATCCTACGGGTAAATAAGTGTTAAGTGACTAAGTGAGAGAAGAGTGATACTGGATTAGAGTGTAAATCCCAAAGGGGATAATCAATTAGGAAAGGATAAAGGAAAAATGGATAAGAAGATTGAAAATTGTACTGGGTTAGAAACCCTTATAAGTGATAGCCGAATAGTACGTGTCGGCCTAGGCGATTAAAATTTCGAATTAAATTGACAATGTTATGGTGACAGAAAATGCAAATGTTGAGAACTTGGATAGGTCCAATAGAGATATGGGAAGCTTATTGGTTATAGTAGATCTAAGTGAGATTAAAAGCTCGGGATGGTTAGGTAATTACAGTTCTGACCGTATATGTCATGGAAGGGGAAATATTGGAAGTGAGTAAAATGTAGATGATCCAATCGGGCATATTTTGATTCACGGTATTCGAGTTAGAGATTAGTAGATATTATAAGCAGATGATGATTGTAATAAGAGCAATATTGTACCATAACGGTCTACCTAGAACTGAAAGAGCAAAGTACCTAGTAGGGAAGAAAAAGTAGGCATGGTGAGATAAAAGTGTACAGATAAACTGAAATGAACTTGTGAAACGGGAAGGATCGTGAACGCATAAGCGTGAGACTGAAATGGTTATGTGAATATTGTGATAAGGGTTTGGAAATCAGTATAATAAAATCGTAAGGAAAAAAAAAAGAGAGAGATAGACTGACAAGTATATCGGAAAATTTTGGATTAGTTGAATATGTAGATCTGGACATAGAATGATAAATGGATGGGTAAAGTAGATAAATGGATGGAGATACAGTGAATGTTGTGATTAGTTTGTAGTTGAATTAGAGGTATAATTTGATGCTTAGTGATGTGTTATGGATGTTGGAAGTGATAGAAGATAGGTTAATGTTGAAAGCTGGAAATTGAGTTTTGAACCTATGGTACTGTTTTGTTCATAATTAATTGTATAGGTGAGCAAATGAGGTGAGGTTTGTGCCCAAGTAAACTTTGGGATGTTGGCTTCATTTTAGTGTGAAATAGGTGTTGGTCAATTTTAATGTTAGAAGGTCGAAAATTGGCATGGAAAGTTTCTGTTTCGGAGTGCAGGAGCAGTACCCATAAATATGTCAAATGAGTTTGCTAATTTTCCTAAATTAATTGGTATGGGATTAGGGAAAATGGTCTTCATGAAAGTTGTAAAAATAGTGATAAGAAAGGTTAAGAGTGCAGAAAGTAAAAGGGGAAGTTTTTATGATGAGTTTGAATATAAAGTGAATGACATATGATAAATGACTGCTTTAGGTACATTGTTAAGTGAATAGATTCGAAAATACCGAACTGAGTTATATATCGGAACCAAAGGTAGTGACAATTTTAGAAATGGTAAGTGAGATAGCTAAGAAAATGAGATCGCCAACTGATAGTTTTGTCAAATCCATTTACTGTCCTAAGTGATAAAGAGTTAGCCAAATTAGTACCTGGACCACGGACTGAGAGTGGTTACTGTGATCACCCAAAAAGTGAATCATTAAGTGGAAAAGTGTATGAGATATGTAGAATCAAGTGATTTCTGTCATAGTGAACCATTGACTGAGAATTTCGAGGACGAAATTCTTATAAGGAGGGGAGAATTGTAACATCCCACCCCCTCCTGGAAGGGTAAAATAGTAAAATTGGTATAGGATGAGACTAATAGGGAATATTTAGTCTTGTTCATGCATGTGATTGATACAGTATCAATCGTGTACATGGAATTACGGTAAATGCATTCATGACATTCCCGGTAATTGGGCCTAACGGTATTTTATTGTGATTAACTGTGGATTGTATGATAGGCGATTCGCCTTACATTTGTGAAATGTGATTGTACGTATTATTTGGTATTACTTTTGTAAATCGTGATCGTATGTGATAATTGGTAAAGTGTTTGAACATGCATGAATTGAGTGAACCATCGATGATGGTTTCTCACCGAGTTCGCAAAACTCACCCAAAATTTGCATCTATTTTTCAGGTCTGAAGAATACCCGGTTGACACGGAGTATGTCTCTGTGAGGCGAGTAAAGGTTAGAGATCGGGATCGGTCAGCGTCTGCATTAGTGTCTTAGTAAATTGTGTTCCGCAATCACTTTGTATAACAAGGCTTTGTATATTCTTGAGCCCTTTGTGGTATGAATGTTTCTTGCCTTGTTGATTGTAATTATTCTTTGGATATTGTAATAACTTGGCTGGTGTATATTGAACACGGATTTTATTTACTTACGTATCCGCCGTGTGAGCGTGGAGTTAATAGCTACTGAAGAAAAGAGAAAAAATGTATACTGAATTTTAAATCGGTGATGTAATGCGCCACTCTCGTGGGACACGGACTCGGATATCACCAACGATATCGGGTTCGGGTCTTACAGGTGTGAGGTGTTACAAATATTCTCCTCAATTACTTTAGGATGAAAATTTTTATTTACTACTTCCACTATCTCTGCCGATTTCACACTATATCTTAGTGTTATTGACTGACTACTCTAATTACAAGGTCATAAATATTCTCAAAACATATTAATTCTTATTTATGATACCTTGATAATCTCAAGTCTAAGTATTAGTTACACAACTCTTATAATGAGAAAATTCACTATGCTTAAGTAATATTTTATTTGAGATCCTCATAATCAAACCAGTTTAGTAAACTTATTCTCAATAAGTAACCACATATTTCTTTAAAATTTTAATACTTTAATTTATGAATATAATTAGTTTCTTTATAAGAAAGACACATAATGTACATTGATTTTACCATTCTATTAATATCTCCTCTTCTTGAAATTACAAATATGAACAATTTAGGAATAATATATAAATGCAAATTGAATATCATAGTCATAATCTCATCATAACTTCAATTGCACATTAATTATTCCAAGAAATTTACCTTTGTATTAAGCATCAAATGTAGTAAAAAATATAAAGAGTGATTTTATTGATTAAAATAATCATATCATATGTTAAATTGCAATCGAAATAATTACTGTAAGGATATAGACTAACAATATTGACTTGAATAAAATTGTCATTAAAATCTTGAACCCTCACATTTTGGGTAAAAGGACTTTATTCAATGTCTATTACGAGTAATACCATTTTTAAGGTAAGATATCATTCAATCTCGATTAGGATTACAACCATATTTAAGCTAAAAGGCCCCTTGAATATTAATCAAAAGAAAGGGACAAACTCCCAATGGTGGGATGAGCTCTGATGGGAGTTATTTGGCTTAATTCTCCCTCCTGAATAACAAATTGATACACAACAAATTTGCTCTTCAAATTCTAATCACCGCTTTCCTCCAATGGAAGATCTTCTTCTTCAAGGTTTTTAGTATCATTTGAATTAGCTCTCTTTCTTTATTATCTGTACCTCATTTTCATTAGGAACCTACTAGATGAATGTGTGATTGTATATACCATGTATTATGTAAAGCTTCCTTGAATCTTGAGAGAACATACATGAAAATGGAGGTGGTGGTAATGTCTCGATGGTCTGTATAAGGAATTGGTTGTTCTGGAACAATCGTCCATTGCAAAAGTTATGTTTGTTTATTGTGACAATGATGGAGTCATTTAATCGGGTATGCATGTGGTTGAATTTAGGTTCCTTATACTCTTTGATTTAGTTTTTTAAGTTTTTAGGATTTAATTTTTCAAAGGATTGTGGAGAAATTAACGTGATTGTTCTATACTGTTTACTGCTTAGGTGAAAAGCATAGTACATGCGATTCATCTGATTTAGTGATCTACACTGCATCTGAGAAATCATTCAGTCTATCTTTTACTAGTTTAGTTAAAGTCAAGAAGTTGCTAGAAGAGGGTGTTAATAAACAACTCTTGAGGGAAGATATTTGTCTGTTTCAATTGATGCCTTCAAACATGAAAGGAGCCTTTTTGGGAATCCAGATATAAGGAACTCCTTTATCTTATCTACTAAGTCTCATGTCACGTAGAACCAAAAAAAAAATTTCTTTTTCTTTTCGATGGAATAGGTGTGAAACTTTTTTATTGTTTTGTCTATAAGAAATCTTAAACTTCTAATTAAAATCTTGTATTACTTACCATATATCATTTTATTGCCTTTTTGTAAGAATCATATATCATTATATTACAAAATTCATGTTAAAACTATTTAAAATTTTGTTGCACCATATAAATTTGTCACAATTTAAATTTTGAAAAGAAAAAATAAAAGTACAAATCTATGTAATATTAATTAATTTTGAGATTATAGTTTCATAAATTATTTAAATAATTTGACATTTTTAAAGCTAAATTTATTTTACACTTAGAATCATTGTCAATAATATTGAATCTGAATTTTCTCAATATGATGTTCAGTCACAAATTGACCAAGTCAAAGATAGAGAATTCATAATTACAAATAAGAAAGTTATTTTTTTGTTAAGCATTTGGTGACAATTTCCAAAAATCGTCACCAAAAGTCACCCATTCAGGATGATATATGAAATTGTCACCAAAGGCTTACCTCTTGGAGATGCATCACCAAAAGATAAGTAGCTTTTGACAAATTCCAAAATGTGTCACCAAAGGCTTACCCTTTGGCAACGATTTTTTAGAATTTTCATAAAAAAAGTAGTCAAAGGTCCTTTAGTTGTAGTGCTATACCCCGCTTGTCAGTAGGATTTCTGCTAGGTATTATTGTTGTTATTTTTTAATTTTAAATTCTTTTGTAAATTCAAAAAAATTTAACTCAAAAGATGTAATTTTCCAATCAGTTTCCTCATTCTAAATAAACTTCACGGTTAGTTAAGCTAATGTATAGTGTATGTTAGTCCTTCATATTGTACGGATGTAAAATAATTGATTTCCTTAGGAGATAAAATCTGAATAATAATTAAGGTACATGGTACTTCTATATTATCAATTAATATTTTATAATTTATCAATATTAAATATTAAATAAATAACAATTTTATTAGCATGCCATATATATATGCTTAATAATTGAGCCTATATGTAGGACATGCTAATAAAATGATTGTTTATTAAATATTAAATAATTGAGCCTATATGTGTTAGTCTAGATGACATTCCTTCCGTTGTAACCTTTGATGTTAGTTCGAACCCTGTAATACTAGAATAACAATTCAAGATAATTTTATATCACTAGTTAATTGATACTATAATACATAATTTTTTATACCACTAATTAAATTCATAAAGTTCTTTGAAAATAAAGTCAAACTATTGAAAATATCTTTTAGGGTATTGCATATCAAAAGGTGTCTTACTATAATTATTGTCAACATGTTTTTATTCTAGTATAGTTGTTATTAATAGTTCATTTTGATGGAATTGTGACAGATATGAACTAATGGCAATAGCTTAAGTGGATAAAAAACTTACATCTACTTTTGTGACATTAATTTTGACTGCTACTAACTATTTGTATGTGTTCGAGTACTATATCCTTGATTCAATGCCATTTACTTAAGCAAAGGGCTACATCATACTATTAAGTAGTGGTAAAAGGGAAAGATCTGTTAGCTCAAGGCTTTCTAAATTAATGATTTTAATGATAATAATCAATAACATTTATTTACAAAATTCAAATTTATTTGGATTTATTCAAAAAGATAACGACGTTAAAAGGATTATATCTTTTATTTATCTATTTAAAATAAAAGGATAAATGCTTCTTATTTTGCAGGATTGTTTTAAGAAACTTATTTGATTATTTAGATACGATCCCACTAAATCTTGATTAGATAAGCTCTATCATTATTGTATAAGCAAAGGATCTTACTATTTACTCTATTCAATAGTCGGCTCTAAGATACAGTGAGATATTTATTAAAATGTCTAGCTTTTTGAAGATACTGCCAAAGATGATATCAAAGATATTTTTAAAAGGGATTTAAGGTAGATTCAATTAGTTAAATAATTAAGCAAAGGCTAGTTTAAAAGAATGCCTATTTAAAGAAAAACTATTGCATTCATAAAACATGTAAGATTTCTTGAAATTCATCAGTAGCATCAATATTCTTAAAAGTCATATCCATAACAAATCCTCTGTAACTTAGAAAAGAAAATAATCTAGTGAAAGAGATTCTTACTTTTTGAAGTTCAGATTGTGCAAATTCTATTTTCATTTGCTAAGAGCTTGTAGAGGCTAGCTAAATACTATGAATGTAGACGGTTGAAAAACCTTGAAAATATATACTTGTGAGTTTAAAAAGGCTCGTCAAATCACTACTTAGAGATTTATTAGTGAAATACTTAAGTTGGATACTTGGAGACTGGACATAGACTACGTTGTAAGCTGAACTAGTATAAATTGGTTGTCATTCTTTCTTTTTCCTTAACTTTTAAATTTTTATATTTCAATTATTGTTGTTTTGATTTGTAGAAGGTTCCTTTATTTTAAAGCAATAGGCTACTTTCATTTTATTCGTTCCTTCTATTTTTAAAATTTAATGAGTTCCTCTTGTGTTAATAGGCTCTTATCATTTATATTAATTTAAAATAACTTGAAAAATTTTCAAGTCACACACAATTCACCCCCTTTTGTATATGTTTGCTTTATCATTTGGTATTAAAGGCGTGGTTTCACATTTACGGTGTTTTACAACACTTGATATATCATGGCAAACAACATGAGAAGTCTTGAAGGACGGTTTATTATAAAGCCTCCTTATTTTAGTAGAAATAACTATTCATATTGAAAGGAAGGAATGACAATTTATCTTGATATGTGGACATTAAAGTTTGGCAAGCCATCAAAATGGGATATCTGATTCGTGTTATTAATAACATAAAAGTATGGATTGATATTGATAGAAAAAATGCACAATTGAATGCTAAAGCAAGACAACATCTGAATTGTGCGCTCTT
This sequence comes from Erythroxylum novogranatense, assembly GCA_029891385.1. Classification (NCBI taxonomy): domain Eukaryota; kingdom Viridiplantae; phylum Streptophyta; class Magnoliopsida; order Malpighiales; family Erythroxylaceae; genus Erythroxylum; species Erythroxylum novogranatense. The sequence goes on from CM057226.1 coordinate 24,554,651, forward strand.
TCCAGAAGAGTATGAAAAGATTTCCTACTTTTCTATAACAAAAGAAATGTGGGACAAATTTCGGGTTCCCTTTGAAGGAACAGATGAGGTAAATAAATATAGGATAAGTCTTTTAGTACATCATGTTAGAGTAGTGCCCTAAAGGCAATCCCCTTTAGCGCGTTTTGTTCATAGTCATGTACAGACTTTATGAATAAATAAAGCAAGGCATATTTCATTTATTTGATGTTCATTTTATTATGAATTGATTGAGATCTTTAATCAAATTTATGAAGTCCATGATATATGACATAGCATGAAGGAAATTATGATGCGATCATACTCGAGATTCCTATCATGTGCAATTATGTCGATGTAAATTATCCTAGTCATAGGATTAATGAGGCTGGACATCGTTAATCCGGATAGACTAGCATATATCAAACTCCTTGATTGGATCAGCGGTAGATCTCGTAAAGCTGTAAATATTGAGATATTTAGATTTGACATGTGGATGCTTACTAGTGGTAGTAAGTACATTGGATGACTGCCATGAGATCATCACATGGATGTCTATACAAATGTCGGTGATAATCTCATCATAGCAATGGTGCAAGTATCCTTAGACTTGAGGTACTCGAGGATATCTTAGTCTTGATTACGTGCTTTGACTCCATTCCTTGTTGCCTTTAGGAGGTCGCTCATAGGGTGGTGATTGGAGTGCAGTTTGAGGTATTGAAGGTAATTGAGTAGCCAATAGGATTCACCACTACATCATAGCAGAAGAGATACCCATGGCCTCTTATCGGGATCATTACTTGGAAGTCTCGGCGCCGAACTGCGTGTGTCATGAAGAGGTCTTCATGGACATATCAAGTAATGAGTCCTAGGGCGAGGCGATTACACTTGGACTAGATTTGATCGATCGGTCTAGTAAGAGTTGACACATTGTCTATACTCAAACTAAGTGGGGTATAGCATGGTGAAAGGACGAATTGCGAGTAATTGTCTATGGAAGGGTTCGTGATATGGTTTCATTAGTCAAACCAATTACTTTCCGGTCAATTGGGGGTCATGATGTGTTACTAGATACCGCTCATGACTTGCTCATATTAAGTGTTAATCTAAGTGGCCAACATAACCGGGAACCTAATGGGTCACACGCATAAGAGTGATTCGGAGAATCTGTAAAATAATTTCGGACAGAGATTCGATATCTGGAGAGCAATAGGATTAAATGGATCCCGATGAGATTGGGATATGTCCCGATGAGATCGCGACATTGACATTGTTGAAAACCGTTTCCGCGATCTTTCACGTGACGGATTCAATAGGCGGTAGGACCGACCCAGCTTGATTGGACCTCTTCAGCAAAATATATATATTAATTAATTAATTAAGAATTGATTAATTATTATATATATATGCTAGTTTCGGTGGAAGCCATAAGAAAGGAAGAGATTAGTTTTGACCAAGTCAAAATGAATCATTAACATTGACTTTCTTAATGGTTTATTGCCTCCCGTGGGGCTCTCCTTAACCTAGCTTTTATATGTTTTAATTAGTTAAATATACATATAAGAAGGTTAGAGAAGCAAGCTCATTCGGTGGTTTTTGGAGGAGAGGGCCGAATGCTTAATAGTTAAGCTTTGGAAATTTGATTTTCATCTTCTTCCTTTCATAACTCACAATAGCTTCTACTCTCCAAGGCTCAACCAAGGTTCAATCACTTGCTCTCCAAGATCAAGGTTAGTGCTAGCACACTCTTTACCTTGTTTTAGCTATTCCCGGGTCAAAGGGGTTTGTCCCGGTTAGGTTTTCCGACCTCTGCGTGGATCTGGTCGAGGCGGTCTCCTTTGATCGTTATAGTTTGACTAGTTATACATACACATGGATCCTGGCTTTCGGGAATGTCCCGGGACTCAAAATTTTAAATTCTGCACTGTGTTCATGTGATGAACACCCCGGGATTTTCCTACAGTTGTATCAGAGCCGCTTGTATTGTATAAACAGTCGAAATGATAACTAGGTCGGAGTTCCTTTGTGAATTGAGCTGTGTAGCATGCTGACTGTGTGCAATTTCGAACCAGTGTAGAATTGGGGTTTTCGAAATTTTCTTACATAGACCTGCTCATAAGATGTTGCTGAATGTGTCTATAAAAGGAAAAAATTTATCGATGTCGTTTGATATGTTTTTGCTATTTAATTCCCTCAAGTTTCGGATGCTGTCTTGTTGAACGTTTCTGAAACAGGTATGCTTGTAAATTCGAGAATAAATTATAGAAAAATTGTTTTTCAGATTGGTTTTCACCGACATGTCCCTAAGATGTTTTTGAATGTCTCTGTGGATGGAAAAATGTTTTCAAGGTGATTTACTATTTATTTCCGAATTTCTTGTATGCTGCTGGGAATGTCTGTGTTGAAAAACACAGATTCTGGTTCAGCTAGATTGCTGAGGTTCAATGAGTTTTTGTGGGAAATAAATCCTGGAAAAATTCATGGAGCATTTTAGGAACATGTTTTAACCTCTTTAATTTTCTCAGCATTTATTGAAATTGTTTCAATGATCATTTCGAGCAAAAGGCAGAGCTTGGCAGTTTTGAGTAACATGCTGGGGCTGTTTTGTTTGAAATGATTGCTTGTGTTATTTTCGGTTCCAATGCCTTGAATCATTTTATAGTGATTAAAATGTGTTATATTGATGTGGCATGCATCCCAAAATGAGATTCTTGAAATTGGGTTTCCAATAATTTTCGGATGGTGAATAGGTTACTTTAGCGTCTTATTAGCTTATTCCATTATCTTGCTTATTTTGGCCGTCGCAATTTTTGTGACAAGTGCCGGAGTAATCTTGATAATGTGTAGACTATCTAGAGCTATTTAGTATGATTATTTGGTGTCCTTGAATTATGTGGAAATCTAGTGATTAATGGTGGATTAATCGGTTTCAAGGTTTTCATATATAGTTTGACTATATGGCATGCATGTTTCAATGAAAATGTTTCATTAGCACATTAATATAAAGGATAATATACTTGGTATATGGTATTGTGAATTGGAAATGCCTGGATTGAGAATTAGCCGACTAGATAGCAAATTTCCTTGTGTAAGGCGACTTATGCAGTTGATAAATCGACTTTACATGTAAGAAGTCATATAAGTCGACTTGTACCTTTGGTATAAGGCGACTTGTACACTATTAATGACATAAATCGACTTGTATCGAATAAGTCGACTTGTATCGTCGAGGTGGGATGATGGATGATTTTGGTATGAATTCAATATGATTGATATAATGCCCTAAATCAGTCCATATAGTCGAGGTGACTATGATCTTGTAGCTTGGATGAGATCGGAAAGATGAGACCTAAAATCCCTCACTTAAAATATGAAAACTAACGCCTTTCATTAATATGGTAAGAACCGAGTTCTTATAGGGTTGGGTTGTTGAGCTAACCTCAAGCTCACTCTATCTGAATATGTTCAAACCATGAAAATGTGATTTTCGGATTAATGGGTCGGTTTTCCTAAGCGTTGATTTGTTGAGCTAACCTCGAGGTCAGCGTGGACGAGAGGCGACATTGGGTAGTGTACATCGGATGTACACGCATCAAGTGTTGATAACCCAATGTATGTGCATACATCAGCTGTTGATAGCATCGGCGATAGTTGCATTCGTGATGCAATTGGTATGACCGATACCACCGATTGACTAAGGTGGCTTGTTGGGCTAACCCGAGGTCATTCTTAGCAATGTCGGATATCGACCCACTAGGTCATTGTGCCATTTTGTTTCTTGGATTCATCATGAGGGTTATGGATTCTGTTGAAACTAGTGGGAGCCACCTGGATGTCATTTAAGTCCTTATGGTCATACATTTAATTCTATTCTTACTTTCTTTCTCTCTCTATGTTTAGGTTGGTTGAAGATGTCGACCAGTGTGAATCTTCGCGCCCTAATGGACTCAAACAAATTAACTGGACCAAATTTTCTTGATTGGCTGCGAAATCTGAGAATTGTTCTCAGATCTGAGGATCTAGGATATATCCTTGATTTTCCGCTTCCGGATCCACTTGCTGAAGGAGCTTCTGATGATGATCAGAAGGCATATCGTAAGCATCTAAAAGACAGTGACATAGCCACCTGCATTATGCTTGCATCGATGTCACCTGAGCTGCAGAAGCAGCACGAGTCTATGGATGCTCACACGATAGTGTTTCATCTACGAGAGTTGTTTGATGAGCAAGCTCGGTCTGAACGGTTCGAGACCTCAAGGTTGCTATTTACAACGAAGATGACTCCTGGTTCATCTGCAGTGCAATATGCATTGAAGATGAATGACTATATTGAGAGGTTGGTCGTCTTAGGTTTTGTGATGGATTGTGAGTTAAGTATAGACTTAATTCTTGTTGGCTTGTCAGATAGTTATTCACAGTTTGTGTTGAACTATCGAATGAACCAAATATCCACCATAATTCCCGGTGATCAATCTGCCAAGAGGCAATGAACAAGATGTCAAGCAAGATAGCAAAGAGTTGCTATTGGTGGATTCTTCTTCCTCTGGTTCCAAGAAAAGAAAGAAGAAGAAAAAAGGCTCGAAGCGAAAGGAAGTGCAGCGAAAGGCAAGAAGAAGACCAAAGAGACTGCACCAAAAGGTACTGCTTCCATTCGGTAAAGATGGTCATTGAGGCGAATCGCAAAGTCTATCTGGAAGAAGCGAAGCGAAGAAGGCATCGGATGCCTCGACTTCTTCTGTATGTTTGTCATTGAGGTAAATCTTGTTTCGATCATAACATATGGGTATTAGATACGGTTGTGGCTCACACATATCGCAATGATATGCAGGCCTCGAGGACGATGGCTGACTCATAAAGGAGAAATGGACTGCGTGTTGGTAATGGAGCAAGAGTTGCTGCATTAGCCGTAGGGACTTATGTTTTGACACTCCCAGTGGACTTGTACTTAACTTGGATGATTGTTATTTTGTACCCGTGTTAACAAAGAACATATTATGCATTTCTTGTTTAAATAAAGTGGTTTCCATTTGTCTTTTAGTAACAATGGTTGTTCTATTAGCTCAAATGGAATGCTTTATGGTACTGGTACATTATGCAATGGTATTACATATTAGATATGTCACATCCGGTTATGAATGTCAATGACGCAAAAGACATAAAGAGATAATTTAAAATCAATTTACTTATGGCATTGTCGAACGGCCATATAAATGAGAGACGATCGCTAAGCTCCATAAGAATGGAAGTTTAGGGTCATTCGATTATGAATCTTATGACACATGTGAATCTTGTTTATTAGGCAAGATGACTAAGTTACCTTTAAGGAAAGGATGAACGAAATGGATTATTAGATCTAATACATTCGGATGTATGTGGTCCGATGTCCATCCATGCCGAAATGGTTGTTGTTACTTCATTACCTTTATCGATGATTATTCTCGATATGGGTATCTGTATCTAATGAGATACAAATCAAGCGTTTGAAAAGTTCAAACAATTCAGAAATGAAGTAGAAAAACAACTTGGTAAAAGTATCAAAACATTACGATCCGATCGTGGTGGTGAATACTTAGACCAAGAGTTTTGGATTATCTCGGAGATAATGGATTTTATCTCGGTGGACTCCTCCTTACACACCACAAACATAATGGTGTGGCAGAAGGAGAAATCGAACCTTGTTGGACATGGTACGATCTATGATGGGTTTTACACGATTACCAAAATCCTTTTGGGGTATGACTTGAGACAAATTGTTTACTTGTTAAGCGAGTTTCATCAAAGACGATTGATGTTACTCCATATGAGATGTGGACTAACAAGAAACCTTATCTTTCTTATTTGAAAGTATGGGGTTGTCCTGCTTATGTGAAGCGGACAAAGTCGAGATAAGCAAGCAAAATCGACAAGTGTTTGTTAAATAGGATATCTAAAGAAACAAGAGGATATCAATTCTACCTTGCTGAGGAACAAAAGGTGTTTGTTTCAACGCATGCTGTCTTTTTAGAGAAAGAGTTTCTTTTAAAAGAGGACAGTGGGAGCAAAGTTGAACTTGAAGAAGTTCAAGATGCTCGGACAGACGCAGATCAACTGCCTGAACCTGAAACTCTAACTCATACAGATGAGGTAACAGTTCAACCTTCTACTTCACACGAAATTCGTAGGTCAAGTAGGATACGCTCTGTTCTCGAGAGATATGGATTTCTCGTAAGTGAATAGAATGACGTATTGCTCATAGAGGATGATGAGCCTACCACCTATGAAGAGGTTACGAAGAGTTGAGTCGAAAAATGGCCGTGCCATGAAATCAAATGGATTCCATGTATGAAAACCAGGTATGGACTTTGGTTGATGCACCTGAAGGGATAAAATCTATAGGGTGCAAATAGGTTTTCAAGAAGAAAACCGTCATGGATGGTAATGTGATTACCTATAAAGCGAGGCTTGTGGCTAAAGGCTTTCGTCAAAGACAAGGAGTTGACTATGACGAGACCTTCAGTCCAGTAGCAATGCTTAAATCCATTAGGATACTCCTAGCCATTGCCGCTCATTATGATTATGAGATATGGCAAATGGATGTGAAGACAGCTTTCCTGAATGGAAATCTGGCTGAGGATGTGTATATGACACAACTGAGGGCTTCATTTCCATGATGGCGAAAAGGTATACAAGCTCGTAAATCCATTTATGGATTGAAGCAAGCATCCAGGAGTTGGAATATCCGTTTTGATGAGACAATCAAAGAGTTTGGTTTCTCACAAAATCCGGATGAACATTGTGTGTATAAGAAGGTTAATGGAACTGCAATCGTATTCCTTGTGTTATATGTAGATGACATATTGTTACTAGGAAACGATGTCTCTATGCTACAGTCTGTAAAAATTTGGTTGTCCAAACAATTTGCCATGAAAGACCTTGGAGAAGCAACTTATATCCTTGGGATAAAGATTTATAGAGATAGATCAAGAGGTTGCTTGGTCTTTCACGGTCAAGCGACATAGACAAGGTGCTAAAGAGGTTTAGCATGGAGCAATCTAAGAGAGGGTTTCTTCCATTGCTCATGGGATAACACTCGAAGTCTATGTGTCCTCGGACACGGGGCGAGAGGATGCGTATGAATATGATCCCGTATCGTCTGCGATAGGATCTATTATGTACGCAATGCTATATATGAGACCTGATGTATCATATGCTCTAAGTGTTACGAGCGAGATACCAATCGGATCTGGTGAAGGTCCTTTGGGTGGTATCGAGAATATCTAAAGTACTTCGAAAAACTAAGGATGTTTTCTTGATATATGGAGATGGAAATTTCAAGTGGCGGGCATACGGATGCCATTTTCAACTGATAAGGACGATTCAAGTCCCAATCAGGTTATGTTTTTCACCGAGCGGCGGCGATCGGTTGGAAGAGTTCCAAACCGAGACGATTGCTGATTCAACGATCGAAGCGAGTACATTGCCGCATCGACGCAGAAAAGAAGCCGTTTGGATCAAGAAGTTCATTATCGAACTTGGTGTGGTTCCTAGGCGTGATGGACCCATACGGTTGTATTGTGACAACAATGGAGCTATTCATGCAGTAAAGGAACCAAGGTCTCATCAACGATCCAAACACGCACTCGTCGATACCATTTGATTCGGAGATCATTGCTCGAGGTGATGTCACGATAGAGAGAATTTCCACGAGCGCGAATATTGCGATCCGTTGACAAAGCCATTGCCACGGAAGAATTTTGATTCTCATGTACTCGCTTATGGTATTAGATACCAAGGCGATTGGCTTTAGGTCAAGTGGGAGATTGTTAGAGTAGTGCCTAAAGGCAATCCCCTTTAGCTGCTTTTGTTCATAGTCATATACGGACTTTATGAATAAATAAAGCAAGGTATATTTCATTTATTTGATGTTCATTTTATTATGAATTGATTGAGATCTTTAATCAAATTTATGAAGTCCATGATATATGACATAGCATGAAGGAAATTATGATGCGATCATACTACTGAGATTCTATCATGTGCAATTATGTCAAGATCTAAATTATCCTAGTCATAGGATTAATGAGACTGGACATCGTTAATCCGGATAGACTAGATATGTCAAACTCCTTGATTGGATCAAGCGGTGGATCTCGAAAACCGTAAATATTGAGATATTTAGATTTGACATGTGGATGCTTACTAGTGGTAGTAAGTACATTGGATGACCTGCCATGAGATCATCACATGGATGTCCTATACAAATGTCGTTGATAATCTCATCATAGCAATGATGCAAGTATCCTTAGACTTGAGGTACTCAAGGATATCTTAGTCTTGATTCGTGCTTTGACTCCATTCCTTGTTGCCTTTCGGAGGTCGCTCATAGGTGGTGATTGGAGTACAGTTTGAGGTATTGAAGGTAATTGAGTAGCCAATAGAGGATTCACCACTTCATCATAGCGGAAGAGATACCCATGGCCTCTTATCGGGATCATTACTTGGAAGTCTCGGCGCGACACACATGTGTCATGAAGAGGGTCTTCATGGACATATCAAGTAATGAGTCCTAGGGCGAGAACGATTACACTTGGACTAGATTTGATCGATCGGTCTAGTAAGAGTTGACACATTGCCCATACTCAAACCAAGTGGGGTATAGCATGGTGAAAGGACAAATTGCACGATAATTGTCTATGGAAGGGTTCGTGAGATGGTTTCATTAGTCAAACCAATTACTTTCCGGTCAATTGGGGGTCGTGATGTGTTGCTAGATACCTCATGACTTGCTCATATTAAGTGTTAATCTAAGTGGCCAACATAACCGGAACCTAATGGATCACACGTAAGAGTGACTCGGAGAATCTGTAAAATAGTTTCGGACAGAGATCCGATATCTGGAGAGCAATAGGATTAAATGGATCCCGATGAGATTGGGATATGTCCCGATGAGATCGCGACATTGACATTGCTGAAAACCGTTTCCGGCGATCTTTCGCCGGCGGGGCCCGGTAGGCCGGTAGGACCGACCCCAGTTTGACTGGACCTCTTCAGCAAATATATATATATTAATTAATTAATTAAGAATTGATTAATTATTATATATATATGCTAGTTTCGGTGGAAGCCATAAGAAAGGAAGAGATTAGTTTTGACCAAGTCAAAATGAATCATTAACATTGACTTTCTTAATGGTTTATTGCCTCCCACGTAGGGCTCTCCTTAACCTAGCTTTTATATGTTTTAATTAGTTAAATATACATATAAGAAGGTTAGAGAAGCAAGCTCATTCGGTGGTTTTTAGAGGAGAGGGCCGAATGCTTAATAGTTAAGCTTTGGAAATTTGATTTTCATCTTCTTCCATTCATAACTCACAATAGCTTCTACTCTCTAAGGCTCAACCAAGGTTCAATCACTTGCTCTCCAAGATCAAGGTTAGTGCTAGCACACTCTTTACCTTGTTTTAGCTATTCCCGGGTCAAAGGGGTTTGTCCCGGTTAGGTTTTCCGACCTCTGCGTGGATACCGTCAGAGACGGTCTCCTTTGATCGTTATAGTTTGACTAGTTATACATACACATGGATCCTGGCTTTCGGGAATGTCCCGGGACTCAAAATTTTAAATTCCGCACTGTGTTCATGTGATGAACACCCCGGGATTTTCCTACACATCAATATGACACAATTTGCATGAAACAGGGAGAGACCATAGATGAATTCTTTGGATGATTCAACAACATCATCACAACTTTGAAGAACTTAGGAAAGATATATCTTAATGATGAGCTCGTAACAAAAATCTTGAGGTCACTGCCAAAGGAATGGAGACCCAAAGTGACTGCTTTATAAATTGCAAAGGATCTAGACATTATCTCACTCGACTGTCAAATTTGATGATTCATGAGACCGAACTTAAATGAGATGAAGGATTCTCCTACAGAAGAGAAATGGCTCTTAAAACAACTGATGAATAAATTCCATCAAATGGTGATGAAAGCAACACTTAGTTGCAAATAGATGGAGATGATGAATTCAATATTATAGTTAGAAAGTATGCACGCTTCTACATAAAGAAGCTAAAAAAGAAAAGAGAAGGAGGTACGAAAACTAGAAGCAACAGGTTCTTGTTAAAAGGCAATAGTAACAGTAGCAATATACAAAAATAATTAAATCATATGCTATCACTATAAAAAGCCTAGACATACCATATCATATTGTCCCCTTTTTCAAAAAGAAGAATAGAGAATAGAAAACCCAAAAAGCAATCTATGACTGCAGCTTGGTTTGATGAAAATTTTGAAAACTTTAATGGAGAAGAATCTGAAGAAGTAAGCAATGTTTTCCTTATGGCTGATTTAGGTGAAGACGAGATATGCTTCAGAATAGTTATAAGAGAAAATCAATGGATAGTTAATAGTGGTTGTTTAAGACACATGGTAGGTGAAATATCACATTTCAGCTATATTGAAAGTAAAGACGAAGGTAATGTCTTTGTTGACAAAAATAAGGCAAAGGTCACAAGAATTGGTAAAATTGGAGCTTGCAATTCTACTTCTATAGATAATATTCTTTAAGTTGATGGTTTGAAATATAACTTAATGAGTGTAAGTCAATTATATGATAAGAGATACAGTCATTTTCTACGCATCTCATTATGAAATAATTGATAATATTGTGTTTATTGCTCCCAAAAAACAAAATATATACTATGCTCAATTGGAATACATGTCTTCTCAAAAAGTTAAATGTTTTGTGTATTTAGAAAAGGACTCATTAATCTAGCATTAAAGATTTGGACATGCTAGTATGATCATTTTATCAAAATTGTCCAAAAATGATTTAGAGAGAGGATTACAAAATTTAAATTTTGAAAATAATAAAGTTTATGAAGCTTGTTTAAAAGGAAAACAAGTTAGACGTAGCTTTCCACCCAATAATGTTGTATCTACCAACCAACCTCTTGACCTTATTCATATGGATTTATTTGGTCTTTCTAGAACTCAAGGCTTTGGTGGTAAACACTATGGTTTTGTTATTATAGATGATTATTTTAGATTTACATAGGTTTATTTTCTAAAAAATAAGGATGATGCTTTTAAAGTTTTTGAGAAGTTTTACAGAAAAATTTAGATTGAAAAAGAGTATGAAATTACTTCAATTCGAAGTGATCATGGGGCAAAATTTTATCACAAAAAATTTGAAGATTTATGTGTTGATAATGGTATAACTTATAATTTATTATGTGCAAGGACTCTGCAACTGAAAGAAAGAACATGACCTTTGCTGATATGGTTAGGACCATATTGTGTGAGAGCAGTCTACCTCATATATATTGGGTAGAAGCTGCGTCCACTGCCTGTCACATTTTGAACTGTTGTCTTATAAGGCCTATGCTTAAAAAGACCCCCTACGAACTGTGGAAAAGAAGAGAACGAAATGTTTTCTACTTTCGAGCTTTTCATTGCAAGTGTTCTATTTTAAACAATGGTAAGGACAACCTTGCAAAATTTGATGCAAGATCTGATGAAGCTATTTTTATGGGATATAACAATATGAGCAAAGGATTTAGAGTTTACAACAAAAGAACCAAGAGGATATAAGAATCAATACATATAGTATTTGATGAAGCACTAAACTCAACAATAGTTACTGATTTAGATGATGATGAACATACTTTGGTTCCTAAAAGTATGCCATAAATTGCAGTTCTATAGCCTTCGAAATCAACAGATCATGAGGGTCCTTTTGAACTTAAGATAGAAAAGGTTCCTTCTCCAAATACACCTCAATAGGAACCTACTCAACAAAAGACACTAAGAGAATAGAGAGGTCTTCATACACTTCATTACATTCTAGGAGACCCTTTTGAAAGTCTAAGAAATAGATCCTCTTTCGAAAACAATTAAGATGCCTTCGTTTCACAATTAGAACCAAAGACTGTAGAAGAGGCACTTGTTAATGGAAGCTAGACTATAGTTATAAAAGATTAACTGGACCAGTTTGACAAGAACTAAGTTTGGAATTTAGCACCTTATCCATAAATAAGTCATTCATTGAAACTTGTTGAGTTTTTTAAAACAAACTCGATGAAAATGGTAAGGTGGTAAGAAATAAAGCCAGACTTGTGGTTTAAGGATACAATCAACATGAAGGCATTAATTTTGATGAAATTTATGCTCCTATTGTTAAACTAGAATCAATCAGAATTTTACTTGCATTTACATTTTATAAAAATTTCAAATTATACCAAATGGTCATCAAAAGTGCTTTTCTAAATGGATATAGTAATGAAGAAGTCTTTGTTAAGCAACTTCCAGGTTTGAGAATATTGACCATCTAGATTATATGATGAAGTTGACAAAAGCATTGTATGGTCTAAAGCAGCTCCTCAAGATATGACAAGGTTAAGTAACTTCTTACTTGAGAATAAATTTGAAAGAGGATAGATAAAACTTTATTTATTAAGAGGAAGAAAATGATTTACTTATTGTTCAAATATATGTTAATGGCATAATATTTAGTGTTACTAATCCATTTTTCTATGAAGAATTCTTAACTTTAATGCAGGTGAGTTTAAAATGAGTATGATGGAAGAGTTATGTTTCTTTCTTGGACTGCAAATTAAGCAAACAAAAAGGAATCTTCATTAGTCAAGACAAGTTCACAAAGGAAGTTATCAAAAATTCCATTTGAAAATGCCAAACCGATGGTAACTCCAATGTATCTTGGAACTAAGCTTCGACAAGGATAAAATTGGCAATGCTATTGATGAGACGAATACAAAGTAATGATTGGTTAACTTCCATATCCCACAAGTTCAAGAGCTAATATTATGTTTGGCATGTGTCTTTGTGCACGATTTCAGTCAAATCTTACCACCAAGCAATCAAGAGGATCTTTGTTATCTTCTTGGAATTATGGATTTCAACTTATGGTATCCAAAAACTGACTCATTTAACTGAGTTAGCTATTGTGATGTAGATTATGCAGGTGATAAGGTTGATCGGAAAAGCAAAAGTGGCTAATGCTAATTTCTTAGAGGAAATTTAGTTTCTTGGTCTTGAAAGAAACAAAATTACACAACACTCTCCACAGCTAAAGTTGAATATATATCAGTACCTAGCTATTGTGCACAAATCTTATACATGAACCATCAGCTTCAAGATTTTTGTAACATCCCGCTCCCATATTAAGAGTTAAAACCCAAAAGTACAGTACATGTGAGATCAATGAAAGATTAAGAAAACTGCATTTTCATGCTCGTGCATATTGTTAGCATACATACACGTGAATTTAAATTTTTGCTTACATTAAAAGGACTGTACATACATTCATTGACATTTGGTATAATTAGCTTATATATGAAAGGTGATTTTATTGAGAATTGTGGTTTACATGTACTAAAAATTTAATTGGAAAGTGTGTTTAGTGATTTTAAATTTTGATGAATTTTAGGAATAAATTATGAAAATATTGAATATTTTGGACTAAAAAATGTTTTTGACGAATAAAATGATAAATGGAAATAGAAATGAGTTAAATAATATTAAAGAAATTTTTAGAGATGATTTTAGAATTTTGAGAAAATGACTTTGAAAATTTGGAGACAATTGTAGAAAAAATTGGAAATAATTGAACTAGTTAAAGGAGAAACTAGTTAAAGCCTTAAAAATTGGACAAGTGTCCAAGTTTTAAACCCACGTTCATTTTTAACTTGAAAGACCAAACTAATTGTTTTAATTTTGTCTTATTCTTCTACTTCATAACTTCTTCATCTTCTGGAAACTTCATTATTTCCAGAAATTGTCTTATCCTTGCCACGCAAATCTTGCTTTCATTTTTCACTTGTTATTTATTTTTGTTACCTCCTTCATTGTCATTAAAATACCTAATCCCATACTACCTTGAAGATGATGTACGTGGATGCATGAAGAGTTAGGGCTTCTTGAGATTTTGAAAATTTTGGAGTTTTAACAAGTAAGTATCTTGTTAATCCTTATAAGTGGTAGAAATATGAATCAAATTTGGTGATTTATTTGTTATTACATGATCATGAGAAAATTGTTATTTTTCATGAACACCGTGAGTTTAGGATGAAAATATAGATGTGTTTTTGAATATTTGATGATCAAAATATCTTAAAATAGAGATGAAATGATTTTGAGTTTGAAAGATCAATGAAAAGTGCATTAGAAGAGTGTAGAAAATGAAAGAAGAAATGAAAAAAATGTGAAGGATATGCATGAATAGATTACGTGTTTTGATGTTTATGTTTAATCATGGATTTGTGATTTGTTTATGTTTGAGTTGAGTCAAAATAGAAGTAGGAATAAAAATAAAATATTGAGGAAATAAGCTAGAAGAGATGAACTAAGCAAAAGAGATGTTTTAAGATGTAGGGATGAATTAGATTTAGAGATGAACATTGTTGAAGTGTGTTAGACATATACAGATGTAGTATTTCCACTGAACATGCATCTGTATTTTTGCCATATCTTGGTTTATAGACATCCAAATGGAATTATTTTAAGTTAATATTAAACTATAGACGTATGGCTATGTTTTTCATGCAGGAATTAAAAATCAATTATGACTTTCAGAGTTTCAAAATTTAGCTCGAAGTTGACTTTGTGGATTCTATCGTGGTTTGGAACAGTCTGTAGTGTTTTTAGCATAAATTGCAAAATATCGAACCAAATTGCATGAAATTGGTTTTATTTGACACTTAAGACATAAAGGAACAACTGTTTAGAAGAGTGTTTTCCCTACATACTTCATTTTCCTATCAAAATTGCCATGAAAATTTGACCCAAAGGTTTGCTTTGAGAAGAAGAGACTCTGCAGTGCTTGAATTTGGAGAAGATGAGTAGGGGTTACACAATCATACTTCTACATAATTGTGAATTTTTGGGGAATTCTAGAAAAGCATAATCATGCTTTTTCTGATTCAACTCGAATCTTGACATTGGATGCTTACTAAACTAGACTGGTGTGAACATCCTTCACTCTTTTGGTCATAACTTCTTCTCCCAACCTCCAAATGACATGGGAATTGAAAAATTGGACTCATAACACATTGATCATCGTCTCCAAAAAACATTATAGCCATATGAAATCATTTGGAAGAGATTTATCGATTTAATTGGGATGAAAATGATGAACAATTTTGGAACTTCATCACTGGAGTATTATCACTAAACATGCTTCGGTATTTTAGGAATAACTTGTTATATAGTTATACAAAGGGAATGATTGTTGATTTATATTAAAATAAAGACATAGGGCTACAATATTTTTGAAGAAATCGAATTCTAATTCTGTCTTCAAAGTTTCAGAATTTAATTTGAAGTTGAGTACAGAAAACTATTGCAGTTAATGAGTTGTCCAAATTATTTGGAGTATAACTTGTGGAATACTTATCCAAATTGAATTATCGTGGTGTCATTAGGAACTTAAGATAATGGGGAATATTTTTTTAGAAGAAGGTGTTGCCGAATTACTTCATTTACTTGATTAGAATGATCATGGAAAATTGACCCTAAAGTTTGGGATTTTGGAGGTGATATAGGACTGAAATGAGAATTTGGATAATGTTTGATCTTGTAATGTTGGAATAGCATTAGTGAATGAATTGTTGATATCAAAGTACAAAAAGCATGAGTTTAATGGGAATAAAGGTATTCATATGCTTGAAGTTGTGATTCAAGAAGAGGAGTAAAGTGTATCTAGTAAAAGTGATTGAGAAATGGGTTATTATGAGAGCAAATAATGCTAAAAATAAAATGACTAGTAATTGAGTTATAAAATGAGAATGTAGATAAAATGTGAAATTTGATAATATACCCAGGATTATCATTGAACATGCATTATGTTGGACCCGATTTTAAGTGAAATTTAGAAATAATAATTGAAAAGAAATGAGTGTTTTGTGTATATGTTATGGTATAGATGTATTTATACTTAAAGGAAATTGATGAGAAATGAAGTGATTGGTTTTGACGACTTTGAAATTTGAGTAGAGTTGTATGAGTTATGAAAGTTAAAGTAAATGGGTTGATTAAAATGGAGTTGAAAAGCATGAAATAAATAGTGAAAGTATGAGAATTTGAAGAATTAAGAAAGTTGACTTTTTGGAATAGAGAGTTGACTTTTTGATTTAGGCTGAATTTGAGAAAGTGGTCTTCTTGAAACTTATAGCTTATGTTGAGAGCGTTCTGTCGTCATAAAGTATGCAATTTTTCGATATCGGAGCTAGAAGTTATGATTGATTGAAGTTTTGATAGTGTTTGGGTGAGTTCTAGCAGGGCAGAAACTTTGATTGAAAAATTGACTTAGCTAGAGATTGAATTGGTTTGTGAGTTCTTCATAAATATTGTAGAGCTTATTTTTATCTTTCCATTTATATAAAGCAAGAAAATTTTGGACAAGGGAGTAGAAATTTATGATTTTTGGAAGTTCTGATGCTGTTTAGTGTGAAGCTGATCGACTAGTGACTTTGTGTGGAGTTTTTGACCCATTTAGAGGTTAATCTGATTTTTAAGGCCTTTATAAAAGTTGTAGAGGGTTCTTTTAACTTTCCGTAGACACCAAGTTTGTCAAATTTGGAGTTCTGCGTCAAAAGTTATGATGTTTACAAGTTGAGGTGTTGCTTAAAGTTTTGAGGATATTATCGATCAGTCATCTTTGAGTGCATTTTTGACCCCTTTAGAGACCTCAATTGATTTTGAGTCCTTGAAAATTGTAGAGTTCTCTTTTTTCTATCAAATAGACACCAATTTTGTCCAATTCGAAGTTCGGAGTCAAAAGATATAAGTGTTAGAAGTTGGAAGGTCGGTCAGGCTAGCCGATCGGGCGTATGGCCTTCGGCAGTCGAAGCGGCCTTGACCCTCACAAGCACCACTCGGCCAATTGCCCGAGCGACATTTCTGTCGATTTTTCGGCCAACTGACCTCCCTTTACTCTTTTGAGCATAACTTCTTTGTCCGACCTTCGATCAACCTGATTTTTAAAGCGTTGGATTCCTAAGATATTTTCCTATCTTTCCATACCCAAATCGATTGGTTTTGACATTAAATGGAGATATCTTGAGCTGTAAAGCTCTGATCGATCTGATTCTTCTTGAAAATTAAACTAGAGATATAGATCTACAATTTATATGAAGGTGTCAATCGACAATTTAGCCTCTAAGACTTTCAATTTCTGGATTGAAGTTCGGTGTAGTGTTTAGTCTCGATTTTGTAATGGTCTGAGCAGACTTCAGTATTTTGGAGATATCTTGAGCTATAGAGCTCCGATAGATCTGATTCTTGAAGCGATGGATTCATAAGTCATAGAGGGACATTTCTCTAGAAGAAAATTTTGTTAAATTGCTTCATTTACCTTATCGAAATAAGGAGTGACGGTGTCAGTTTTTAAGGCAAAAAGGAAGGGCATTGATGGAAGTTCACTTAAGGTTTTAAATTGTAAGGCTTATACATAAGGGGCATAAGGGTCTTCTCTTATTCATTAATGGCAAGTTGGTAAATAAGAAGAGTGGGCTTTAGTATAAGAAGGAGCAGTGATGCACGTTATTGACAGAAACAAAAGAAGAAAAAGAACAAGAGAAAGAAGAGAGAAGGGAGAGCAAGCTTTCGGATGAGTGAAGGAGAAAGAAAAGAGAGAGAGTTAGGGTTTGATTTTTAGGGCTCTTAAAGCAAGCTTTCTATATTGATTCAAGAGAGAAAAAGTTGGAGAATGAAGAGAGCTCCATCATGAACCAAGAAAATCCGAAATTGGAGAAGATGAAGGTAAGAGTCGATTTTCGTTCTTTGATCTTTTAGAGAATTTTTGGTTTAGATACCTTGGAAAATGATATGGATATGTGATTTATAAAGTCAATTTTGATGTCTATGCCTTAGGTTGTGTTTAATTTTGGATGGAAATTAATTAGGATTTATGCCTAATTTTCATGAATTGGGAATTTTGGAAGCTTTTGGTATATGTAGCTTGGAAATATGATGGGTTTGAGTTTTCTAAAATTTATTTTGGTGATTATGTTCTGTATGATGTTTGATTTTAGATGAGAAATTAATTAGAGTTTATGTCATTGAATTAGTGAAAATTAAGGAAAGGTTGTGGAGAATTGATGCTTTGGATAAGAGACGGAACCTTTGATACGTCAGGTAGTTTGCAAAGAGAAGATGCATGGTGAACAAGTCAAGCCTCTATGCAAGGAAATCAAGGTGGGTACCTGTTTATAATAGAATTTATAAGCCACTACTACTTTCTTTAAACAAAGAGATTTTCTGATTTAAATTGCATCATAAATGTTGCATCAAAGTATGAGTGATTTTAAAAATCAAAAATCATTTTTGATTCGATACTTGAACTTTTAATGAATTGCAAAAGACATTTGTGTTATGCATTGAAAGATTTCATGGCATTTTGTATATTCGGAAAAGAGTATTCAATAAATTGATTTGAGCATGATATGTGCTTTTGTGTGGGCGAGAGAGGAACATTTTGTTAGTCACGTGCACGTCAACGTATAGCCTTCTCCCGACTGTCCGCTTGAGGCCACAAGATCCTGAGAAATCGGACTCATTTTGTTCACAGTATAAACTTCGGTTTATCCGTTTCATTCCACAGAACTCTCGAGCCGTTATGTGTGCATTTGCATTGTGAAGTGTTATGATTGATGCATCCATGATTTGAAAATTGTGATTTCGACTGTTGCGAGAAAAGAACTTTTGAAAATGTGCTTTATGGGTTACAAACAAAGTTTCTGCAAGAAAAGAAAAGAAAAGTGTTTTTAAAGGTTTTGCTTATTTATTTGTTATAAAATGTTACCCACGAGCTATAAGCTCACCCCCCCTTTCATCCCCATCTCCAGGTTTCAAGCAGGAGATTGGATGAAAGGAAGTCAAGGCCTCTGTTCGATCGTACTTGTCTTGTGTTTTATGCATTTGGGATTTTAGTTTTGAATATGGCTTGAAAATGCCATTAAGGTTTGAAATGTATTTATTTTTGGAATGTGAATTGTGATTGTATATGAATATGATAGGTTTGGGTTTGAATTGGTTTTATGATGTATATAAATTATGAATTGAGGTATGGATTATGAAATTGTATAAGGACTTGAGCTATGGACTTGGATTTGTGTATGGCTATGAATGTGAATTATGGTTTTGTATATTACTGAATTGAGATGAGATGAATATGAATGGTTTTGTATATAGAATTGGTTGTATAGCAAAGATTGAATAAAGATGCATAAGATGAGAAAGAAAGATAGAAAAGGATTTTATATCGGATTTGATTGGTTTAGATTAGATGTCTTAAGGTTTCCAATGCAAATGTTTTTCTTCGATAATTGTATTCGGATGTTGGGTTCAATTTTTGTTCCGTCTTTGATTCGTTTCGCTTTCGTTCACTTTGTCTTCCGATTTATGTTTTCGCTTTCGAGTCATTCGCTTCCGATTTGTGATTTGATTCGTATCCGATTTGATTTTGCCTTATGTTTCATTTCTTTGCCTTGATTTGATTCATATTCGTTCGTATTCGTATTCGATTTCGATTTGCTTCCGCTTTTGTTTTTCGTTTTTCTTTGTTCTCCGCTTTTTCCGTTTCTGCTCTTCCTGTTGGGATCCGATTTTCGGATCGGGTCCTAACACATTATACTTATTCCATGTACATATGTGTGCATAAATGAATGCTTATAATTATGCAAAGTTAGTAATGTGTATATGCAATGTGTGTATTGCATAATTTTGATGTGAAGGATAAATATCCGTATTTAAATGTTTCCAGATCATGGAAGCTAATGCTAATCTGGAGCATATTGTGAGTCGACCTAGATGGTCTCATTTCATTGTTTGTTCTGAATTTGAATTTCTACATTGAATGACTATGGTTATGATTATTATGCAATGTGAATATAATTGATATGAATGTGATTTGCTTAATTGTTGAATGCTGGACCAAGTTCCGATGAAGAATGTGAAAGTTACTGATTGAAAACATATGAATGTGATGCATTCCATTACATGAATGCATGAAACGTAAAGGTAATTGTGACTAGAGTAGCCACTGAAAAAGAGCGTAAAACTCAGATTGTGAAAACGAGCTTCAAACTCAGAAAGTGTATAAGAGCCGAAGGCTCACTATGTAAAATGAGCCTAATATCTCCGATGGATATGAAACAGTTATCAATGAGTCCGGTATCTATAATGGATATAGGACAGTTATAGGCACTCGGTCACAATAAAGTAATAAATGAAAGTGAGTCTCACGTGCATTGCATATAAAAATTGATATGTATGTTTCGAATGAATAAAATAAACTATATGACTGCTCTAAATGTGAATTGTGAAATAAGTGATTAACATGATTTGTGATGCTATTTGATTATGATTGAAATGATGTGAAGTTAAGTGATTGCATGGTCTGTATGTGATTTGTGATTAAGTGAGCCATCAAGGATGGTCACTCACTGAGTTCGCAAAACTCACCGAAAAGTTGTAATATTTTTCAGGCTCAGAAGAATTACCTTGTTAGGCAAACAGGAGTATAGTCACTGCATTGAAATAAGAGGTAGAGGTGGGGATCAATTGACGTCTTCATTTGTATTTTCTTATTTTTGTATCAAATTGAGTATTTCGCAATTTTTGTGTCATGTGTATTTGAATATGTTTTTGTATGTACTAACTTTCCAAGGTGGAAAGGATTGTAAATGAGAATGATCTTGGGTGTAACAATAATAAATGTTATTTTGATGTTATGAAAGAAAAGAATGGGCTCGAGATTGATTATTAATTTCTGCATGCGCATATGAAAATTGTTTTTGAAAAAAATTTGTGTTGAGTTTTCGAGAGTTTGACTGTTCTAGCATGTCACCCTTGCGGGGTATGTACTCGGGCATCACTCAAGATGTCGGGTACATGTCTTGCGAGAGTGGAGTGCTACAATTTTTCTCTAAACTTTAATTATATTCCTATATTATGTGACAGTACAAATGCAATTAACCTATCCAAAAAACTATGTACATCATTCTAGGACTAAGCATATAGAAGTTAAATATCATTTTCTTAAAAATCATGTCTTAGAAGAGACTATTGAACTATTGCATGTTAATACTGAAAATCAAGTGGCTAATATTTTCACTAAGACACTTTCATAAGATAAATTTTGTTTGTTATGAAATGAACTTGGTATATGTAGATTATTTGACATTTAAATCTATTCGAAGATGTTATGTAAATCTCATTTACAGATATTAGTAGGCTTCCTCTAATAAGAAGGTCCCTATCAGGTCAAACGGGTTATTTAAAAGGTTCCTACGGTTCAAATGGGTTACTTAGAAGGCCCTTATCGATTAAAAAGGGAAGAGTAATTTTTTTTTTGAAGAGTAATTTTAAAAACACGCGCCCTGTTCTAAAAGTTTTTTGTACATGATTGAAAGAAGATACATAAGTGATTATATCTCTGAGAATGTGTATGAACCTTTATCTTCACACAAAACCATCTCCTAGAAATTGCCTCTTAGAAACCATTTCTTAAAAATCATTTGGTTTATCTTAAGACAATTCCTTCTTCTTATCTTCAACACTCATTGTAGCTTTCTTCTCTCTTCAGTAAATCTCAACATCCTTTATTTTTCGATAATGGAACGAACAAAGTCCAAGGATTAAAAGAAATCTCTGACATCTACTACTACCAATGACAAAACTCTCTGCTATGAATAAAAGCCTGAAACTCTTGTTTTTAAATCTTCTTCTCTATCACCAATAATTGGATCGCTAAACACTTATGCTAAACCTGTTTCTATCACTTTTATCAAAAAGCCTTAAGTTTTAAAAGCATTTGTTTAGAAAACTTTATATGAGAGAAAGAAAAAGATTTTGGCTTCAGTGTCTCTTCTTGAAGAATCAGATTCTGATTCATCCATCGGATATAATGAATCAACTATCAAGTAGCAATATGTTTCTGACTCTGGTGAAGAAAGTTTTGATGACTTAAACCCTAGCTTATCAGAAAAAGAAAAAGAAGTAGAAGAAGAAAAAGAAAAAGAAAAAAAAAGAAGAAGATAATTCTTCAAGTGAAGAAGAATAGACTCTTGTGAGAAGAATTTCTAGTAAGGGGGAGTTAATAAAGACAGTATGATTTCATTCTTCTTCAGTTTCAAGATCTCCATCACCTTCTTCTTCACTGTCCACTGTCACTCCACCTACTCTTATCCCTAATATCTCTGCACCTCCACCATCAACTACTCCTTGACTTGGTTTAACAGGTAAAACATTGTCTGAAGAATGTTGGATCATCTTTAATGATGATTCGGATGAAAAGCCTATTCGAAGGAGCCCTGATGCTGAATCGAGGGACTAAGAAACATCTCGAAAAAGAAAGAGAATAAATAAGAACAGGAAAGGCACCTATGATTGAAGAGCCTGTAGAGGATCTTATTGTTTAGGATGAACCAATTTTGAAGAAACTTTGATTGAAGAAATTCCTAAGGCCAAATGGTCAAAGAATAGGAAAGCCTTAAGATGAAGAAAGGGAGCCTTCAACATCGATCAAGATGTTTCAGCCAATGGAAGCTAAAGCAAGATACAAAAGGCATTACAATAAGAGAAAGGTGATTCTTGGACGATTCTACCTTTACTCATGCTCGATGAAATTGGTATTCCCATTTCTTCTTATTTTCTTCTTGAATTTTTTTTTGAAATTGGATGAGATAGTGTGTGATGATTTATTTAGATCTTTTTATACCCCTATGAGAAAAGATGTAGTTGATAAAAAATTGACAATGGTTTCCTGGGTACACAAGCGTGAGATTCTTCTTACTGAGGAAAATTTGGGCTACTTGTTGGATATATATAGCTCCTATAGGAAAAAAATGACTTTCCTTATCAAAAATGGGATATTGCTAATCTTGATCTAGGAGAAGTTGTAGACTTCATTTGATTGCACATGGAGAATAGACAAGAAGGGAGACCTTGACATAGATAATTAAATCTAGTGTCTTGATGCCTTGCATCATTATTTGGCACTCCAATTTTTCCAAGAAGTAACCCAGTAGAAAGATGTAGTCTTCTGAACACTTATGTGGTCTACAACTTATAAAAGGCAATAAGATGAACCTCCTAACCATAAGTTTGAGATTTATAATGGATAAAAAAATTTACAAGAACATTATAGGAGGGTTGCCTTGTAGAATGTTGCTGACCAAAAATTTCACCTGCTATGATGTATCTTTTGATCGTTTGGAATGGTCTATGCCTACAAAGTTTCATTCTTCCATTCCTTATCAATTTAGATATAAGATAAAGGACAATATCTGGGTTAAAATCATATTAGAAAGAATATCAGTTGTTATAGGTCCTTCCCCAGCATAACAACCTCCTTCTCTAGCACAACAACCTCCTCCTCCAACATAGTGGCCTCCTCCAGAAACTAACAATTTAGATATTCAACAACAACCGAGGGAGATTAGACTAAATTAGGATCAAATGCATAACCAGATGAAGGACATCCAAAATCTTCTTCGTTTTCTTATTAAATCTCTTAAAGAATACTTTCGTTAAGACACATGCATTTTTCTACTAATGGTTTTTTTGACATTGATTTGACTATTTTTTTGTTTTCTGTCTTATAAATATGTGTGATATTTGTCTGTTACTAACGTTGCTTTTGCATAATTTGTGATACTCTAAATGCTTTAAAGCGGTCTATTGACTTTCTACCCTACTTTTTGATAATGGCAAAGGGGGATAATATAGAGAGGTATATTTTGTTATTTTTGTGAAATTAGATGCCAATTAGATGCATGACATATTGGATTTTTAACTTCTAGTTTACACTTAAGTTCTCTACATCTAATTTTCAAATGATAAGCTCCTACTATTTAGCACTAATAGAAGGCTCCTTCTCATCAAGATTATAGTAAGGTCTTATTTAAAATTTTCACTATTTTTAAAATCTTTTACCGTTATTTAAATTTTTTTGAAAATATATCTATTATTACTTGTCATCATAAAAGGAGAGCTTGTTAGCTCAAGGCTTTCTAAATTAATGATTTTGATGAAAACAATCAATAATATTTACTTACAAAATTTAAACTTATTTGGATTTATTCAAAAGATAACGATGTTAAAAGGATTATATCTTTTAGTTATCTTTTAAAATAAACGGATAAACATTTTCTATTTTGCAGAATTGTTTTAATAAATTTACTTGATTATTTAGATATGTTCCTACAAAATCTTGAATGGAGAAGCTCTATCATTATTGTATAAGCAAAGGATCTTACTACTTACTCTATTCAATAGTCGGCTCTAAGATACAGTCAAATATTTATTAAAATGTCTGGATTTTTGAAGCTACTGCCAAAGATGATATCGAAGACATTTTTTAAAGGGATTCAAGGCAGATGCAGTTATAAATAATTAAGCAAAAACTAGTTGAAAAGAATGCCTACTTAAAAAAGAGCTACTGCATTCACAAAGCACACAAGATTTCCTGAAATTCTTCACTAGCATCAATATTATTGAAAAATCATACCTATAGCAAATACTTTGTGCCTTAGAAAGGGAAAATATTCTATTGAGAGAGACTATTACAATTTTATTTTCATTTGTTGAGAGCTTGTAAACGCTAGCTAAATACTATTAGTGTGGAAGGTTGAAGAGCCTTAAAAATATGTACTGTAAGCTTGGAGAAGCTCAGAAATCACATCTTAGAGATTTATTAATGAAATGCTTAAGTTGAATACTTGGGATTGGACATAGGCTTCGTTTTAAGCTTAAGCAGTATAAATTGGCTTTGTTGTTCTTTTTCTTTTCTTAACTTTTAAATTTTCACATTTTAGTTAATGTTATTTTCATTTGCACAAGGTTCCTTTCATTTTAAAGCTTGACAGGCTCCTTTCATTTTAGTAGGCTCCTTCTGCTTTTTAAAATTTAACAAGTTCGTATCGGTTTAACAGGCTGCTATTGTTTATACGAATTAAAAGTAAGTTGCAAAAATGTTCAAGTCACACACAATTTGTCCCACTCTTGTATGTGCTGGCTTTATCAAAGTCATGCTAAGTGTTTCATTAGATTTAAAAAGTTCTACGATGGTTGGTTAAGACTTGAAATTGTCTGGCATCACTTTGCGCTCCAAGGACTTAAAACTCTCTTTGTATTTGTAGTGATTCTACCTGTGCAACTAGTACAATATCAACCAGAAACCTCAAACTTGACCAACGATGGATAAATTGAAAAATCAATTCTCAAGGATGATCATTTTCGTTTAGAATTATCTTAGCATGTTTCTTCTCTCAACTCTCTCTCGTAGCATCGATTGTTTTCATGAAATCTTAGAGAAAGCTGACTCAGGTGGAAGGAATGTGTGTCTCCTTTTGCTCTCAAATATATATTGAGGTTGATGAGCTTCGCAAAGGATTAACATCTTCAACTCTTATCTGTTCATAGCAGTAAATATATTGCTTCCTAATGATTTGATTGTGATGAAAGAAATTAAAAATGAGCATTCATTTCACTGAATGTTTTGGAGTCGAAGGATCTCAAATGTTTACCTATATCCCTTAAAATGTTCATCAGTAGCCCTAGAATTTGGTTAAAATGTAATAGAAAACAGCCTCGAGAGCATCGAGATTTTGTAGTGGTATGCTTTCTTTGAAAAAAATTTATTTACGGGACCGACATTTCAAGACTTTATATGTTGGATGCATAAGATAGAATTGAAACATGAAAACAAGAAAATATGAAAAATATGGAAATGCATAAACATTAAGCGTATAGAAAACAAGCTTGAGCAGTAGTAGCATCACCCACTTAGGCTACCAGCCTTTTTCAATGTACCAAGTAGTTTTCTTTTTCATGTGTTTTCCGATTTGGGTATATCAACTAGGCAAAATTAGATTATGCAATCTATGAACATTTTGATTATAAATTGTTATCATTATTAGGATGACAAGAACGCTATCAAGAGTTTGGCTTGATCTCTTTTCTGAGCTACTTTTGATTTTTCAATCAATTTTTTCATATTTTTATTACAACTATATTAGTGATAATAGGATGACAAGAATATTGCCAAGAGCCTGACTCAATATCTTATTTTTTATTCACTTTCTCCTCTTTATTTTAACACATTTCTATTGTGACTATTATTAATATTAGAACTTAATTTAATCTATAAAGTAACACATGTTCTACGTTAAAACAATGGAGTTTCAACTCAATCTTTTGTATGAATTATTTTTGCTCTCAAGCCATTCTAATTATTAGTGTCATCCCCACTATTAAATCTGTTATTCAAGTCAGGAGCCACTTTTAAAGAGATTTTAAGGCAAAATTTCAACTGATTTCATGTAAAAATAAGCATCGATTTTCACAATAATTTTAAAATATTGAAATATAAAATGTTTTCTATATAATTTTTTACGAGACATCTGATCTATTTATAAAATTTTAATAAAGGGAGTTCATTCAAATTAATTAAGCCTATTTACAATGTTAAGATCTACAAAATAATATATTAGGAGAAATCGTTTAATGGTCTATCTCATCACGTAGGCACAATTTTAAGGCAAAACGTACAATATTATAAAAGAGAAGGAAATTAACATACATAAAAGAAAAATGAACAATTTACAGAAATTTTGTTAAATTTTATAGCGAATAAAAGCTATATTTTTCTCATAAGTATAATTTGTTATCGTCATTTTAAAAAAATTAACATCAAATTTTCAATTTTTAAATACAACTAGATCAACCTTATTTTTTACATTAAAGTTTGAGCTTAATGGACAAAAAAAGTTTAATTTAATTTAAAAAATATAAAATACACAATGTTCTAACTTTAAAGAGAGAGTTTTCGCTTTCTTGTATCTATCTTTTCTGGGATGTTTTACTTTCTTTTCTTGTTCCATTGACTTTGAGGTTAACCTTAGGGTCGTTTGGTTTCACTTTTGTTTTTTATTATTATTTTAGTTTACATTTTACATTTTTGATTTCGCTTTTTTCTAAAAAAATGAAAACTGTTTGGTTGAAATTTATAATATAAAACTGAAAATAAAAACCTTTTGGTTGAAATTTTAATAAACTCATTATTATCATCATGATTATTATTATTAATTTATTATTATTATTATTATTTATTGTTAATAATAATATTATTATTAATTATTATTAATTATTGTTATAAATTTTCTAATTACCAAATTAATAATATTATTATTAAACTCATCATCATCATCATCATCATCATCATCATCATTATTATTATTATTAAGTTATTCTTATTCTTATTAATTTTATTCTTATTAATTTTATTATTATATTATTAAACCTATTATTATTATTATTATTATTATTATTATTATTATTATTATTATTATTATTATTATTATTATTATTATTATTATTATTATTATTATTATTATTATTATTATTATTATTAAGTTATTCTTATTCTTATTAATTTTATTTTTATGTTTTAAACTCATTATTATTATTATTATCATTATTATTATTATTATTATTAAGTTATTCTTATTCTTATTTATTAATTAATTAATTATTATTAATTTTAATAAGTTGTTGTTATTATTATTATTATTTATTGTTAATAATAATAATAATATTAATTATTATTAATTATTGTTATAAATTTTCTAGTTACCAAATTAATATTATTAAATTTATTATACCAAATTAATTATCTTATTATTATTAATTATTATTATAAATTTTACTTTTATTATTATTATTATTATTATTATTTTAGATAGAAAGCAATGATATGTTGATTTTCTGTTGAAGAAAACATGTTGTGAAAATTCAGAGAAACGATGTTTTCTGGTTTCTATAAAACTGTTGCAGTTTTTTATTTTTAGAAACAAAAAATCACAACAGAGTAAACCAAACACATTTTACTTACCTGTTTTTCTTTTTACAAAAACAACAACAAAAAACATAAACAAAAAGCCCCTTAGTTAACCTTTTTGAAGAGAGATAAAGGTTATAGGCAAAAATTTTCCTGCTTAAGATCAAAAAGAAAAGAATAAGATCTAGCGAGCGAGATGCACGAGTTTAGTTGGCTCCTTCGTTGATGGCCCACTTTCCCCTTCCCTTTGGTAGCTCACCAGCTACTAAATTCTTGTCCTTTTATTCTTTCTTTCCGATAGCCTCTCACTTCCATAATAATTAAGCCGCTTTAAGTCACTCTCAAATTTGTTCATAATCCCTGATTCTCTACAACTCTTGTTACCGTGACTCAAGTACTTTTTTCAAATACTGTCCTCATGCGATAGACACAAATCACGCCTGCCGGACCTACCAAACCTTTCTGTGCTTCACCTCTAGAACCTACTCTTTCTAAGTGGCAGTTGGCAAGCCTTTATGTCAGATTGTATGAGAGCACACTTCTTTTGGAAATGTTTTTTTTAATACAAAGGAAAATACACAACAAATAAAACTAATTAGCTGCTAGCACATGGGTATTGAACACCCTGTTGATCCCGCAAGAGGAGCTCCATAAGGGACATGGGAGGTGCAGGGAGATAATGCATCCCTGGGTCGGTGCGAACTGCGAAGGCGGTGAAGAAATCTACACACTGGTTTCCTTCTCGGAGCACGTGCTAGATCTGAACTTTCCAGTCTTGGCTGAGTAACTCCCTGGTACCTGTCAACAAAGAAAAATTCTCAGTAAAATTAGGCCGGGACGATGAAAGAAGATTAATCACCTTTAGGGAGTCGGTTTTGATAATGACGCGTCGATACCCCAACTCCCAAGCCAGAGAGAGCCCGGAGTGGAGGCCCCAGAGTTCAGCAATTTGCGGAGATGCACTGCCAATATGTTGGATAAAACCACTGCACCAGTGACCGGTGCAATCACGAACAAGACCCCCTGAGGAAGCAATGGACGATCTGGGATGATAAACTCCATATGTGTTAAGTTTAACCCAGGGGTCCGGTAGTTTGGACCAACTAACGAGGTGGCCTGTAAGGAGCTTTGGATCCGGAAAAACACAGCTCTCCACTGTGAAGGCTCGGGCTATCCACTCCACCTAAGACAAAACAGATCTCGACCCATTTGCCGGCCACGCAAAGTCATAAAAAAGGCTCTTGTTTCTCCAGGTCCAAAGCATCCAGCAGGCCACTCCAAAAAGGTGGCCCACGGGTCGTGAGGACTGTGAGGCGGAACCAGAAGGTTAGATGTAACCCAATTAGTCACGTGGGAATGAAAGAACTCTGTATCGCCCGGGTGCCCAGGGAGCTGTCGCCATAGAGCTAGGGATTGAGGGCAATCACGGACGACGTGGAGAGTGGACTCTTCCTGGCCACAGAAAGAGCAACGGTTTTCCGTAGAGAGGTGACGGGCCACGCGTTGTTAGTTGGTCAGTAGCTTCTGGTTTCTCAGGAGCCATAGGAAAGAGCGGATCTATTGGGGACTTGCCCATTTCCAGATTAGCATCCACAGCTGAGCATGGGTATCTGTGGTGCGGCCTTCAATAACGTCATAGGCAGACGCGACCAAAAACCGGCCATGGGCAGCTGGACCCCACCGCATGGTATCCTTCGCCGAGCAGTCAGGGTGCAAATAAGGGTCCACCAGATCCATGCAAATCGAGGTAGGGAGGGAGTGGTGAAATAGGGGCCAATTTCAGGACCCATCTGCACTTGTCATATCAGCAACTGTCGCAAACAGGGAGGCGTCGGGGATCGGGGCAGTGGCCACCCGGTGTAGGGGGCCCCACTCCTTGATCCAATCATCCAGCCAGAAATATATGCGTGTCCCCGCACCCAGTCGTCAACGGAGCCCTTGCCGTACGTAATGTCAGGTGGTGGATAGCCCCCTCTAGAAGCTCGAGGCATTGCTCCTGTGGAGCGTAAGGGGGGAAGGGTTGGGGAGAGGCGATATTTAGCACTCGCAACTCGAACCCATAAGGTGGAAGGTTGGGAAATCAGGGTCTAGCCCAGTTTAGTTAGCAAACCATCATTAGTCGAGCAAATGTGCTTCAGGCCTAAGTCTCCCGCCTGTTTGGGTTGCCAGACTGTCTCCTAGTTGACAAAATGCATCTGTCGGTGATCTCCCACTGAGCCCCAGATAAAATTGCGCATGATTCGCTCCAGGTCATCACAGAGGCTCCTAGGAAGTCTCACAGTTTGCATGGTGTAGATCGGGAGGGCCGCCAGAACCGATT
This sequence comes from Erythroxylum novogranatense, assembly GCA_029891385.1. Lineage (NCBI taxonomy): Eukaryota > Viridiplantae > Streptophyta > Magnoliopsida > Malpighiales > Erythroxylaceae > Erythroxylum > Erythroxylum novogranatense. Next base: position 24,584,809 of record CM057226.1, read on the forward strand.
AGGTTAAGGTAACCTGACCTGCTAAAGACAATTGGCGAGCGCGCCAACCAACGAGCCTTCGTTGGGCGGCATCCAGAATATGCCGATAGGTGTGACGCGTGGTAGGATCATGCAACAACGAGAAGCCGAGATATTTTCCTAAATTTGTCGTACTCTGAATACCCAAAGAATGTTGTATTCGGTAAGCTACTCTCAAAGGGACATTCTTGGAGAAAAAAATCCTAGTTTTCGTCAAATTAACCACCTGTCTTGAGGCCTCACAAAAATCTTCCAGGATCCTGACAATAAGGTCAGCCTGGGGAACTGTAGCTTTAGCAAAAAGGACTAGGTCATCGGTAAAGAAAGGTGGGACAGGGGAGGTCTCGAGGGATCGAGGAACAGGGGATGCCAAAGCCCCTAACTCACAGAGTGGGAAATAAGTTGGCTCAGACATTCCATACACAAGATAAATAAATAAGGAGAGATGGGGTCGCCCTGTCTGATTCTGCGTGAAGGCGTAAAAGTGTCCAGGAGGGTTCCTTGCCAGTTCACCTGCATAGTGATAGTGGTAACACATTGCAGGATGACCCAAATGAGATTCTCGGGCAGACCAATGGCCTCTAGCGTACTTTGGGTGAACTCCCATCGAAGTCGATCATAGGCTTTTTCCAGGTCAACTTTGATAGCAAAGTAGCCTTTCCTTCCTTTCTTACGACGCATTGAGTGGATAACTTCCTGTGCGATGATAATATTATCAGTGATCTGGCGACCCGGAATAAAGCTACATTGGGTCTTCTAGACCAACTGATGCATATAAGGCTTCAGGCGGTTAACAACAACTTTGGAGATAATCTTGTACACGACATTGCAAAGACTGATCAGCCTAAACTGGGTAATGAAATTGGGACACGGAGTTTTTGGGATTAGGACAAGAATGATGTGATTTATCTCCTATTCCCAACGTTCCTTCCTAAACACTGCTTGAATGAATGCTGTCACGTGAGGGCCAATACGACCCCATTAGTTATGGAATAATAAGGCATTGAAACCATCAGGCCCCCGGGCCTTGGTGGGATTCATGCCAAAAATAGCTTGCTTAATCTCAAGGGGGTGGATGGGCCGGGCTAGATCACGAAGTGCATCCTCTATGAGGGGAGGGAACGTTGATGAGAGCAGAAACCAAGAGGATGGTCCCGCCTCTACTGTGTACAGCTGGGCAAAGAACTCGCGAGCGAGATTAGCAAGTTGGGTTGCATCAGAGATGCTATCCCCTTGGGATTTTGTGAGGCTAGTAATCATGAGCTTTTTGCGTTTAGCCAGGGTAACAATGTGATAGTACTTGGTATTCCGGTCACCCTTTGAGATCCAATCACACTTGGCTTTCTGATGCCAATAGATTTCCTCCTTACTAAGCACGTGCAGCAATTCGCCACTCAAATGTTCTTCCAAAGCTAGCAGGTGATCCTGATTAGTCGCGGTTATGGCTTTTTGGATGCTCTGTAGACGCGCAAGAAGGTGATGTTTGCAATGAAAGATATTGCCAAACTCACTACGGTTCCATTGCTTAAGGTGGTGGGCTAACTGATTTAACGAAGTACCTAATTTGGCCTCAACAGAATTCCAGTGAAAATCAACAAAGGTATCAAACCCCGGATGCGTGAGCTAGGCATTCTGGAACCGGAAAGAAGAGGGTTGGGATGGGTGAGGGGGACTGAGAAGGAAATGGATCAACAGAGGGCGGTGATCCGATCCAAGGAAAGGTAGGTGGGTATTGATGGATTGAGGAAAATTGTGAAGCCAATCTGTCGAGCCAAAGACGCGGTCCAGTCGAGCCTGGACCAAACCGCGATTCCAGGTATATGGAGATGAATCCTATGGACCCACTTTTGAAAGTGTTTATTCACAGTCCGCGTAGTGCCTGCTCCTCTCCTCTTATCGACAAATTCCAATTTCGCATTAAAATCGTCTCCGACAAGCCACGACCTATGAACAGATCGACCAAGCCACTCCAATATGGGCCAGAGATGATTCTGAGTCGGCGCTTGAGGACTGGCATAAATAGCGGTGAAATCAAAACAGAACGAGTCAGAGGTAACGGTGGTTTGAATGAATTGCTGATGCGCTAGGTGTATAGTGAGATGAATCCCTTCTTTCCATAACAGCCAAATCCCACCCAAGAAACCGATGGCTTCGACTCGGAAAGAAAATTCATAACCCAAAGTGGTGATAACCTGCAAGGCCCGAGTTCCACTAATTCTAGGTTCCAGTAAAACCAAGACACTCGGATTATAACTTTTAATATAGTTTCGCATGACTAGCCGAAAGTTAGCCCCCCGGCCCCTTGATGGTTCCAAATAAAGATAGACGTAAATGAGATCATCTGGGAATTAAGAGGTTTCCGTACCTCCAATGGGAGCATCCGGAACCTTAGTGTCCACTACAGTTGAAGGCGGTGCCTCGAATCGCATCCATCCCGAAGTCGGGCCTCACGGATCCGTCACAGTCACCACGTCATACGGGTCCATCTGTGGAGGGTGTGGAGAAGGCCTAAGGTGGAGAGGCTCCTCCTAGGACAGAATGTCGTCTTGCAGTTAGAACTGCTCTGGGACGTTCAGGCCGCAGGTTGTCAGAAGTTGGGCCTCATACATGATATCGGTCTGAGAAGTAATTTCAACTACAACATGATTATCCTTGGTGTGGGGTTGGAAGGTGAAAGGAGGGGCCTGGTCCGATGTTGTGGCCCGGTCCCCACGGGCCCTAGATGAGGAGACCCAGTTCTGGTATGGCACTAGTCCTTTCGGGTCCAAACGCTGTTGGTGGCCCAGTCCCTTAGCGGAGGACGCACGTGAGCTCGCGCCTGCTGTTCCCGCTTGCGTCTCCAGCGCGTTAGCGTCTATAAGAGCCGCATATCTCGAGCTGAATTTTGGAGGGGACGTGTGGGAGCTGGCCTGGGAAGAAGGATATTGGAATCGCGCCTACGGGGGTGACCGTTGGGAGGGAGGATGGCCCATCCTGTGGACCTAGACCTAAGGTCCGAAGCTGGGGGAGACATTACTCCCGACACCGACATCTGCTGCAGGGCGGGGCCGGACGATCTTTGCCGGTCTTGAGGAGGACCGTGGTCTCAGAAGGTCGAGGCGGTTCGGACAAGTTTCCGTTGCGTGGTCCACCTTGCCACACTAGAAACACGATTGGCAACCTTCAGTCTGCACTCGCTGAAGTTCTCCGTCGAAGTTCCACGGTGGTTCGCAATGGGTCGCTTCAGTCAAATTCCATGGCTAAAGGGCGAACGCCCACGGAGTTGTTGTAAGGTATTTTAAGTGAAGCCTCACCGTTTGCCAACCATGTTGCCGAAAGTGCCAGGAGGATACGGGGCTGGCACCGACTGACGGGATGGTCAGGGAAGCGGATCCAGGTCACTACCCGGTGAGCTTAGCTAGTGGACGTCCAGAAGGAGGGTTGCCAGCGCTGGACCGAAAGAGCTTACCTAAAGATGATCCACGGGCTGTCAGTTAGTGCATGGAGAAAGTCGGTTTCTTCCTTGAAATGAACCATGAAGAAATCATGTTCAAGGTCTATGATTTTCAAGGCTCCTTTCGGTTTCCAGAGGGCACGAATACGGGTGGAGAGAGCTTGAAAATCTATACGGCAGCCGAGCAGTTTAACAACAACAACATTGGCCTATTGTCTATCTAATTTGTTGCAAAAGGTTTGGGACAGTTGGAGGCCTCCCCCATGTTCGAGGGGGAGGTGAGTGATGTCGCCTTCCTCTGGTTCAAGGGGCTCCTCATCAACCCAGGCTATGGTCTCCTCAGCTATAGCTGCAGTGGAGGTCCCAGTAATTGCCGCGCTATAAGACAGTGAAGCTGGTGGTGGGGCAGTGTCATCACGTTTTCTCGTCTTACCCCGTTTGGACTAAGGCCCCTCGTGTTCAAGGAGTTCCATTGGAGGCTCAAGAGCTGGCGGGAGCAGAAGGAAACACCAGCTAAAGCACGATGTGGAAGAGCAGCTTTAGAAGATCGTAGTGCTGATGGTAATGCAGTAAAACTTTTCTCGCCACCTTTTTCTCGCAAAAGGAAACTTCAGAGCGTTTTCTCTCACTAATGTCTGCTGATAATTAAAATACATTCGTTAGGCCTCAAATTTTGATTCTTAAACGGTCTCTCCACCCATTAAAATCCTGAAAAGGGTAGCAAGCTAAACAACAACGTAGGCTGATTCAAAATAGGGAAGATTAGGTCTTAAGAAAACTCTTATCACAGAGGAGGATTTTTGTTTATTCAAATTCACTTATAAAACTAGCATGATTATAAAGTGTTAAAGAAAAGGTCCCTAGCTAGCATGTAAATGGAAATCCCTTATGCTTTAAAGGTGAAAATTAGGTATAATTAATTCTAAATCGAAATATCCTGAAGAATATTTTATTGATATAGGTTAACTTTCACAACATGCTCATAAAATATTGGTTGACTATTACTCTGAGCTGCTTGACGAGCTCTACAAACAAATCTTCTGCTTATATGAGAACACTACTGAAACCAAAAGGATATGTTATGCTAGAGTTTGCCTTGAGGTGGATGTGCAAGTGAAGTTACCTCAAATGATGAATCTTAAAAGGCTGGATGAAGAAGGGTGATTAGCGAAGTCTAAACTCTCCATATCCTACTACTGAAAGCCTATCAAATAACTACATCAAAAACTTAGAAACTAACTAGGGAGAAGTTTATCACATATAGTTATAATGAGTTAATAGGGATTATCCTTAAGGATTGTTTAGCTTATGGGGAATTCTAACTATAGCTCCTTCTGATAAATAGAGGATTAAGGAGATTACATAAACGACAAAGGACCCAAACATGGTTCTATATGAGGCAGCTTTTGATGCGGAGCCTTTTGATGAGGTGTTTTTTAAAGTTTGGTTATTAGATCCCATGTTAGATATCCCTTAACTCCCTAACTCTCAACAAGGTCCTGCAACACAACATACCTTTTTAGTTCAAGGAAAGAATGATAGTATCTTGATCAACGACAAAAGGCATTATATTAGAATAAGCTAAAGAAAGCACCTTAATCATCACTAGAAGGAAATCAAATAGAAAACAAAAAAAGAAAGGGACAACCCCCAAATCCTTTGAATTTTCATATTCACAAAAAAATGTAAAAAGACTAAATTGCCTTAATAAATAGCAAATATTCAATGACTTCCTAATTAATAGAAGGTCCATTTGATTGGTCTTGTAGAGACTAAAAAAAGGCCACTTTCTTTAAGTAAGGATAATAATTTTTGAAAAAAAAGTGCACTGAATCACTAACTACTAAACCCGTTATAATGGAAGAATACTGGTAGCTTTAGACCCTAAGTAAGTCTGAATTGAAAATAGTCAGATATATACCAATTTACCCAGAGGAAGGTAACCTTAATTAGAATCAATACCTTTGCTAATATTACTTTCGTTTATGCACACAATTTAGCCTTTCAAGGGTTGCATTATATTATAGCCTTAAGTTGCTTCCTTTACCAACCTTTGGCTTGCCCTTAGGGATTTCAACAATAATCTTTATGTCAATAAAGTAAATGGCATGTGCTTGATGAAAAATAATGTAAATGATTTCAAAAAATTCTTATATAAAATTGGAATGAAGGACTTCATATATAATTGACATTAATATACATGAAGTAATTAGCAAAAAGGCAACCTACAACTGAGAAAAACTTTGTATATTACACTAGTTAACTATACTTTACTCAGTTACTTCTCATTGAGTGGATGCCACTTTCCTCTCCTTTATGGTCAGGCTATTCCCTAATTAAAGTTCATATCAACACCTACTCTAATAGTAGGATATTTCCTTTTAGAATACAAAATTATCCAGTGAAGTAGCCGAACTATAAGCAATTTTCTAAAAAGTTGCTAATTTCATTATCATTGGATTTTAATCCTACAAATGCAAGAGAAGACTAACTATAATAAAAAAGAGCTTAAAATTTTAACAAAAGTTTAGTAATAACACTTTGCATATGATTAAGACCTTTAAGAACCATTTATTAGCTCTCTAAGGTAAACTCTCCTTTAACCTAAGGGATAAGTGTATCTTAATACTAGAAAAACATGGTCTTTCTTTTTATAAAGAAACATTAGATACACATAAACCCCTTTTAAGGTAGAGATCAATAATTCAATAGTTTAAGCATGATGATAGAAACATCAAGTTCTTCCACAACTCCATTCTTAATATAAGCAACGTCAATAGTAGCAGTTCTCTTATAAACAATAATATAGAAATCCATTATAGATTAGGAGAACCTAGAAATCTTGTCTTTTATTTTTTAAAAAGCATTTGAGGGATCTATAAAGGAACTATCTCAAGCCTTTATGAAATTAAATCCTTTATAACTCACTCTATCTCCAATGAATAGGTAAAGTTTCCCTCCAAGCCATTTATGAGAGTTGATATAGAAAGAGTTTTGTTCAAGATTGATACAAATAAATCCCTAAGAACAAATGGGTTGAATGCATCTTTTCTTAATTATCTTAAAGCCTTAAAGAAGCAATTTTCTTAAGTGTAATTATGAAGTTCTTCTTCCAAGATAGCTACTAAAAGCATTCAATAAGATATCAGATGTCTTATACCTAAAGTCTAAAACAATGTGCTACCTTTACCTATTTCAGTGTGTTAGTTAATAGGGAACCTACACAAACTTTCCAATGAGCAAAAGAACTTAGACAAGGTGACCAATTATCCTCTTAATGATCTCATCAAGCTGGTAGCTTGCAACATTAAGAATGCATATGATATAGTAACGCTTTTTTAGGACAAACCTAAAATTAATCATGGTTGTACCTAACTCTTTCAAAGGTTCTCAAGTCTCCCTATCAACAAAAACAAGATAAACATTATTGCCTCAAATGGTACCACTAACTTTTAATATAAAAAAGACCATTCTCATAGGCTTTATATACTCCAACACTCTGTCAAATACTTCGGAATCCCAAATATTAGGCTTAAGATTTACACTTATAAACTACTGACTCCTCTTTAATGCAATATGTTGGACCTCGAACATTTTTTCTTTAAGTTAAACATGATTTAAATGAATTATGAGGTTTTGATAGATTTAATTTTTGGAGTTATTATTATGTCAAAGTTAGTGGGATTTATTGCATGGATCAATGGAATTAAAGTACGAAGGTAATAAGGGTGTTCAAGGGTATTTATGGAAGATCGTTTAAGCATAAAAGACCTAAGGCTTATAAAGAAGGGCAAAATGGACTTTGCACACTCATTAAGGGTAGAAATGGAAGAAGACATGTTGTCTTGTTCTTTTAAGAAGGGAAAAACGTGATTTGAGGGAGAGAAAGAAGAGAAAAATGAAAATAAGAGAAAAGAAGAGACATTTGGTGAAAGAAGAAAAGAGGAGAAATCAAGTTTGTTAAGGTAATTTAACCATCTTTTCTACTTGCTTTATTAAAGAAATGAGCTGTGTTGAAGATGAAGGAGCTAGAAAGAGAAAGGGGTTTGTGTAGAGAATGAAAGGTTTGTGTTGGAAGAAGATGAATTAAGAGGACCCAATAGATTTTAGGGTTTCTAAACTAGGTCTTGGATTTTCTAACCTAGATATACTATGGGTAGATTAGGTTTGAGCTTAATTTGTAATTATTGCAATTTTGTGATTTTTGAAGTTTATCAATTTTATTGGAATGTTATTTTGAATGGAACCTTGGTTATTTGAGGAAACTAAGAGAATCCTACCTAAGAGCAAGGGGAAAGGCAAGCTTGATTTAGATTTTCGCAAGCTAATTAGGTGGGTAGTATATTTATGATTATAGTGTAATTGAGCAAATTCTTACCTATGTGTGTATGTTAGATTGATTGGAATTGATTTGTTTGAAATTGACTTGTTTGTAAATGTTGAAAATGCATGATGAAATATGACTATATTATACCTCGAAAGAGGTCATGACATTTTGTATTAAATGAAAAAAAGACAAACAATGAAAGTATAAGTATATGAGAAAATGAATTTGTTTTTTTATTTAGGCAAGAGTGGAACCATTCTGTTCGTCACGTGCATGTTGACAATAGCCTTCTCCTGGCTGCCCGCTTATGGCATATGAACTCCAAAATCAAACTCATTCTGTTCATGGGGTAAACTTCGGTTTCTCCATTCTATTTCCATGGAACCCTCAAGCTATTTGTTTGTGCATTGCATCTTTAAATTGTCAAGTATGGTGCATTTGATTGTTATATGTTATGAGTTTTAAACTAAATTGATTAATGCTTGAATTACTGGATATATATATATGTTGGAATTATGGTCAATTGCCAATGGTTATAAATATATTAGCTACTGAACCATGTAATTCAACCCAATATTTTTTCCATTCCTCAAGTGTAGAATAAGAAGGTTAGTAATCCTTCCACGGCATCAGGACAAACTCCAAGATAGTTAGAGATTTTTGTAACTAAGTTAATGACTAGACTAGTAGATAGCTTTATAAGCATATCAAAAATTGAGCATCCAATGTATTTTGTATTTTGTGTTAAGCCTTTGATTATAATGTTGATATGTAATTAAAGCTATGTATAAACTTCATTTGATTTAGAAATAGATTGAGAAGTTTCCAAAGTTTCCAATGTGTATGTGTATATTTCTCTTGTAGTTGTATAACTTATATTTCAAGTCTTCCATAGGGCAAAATTTGTATTATGACTTCAGGGAATCTAGGTTGAATTAGACAAAGTGGTCTTCTAGGAAGTTGTAGTGTATCTTTCTAGCTTTCCAACGGTATATAGTATGTAATTTTTAAACATCAGAGTCGAAAGTTATGATCTTTATAAGTGGAGATACTCTCGAGGGTGTAGTTAGTGATTCAGAACCATTGGTGATGTGAGGAAGACACTGTATAAAGCCTATCGTCTGGTGCCTATCATTTGATTCACTGTAGACTGAATCGTTTGATTCACTATAAACTGAATTGTCTAGCCTATTTTCTAGTTCAATTTTGACCCTCTAAATGATAGAATCTATCTTCAAGATCTTTATAAAAGTTGTAGATCTAGAAGTCCTCTTTGAAATAGTCAAATAATTGCCTTGTTCTGATATCTCTATACAAAGTTATGTCAATTGTCCTAAAATAGGTCTTAGACTGAAGCCTATCATCTGACCTTTCGTCTGGGTTCATCTGACCCTATGGTCTGGTTTAATTTTGACCTTCTAGATGATAGACTCTATCTTTAAAGACTTTATTAAAGTTGTAGATATATAAGTCCTCTTTCAAACCGTCTAATAATGATCTTAATCTGATATCTCTAGAGAAAGTTACGCTAATTGTCCCAAAATAGGTCTTAGACTAAAGCCTATCGTCTGGGTTTGTCTGACCTTATTGTCTGGTTTAATTTTGACCCTATAGATGATAGAATCTATCTTCATGGTCTTCATGAAAGTTGTAGATCTAGAAGTTCTCTTTCAAACTGTCTAAGGAAAACCTTAATTTGGTATCTTTAGTGAAGGTTATGTTAATTGTTCCAAAATAGGTTCAATATGATTGAGGATAAAATCTTGTTTGATTCTTTCAGCCATAACTTTGTTATCCGACCTCCAAATTGAATGATTTTTAAAGTCATTAGAAACCTAAAACAATGGGGAAAAATGTTCAGAAGAAGTCAAATTGTAATTCCAACTGAGGTTTCCCAAAATATGTCATGAAGTTGAAGAAATGTGTTTGCTCATGTTTTATGACTCTAAATGTTGGGCTCCAAAAGTGGGGACCAACATTGATTGGTATTAGAGCTTAGGTTTTTCATAGGCTTAGAATGGATAGTAGGATGAATTGTTATGCTATGTGATTACTGGTTGCATTGTAAATTGATTAAATTGTATTAAGTGATATGCATGTCATGCATACATATAGGGATTAGTATTTTAAAATGTAATGTAAGCTAATCGTAAGTGTTTACATTAAATTAGTAAGATGCCACTTTGTAGAAGGACACGGGGAGTATTGGAAGGATTGATTGCACCTGACTTTCTGCCAAGGGAGGAGATGAGTCTGTAGTCCCAGGGAATGCTGAGGCTTCTATAGGGCAAGGTAGTGAGCCTATTCGATCATAAACGTGGGAGTCTCCTCTTCTGCAGGAGCAAGTGCCTGTACCATTAGATCTAAGGATGTTTCAGGCATTTTCCCAGGATATGGGCCAGATGTTGCAATCTTCTACTCCGGCCCCAGTCAAGAAGGGGAAGTAGTTTGACAAGCTTAGGAAGTATGGGGCAATGGATTTTTATGGGATAACGGATCCAGAATAAGCCAAGACTTAGTTGAGAAAGACCGAGAGGATACTGGATCATATGGATTCTGAGGATGATGAGAAAGTTGCGTATGCTGCAAGCTTACTATAGAGAGATGGTCTGCATTATTGGGAAAGTGTGCCAGGGAGCTAGATGAGAACGCCAATGCTGACATAGAAGAGCTTCTTAGCTGCTTATAAGAAGAAGTATCTGTTTGAGGTGTATACTCAGTAGAAGTGGAGAGAGTTTCTGAGTCTCACCTAGAAGTAAATGATAGTGAGCGAGTATGAGTGCCAGTTTATGCATCTATCTCGGTATGCAATAGAGACGATGATGAGTGAGGTAGCTAAGTACCATAGGTTCAAATTGCGGTTACATCTAGCTATAAAAAAGAAAGTGGTGGTGTAGAATTTTTGTGATTTTCAACAGCTGATTGAAGCGGATCTAAAGGTTAAGAGCATTGAGAATATAAAGAACGTCGTGAACAAAAAGAGAAAGGGTAGAGAATAGTTAAAGAGGGGAGGTGGTACTTCTATACCTGAGAGGAGTGCCAGGACTCTCCCTATGCATTCTAAGGAGAGGAGCAGTGGTGCGAGAGGCCCTAGACCTATGAGGACTTCTACTGTTTCTCATCAAGCCTCAACGACAGGAGGCAGTAGAAGAGAAGAAGGGGACAAGTCTTCTATACCTAAGTGCGATCATTGTGGCAATATCTATGGAGGGAAATGTTACAGGCTGACTGGAGCTTGTTTCAAATGTGGAGAGAAGGGGCACATGGCTAAAGAGTGTTTGCATGCTCCCATTCAATCACATTCACGTATTATCATACCTTAGTCTAGCATTCAACATATTTTCACTTACATGCAAATGAACCTTCAGAACACATTTAACAATCAAATTATATACACTTAATTCATCTCATTCACATATAAGCAGTACTTCAATATCGTAACCAAACATCGCAATCATCGGACTGTTAAGTCAGAATGACTTTACATATAAATGATTTTGATGTATAACAAATATAGTGAGATCAAAACAAGAAAAACAAAAGCAATCCTGAGCGAATTGGAGGCGAGGCGAAGAAGGCGATATCTGATTTAAGTCCAAGATGAGCGAAGTTTGAATAAATGCATAAAGAGAGAGGCGAAGTTGTAAGACATCGATCGACATGTAGGCGAAGTTGATACAAGTCAAACATGCGAAGTTTGTCAAAGTAAAAATCAACACGACGCAGATGACACAAGACAATAAATGCATAAAGACACAAATGTAGATACAGACGCAGTAAAGAAAAGCGCAGACGCAGACGCAGACGCAGACGCAAAGCGAAGCAGACGCAGACGCAGTAAAAGAAACAGACGCAAGAGTATGTTCGAATTAGTTACAGAACTCAACTGATTAACCGTTTCTTTAAAGATTAAAGATTAAAGATTCAAGAATCAAGAAGCGATTCTGAGATGAAGGCTATAAATACAAGTCAAGTCGAAGACCGCTGAGTTAAGCTGTTTTGAGAAAAATTACACAAAGTGAAAAGCGATTAAGTCTTGAATTAGTGAGCAACGCTATCTTCTCAGTAACAAAGTGTTCAAATTCTTTTCGAAAAGAAAGAGTTTGCTGAGATAGCACTGCAGAGGCTAAGTGTGAAAGAATCTTGGTGTAGAGACACGAAGAGGCTCGTGAAAGAATACTTGTAAAGTTTGAAGAGATAGTGAAATCTCGGAAGAAACTACGAGGATCGGGCGTAGCCCACAGTTTGGGGTGAACCGGGATAAATCTGCGTGTCTACTACTCTCACTCTATCTCACTTTTAGTTTCAAAGTTGATCTTTATTTACTATTCATATACTTAGCATTGAAAAGTTTTGATCAATCAGGATTAATAAGAATTATGTAAAGAATTTTTATTTCTAACAAGTAATTCAAAAGATATTCAAAAGGGAATACACAATTCAACCCCCCCTTCTCGTGCATTCTATTATCATTTTATAAGTGTTGTATTAATTTGTGATTCACTTCAATTGGTATCAGAGCTTGGTATCCAATAATCACTTTGGCAAAGTGTGGATTAAAGATAATGGCGAAGTCATATGTATACATCGCTGAAGGAGCCTCAGTCACTAGACCTCCAGCATTCAATGGAGAAGACTACCACATGGAAAGATAGAATGCGGTTATTCATCGAATCTACACATGTAGACCTTTGGGACGTAATAGAGAACGGACCTATATACCGTAGATGACGAAGGTAGTTCTATTCCACGGGCGGATGGATGGTGATCGAAAGCAAGAATACAATGAATTCAAAGGTGAAATTTTTCTTAACGTGTGCCCTAGCGAGCGAATACGACAAAGTGCATGGTTGCGACACTGCAAAAGAGATGTGGGACACATTGTCCATTGCTCATGAAGGCACTAGTCAAGTTAAAGAATCCAAGATAAGTATTCTTGTACATCAATATGAACTTTTCAGGATGGAAGATGAAGAATCTATTGATCAAATGTTTGGAAGATTTCAAACAATTGTCAACGGATTAAAAGCTCTTGGAAGGACTTACAATAACCAAGATCATGTTCGAAAGATCCTAAGAAGCCTTCTAAGAGATGGAGACCTAAAGTAAGCTCGATCTTTAGAAGCAAAAGACTTGAGCGTGCTGAAGCTAGATGAGTTGCTGGGATCCTTGAAGATTCATGAAGTAGAACTCAATGCTGAAGATAAGCCCAAGCGAGACAAGTCAATAGCACTGAAGGCCGGACAGAAGAATCATAAGACTCAAAGAAGGAGGAAGTCATCGAAGGCATTAAAGATTGAAGAATCAAAGGATGATAACTCCAGCCAATCTGAATCAGAGTCAAGTGATGAAGATGACGAATTATCTTTCATTTCCAGAAAGATAAGACATATGTGGAAAAAGAAGCCCAGAAGTAATCAGACATTCAGAAAGAATGGAAAAGATGAAGCCAAGCCAGAAAAGTCTTCTATCATTTGCTACGAGTGCAATCAGCCTGGACACTACAAGTCAGAATGCCCTACTCTCAAGAAGAAACCTAAGAAGAGTAAAGAAGGCAAGAAAAGCGTGATGGCAACATGGGAGGATCTAGATTCATCTGAATCAGATACAGGCTCCGAGTCATCAGAACATGCAAACATTTGCCTAATGGCTGAAGAAGATAGTGATGAGGAGGTAAAATCGATTATGATAACTTGCATGATGCATATTCGTAATTGTTAGAAGATTCTCATGCTATTACGAAACAATACAAGTCATTGAAAAAAAGTATGAGAGAATATTAAACATCTTGAAAAAATAGAGAGAAAATATTTGCTTAAAAAGAGTTAGAAGTTAAAGGAAACTTGTGAGCAGATCGATGAGATTAATCACCTTAAGCTAAGGATCAAGAATCTATCGGTGATCTAGCTACTTTCACCGAGAGTACAAAGAAAATGAATGATATGCTAGAAAAATGTAGACATCCTAGTGATAAAATGGTTTAGGGTTTACTAGAAACAATACTCGATCTCGTAATAAATTTGTCTCTCAAAAGGAAGAAATAGGACAACACATTTTAATCAACGTCCGAGTAATATGCATTATAGATTACATCATGTGCATACTACTAACCATAAAGGACCCAAGAAAATTGGGTACCAAGAAATAAAATAGTTTCTCCTGCAGATATCCTTCCTTGGAAGATACTGCAAGCACCATTAGTATTTAGGCGGTGGATGCTCGTGACACATGGCGGGAAGAAGGTCTATGTTCCTAGACCTTCAATATAAGAAGGAGGATCAAGTAACTTCGGAGACAACCAAGCGGGGCAAAATCATTGGAATCGGAAAATAGGTAAAGATTCCTTTGCATGCATAAATAATGTATTGCTTGTTGATGGTCTAAAGCATAACTTGATTAGTGTAAGTCGGTTGTGTGATTACGGTTTCCACATTACATTCAATCAAAATCTTTGTGAAGTCGAAACAAAGATGGGTCTATACTTTTCTCGCCAAGAGAAGAAACAACCTTACAAAATCAATTTAGAAGATTTTCAAAATCAAAATATTTCATGTTTTCTATCTTGAAGAAGAAAGACTAATCGGCATAAAAGCTAGGTCATGTCTCTTTGAAACATATTTCAAAATTGGTAAAACATGATTTAGTAAGAGGTTTGCCAAAAATAAGTTTTGATAAAGAACTTTTCTGTGAAAATTGTTTAAAGGGAAAACAAGTTAAAAACTCTTTCTCTTCTAAAAGTTTTGTAACGTCTTCAAGACCTTTAGAACTATTACATATGGATTTATTTGGTCCTACAAGGACATTAAGTCTTGGCAGAAAGAAATATGGATTTGTCATTGTTGATGACTTTACTCGATTTTGTTGGATATTATTTTTATCACACAAAGATGAGTCCTTTAAGTGCTTTAGAACTCTATCCAGAAAGTTACAGAACGAAAAAGGAATGTCCATTGCTAGTATCAGGAGTGATCATGGTGGAGAGTTTGAAAATGAGAAGTTTAGAGTTTTCTGTGAAGAGAATGGAATTTCCCACAACTTCTCGGCCCCTAGAACTCCACAACAGAATGGAGTTGTTGAAAGAAAGAATAGGACGGTTCAAGAGATGGCAAGGACCATGCTATGTGAGACGAATCTTCCTAAGTATTTCTGGGCAGAAGCTGTGAACACAGCATGCTATATTCAGAACAGGATCTTGTTGCGACCTATGTTGAAGAAAACTCTTCGAGTTATGGAATGGAAGAAGACCAAGCATATCCTACTTTCATCCATTTGGGTGCAAATGTTCCATTCGAATCTGAAAGAGCTGTTGGATAAATTGACCAAGACCTATCCAAATCTTTCTAGGCTACTCATCATCGTCTAAGGCTTTTCGAGTTTACAACTTGATTTCAAAGACTGTTGAAGAGACAATTCATGTCAAGTTTGATGATAGTTCTCAATCCCATAAGGAAGATGACATGGAGATTGAAGGTCCTTCAAAGAACCTAGATGATGCCTCGAAACTCCTCGTCGGACACTCGTGAGGATAAGATTGAAGATATTCCGAAACTATAGAACTAAGGCGAGATTGGAAGTATAAAAGTTCTCATCCGGAAGAGTTAATTATCGGTGAGACCTCGAAGGAGTTAGGACAAGGTCCGATTAGCACGAGAAGCTAATGTAGCTTTATCTCGAAGTAGAACCTAAGAAGGTTGAGAAGCTCTTCAAGACGAAGCTTGGGTGTTAGCCATGCAAGAAGAGCTGAACCAATTCATAAGGAATAACGTCGATCCTTAGTTCCAAAACTCCTAAGAAATCCATAATTGGAACCGGATGGGTTTTCAAGAATAAGCTAGACGAATCGGGGAAGAGTGAGTCGTAAATAAGGCTGCAGATTAGTAGCACAAGGCTACAATCGGCAAGAAGGAATAGACTACAACGAAACATATGTTCGAAGAGCAAGACTTGAAGCTATAAGGATTTTGTTGGCATATGCAATCTGTCACGATATAAAGTTGTTTGGATGGATGTTAAAAGTGCATTTTGAATGGCTTTATAGGCGAAGAAGTCTATGTGAAACAACCTCACGGCTTTAAAGATGTTAAAATCCAGATTATGTCTATAGACTTCACAAAGCCTTATACGGCTGAAGCAAGCTCCGAGGCTTGGTATGATCGTCTGAGTACTTTCTTAATAGAAAATGGTTTCAGCAGAGGTCAAGTTGATAAGGCGCTCTTGAGGAAAAGTTCTCGAGAATGATTTTATCTTAAATGATTTCGTTGATGATATCATATTTGGTGCTACTTCAAAAGGGTTATGCTTGAAGTTTGAGAGTCTAATGAAAGAGAATTTGAAATGAGTATGATGGGTGAATTAAAGTTCTTTCTTGGGTTTGCAAGTTAAGCGGACTAAAGAGAAGATCTTCATTCATCAAGTAAGTATGTGAAAGAGTTGTTGAATAAGTTTGACATGAATAATGTGAAGCCAATGGCAACTCGATGCATCCTTCAAACCCTTTGTCGAAAGACGAACTTGGTAAGAAGGTGGGTCAAACCCTATATAGAGGGATGATCGGCTCTTTATTGTATCTTCTGACAAGTAGACGATATTTTGTTCAGTGTATGCTTGTGCAAGATTCAAGCCGATCTAGAGAGTCTCATTTCTTCTTTGTTAAATTTTTTACATATCTCGCAGTACTCTGATCTTTGCTTAATGTTTGAAAAAGGTAAAGATTTCGGGTTAATCGGATCTTGTGATGCGGACTATGCCGGAGATAGAATCGAAAGAAAGAGCACAAGTGGAGGATGTCACTTTCTTGGAGGAAATCTAGTCTCTGGTCAAGCAAGAGACAAAGCTCAATTGCTCTATCAACCATGAAGCGTAATATATGTCTCGCATGAATTCTTTGTTCACGAATATTTGTGGATCAAGTATCGACCAAGACTATTGATTAAGGAGGAGGAGATTCCAATTTATTGCGACAACACCAAGTCAATAAATCTGTCAAAGAATCAATTCACATTCGAGTAAAGCATAGAAGTCGACATCATTTCTGGCGACTACATTCGAGAGAAAGGTGGTGCTTCTAAAGTTCGTTGAAACAGAGCTTCAATGGGCGGACATCTTCACTAAACCTTTGAGTGAAGAACGTTTTCGGAAGATAAGACGCAATCTCAATATGGTGATGCTAAATGAGCGATTAGGATAAAATAACGTGAGAAACTAACGGCGTTATACACGATGAGTTACGGTGGTAACTTCTCTCACAAGAAAGATTTTTGGAGGAAATATCGATAAACTCGAGGTTCTTAATGATTCGAGAACCCATCGGTCTATAACCTATAAGTAGACCGAGATGAGTTTATAGCATTCTTTTCATCATCTCCGACGGTTCATTTCTACTTTACCAATTCTCTCAAAATCTTCTCACTCAAAAGTTTTTCGAAGATAATCTTTCACTCTATACAATGGAAGCAGCCATGGTTTATGGAAGACTTGTGGATTTTGAGTCACCGAGGAGAGACGGCATGGATGTAGAACCGAGATCACAAGAGTGGTTGGAAGAACTTCTTCAGATTCGAGAATCTGCCTCATACTCTGACGAGGTTTATAAGTTACGGAAGAGCGCTAAATGCAGTAGAAGACACTATTGTATCCTCCGTGGATAGAATACCGATTATTGTCACAAAGGATTTGATAAGGAAGGTAACTGGTTGCCCATCGGTTGGAGAGACACCTTGTCTACCAAGGCGGATGGATGTCCTTAGTTGGAATGAAAGAAGAAGATGTCAAGAGGCTACATGGCACAAATGATTCGAGAGAGGAAGACATCAAATCGATTAGAAGGCCGAGTTCTTCATGCAATCTCGCTTGTTGCATTCTTCCCGAGTTGGTTCGAGGCATTTGGTGACCACCCTAGGCGAACAATGTCATTCTTTCTTCTCAATCGAAATCCTATAGATCTACCCTTCTTAATCTTTCACTATATGGTTAAGGGTTAAAGGAAACTTCCAGTTATCCTTATGGTATGATTTTGACAAGGATCTTTGTGGAATCCAGATTAAATGCACCAAGGTATAAGATTTAAATGTTCCGATGAAGAGCAAGATTGATGCTCATACTATTCAAGCGAATGGGTGCGAATACTGAGAGACAAAGATCACGTCGGTTCTTCAAAGAAACCAAGAACTGAGGGGGAGCGTATATTGAAGAAGACTCCTGTTTCAAGGTCTCAATCGCCTGTAAGTATCAAATCGCCTACTGCCGAATTAAGGAGAGTGCTAGGGAGACCTCTTATGAAAATGGTGAGTCCTCTTTTCGAAGAAAATCAATCTCAAAGGGCAAAGCAAACTGCACCAAAGAGACAAGGAGAAAGTCTCTTGAGCGAAGTTGTGAAGAAAGCCAAGCGATCTCCAAGAATCAGGACTCTGAGGCAACAGGAAGAAAAGATTGCTAGAGAACAAAGGCGAGAAGAAACTTCTAAATCTTGTGCAGCCAAAGCCACAAGATCCTTAGTCTCAATTCTGGAAGAGGATACGGCCAGAAGATCTAAAGAGACTGAGAGGAAGAGAAAAGCAACAACTGTTAAAGGAAAATTTCCTGTGAAGAAATCAGCAAAACTAACTGAAGCAAAGAAAAAGACTAAGAAGGTTAGTCAAAAGAAGAGCATCTCAACTGCTAAGGATGTTAGTCTACAAAAAGAGACTTCGATCTTTCGTTCAAGTTGAAACGAAGCGAGCATTTTACGATTCAGGATACTCTGTGGTCCAACAAGAAGAACCGATGAATGAAAGCACGGTTCATGAGACACTGGCATTATAAAGGAGGAACCGGCAGAAGAATGGCGATTCAGAAACTTCTAAGGAACACAATAAGAAGCAAGCAGCGATGCAGATTTGGTGATGATGAACCAAGTCGAAGGTATATAACTACGAAGTTCTTGAGAAATATAGGTTGGAAATCAAATTGGTAGAAGTTATTACCAATCGAGCAATGCTATTATAATCGGTGTTGAACCAATGAAGAAAATAGTAGCTCTGGTGCAACCTATGTTGATTAATGGTATCACATGGCAGTTACTAAATGAAAAAGAGAAGTCTTTTTACGATACCTTGAGGCTTACTGATCATTTGCCATATCCCTCAAGACGTCCCCGCCCATCGTGTACTATGTTCCCAATCACGAGAACACGAGATAAAGGTTGTTCGGACATTCAGCCGAAGGCGTATAAAAGATTTTTCAAAGGGAAAGTCAAAATTATTTCCTGAAGATAATGTTGATGATGATCTGTCTGCAGATCAGATTGCAGAAGAAGTGCGGAAAATTGATGAAGCATGCATTCACGCACAAGATCGAGATCAAGCGAGTTGCGAGCCATACAAATCAAAGGAAGACTGTCGATGGGGAAGTATAAGAACATGAACATTTCTTGAAGTTCCTTGTTGAGACGGTTCTTCGTATTAGGCCTCATCTAGTACACCGCCTATAGAAGCACAAGCTTTATCCCCGCAAGGAAGGCGATTCTTGATCTTGCCAATTCCTTTTGATCTAAATCTTCTGAAGTCTGCAACATTCATTCGTCCACCTACTTTTGAGATTAATGAAGACTACACTCCATCTTACGATGCCTATACTACTTCAATTCCTTTCGCTCCTCCATCGCCAGCGGATCAAGCCTCTTCGTCCGGATGAAGTCGAGATTACGTGGTGAACTCAATGACATGAAGGAGACGGTGAATGATCTAAAGAAGATGATAGCAGAACTGCTGAAGAACCAGAATCGATAATTATTTTTTATTATAAAAAATAGGGGGAGAGCAGGAAAAGAAGAAAATAATCAGAAGAGGAGAGGATGTTTAGATGAAGAAGGTGTGACCGCAACAGACGAAGACAGGAAGAAGATAAGTTTTTTGTCTTATTTTGCAACATCTGTAAATTTTGTTTTGTTTTGTTTTGTTTTCTTGTATGTAATTTGTTATATTCAAAAAGGGGGAGATTGTTAAGTCAGAATGACTTTACATATAAATGATTTTGATGTATAACAAATATAGTGAGATCAAAAACAAGAAAAACAAAAAGCGATCCTGAGCAATTAGGAGATGGGCGAAGTCAGAAGATGATTTAAGTTTGAATAAACAGACAAAGAGACAGACGAAGTTGCAAGACATCAGTCAGAGACAGACAAAGTTGATACAAGTCAAACACAGACGAAGTTTGAAAGTAAAAAATCAACACTGACGCAGATGACACAAGACAATAAACAGACAAAGACACAAATGTAGATACAGACGCAGAAAGAAAAGCAGACGCAGACGCAGACGCGAAAGCAAAGTAGACGATACGAAAGCAACGCAGACGCAGACGCAGAGCAAAGCAAGCGACGCAGACGCAGAAAAGAAACAGACGCAAGAGTCGATTCGAGTTAATTCTGAGAACTCAATTGATTAAGTTTCTTTAAAGATTAAAGATTAAAGATTCAAGAATCAAGAAGCGATTCTGAGCGAAGGCTATAAATACAAGTCGAAGTCGAAGGCGTAGAGTTAGCTATTTTGAGAAAAATTACACAAAGTGAAAAGCGATTAAGTGCGAATTAGCTGAACGCTATCTTCTTGTAACAAAGTGTTCAAATTCTTTTACAAAAGAAAGAGTTGTGAGATAGCTGCAGAGGCTAAGTGTGAAAGAATCTTGGTGTAGAGACACGAAGAGGCTCGTGAAAGAATACTTGTAAAGTTTGAAGAGATAGTGAAATCTCGGAAGAAACTCGAGGATGGGCGTAGCCCACGGTTTGGGGTGAACCAGGATAAATCTGCGTGTCTACTACTCTCTCTCTATCTTACTTTTAGTTTCAAAGTTGATCTTTATTTACTATTCATATACTTAGCATTGAAAAGTTTTGATCAATCGGGATTAATAAGAATTACGTAAGAATTTTTATTTCTAACAAGTAATTGAAAAGATATTCAAAAGGGAATACACAATTCAACCCCCCCTTCTCGTGCATTCTATTATCATTTTATAAGTGTTGTATTAATTTGTGATTCACTTCACGGACCTCCTGTCCGGAAACCTACACAATCAATCACATTCATATATGCATTCAGTAGTCAATTAATACAAAAATCAAACCAAACCAAACAAACAATGAAATGAGACCATCTAGC
Source organism: Erythroxylum novogranatense (assembly GCA_029891385.1). Classification (NCBI taxonomy): domain Eukaryota; kingdom Viridiplantae; phylum Streptophyta; class Magnoliopsida; order Malpighiales; family Erythroxylaceae; genus Erythroxylum; species Erythroxylum novogranatense. Next base: position 24,605,726 of record CM057226.1, read on the forward strand.
TCTACTCACAATACGCTCCAGTTTAGTAATTGATTCCAAATTTTGGAGATGTCTGAATGCGAACGTTCTAACCTACACAGTTTATTTATGCAATACACATTTCACACACGCTACAATTTTGCACAATTATAATTGCTCAGTAATGCACATGTATGAAACGAACTATGTACAATGCATGTTCATGACAATCCCAGGTATCTTTCCTTTAATTTTAGTAAAAAATCATTCACATTTCAAAACTCATCTAAGTATAATTTATACTTAGGTTTATGCCTCACCAAAACCATTAAAATCTCCATTCCTTTCTCATCGACTCACTTCAGAATTTTTTTCCAAGTCACACTTTCAGGTCTACAGTTCACATTCAATTAGAAAAGTGAAAATGATAATTTGATCATACTTTCTTCTATAAAAGTGTTCCTCTATGTCTTATCTTTCCATTGATACCAAAATCACTCAATTTGGTTCAATACTTCGGAAGATATGCCTCAACATTTTCGGATTGTCATATTCCAAAAATAATGTACTATGCATAAATTCCATTTAAAATTTGAATATCTTAGAAACTGAATCATAATTATACGCCTTGAGACACTTTGTAGGTCTATTTCTCTAGTTTACTCCAAATCAACAATCATCTCATTTGGAATCCTACAGATCCATATATACTCAAAATACTGAAGTATGTTCAGAGGAATAACACCAGTTTATTTTACTGAAGAGCACACTCACTATACCCATCCCACATTTTTCACTCAATAATTTCATTTAGAGGGCTATGATTTCTAGTGGATATGTAGAGCAATGTATTACAAGTACAATGGTTTAAGAATCAATTCATTTGGGCATCTATAGAAGAAATCAAGGCTAAAAGAATCAAACAGGGTTTTGTCCCCAATCATATTGAACTTGTCTCGGAACAAATAGCATAACTCTCACTACAGATGTCAGATTAAGGCGTTTTTTATATGGTTCAAAAGAGAACTTCAAGATATACAACTTTTATTAACACCTTGAAGACAAATTATATCTTTTTAAGGGTAAAGATCTCGTAGAAGATAAGTATAGAAGAAGTAGAAGACAGAAGATAGCAAAAGACAGACAACACGTTATCACAAATGACACGTCATCACAGAAGAAACGTCATCACAGACGACACATCATCACAAATGACACGTCATCATAGAAAATATGTCATCATAGAAGACACATCATCACAGAAGACACGTCATCACAGACGACACGTAAGCAAAACACATACGACACGTAAACAAAACATAAAAGAAGCAAAAAGACAGAAGATACATCTTCCCTTATAAGGACCATAACTTTCAGCCTAGAAGTTTAAAAATTCCATACTATATATCATTGGAAAGATAAAAAATATATATACAACATTTTAGAAGACACATTTCTCTAATTTAGCCTAGAAAAAATCCAAAATTGCCCTAGAATTCAGAACACAAATGTTTATGTTCATCCACCAATGTACTGTACCCAGTTCTCAACTTCATAACAAATTTTAAGATTCTTAAGGATAGAATTTAAATTCTATGTCTTCATAAGAAATGTATCCATATGTGTTTAGTTTAATCCAAATTAATAATCATCTTGTTTAGATAACTAAAGAAAAAGTTGTGGCTAAAAGACTGAAGCATACTCTAAGAATATTTTCCAGATGAACCATCCATTTTGTTTCACAATCTTTCCTTAACACAACTCATACCAAGGTCACCTTTTCTACTTCATTTCAAATCAATATCATCCATAAGAAAATGTAGGAAAATCCCGGGGTAGGCATCACATGCCCACAGTGCGGAATTTAAAATTTTGAGTCCCGGGACATTCCCGAAAGCCAGGATCCATGTGTATGTATAAATAATCAAACCATAACGACCAAAGGAGACCGTCTCTAACGGTATCCACGCAGAGGTCGGAAAACCTAACTGGGACAAACTCTTTTGACCCGGGAATAGCTAGACTAAAGAGAAGAGTGCTAGCTCTTACCTTAGCCTTGGAGAGCAAGTGGAGATGAACAATTGAAGCCTTGGAGAAGAAGAATCCAACTTGAAAGGAAGAGAGGAAGAAGGTGGAAAATCAAAATTTCAAGCTTAACATGTAAGCAATCGGTTCTTCCCTTTAACCCACGACCAAGCAATGCTTCCAATCCCTTCTTTCATGTATTTTAACACTTAAAACACAATATCAAAGGCTTGGTGTAAGGCTTCCACGTAGGTGGCATGAAAAATGCCTTAATTTGCTAAATCATCATTAGTTTGACTTTTTCAAACTAACTTTTCATCTCCATTCATATGGCTCCACCGAAATCACCATTTATATATATAATTAATTAATTCTTAATTAATATATATATATATATATATTCTTGAAGAGGTCGATCAAATTGGGGTCGGTCCTACCGCCTATCGGGCCCGTCGGTGAAAAATCACCGGAAGCGGTTTTCAGAATGTCGATTTCGCGATCTCATCGGGACATATCCCAATCTCATCGGGATCCATTTAATCCTATTGCTCTCGGATATCGGATCTACGTCCGAAACTATTTTCTGATTCTCCGAGTCACTCTTATCGTGTGACCCATTAGGTTCCGGTTATGTTGGCCACTTAGATTAACACTTAATCTGAGCAAGTCATGGCGGTATCTAGCAACACATCATGACCCCAATTGACCGGAAAGTAATTGGTTTGACTAATGAAACCATATCACGAACCCTTCCATAGACAATTCTTGTGCAATTCGTCCTTTCACCATGCTATACCCACTTGGTTTGAGTATGGGCAATGTGTCAACTCTTACTAGGCGATCGATCGATCAAATCTAGTCCAAGTGTAATCGGTTCTCGCCCTAGGACTCATTACTTTATATGTCCATGAAGACCATCTTCATGACATATGTATCTCGGCGCCGAGACTTCAAAGTAATGATCCCGATAAGAGGCCATGGGTATCTCTTACGCTATAACGTAAGTGGTGAATCCTCTATTGGATACTCAATTACCTTGAATACCTCAAGTGCACTGCCAATCACCACCTATGAGCGACCTCCGAAGGCAACAAGGAATGGAGTCAAAGTACGTAATCAAGACCCAAGATATCCTTGAGTACCTCAAGTCTAAGGATACTTGCACCATTGCTATGTGAGATTATCACCGACATTTATATAGAGCATCCATGTGATGATCTCATAGCGAGTCATCCAATGTACTTACTACCACTAGTAAGCATCCACATATCAAATCTAAATATCTCAATATTTACAGGTTTCGAGATCCACCGCTTGATCCAATCAAGGAGTTTGACATGTGCTAGTCTATCCGGATTAACGATGTCGGTCTCATTAATCCTATGACTAGGGATAATTTGAATCTTGACATAATTGCACATGATAGGAATCTCGATAGTATGATCACATCATAATTTCCTTCATGCTATGTCATGTATCAGGGACTTCATTAATTTGATTAAAGATCATTATCAATTCATAATAAAATGAATATCAAATAAATGAAATATGCCTTGCTTTATTTATTCATAAAGTCTGTACATGACTATGAACAAAATGCGCTAAAGGGGATTGCCTTTAGGGCACTACTCTAACAATCTCCCACTTGACCTAAAGCCAATCGCCTTGGTATCTAATACCATAAGCGAGTACATGAGAATCAAAATTCTTACGTGGCAGCGGCTTTGTCAGCGGATTAGCAATGTTACGCTCTGTGAATTCTCTATCGGGACATCACCTCGAGCAATGATCTCCGAATCAAATGGTATCGGCGAGTACGTGTTTGGATCGTGATGAGACCTTGGCTCCTTTACTGCATAATAGCCCGGTGTTGTCACAAAACAAGCTGTATGGGTCCATCACGACTAGGAACCACACCAAGTTGAAATGAACTTCTTGATCAAAGCGCTTCCTTTCTGCGTCGATGTGGCAATGTACTGCCTCGATCGTTGAATCGTGATCGTCTCTGTTTGGAACTCTTCCAAGCGCTCCGCCATTTAGTGTGAAAACATAACCTGATTAGGACTGAGTCGTCCTTATCAGTTGAAAATCGCATCTGTATGCCGCTCACTTGAGACTTGCATCTCCATATATCAAAAACATCCTTAGTTCTTCGCAGTACTTTAGGATATTCTTGTGACCACCAGTGACCCTCACCAGATCCGATTGGTATCGCCCGTAACACTTAGAGCATATGATACATCGGGTCTCAGACATAACATTGCGTACATAATAGATCCCTCTGCAGACGATACGGGATCATATTCATACGCATCCTCTCATCCTGTGTCTTGGGACACATGGACTTCGAGAGTGTTATCCATGAGTAATGGGAAGAAACCCTCTTGGATTACTCCATGCTAAACCTCTTTAGCACCTTGTCTATGTCGTTGATTGTGAAAGACCAAGCAACCTCTTGATCTATCTCTATAGATCTTTAGCCCAAGGATATAAGTTGCTTCTCGAGGTCTTTCATGGCAAATTGTTTAGACAACCAAATTTTCTTGATTGCGAGCATTGAGACATCGTTTCCTAGCAACAATATGTCATCTACATATAACACAAGGAATACGATCGCAGTTCCATTCACTTTCTTGTACACACGGTGTTCATCCGGATTTGTGAGAAACCAAACTCTTTGATTGTCTCATCAAAGCGGATATTCCAACTCTGGATGCTTGCTTCAATCCATAAATGGATTTGAAGCTTGCATACCTTTTCATCATCAACGGAAATGAAGCCCTCGGGTTGTGTCATGTACACATCCTCCTTGATTTCCATTCAGAAAGCTTTCTTCACATCCATTTGCCATATCTCATAATCATAATGGCGCAATGGCAGGAGTATCCTAATGGATTTAAGCATTGCTCTTGGACTGAAGGTCTCATCATAGTCAACTCCTTGTCTTTGACGAAAGCCTTTAGCCACAAGCCTTGCTTTATAGGTAATCACATTACCATCCATGTCGCTTTTCTTCTTGAAAACCCATTTGCACCCTATAGGTTTTATCCTTGGTGCATCAACCAAAGTCCATACTTGGTTTTCATACATGGAATCCATTTGATTTCATGGCACGAAGCCATTTTCGACTCTGAACTCTTCGGAACCTCTTCATAGGTGGTAGGCTCATCATCCTCTATGAGCAATACGTCATTATGTTCACTCACGAAATCCATATCTCTCAGAAGCAGGCGTATCCTACTTGACCCTGAATTTCGTGTGTAGTAGAAGGTTGAACTGTTACCTCATACGTATGAGTTACGTTTGAGTTCAGCGATTGATCGCGTCTCGTCCGAGCATCTTGAACTTCTTCAAGTTCAACTTTGCTCCCATCCTCTTTAAAAAAACTCTTTCTAAAAGACAGCATGCATGAAACAAACACCTTTTGTTCCTCAAAGAAAGTAGAATTGATATCCTCTTGTTTCTTTAGGATATCCTACGAACAAACATTTATCGACTTTGCTTCAAGCTTATCTCGACCGTGTCCGCTTCACATAAGCAGGACAACCCCATACTTTCAAATAAGAAGATAAGGTTTCTTGTTAGTCCACATCTCATATGGAGTAACATCAACTGTCTTTGATGGAACTCATTTAACAAGTAAGCAGTTTGTCTCAAGTGCATATCTCCAAAAGGATTTTGGTAGCTGTGCAAAGCCCATCATAGATCGTACCATGTCCAACAAGGTTCGATTACTTCTTTCTGCCACACCATTATCTTTGTGGTGTGTAAGGAGGGTCCATTGAGATAACATCCCATTATCTACGAGATAATCCAAAACTCTTGGTCTAAGTATTCACCACCACGATCGGATCGTAATGTTTTGATACTTTTACCAAGTTGTTTTTCTACTTCATTCTGAATTGTTTGAACTTTTCAAACGCTTGATTTGTATCTCATCGAATCTGGTACCCATATCGAGAATAATCATCGATAAAGGTAATGAAATAACGACAACCACTTCGGCATGGATGGACATCGGACCACATACATCCGAATGTATTAGGTCTAATAATCCAGTCACTCGTTCACCCTTTCCCTTAAAAGGTAACTTAGTCATCTTGCCTAATAAACAAGATTCACATGTGTCATAAGATTCATAATCGAATGACCCTAAACTTCCACTCTTGTGGAGCTTAGCGATGCGTCTCTCATTTATATGGCTAAAGCGACAATGCCATAAGTAAGTTGATTTTAAATTATCTCTTTTATGTCTTTTAGCGTCATTGACATTCATAACCGGATGTGACATATCTAATATGTAAATTCCATTGCATAATGTACCAGTTACCATAAAGCATTCCATTTGAGCTAATAGAACAACCATTGTTACCAAAAGACAAATGGAAACCATTTCTATTTAAACAAAGCAGACGGTATGTTCTTTGTTAACACGGGTACAAAATAACAATCATCCAAGTTAAGTACAAGCCCACTGGGAGTGTCAAAACATAAGTCCCTACGGCTAATGCTGCAACTCTTGCTCCATTGCCAACACGCAGTCCATTTCTCCCTTTATGAGCGCCTCATCGTCCTCGAGGCCTCAGATATCATTGCATATGTGTGAGCCACAACGGTATCTAATACCCATATGTTATGATCGAAACAGTATTAACCTCGATGACAAACATACCGAAGAAGTCGAGGCATCGATGCCTTCTTTTGCTTGATTCTTCCGGATAACTTTGCGATTCGCCTCAATGACCGGTCTTACCATGAATGAAGCGGGTACCTTTTGGTGCGATCTCTTTGGTCTTCTTCTTGCCTTTCATTGCACTTCCTTTCGCTTCGAGCCTTTTCTTCTTCTGTTTCCTCTTGGAACCGGAGGAAGAAGAATCCACCAATAGAACGCCTTGCTATCTTGCTTGGCGACTTGTTCTCATTGCCTCGAGCAGATTGATCGGCTCGGGAATTGTGGTGGATATTTGGTTCATTCGATAGTTCAACACAAACCGTGAATAACTATCGACAAACCAACAAGAATTAAGTCTATACTTAACTCAGAATCCATCACAAAACCTAAGACGGCCAACCTCTCAATATAGCCATTCATCTTCAATGCATATTGCACTGCAGATGAACCAGGAGTCATCTTCGTTGTAAAGAGCAACCTTGAGGTCTCGAACCGTTCGGACCGTGCTTGCTCATCAAACAACTCTAAGATGAAACACTATCGTGTGAGCATCCATAGACTCGTCTTTATTCGCTCAGTGACATCGATCTGAAGCATAATGCGGTGGCTATATGTCACCTTTTAGATGCTTACGATATGCCTTTTGATCATCATCGAGCTCCTTCAGGAAGTGGATCCGGAAGCGGAAAATCAAGGATGTATCCTAGATCCTCAGATCTGAGAACAATTCTCAGATTCCGCAGCCAATCAAGAAAATTTGGTCCGGTTAATTTGTTTGCATCCATTAGTGAGCGAAGATTCACACTAGTCGACATCTTGATCAACCTAAAATAGAGAGAAAGAAAGTTAGAATATGATTAAATGTATGCTCATAAGGACTTAAATGACATACATATGGCTCCCACTAGTTTCAACAGAATCCATAACCCTCATCATGAATCCATGAAACAAATGGCACATTGACCTAGTGGGTCGATATCAAGCATTACTAAGAATGACCTTGAGGTTAGCTCAACAAGTCACCTTAGGTCAATCGGTAGGTATCGATCATACCAATTGCATCATCGATGACCGACATTAAGAATGACCTTGAGGTTAGCTCAACAAGCCATCTTATGTCTCGGGAGGTATCAGACATACCAATTACATCTTAGACACAACTATCGCCGATCTTATCAACAGTTGATGTATGCACATACATTGGGTTATCAACACTTGATGCGTGTACATCTGATGTACACTACCCAATTTCGCCTCTGTCCACGTTGACCTTGAGGTTAGCTCAACAAATCAACGCTTAGGAAAACCGACCCATTAATCCGAAAATCTTATTTTCATGGTTTGAACATATTAAGTATAGAGTGAGCTTGAGGTTAGCTCAACAACCCAACCCTATAAGAACTCTGGTTCTTAACATATTAATGGAAGGCGTTAGTTTTCATATTTTAAATGAGAGATTTTAGGTCTCATCTTTCTAATCTCATCCAAGGATCATAGTCACCATGACTATATGGTCTGATTTAGGGCATTGCATCAATCACATTGAATTTATACCGAAAATCACCCATCATCCCACCAAGGCATGATATAAGTCGACTTGTATATGTATAAGTCGACTTATGTCTCTGTATAAGTCGACTTATGCATGTTTAAGTGACTTGTGCAACTGTGCATGAACAAGTCGACTTGTACCATTGTGCAAGTCGACTTATTTCTACAGTGCACCAAACAAGTCGACTTATGAACATATAAGTCGACTTATTCATTTGTGCATTTGGAATTGCTATCTAATCGGCTAATTCTTAATCCAGGTATTTCCAATTTACAACACCAATATAACAAGTATATAATCCTTTATATTAATGTGCTAATGAAACATTTTCATCAATACATGCATGCCATATAGTCTAACTATATGTGAAAACCTTGAAACCGATTAATCCATCATTAATCACTAGATTTCCACATAATTCAAGGACACCAAATTATCATGCTAAGTATCTCTAGGTAGGCTACACGTTATCAAGATTACTCCGGCACTAGTCACAAAAATTGCGACGCCAAAATAACCAAGATAACGGAATAAGCTAACGAGATGCTAAAGTGACCTATTCGATATCCAAAATTATTGGAAACCTAAATTCAAGAATCTCAACTTGGAATGCATACACATCAATATAACACATTTTAATCACTATAAAAATGATTCATGGCATTGGAACAGAAAATAACACAATCAATCATTCCAAACAAAACAGCCCCAGCTAGTTTCTCAAAACTGCCAAGCTCAACATTTTGCTCAAAATGACCATTGAAACACTTTCAATAAATACTGAGAAACTTACAGAGGTTAAAACATGTTCCCAACATGCTCCCTGAATTTGTCCAGGATTTATTTCCCACAAAAACTCATTGAACCTCAGCAATCTAGCCAAACCAAAATCTGTGTTCTCCAACACAAACATTCCCATCAGCACACAAGAAATTCGGAAATAAATGGTAAATCACCTTGAAAACATTTTTCCATCCACAGAGACATTCACAAACATCTTAGGGACATGTCGGTGAAAACCAATCAGAAAAAAAAAGTTTCTATAATTTATTATCGAATTTACAAGCATACCTGTTTCAGAAACGTTCAACAAGACAGCATCCGAAACTTGAGAGGGAATTAAATAGCAAAACCATATCAAATCAAATTGATAAATTCTCATCTTTCACAAACATATTCTATAACATGTTATGAACAATTCTGAGCAAGAAATTTTGAAAACATGCATCTCTATACTGATTCGAAATTCACACAAATAACATGCATCAGCAGCTCATTTCACTAAGGAACTCCGACCTAGTTATCATTTATTTGTTTATACAACACAAGTGGCTCGATACCACTGTAGGAAAATCCCGGGTAGGCATCACATGCCCACAGTGCGAATTTAAAATTTTGAGTCCGGGACATTCCAAAGCCAGGATCCATGTGTATGTATAAATAATCAAACCATAACGACCAAAGGAGACCGTCTCTAACGGTATCCACGCAGAGGTCGGAAAACCTAACCGGGACAAACTCTTTTGACCTGGGAATAGCTAGACTAAAGAGAAGAGTGCTAGCTCTTACCTTAGCCTTGGAGAGCAATTGGAGATGAACAATTGAAGCCTTGGAGAAGAAGAATCCAACTTGAATGGAAGAGAGGAAGGTGGAAAATCAAATTTTCAAGCTTAACATGTAAGCAATCGGTTCTTCCCTTTAACCCACGACCAAGCAATGCTTCCAATCCCTTCTTTCATGTATTTTAACACTTAAAACACAATATCAAAGGCTTGGTGTAAGGCTTCCACGTAGGTGGCATGAAAAATGCCTTAATTTGCTAAATCATCATTAGTTTGACTTTTTCAAACTAACTTTTCATCTCCATTCATATGGCTCCACCGAAATCACCATTTATATATATAATTAATTAATTCTTAATTAATTAATATATATATATATATTTGCTGAAGAGGTCCAGTCAAATTGGGGTCGGTCCTACCGCCCTACCGGGCCCCGCCGGTGAAAAATCACCGGAAACGGTTTTCAGCAATGTCGATTTCGCGATCTCATCGGGACATATCCCAATCTCATCGGGATCCATTTAATCCTATTGCTCTCCAGATATCAGATCTCTGTCCGAAACTATTTTACTGATTCTCGAGTCACTCTTATCGTGTGACCCATTAGGTTCCGGTTATGTTGGCCACTTAGATTAACACTTAATCTGAGCAAGTCATGAGCGGTATCTAGCAACACATCATGACCCCAATTGACCGGAAAGTAATTGGTTTGACTAATGAAACCATATCACGAACCCTTCCATAGACAATTCTTGTGCAATTAGTCCTTTCACCATGCTATACCCCACTTGGTTTGAGTATGGGCAATGTGTCAACTCTTACTAGGTGATCGGATCAAATCTAGTCCAAGTGTAATCAGTTCTCGTCTAGGACTCATTACTTTATATGTCCATGAAGACCATCTTCATGACATATGTATCTCCGCCAGAGACTTCAAAGTAATGATCCCGATAAGAGGCCATGGGTATCTCTTTCGCTATAATGAAGTGGTGAATCCTCTATTGGATACTCAATTACCTTGAATACCTCAAGTGCACCCAATCACCACCCTATGAGCGACCTCGAAAGGCAACAAGGAATGGAGTCAAAATACAGAATCAGTACCCAAGATATCCTTGAGTACCTCAAGTCTAAGGATACTTGCACCATTGCTATGACGAGATTATCACTGACATTTATATAGAGCATCCATGTGATGATCTCATAGCAGGTCATCCAATGTACTTACTACCACTAGTAAGCATCCACATGTCAAATCTAAATATCTCAATATTTACAGTTTTACGAGATCCTTTGCTTGATCCAATCAAGGAGTTTGACATGTGCTAGTCTATCCGGATTAACGATGTCCATCTCATTAATCCTATGACTAGGATAATTTAGATCTTGACATAATTGCACATGATAGGAATCTCAATAGTATGATCACATCATAATTTCCTTCATGCTATGTCATGTATCAGGGACTTCATTAATTTGATTAAAGATCATTATCAATTCATAATAAAATGAATATCAAATAAATGAAATATGCCTTGCTTTATTTATTCATAAAGTCTGTACATGACTATGAACAAAATGCGCTAAAGGGGATTGCCTTTAGGGCACTACTCTAACAGAAAATATAGTCCATGATACATACGATGACAAAATTTCATTAGTTTATTTCAAAATTTTAACACTAACAAATTTATCCACTACTTACTCATTGAAAACTCCTAAAAGCTCCAACTATCTTCAAGCCTTACTTCATGCAAAACTCACATTCCACTGTGAACACTAACTAACCTCTGTTTTTTTTAAGGAAGAAGAAACACTTAGTAGTAGGATAGGGGAAGGAAAAACAACGAAATCTTTCAAAGGAATTTTGATGGAAAAACTCTGTGTGCTTTAAGAAAATTCAAAGGAGGTGATAACAAGGAAAGAAACTTAAAAAATACCAAACCCATTTTTGAACTCTCGGATATCAAGACTTACTTTTAACAAAAGTACAAAAAGCAACTTAACACTTCTCACTTTCCTATGGTCTAATCTCTAACTTAGTTTCTTTTGAAACTAACTCCATTTAGCTCTCCTCTTTACAATACAACTATCATCTTTACAATCCAATTTTCTCCAATATTCTTTTGATTCCTTTTCCTATTTTATTGTTTTATATTATCCATAAAAATTCTAAATTTTTGAAATTATCCTAAATTCACTAAAATTCAAAAATAATATAATTATACTAACCCGTAAAATTTTCAATGTAAAACCATTCATAATTCTAAAAATTCACAAATTCATCCAATTATACAGAATTATTCATGAATGCATGTACAATTATTTTCATGTGAGAAAAATTCACTATCCATGTATATATGTATGACATATTATGCATGAGCATTTAATGCTTTTCTAAGATCTCATTGGTCACTCTTATTTACTATTCTAACCTCCCTGTAGATAACGGGATGTTACATTAGTAGGAATGGCATGTGACCCAATAAACATAGAGGTTTCCGAGTGCATAAATTATTAGAATAACCCCTGCAACAAGTGACAGGAATTTGTTTTGCCCTGAATTAGTATGAGTTTGGAACCAATTTATGAGAGAAATGCAATTAGAGTACTTTAGCTTTGCATATGAAATACAAACCCCTAGGTATTTCAAAAGAAGAATGTGAAGCGAAAGTTCAGTAATCTGAGAGAGTTCCACCGAGTTCCTCACATTTTTATAGCAGTACAAACAAATTATATGCACATTTTTGCCCAAACTAGACTATTTAGAAAATTGCATTAGAAGATCCTTAAGTAACTGCACTGAGTGGATGTCTGACCCCGAAAGAAGGATCAAATCATCAATAAACATCAAATGGGTGAATTTGGAAGCCTTACATTTACTATGGTAGTGAAACTGACCATTGGGTCCTATAACCTTGTTGAGAAGTCAAGGAAGGCATTCCATAACAAGAGTGAATAAATAAGGTGAGAGAGGGTCACCTTGTCTGATACCTCGAGCATAAGATAGTGGTTTGGTATGAATCCCATTCACCAGGATACTAATATAAACAATTTGTAAACAGATCATGACCCCTATAACAAACTTAGTTAGGAATTCAAGAGCCTTTAGAAAAAATTATATGAACTTCCAATTAATAGTATCATAAGCCTTATAGAAATCTATCTTCTAGTAGCAACTTTTAATAATCTTACTAGATTGATAATGTTTTAAAAGCTCTTGCATAAGTAGTGTGTTATCCTAAATATATTTGTCTTATATAAAGGCACTTTGAGCAAAAGTGATCACTAAAGATAAAGCAGTCTTTAATCTATTACTAAGAAGTTCAACAATTACTTTATAGACCATGTTGCAACAAGAGATAGGTATGTAGTCAGCTAATGTATTAGGACTTAGCTTTTTAGGAATTAGCCATATGTATGTGCGATTTATCTCCATCTATTTGTGACAAGATGATAAAAAGGAAAATTGTATTGAAGTCCAAAAGTTAGGCAAGTTATAATAGTAAGGCTAAAGCCTCAGATCTAAATTGGTATACCAAAAGAAGACATAAATGGACTAATGCATATTACAAAGTTTTTCTTTACTAAGAAACTAGAACTAAAGAAGAGTAAGCTACAAATTAGTCAGACGGAGCAAGAATACATCAACATATGGCCATCTCATACTTGAGGGATTTATATAGATTCTTAGTATAATCAAGCTCTCTCAAAAGAAAAAAACTTTTTAAAGGATGGAGTTAACTTCTCTAGTTTCCCTTTTGAAAATTCTTCTATTCCTTTCTAACCAAATAGTGTAAACATTACGGTTGAGAGAAAGCTTGAAGATATTTAGATCTCCATAAAGCTTATATTTAACTATAGTTTACCAAGGAATGGTATCTTTCCAATGGCTTAGTAGACATCTATTCTTACATAAAGCTTGAAAATTAGTCTATAAATATGTTGAAAACTAGGAACTGAAGAATAGATGTTCATGTGATTCAGGCTCCTTTTGCATAGGATATAGGTCGGGTGAAGAGAGTTTAAAATTGATTCTATTCCTAGTTTATAGCTTATCCTTAATGACCAAACATAAGATGAAGATAGGTATTAGTTGATTCAAAGGAAGTCAAACCAATTCCTTTTATTGAACATGTTCGCTATTGCATGAAAAAATGTTCTAATAAGAGTGATTATTATAAATTCCTAATCCATTTTTCTCAAAAAGTATTTTATCCTTAATAGATTGGTTTTGGGAATATTCTAGCATTAAACCCTTTAGAATTAAGTATACGTCACCCTTTAGAATTAAGTATACGTCAATTCCATAAATTAGTAAGAATGAAAATTTCTACCCTTATATTCCTAGGGTTAATGGACATCAATTTACTTGGGACAAGAGGCCTTCGAGATGCCATTTAGGGTTTTATATTATCCCCAAGATTAAGAATTTTCTAAAAGGACCAAAAGCTAGTTCCTTTTATGAATCCATCATTTTTATAGGAAATTATGGTAGCGATTTCTTCTAAATCCTTTTGAATATAAACACTCTCCTAAAAAAATTTACGTCTATACAAAGAAAATATTTTGTTATGAATCCATAACATATTAAGGAATTGTCCATTTGAAATCACTTTGTTCATTGTTATAATGGATTTGATCCATAGACCTCCTTCTTCTTCCTTAAAACAAAATTCAATTTAGCTAACTTTGGATTTAGAGTAATCATGTTATTTTCCATTCCAAATAAAGTTTTTAGCATATTCTCAATATCTTTGGTTTGACTGATTGGTATATGCAAAGATGAGTACCAATAAACATTAATCTAATTAGGATAAAATTTATCAGCCTGCTTATGTTAAACATATATGTTGTTTTAATATGTTATTCTTTTGAAAAAAATTATATAGAGGTTGATATTCACCATGGAAAAACTTGGTAATAGAGATAGGAATCTTATAACATTTAAGAGTCATTTATTGAATCTTTATACCTATGATTTGTCGAAGATGATCAACCTCATCTAAGGTACATATAGAAATATAAAAGGAGTTTTGAATATGTTAATTGATAAACTGAACAAGTTTTAGACAAGATTCAAAGATTTAATCAAGATCTTAAGGAATCTAGCTCTAACTTTATAAAAGAAAGGAAATTATCTGTAAAGGAAAGATTAAATATATTGTCTCATATATTTGATATGGTATTTGAATTTCTTACATGAGTTTAAATTTGAGGCATTGAGTTTGATAGTGCTTCAATGCAAAGTGTGAAGAGGTAATGGAAGAAGGAGCACTCCTTACCTCAACCTTTTGAAACCCTAAAAAAGATTGGAAGCTTCTCCATTCACCATGATGTTGAAATAGTAATGACATATTTTTTGTTCCAATGACTAAAGTTGTAGAAATCCAAAAAGTTTGTCATAACTTAAAATAGAAAGGTACGACTTATAGTGTCAAATAAATTATGAAAATCAACTTTAATAGAGTAGCTTTTAGATAACTTCTTATAATAATTTTTGAACAAGTCTTGATTAATCAATATGTTATCACTAATACCTCTACTCTAAAAAAACACTTATTAGCAAAGAACTAATATGAGAATTTAATATGCTTTTAATTTGATAGCAAGAATTTAGAAATAATATCATCAATTGCATTGCATAAAGAGGATGGATTGAAAACCAAGAAGTAAGGTAGATATGAGTTTTGCTTAGTTTCTTTAAGATAGCTTTAGTAACTAAATTTCTTATTATTCTATAAGTTTTTTTAATATGCATTTAACCTATCTAGAGCTAGTGCCTTTTTAAAGTTAAGGTTAAAAAGCGTCTCTTTTATCTCCTTCTTTGAGAAAGTCTTCGTAAATGAATCTGCTTAAGCTGAATTGATAAAATAAGGAATGAGATATTCAATATCCGTAAATGATGGATGGTAAAACTCGAAGTGCCTAATATCTGCTCAAAATAGTGACTTGCATAAGCTAAAAGTTGAACCTGATCCATATAAAAAGCCTTTGATTGGTCTCTGAAAAGGCTAATTCTACTAATGTTCACCCTTATGGTAATTGCATTATGAAAAAATTTGGAATTCTTATATTATAATGCAATAAAAAACACGAGATTGAAACTTAACTTAGTTTGCACTGAGGATTGATTGTCCCTATATTTTATTAGAGCTTCCTTTTTTATCGTTAATATTTCTTTTGTGAAGTTGTTTTAATTTTTGTTTTATGGATTAGTTTTTTGGATACAATTGAAGGAATCCAGTCCATTTACCTTATTATTGATACCTCTATGATTTCCTCCTCAGAGCCAAGAACATTGACTAAGAAATTGAAGAATTTAAAAAGGGTAATTCCTTGGGGACGAGTTCAAATGCAGGTGGATCTTTATATGAGAGTGAAATGAAAAAAAAAAAGGGATATTGAAGTGAGCCCTGCTATTATCAAAAGTTGTAAGCCATAAGGAACTAACTAAGGCACGATACAATTTCTTTCTAGTACATCATTTATCGAACTGCTTATTACTCCAAGTGAAGAGTTGACCATTATATTTGAGATCAAACATATCATATTGAGTAATGAAGTTCCTAAAGTTTACATTATTCAATTTCTTGGACATTTTCATAACTTTTGATTTATAAATAAATAAGTTGATGTTGAAGTATCACTAGCCAAGGAGAAGTTGTGGAGGAATCTATTTTGATTAAGTCATTCTAGAGATTCTTGCAACTAAAGTTGGAATGATCTATAAAACTGGCCTCTATTTAAGTCCTAAAAGTAATGAAATTCATTTTAATATGAATAAATTAATTAGACAGAAAATGATGAGCTATAGAAACAAGATTAGGGTGATAATAAATCACATTTCTACCATATTGGTGAGCTGTGATTTGAGATAAGTTACTGCTCCTTAAGTAGGAACTAAGGTTCTTTTCCATTTTGCTAAGTTTGAGCTTGGTCTATAAGTGACCTAGTAAAGTAAGCCTTTTGTTACTTATCTAATTAACAATTATTCTTTATTTTTAGATTTTTTTGAAGCATCTAACATTATAGGCTATGATCAATGAGAAAAGCTAGGGGATAAGAGGTCATTTTTCTTTGGTTTATGCCTTGGTTTCTTCTAGGTGATAACAGAGAATTCTCCCTCCATGATAGCGGAAGAGAGTAAGAGTAAATTTCAATATCCAATTTAGGCTATTAGCATAAAATAAACTGAAGAAATCCATATTAGTTAAGTAAGAGTTAACATTTAAGAAGGTTCTTGCACCTTTATTACCTGTTTCATGCAAGGTGTTAATAAGGGGATAAAAAGTCCCCCTGAATTTGGGATAGGAAGAACCTAACATTGGTAAAACCAAGTTTATAGGCAATATAAGGGTATAAAGGGACTGAATCTTTGGGTTGATCTACTTGACAAGGAGTTGGAAGATTGACTCCTTGTAGCTCATATGAGAAAATAGCTTGAAACTTCCTACCTATAGCCCTCCATTATTGAATAACACCTTGTGTTGTTGGCCTCCATTAATAGCTAATTATAATATTGAAAAAAATATTCATCATACGTCATTAGCAAGTTAGTTTTTAATAATAACATAAAAATGCATATATTTTGAAAGTTTTGTACCTTTGCCTTTATGAGCAAAAGTTTTTAGCTCAACTTAATAAATAACTTTATGCAACATTTCTTTAAACTCCTTCCTTGAAACTAAAATTTTCTTTCTCACCAAGTATTTAAGAAATGCACATGTCTCACCTTTGTGTTAGGTATTTTATTTGCCTATCGATTTAGGATTCACTTGATTTTTCACCAAATTAAAAATCTTAATCCAATAAATTTATTTAAAATTGAAATCACTCATATACTCTGTTTCATATACAGTTGTGTATATATAATTTTATCAATATTGGTACAATGAAACAACACACTTTTATATAAAAGTGGGGAGCATAGAAAGAGATGTAGAAGAATAGCTCCGTTAAAAGAGAAAAACCTCCAATAAATCAGTCAAATAAAACATATAAATGTTTTATATAATTTTATGTTATTCATATTAATGTTATATCTAATTTCATTATTTTAGTTATTAGATCTTTTATTTGAATCATTATATTTTAATAATCATTTTATATTGGAACCTTTATTAAGAAATCTTATATTGTTACCAAAATTTGAGTAGAATATGTAATTGAAAATAACATCAAGTAGTTTTATCAACATATGTAGTTAAAAATAAAGTGGATGTTAGATGAGATTTCCGTTAATAAATATTAATGAAAATTGTTATATAAAGTGATTATCAAATTTATAGTAATTAAAATGTTGAAACCAATGATTAGAAAACCTAAGCGGCTTATGGGTTCAATTGTAAAAACATTAAACCGTTTAGTTTTTGATTTTATTTACTTTAATAACTTTTGTTATTAAAAACTGATCAATTTATTAATTAATTGATAAATTTTATTAATTAATAATTTCTTATAAATTAAAATTAATTAATTAATTTCGTCAATCAAATAATCTTCTTTTATATTTAAACTAAGAGCAATTTTAATCATATTTTAAAATTTTAAAATTTATTTAAATAAGTTTTATAGCGATCTAATATTAATTAAATTTTGAGCGTTTAACTCTTAAAACTCTTGTTTCATCCCTTTATTTTGGATTCAGGTTGAAATAAGGAATAAAATCAAAAAATATGCTTGTCCCCGACTTGTTACAAAGTAATTTTTGTTGTTAGGTTGTATAGCCTATAGAAATGGGAAAACAACACACTATACACAATTAATACTCCCCCTCCACTTAAACATCACATTATTCCTAATGTGACACTTAAACATCACATTATTCCTAATGGATCATCTAAAGTGATCGATTCCACTGTTGCCTGCTTTTTATGGGTCTTCTTCTTTAAAAATTTTCCAAACTCTCCCGCAGTTGCATCATCCAATAATTGACAGCACTTATCAATCTCCCTTACCATGCTCAGCCTCTTTTCTTCTTCTTTTTCTTGTCACCACTTTTCTTTTGTTTTTCTTTATTCTTTTTTAATTTTCATGAAAAATTTACTTGACTTTGGAGTTGTTA
The DNA here is from genome assembly GCA_029891385.1 of Erythroxylum novogranatense. Classification (NCBI taxonomy): domain Eukaryota; kingdom Viridiplantae; phylum Streptophyta; class Magnoliopsida; order Malpighiales; family Erythroxylaceae; genus Erythroxylum; species Erythroxylum novogranatense. The sequence continues at coordinate 24,624,562 of CM057226.1, forward strand.
TGCAAAATTCACAAAATAACCCACTTAATAATCATGTAATATTCCCACCATTTTCACTCAATTGATCTCACATTTGGATCAAAACACAAGGATTTGTAGCCAAAATCAAGATATGAAGGCAATTAAAAGCAACAGAAATTAGACACAACATTAATCAGGCTATAACCAGATTTTTATCTATCCAAAGGATCAGGAAAGACCACGGTTGCATGTCCTTATAAAATATTTTCTTTTAGACTAATTCCTTTCAAGTTATGCAACGCTCCAGTTACATTTCTAAGGTGCATGATGTCTACCATTGTAAATACGATAGAGGACACAATGGAAATTTTTATGGACAATTTTTCTTCCTTTGGAGACTCTTTTGAGCAATGCTTGAAAAATTTAGACAGAGTACTCTAAAAATGTGAAGAATCACATAGGATACTGAATTGGCAGAAGTGCCACTTTATAGTGCACGAGGATGGAGTATTGGGACGTAAAATATTATGCTAAATAATTAAAGTGGATAGAGCAAAGATAGAGGTCATAGAGAAGCTTCCACCACCCATTAATGTCAAAGGCGTGCAAGCATTTTTAGGTCATGTAGGATTAACCACCGCTTTATCGAGGACTTCTTTTTAATTGCTAGGCCTCTTACTAACCTGTTAGTTAAGGAAGTGCCTTTTAATTTAGAGGCATTGATATCAACACCAATCTTAATGCCACCAGATTGGTCATTACCATTCAAAGTCATGTATGACATGAGCATTGCAGGTTACGTGTCGGGCCAATGGAAAGATCAAAAGTTACATATGGTTCATTGTATAAGCAAGACATTAACGAGGCCCCAACTAAATTGTACCATTATTAAGAAGCAATTGCTAGTGGTGGTATTTACATATGGCAAGTTTTGGTCACATCTTTTGGGATCAAAGGTGATCATTTTTACCAATCACTTTGTGTTTAAGTATTTATTCATCAAGAAAGATGTAAAATCAAAATTAACTTGATGGATGCTATTATTATAAGAATTTGATATTGAGATCAGAGAAAAGAAGGGAGCAGAGAATGTGGTAGTTGACCACTTATCATATCTCAATGGACGGTAATTAGAGCAAAGTGAAGATATTAATGAGTGATTCCCTAATAAAGCCCTGATGTTGCTCGACCGCCTTGTAGTACAATTGTATGTGATCATAACAAATTTTGTTGAATGTCATATACTTCCTTTTCATTTATCATATCAATAAAAAAAGAGATTCTTGTATGAGTGTATCCATTATCTATGGGATGACCTGATCCTTTATTGGACATATGTTGGTAAGCTAATTAGAAAGTGTGTTCCAAAGGATGAGATATTAGACATATTACCGTATTATCATGAAACTATCTATACTAGGCATTACGAAATGAACAAGATGGCAGTGCGAGCACTAGAATGTAGATTTTATTGACTGAATATGTTCAAGAATGCTTGAGAGTTTATGGCACATTGAGATAGAAGCTAAAGAGTGGGGAACATCTCAAAAATAGATTATATGCACTTGTCTAACATTTTAAAAGTCGAAATGTTCCATGTATAGGGATTGGAATTCATATGACCGTTCTCATCCTTTATGGGGAATATGTATATCTTATTTAGAGTGGATTCTGTGCCACGATGGACTGATGCCATAGCAACTCCAATAAATGGCAAGAAAATTTGTGCAAAAATTTATCAAACGACTATTCAATTGATTTGGAGTGCCACAAGCGATAATAAGTAATGGAGAAGCACATTTTTGTAATAAATCTTTTGACGCTCTATTGAAAAGATATGGAGTTAACCATTATGTAGCCACTTCATACCACCCGTAGATAAGAAAACAAGTGGAATTCATGAACCGTAACGTAAAATGAATATTTGAGAAGACGATAAATAGTTCAAGGAAGGATTGAGCATTGAATTGGATTATACTATATATACCTATCAAACTACCTATAAAACTCCAATAAGCACAACAACATTTAGGCTTGTGTATTGTAAGGCTTGTCATCTACACAGGGAATTAGATCATAGGGCATACTGGGTGATGAAAGCCTTAAACTTTAATTGAAAGTAAGCAGGTGAGTGAAAAATTTTATAACTAAATGAACTGAATGAACTTCTCTTGAATGCATATGAGAATGTCAAGCTATACAAAGAAAAAGTAAAGAAGAAGTGACCCAAGTATTTGCACATAAAGCTTTAGAATTAGAAAATTAAATTATGGAAACCTTCAAAGGGAATAGACAAAGATTCAAACTGTATATTGGAGGAGTAATTTTGCAACAAAAGGAAGTAATTTCTTTCTTTTCAAATCATTCAAAAGGTTCATATTATGAAAGGTCAAGCTAAAGACTTTAACTTAGCAATTTTATGTAGTTAGGTTTTCTTGAATTATAATATTTAGGGATTTATTTTTTCATGTTTTGTAGTGGTTTAGATTGTTAATTTTCTTGTTATGGAAGTTACTACAAGTTAGGGAACAAGTTTCAGCGAGTTACATGAAGAAAAAACAAAGAAACGAGATTGGAGCATGATCGTACCTAGTGGTAACCATGCCCAATGTAACATCCCGTCATCGATGGGAAGGTTATATTGGTAAATTAGGACAGGATAGATCAGATTGATTGTGGTTATATCAATTATTTCATTGGTGAAACCATTTGAATAATGTACAATGTTGATAAGTGAATTGAATCTATAATAAGGATTAAGAAATCCAAGGTAATGACAATGAGTCGAGTTGATTACTATCGAGGTTATTAGAATCTTATAAGATTAGTGTTTTAATACTAAAGTGGAGGTAATCTGATAAGTAACAAATGAAATGCTTCGTAATGTATCGCCTCGACCAAAATGAATAAATGGAGATAAAGGTAAATGGGGAAACTAAATTCGTGATTAAATGACCTCTATGTGATTGTGGTGTTAATAGATGGATAAGACAGTTTAAAACCAAAAGAGATGATTTGGATTTGTTAGGTGTTACATGGGCAGGATTAGGAAATATTGTTATAATTTGGTATATGTATTATTGATATCGAAAGTGAAGAATTGCGAGTAATCTTGAGGAATCAGTTATGATAGTGTAAAGATTGAGAAAGGAAAAAGAGTGATCGATTGTATTGATTCAGTATATTTGACAGGAATTGGTCATGTAGTGAAATAAGTGGAATACAGTATATAGTGATTGAAACAATTCCCCTGTTTCTCGGATCAATCGTATATGAAATTTCGAGGACGAAATTTTTATTAGGAGGGGAGAATTGTAACATCCCGTCATCGATGGGAAGGTTATATTGGTAAATTGGGACGGGATAGGATTTTACCGCATAATATCGACTGAACATTCATTTGGCCTCTAATTGTAGAGGATTGAGTCATTTGGCACGTGCACTGATAGGTACATGCATTCATGACTTTTCCCGACATTTAATTGTGATACGCTTTTGAATTGTGAAATTGTGAATAATTAGGTTTGTTTTTGGATTATGGAGAATTGTGGAATAATTTGGATGGAAAATTGGATAGGAAATGTTTTAGAGTAATTTCTAATTGGTAGTGACTCTTCGGAAAATTTTCTGAAAATTCGGGAGAAAATGTCCGGACTGGAATTTTTCTGAGTGGCGGACCAATTGACTGGATAGTATCGAAATAATTGTTCAATGGCTATGGGAATTTAGAAATATGATTTTTAGAATTGATATGTTGAGCCATTGAAATTTGGAGACGAATTGGACTAGAAATGATTGTGAATCGAGAAAGAGAATTGAGGATAAAGACAAGAGGTTTAAGTGTTTAACCTTTAAATATTTGAGGTTTGAAATTGGCAGAGAAAAAATTTGTTTTTTCTGCTAGGGCACGATTCCTTCTTCTCTCCCTTTGGTGATTTCGATCTTTCTTTGAGATCTTTGCTTGCCCTTCTTTGAGGTTGATGAATGGTTAGAATCGTTGAGAGAGTGATGATTTTTAAGAGTTAAGAAGTTCATCGTGGGTGCTAGAGAAAGGGGAAAGAGTTGGAGAAATTTCAGAGATCGGAGGTTTTGAGCTTGATTTGGTAAGTGTTTTGGTTTAATGTTGTTTATTATTGTGTTAAATGCATTCATGGGTTTAAATATGAAAGATTGTGGTAGTTGGTTGTGGGTTATGGTTGATTAGAGAGAGAAAAATGGCGAAAATCGATCGGAGAAGATGACCGCGATTCGCACGTCGCGACGTGCGCGAAGCCTCGCCGCAGCGAATTAACATTTAATTCGTCACGGCGAGCGGGATGGAAGACGTCGCGGTGAGCTCAGAAACGTTGGACGCCGCGGCGAGCTCCTCTCGACGTCGCGGTGAACACAAGTCTTTCGCGCCGCGATGAGTCTTCTCCCATGCGTCGCGGCAAGCCCCAAGAGAGATGTTCGCCGCGACGAACAACCTCACACATTGCGGCGAGCACCTTCATACGCCGCGGCGAACGGCTTGAGGTCGCGGCGAGGGATGAATTTTTTATTTGATTTAATGTGATTTTTGAGGCATAACTTATGGAGTAGACCTCCTATTGAGGTGATGTTTGATTCGTTATGAACTAGAGAACGAGGTCTACAATTGAGGAAAGGAAAGAAAGTCTGAATTCAGGTTTCAGTGAAAGGCAATTAAGAATGTAATTGTAATTGCAACCTAAGGATGGTTTCTGATAATTGGGTCATAATTGTGAGAATTATGAATGCGAATTCAATACAATTGGAGTCTTCAATAGGTGAATTTGATCTAGTTCCAATGATATCGGTTTTGAGATTTTTGTGAGATTAGTCTAGTGTATGAATTGGAAAATGGAACTAAACAGTAGAAATGAATCTGGTGGAGCTCTATAATATGTTATTGAATTGGAACCAGTCATCATTGGTAAATTGAGTGAAAAGTTGGAAATTTGCGAAAGAAAGTGAAATTGGGAAAATTACTGGGAAAGTTATGAATAGGCACAGTACATCTTTTTAATTAAGTCATATGCATCATTAAATTATTTCTGACTGTGCATTTTAGTAATTGGAAATTAATTGATTGTTATAGAGGCTCCGATGGAACGACGGTTCCACGGATATTGCTGAGCCTTCCAGGAAGGTAGCTCGGAAGTTCAGGTGAGTAACCTAGTTGGTTCCTCAATATTTGTGTGTTTAATTTCGCATTTATGCCATGTGGATGAAATGGAGGTTACGTGATTGATTTGATTTGGGATCGGACCAAGGTGTCCGAAGGATCGATAATTTGTCATTGAAGTGTTAAATGTGTGAAATTGAATGTACTTTTGGCATGTGAAATTAGCAATTGGGGTATGTGCATTGCATGCATAAAAGTATGATCGAGATAAAGCGATTGTGACCGAGCGACCATTGTATCGTGGGCATATCACGCCTAACGTATATGAGAGCTTTAAGCTCAACGCACAGACCTCGGGTCCAGCGTATTGAGCCTCGAGCTCGATGTATCGAGGCTTCAGCTTAATGTTTTCGAGCCACTGCTCAACGCAATGTGCGTCGCCATCGGGGACAGCCAAGTAGCAGTCACAACAACGAAAAGAAAATGAAAGTGTTACATGCATCACATATGTATATGATTGACTGTGAAATGTGAATAATGAAATTGTTGGTACCCGATCCGAAAACCGGATCCCAACCGAAAAAGCAGAACGAAGGAAACGAAAGCAAATGAAAACGGAAATTTTGCATCAAAATTTCGAATCGTAAACAAAACGAAAGCTAGCGAAACAAAAAACGAAAGTACCGAAGCAAAACGAAGCGGAATCGATACTTAACAAAACGGATAACAAAGAGAATAGAACGAAATCGAATCATAAGGCAGGGATAAACATAATAATCAATCAAACGAAAGCAGAAACAAACACTTATACAAAGCGGATCCGACATCCGAGCGGAAATTTCGCAACGAAATTTCGAATCGGAAACAATCGATACTTAACAGACGGAGCCAACATCCGAGAACAATCAAGAACACAGAAACGCATTCGCGTTGGGAACCTAGACTATCCAAACCCGGTATAATTTTTTTTCTTTCTCTTATTCATTCCCTTTTTCTTTACTCAATCACATTCAAACCATACAATTTTCTTTTTGGAAATTTATCCTCATATAACACTCAATTCATACAATTTGTCTTAATCACGCAAATCTCATCTTTACCAAACTAACTTCTTAATTCTTATTCTTATCTTAACCCGATTTTTACCAAAAATCGGACAACATGACGGCTGTATTTTGACAGCCCATAAAATTCCTGCAAAGGCAAAACACTTCTAATATCTCAACCCAACAACACAAATCAACATCGGACCTCCCGTCCGGAATCCGAAACACCAGCAGAAACGCACATCTAAACCTAATACTTCAAAAATCCTCAATCGATCATATAAAATCTCAATCAATCCCAACCACATTCAATATCTCAAATCCATATACAAAATCCACATTCAATATCCAATTACATACATAAAGCATAATCATACTCAGCTATGATCATAAAATCAATATCCAAGTCTCGAATTCATATACAAGTTCAGAAATCACTTACAATCCCATAACTCATTTCCATACACAAATTCATATGCATATCCATACGAAAATCCAAGTTACTCAAAATCTAACTTTTACAGATTACAAAACATATAAATATCGAAGCCGCGTCTTGACCATCTTTCATCCAATCTCCGCTTCGAATACGGAGATGAGGATGAAAGAAGCGGGTGAGCTTCGAAGCTTCGTGGGTAACATATTTATAAACTGAATAATAAGCGAAATCATTTTCATCACTTTTAGCCAAAAGGCTTATCTTTTCAAACTTTGCAAACCTTTCCCATTCGAAATTTTATCGAAAAACTCATTTTCAAACTTTTCAAAACATTCATAAACCTTCATCAACATTTTCTAAGATTATTCTCAACATCTTCATTTATTTCAAAACATTCATAAACAGTTTCCGAAATTTCATGATTAAAAATTCACTTTCATTTCTCAAGTTCTCAAACTTTCCACAAATCATGCAAAATTTCAACATGAATGCATCACATGAGAGAAATTTCACATACATAAACAAAATAAAAATCACATAACATAACAGAATGGTTTGGTTTGGCCCTAACAGACGTCTTCGCACATTCCCTCATAGCGGTCATGTGCGGTTTGTGAATGAGGGAGTCCAAATCGAACTCCTAAGCCATTTAATGGCGTGAGGAGAGAAGGCTATCGGAGGAGGCAAAGGTAATCGACTCTACTGGAGGGACTGACTAAACCCATACAATTCACATATTCATGCTTAAAACAAGCGATTGCCGAGAAGGCACTTTTCGAAATTTCACATTTTCATGTCGTGTCTTACTAGACACGTTACATTCACTAAGCACATGATTTCATATGTCATATTGCAAAAATACAGATTCACCAATCAATTTCTTACAAATTCACAATCACTCATCAAACAAGTATGCAACACAAAATAGATAACAACTTTATCAATTCCTTTGAAACATAATTCTCACACATTTAAAATCATATTACACATTTCTCATCCAAAATTTAAACCACAATTTTCACCTTTTATTCAAAACAGTAAAAAATCACTAATCATTTTAATTTCTTAAATCGATTTCCAAAAGCATTTCTCTCCTTGATTTTCCAAAAACATAAATAACAATTTCTTTAAATAATTGAACATAATGAATAGCAATTTCTTAAATCAATTTCCAAAATCCTTAGAAACAATAAATCTAACTTTTGTAATAATTTTCGTAATTCGGACATACGAAATCTATCAATATTTAAAACCTTTGAAAACTTTCAAATTGAAAGTTTCAATTTCTCATGAACATATAACAAAATTCTAAAGTTATTCCAAAAGCAAGGAATGTCATCAAACGAAAATCAAGCAGTTACATAAACGATATTTTATACTTAATTCCCAAAGCATTTGAAATCATAGTTTTCCTACTTTCCAAAACAAATGAAATCATGATTTTTCATACACTTTTCAAAACAACATTTTATACCTATTTCAAAACATTTAGAAATCATAATTTTTTCAATCATTTTCATAAGCAATATTTTATAACAAATTCGAAAACATTCTAAAATTTGAATTTTTTTCTTTATAACACTTCGAAATGTATTCGGAAATCCTTATTTTCAAACCAGTCGAAATCAATACCAAAATCCGATACTTTCTTTCTTTCACTTTCTTTATTTTTCAAAACACAAATTTAGCTTGTAAATCAAACAAATCCCATTTATAATTTCCAAAATTTCTAAATTCCATCATTTTTCAAGCATATCAATCCAAAGGATTTTTAAACCTCAAGGTCAATGAATTCATTAATTTCTCATTCAAAACTAAGAAAGTAACAATTTAAGTAAATAACTTTTAAAAAATCAATTCTCTTCTTGATTTTCAAAACATGATTGCTTGAAATAATTCAAACATAATAAATAATAATTTCTTACATACCTTTTTTTAAACCATATTTTCCTCAAATTCTTCAATTTTTCAAACTTTTTCCTCAAATCTTTCCCAAACAATAAATTTAAAACATAGACTAAATTTCTTAAAGCATTTCTTAAATCATTCCAAGACAATAATTTAATCATAACGATTTGAACAATATACATCAAATAATTTGAAAACAACGCAAATAACCATCACATGATTTTATCAAATTCTCCGAAACAAAGATAATAATATTTTCAAACATTCGAATCACAACGAATTTAACGATTCGTAAACCATTCCCAAATCAAAATTCGAAAACACTACTTATAACATTTTTCCTTTCTTGAATTTTCAAAATCACATAATGAACTTATAATTCAATAAATAAATATATTACCCACCTTATTTCCATGCTAGGAACTTGATCCACACTTCAATTTCTCCAAAGCTCCCATCTTTCCTCCAATTAAAATTTCCCTAAGCCAATTCCACCCAAATTCAACATCATAAATCATATAAATCTCAAAATTTACTTAGGAATTCATCAATTCATCATATTTCCAAGCTTTCTAAAGTATCAATTTACAAAAACCCCAAATTCCAAACTTTGACATAAACCCTAAATTCATAAAATCAACATAATCATAGCCTATTCTCTTCAATTAACCTTAGACAACCGAAATTCATAACCTTTCCAAGCCATCTAATACAATAAACTCATCAAAAAATTACAAACTCAACTTTCTCTCTCTTACCATTTTCTCCACCATTTTCGGATTTATTGAGCTCCAAGCCAAGCTTCCTTCTTCTTCCATGTCTTCCTCTTGAAATAAAAACGAAAATCATCTTGGAAGCTCAAAAGTTTCGAAATCTCCATCACCGAAATCATCTTTCTCCATTTTCTCTTCTTATTTCTCTTCTTCTTTCTTCTCCAACGTTTCTTCTTTCATTTTCTAGAACAAACGAGCTTCTTCCTCTGCAAAAACGACTATCCCTTTAATGTGTAGTGCCACCTCATTAAAATAGTAGATAAATGACCATATTGCCCCTTCTTTTAAGCAATATTCCACCATTGCCCTGCTGGGATTTTGAAAAACTGACTACTTGCGTCCTGTTTTCAAGCATCTAAACGAAATAATTTGGATAAACTTTCTTCTTGAAAATTGTTCCTCTAGATCATACGAATCCAACGCAACTGACGGCGCTCAATTCGGATTTAAAACGAAGAAGTTATAAGCAAAATACTATCGCACCTGCACAAAATCCGAGACTGAACATAAACCCATCTTAATTCCAGAAATTAACAATCTTAGGGATGAGATTAAATTTCGATCCCTTCACAAGCGTTGTAGCCCTATATCTAAATTTTATTTTCCCTCAAGAATCAACTCAATCGGAGTTGTACAGCTCCCGAAATTCGCAAAATGCTGAACCATGTTCAGAAAATTATCCAACTTATAACCTATAACCAAATCTCCTACTTTGGTTCAATCAATCTCTTTCCATTTAATCTCCTAAAAATCATAATTCTTCAAGAAAATGAAATTAATTGTCTTAGGAATCCAATGCTTCGAGAATCAAATCAATCGGATGTCGGACGAAGGAATTATAAGCAAAAGATTACAAAAGGAATCGGATTAAAAACAAAGTAACGGAACTTCAAAACCGAACTTTTCAAAAATCATATCTCTCGATCCAGAACTCAGAATTTGACAAATTTGTTGTCAATAAAAAGATAAAAGGAAGCTCTAAAACTTCCCTGAAGAACTCAAAATCAAATTAGGTCTCGAAAGAGGTCAAAACCTCAATCAAAGATTCTGTCCAAAACAGCTTTTCCTAAACGACTTCCAATTTTTAATCGCTCATAACTCCATGCCCCGATATTGAAAAATTTCAAACTTTATATCAATGGAAAGATAAAAACATCATATAAAACTTTCATGAAGACCACTTACTCTAATTCAAACTAAATCTGTATGACGAGTGGCCTCGAAGCATAGAACACATAAATCTATACTTAATAGCATTTTCAAAACAAAGCATATCTTCAGAAATTCATATCTCTCAATCTCGACATCGAAAAATAGCAAACTTTATGTCCACAAAAAGCTCTCGACAGAGGTTACAATTTTCATGTTGATCATTTTCTCGAATTTTGCCTAAATCAAAAAGTCAACTTTTTCTTCAAAAAGTCAAACTCTAAGCGAACTTTGACTGATCATAACTCTTACTTCCGATATCGAAAAATATCAAACTTTATGGCTACAGAAAGCTCTTGACATAAACTACAAGTTTCAGAAGACAATATTCTCAAATTTTGCCTCAAACAAAAGTCAACTCTCAAGTCAAACTTTCTATCTCCAAAGTCAACTTTCTTAATTTTTTCAAATTCTCTCTCTTTCTCTTTATTTCTTGATTTTCTACTAACTTTTCAATCAATTCATTAAGCTTAAACTTTCATAACCCATACAAATCTCCACAATTATCAAATACATTGAAAACTCATAATTCTTTTCTCAAAATTTCCTTAAAGCATAATTTCATCTATAACATAATACTTAAACAAAACACTCATTCAATTTCATTTACTATTTCTAAATTCCAATTAAAGATCGGGGTCCAACAGAAATTGCATGTGATATTTCTGTAAATGCTATTGTGTGATTATGTGATATTTGGGAAATTGATTATATATGCATAAATTGAGTGAACCATCGATGATGGTTCTCATTGAGTTTGCAAAATCACCCAACATTGCAATTATTTTCAGACATTCAGAGTACCCCGTTAGACAAGCGGGAGTAAGTACTGCAAGAGTGACAGAGTTTGAAGTCGGGATCGGTTTCGTATCTGCATTTGAGTCATTCTGATTTATATGTGTAAATGTTATTGTATTGGGCCCAATTTGGCTATGATTATATGTATATGAACTGATTTGAGTCTTGAAGTAGTATTTGATTGAAAATGTTTCATATTATGCCCAAATTGTTTAATGATTTCTGACTTTCGTTTGTTTCAAAAGTACAAAATTATTTTACTAAATTTACGAGCAATTTGAGTGTTATGACGCCCTCGTGTGGGCGGCACGCAGATATCACCGAAGATGTCGGGTTCGGGTCTCACGGGAGTGGGGTGCTACACCCAAGATATGGAAAATGTCCCCAAAACGCATTTTACCCCTCCTCCAATCCTAATCCTTTATATTCATTTTTTTTTGTCAACCTACTTTGTCTCTCTAAAACAAAGTAGCCCCTCTCAAACTCTCTCACATCTCTCTTTATTTTCCTTAGAGTTTTCACTTCTTTCTTGCTTCTTTCACCTAGATAAACATTCCTTTTATACATATCTAGTAATTTCCTTAAAAACATCAAATCTTTAGATTTTTTTTACAAGATTTTGTTTAATGCTTCTCTCTTTCTTTATTGGGTGTTTTTGATGTAGTTTTGTTTGTTCTTGGTTAATTTTATAGGTACGTGCTCATTCATAAGTCCAAGAATCAAACAAAGGGCTAAACACTCACAACCGAAATGAAAACTTCAAGTTTCAAGGAAGGGTACACGTGAAAGGGCTATAGATTTTGGAGCACCTTTTTCTATTTCCTCATAAAAAGAAGGTATATGATTCCAAACTCTTCACTCTAGAGTTGTCAGTTCACCCAGATACATTGATTTTGAAATTTTAGAAAATCTAAGGTTGAAAGATAAAATTAAGACATTGAGTAATTAAATTCAACGAGACAAATTTATTCATTTTGATTATGTTGTGTGTACGGAATTAACCCTCAAATTTTATACTACTTAATAATTTGAGTAGTAAATTTTGGATAAATTTTGGTTTTGATTAAAAGGTCACCCATATAATTTGAATTATGAAATTATAGAAGAAATTGGTGGATTTCCTAGGTCAAACATAATTGAAAAATAAGATAACTTTTTGTGCTAAGCAATATTATGAGCAATTGACAGGGTTGGATAATTATGTTGTGAACAATGCCTATAATAATGTCATTCTTAGTCCTGAGCATCTATTACTACATAAATTTATATATCATATTGTGTTTAATAAATTTGAAAATAAAATTATTTCTATTAAATACTTATTCATATTATGGTGCATGGATAATAATGTTAATGTATGTACTTCAACCTATACTTTTAATACTATAGCTACTTCTCTTAAAAAGAAAGTAGTCATCTTGGCATAGGTTATCTTGCTACTACGCTTCCTGTTTATGATGGTGTAGATGTTGATGGACTGAATATTGTTTTCCTGAGTTTCTTAATCACACTCACTTAAGGAGAGTTGAGATCTTGGCAATCCATCATGGAACTTCGCTATATCAGTTCCAAAACTTATGTGAAATATAGGACAGAACAAGCTAGTTTTAGTTTCATGTCAGTGCAGTAGCAAATAGAGGTCTTGATAGTTGAAGAAACAGAGTATGATGAAGAGGAAGGCTAGGAGAAAGTATTCAATTTGGTTTCCGAAAACAATATGCTTATGACAGAATACATGAACACCATGGAGGCGCAAATGAAGGAGATAACTACAAAGACAACAACACAACACCAAAAAGATTCTGATGTACTTCTCTACCCAAGGTGTTTAAATTCCTTCACCTACACCGTCACTGTCTTAATCTCTATAAATGATTTCTTGCTCTAAACTTTTTGTTATTTGTTGATTATTTTTATGTATGTTGTCTATTTTCTCACATTGAGGAAAATGTGTTGTTCAAATGTAGGGAGGTTTATGCATTAACATGTCATATATGTGTGAATTTTGCATATCACAATGTTTTAGTTTTTTTATTAGGATGACATTGTGCGAACATTTTGTTGTATATGTATGCTTTGTGTGAATGGGTCAATGGCAAGAAGAATTACTTTATCTTTGAACATGGTCGTTTAATTTGTAAAAACATAATGACTTATAAATTTTATGTTTTAAGTATCTTTGGATGACTATAAATGTTAATTAAGATCTGACACCTATTTTGTTTACTTAGGAAATTGGTAGTATACATTTATAAATATAAGTCAATGGAATTAATTAGCATCATTAGTAACCATTCATTAAGATGATTAACTAAAAAGAAATAAGATAAGTTAAGAAATTAAAAAAAAGAAAAAAGTGCATTAAATATATTGGTATTCTGATGGCCCTTTTGGAAAATTTGGGTTAAGAATAGAGCTAGTGGCCAGTTAAGAATGTGATATATTTGAGTAACCCGGGCATTCATGACAAAATGTTTGTGTTCACATAAAAGACATAGAATGACATTCCAACCAATCTAAATAATAAAAAAATGTGATCTAGTTAAATAATTGGGAGACATTCATGATAAGAAAGAAAGCAGAAAAATGGTGTTTCAATAAATAAAACCTACTGATATTTGAAAATAGAATATATTTTGACGAAAGGATACTTATTGATTGTTGTATTTTCATTGATTACTAATTATAAATGTATATGTACAAGTGGCATAGGAGAATGAATAAGGTGCTAATATTTTGATTGATATGTATATTCAATTCAAAGTACTCAATCATGAAAGGAATAGGTTAGTATGTTGGCACATTTTGAATGATTGATGTTTGTGGTTAAATTGAATATATAAGATTTGACATCGTTGTCTCATTATTGCATGTTGCATAAATGAGTTATTATTTGATGTTATATTGGTTTGTTTGTTTGTATTTTTGTCTTTGTTTGAGGACAAGAAAAAGTTTAAATGTATAGATGTTGACAGGTATAAATCATACTATGTTTTGATAGATGTTTCGTGCTTTTAAGTGTTTATTAGATTATTATCGTACTACAGGTTTATAATAGTGTTATTGTGTTTGTTTGTTTATAATTTAAGTGTTTGTGTGGTTTAGAGCATGAATTCAATCTTAATTTTATGTTTTAAGAAGTGTTTAATATGTTTGTAAGTGATGGAAATCAAGAAAATGAAGAACAAAGAAGATGGAGGAAGTTGGAAGTAGGACATGATCATGCATGGCTTGCATGGTCTCTGGCATGATTGTGTTAGAGAGGAAAATCAGTGGAGCACGATCTTGCTAAAGAGTTTCCAGGAGAAAAATTTTTCATATAGTCAAGATTTGGGCTATTTATAGAACTAAACAAAGTGGAAAAACCTTAGACACGACACCAAAACCCTAAACAGTATATAAGAATATGAAACACATAAAAAATAGCAACAGCCACAGTGAAAAGTCAATCAAAAGTGGTAGATCAAGAAGAACATATAGGAATTCTAGCTTTCCAATCAAGACCCTAATTTCATATTAGGATTTATTCTAGAATTATTTTGTGAATTTTAATTAATGTTGATTTCAATACATATTGGATGTTTATGATAATTATTCATACTTAAACTTGATAACAAATTAAGAGAGCAAGTCAAAAGTAATTAGTGTTAGATTGTACAATGAGAGTTGGTAGTTTAATAGACCCACAATTATCAAATTGACAATAATTCGAAAAGAGATCTTATTTAAGAAATTAATTATCCAATAGATAGCTTCAAATATAATTGAATAAGTTAGGGAAAGTTTTGTTAATCGAGAGATTGCCAATCTGGAAATTTTGAATTTAATTAGATTTAATTGATTAGATCTTGCGATAGTAATCAAGACCTTAGGATGTAACATCCCTTCCCCATATTAAGGGTTAGAATCTAGATTTCAAATGGAGAGAATAGCAATGTGAGAGTTAGGAAAAAATTTGCATTTCATACCAGCAGCATGTCAGCATACATGTATGTGAATTTGAATCTTTGCACATACAAAACTAAGGGTACATGTATTCATTGAAAACTTCTAGGTATGATTGTTTTAAATGTGATTTTATTGAAAATTAGAAGCATAGAGAGTTGAAAGAGTGATCTTGGTATAAGTTGTGATAAGGAAAGATTTGGAAACAAAATTGGTGGTTGATTTGGAAAATGTTCACTGAGTGTGCTTCGGTGTGCTAGCCATAACTTTTTCTCTAATTATCCAAACGAGATGTTTCTTTGCTTGGATTAAAATAGAAACATATGGCTACATTTTTTATTGAGATATTGAATTTCAATTCTATCTCTAAAAGTCACAAAATTTTCCATAAAGTGAGAACTGAGTGTAGTACTTTGGTGGATGAATGTAAAATTTATCATTGGACATTAAGGGAAATATTGGGATTGATCTAGATAGATTTTGGCAACATTGCCTTCATCAAAGTTGTATCTATTGAAGTCCTCTTTCATACCAACTAAAAAAATCTAAATCTGATATCTGCAGACAAAGTTATGCTAATTGTAAAACATCTTCTGTGTTACTGTTCATAAACTTCTTATGGGTTACTGTTCATCTTATATCTTCTGTTCCATTTTTGATCCTTTAGAAGATGGATTTTGTCTTCTAAGTCTTGATAAAAGTTGTAGATATTGAATTCCTCTTTCAAACCATATAAAGAAAACCTAAATCCTATATTTTTAAAGAAAGTTATGACAATTATAAAACATCTTCTGTGTTACTATTCATAAACTTCTTTTGGGTTACTATTCATCTTATATCTTTTGTTTCATTTTTAATCCTTCAGAAGATGAAATTTTTCTTTGACGCCTTCATTAAAGTTGTAGCTATTGAATTTCTTTTTCACACCATCCAAGGAAAACCTAAATCCAATAGCTATAGAGAAATTTATGCCAATTGTAAAACATCTTCTATGTTATTATTCATAAACTTCTTCTGGGTTACTGTTCATCTTATATCTTCTGTTCCATTTTTGATCCTTTAGAAGATGAATTTTGTCTTCTAGGTCTTAATGAAAGTTGTAGATATTGAATTCCTATTTCAAACCATATAAAGAAAACCTAAATCCTATATTTTTAAAGAAGGTTATGACAATTATAAAACATCTTCTGTGTTACTATTCGTAAACTTCTTCTGGGTTACTGTTCATCTTATATATTCTGTTCCATTTTTGATCCTTCAGAAGATGGAATTTTTCTTTGAGGCCTTCATTAAAGTTGTAGCTCTTGAATTTCACTTTAACACCATCTAAGGAAAATCTAAATCCGATAGCTGTAGAGAAATTTATGCCAATTGTAAAAAACAACTTCTATGTTATTGTTCATAAACTTCTTTTGAGTTACTGTTCATCTTATATCTTCTGTTCCATTTTTTATCCTTCAGAAGATAGAATTTATCCTTGAGATATTCATGAATTTTGTGAAGTAAATCACACGTTAGTACAATGCTTATAATACGATAGTGAATACACGAGAAGGGGGGTTGAATTGTGTATTTCCCTTTTTGAAAACTCTTCAAAAACTGTTTCGTTAAAAAAAAGTTCTTTTACAGAAATTTCAGTACGTTCCAGCCAATCAAAACTTTAAAAACTTGTTTCAGAAATTAAGTAATAACAAAACTTTGAACTTTAAGAGATATAGAGTAGAGAGAAGTTGACACAGCAATTTTAACCTGGTTCACCCCAAACCGTGGGCTACGTCCAGTCCTTAGAGTTCTTTCTGAGATTTCACTATCTCTTCAAAGTATACAAGTATGCTTTCCGAGCCTCTTCAGGTCTCTACACTCAGTATTCTTTCACTCTTAGCCTCTGCAGGCTATCTGTACTACTTTCTTACAAAAGTATTTGAAACTTGTTACAGTAAACACTAACTCTCAGCTAATTTGCACAATGTTCACTTTCGCTAATTTTGGCTAACTTTTGCTAACTTTTCAATCTTAGACTTTGACTCATATTTATAGCCTTCGTCTGCAACTGCTTTTTGATTCTTGAATCTTGATTCTTGTTTCTTGAATCTTGAAAGAGCAGTTAATCGATTGAGTTACAGAACCTTTCGAATCGACTCTTGCGCCTTTTTTGAATTCTGCGTCTGCTTTTCTCCGTCTATATTTTTGCGTCTGCGTCTGCGTCTTCTTTTTGCGTCTGCGTCTACTTTTCACTTTGCGTCTGCATCTGCGTCTCTATTTTAATTTAAATGCTCAGATCCAATGCATGTTTTTTCTTTGCGTCTGCGTCTGCATTCTTCTCAAATGCTTTTCAATCTTTTTATGTATTTCTTCGTATTTCTTATAACTTCGTCTGTCTTTTAACTTCGTCTGTATTTCTTCATCTTTCTTTTACCTTCGTCTTCGTCTGTGTTTTATTCTCCGTCTGTCTGTTTTCTATTTTGTGTCTGCTTTTACTACTTCTTTGTTATTCATCAAAATAATATATATGTAAAGTCATTTTGACTTAACAATCTCCCCCTTTTTGATGGTAACAAATTATACATATAAAAAGAAAACAAAATACAATGTTTTTAAAAAAACTTATCTTCAAAAAATCTTCTTTCTCTTCTTCCTTTCTTTTCTTCGTGTCCTTCAATGACACACGACAATGACTCTTCAGCAGTTCTGTCATCATCTTCTTCAAATCATTCATTGTCTTCTTTATCTCGTTGACTTCTCCGCGTAATTTGCTGATTTCAGCTTGTGAGTCTAACGGTGAGGAGGATTGATCATTATCTTCTGAGGGTGCAGTGAATGCAATTGTTGTAGCATATGCGTCCGAGGAGGGAATGTAGTCATCAACAACCTCAAAACTTGGTGGATGAACAAATACATTAGATTCAGGAAGATCTAAATCAAAAGGAGCAGGTAGCATTAGCAACTGTCTTCCTTGCAGGGGTATAGCTTCAGCTTCAATAGACAGTGTATTAGATAAAGGCCTAATACGCAAAACTGTCTGGATAAGGAGCTCAATAAACGTCCCTATTATTATTCTTCCCCCTACTGGACAGTCTTCATTCTTATCCGTGTAGCTACAACTAGCTCCATCTTTATTCTCCTTAGAAGCGCATGCTTCATCAATTTTACGCACTTCTTCTTCAATTTGTTCTGCGGACAGATCATCACTGATTTCTTCAGGATATAGCTTTGACTTCCCCTTATTCAGATCCAAAGGATATCTTGGCTGAATATTCGGTACAACCTTTATTTCTTTCTTCTCTGTGATTCGATAAATAATACACGGTTTGCTGGACATTTTTGTAGGATATGGCTTTGTAGCAGCATCCCTCAAGACATCATAGAAAGTATTTTCATCTTCATTCAGTAAATGCCATGTTTCACTATTTATTTAAATAGGTTGTACAACAGCCATTATCTTCTTTCTTGGTTGATTACAAATAGCGATAGCAGTCCTCCTCTTGGTAACAACTTCAACCAATCTGATCTTCAACTTGTATCTTCTCAAAAGTTTGGAATAGTTGAATATAATCAAACCAGGTTCATCATTTTTCTCCTGTGGTACCTGAACCAAGTTTGGTTCTGCTATTGCCTCTGGTTGAGCTTCAATAGGATTCTCCTGAACCAGGCTTAACTCCTCTGGTTCTTCCTGTTGAGTAGTGGGAATATCCTGAACTTTGCTATGTTCAATTTCTTTTTCGTTTTGAGCAGTATTGAAGGTATCTTTCTTTCGACTAACTTCCCCAGCAGTGGACACACTCTTCTTTCGACTAATCTTCTTAGTCTTTTCTTCTGCTTTAGTCAGTCTCGAAGTTTTCTGCACTTGAGATTTTTCCTTCTCAGACTCCGACTTTCTTTTCTTCTCAGTCTCTTTAGCCTGTTTGGCTGAGTCTTCTTCTAAAATTGAGACTAGAGATCTTATTACTTTTTGTACTCGAGATCCAGATACTTCTTCTTGACTCTGCTCTCTGGCTCTTTTCTCTTCTTGTTGCCTCAGAGTCCGAATCCTCGATGATCTCCTTGCCTTCTTCGTAATTTCACCCAAAAGATTTTCTCCTTTTCTTTTCGGCGCACCTTCTTCTGTCCTCCAAACTGGACTCACTTTCCTTTGAGGACTTGCCTGTTTCATCAAAGGTCTACCCGATAATTTCCTTCTTTCATCTATCGGTAATCTCATACTTACTTGAGATTTAGAGTTTGTGGCGGGAGACTTCTTCTGTAACCGCTCCCCCTCAGTTCTAGCTTTCTTTGTAGACTCTGCTTCTACTTTCACCACAATCTTCAAGCCCATTCTTCTTATAGTATGTGAGTTAATGGTACTCTTGACAGATACCATCCTTCTGATTCCTCTGTGAAGAAGGACTCCGGATTCCTTAAAAATCCTGGTGAGTAGCATGTCGTAAGGATAACTGTTGGTATCCTTCATCCCTTTAACCATATAATGAAAAATAAAAAATGGTAGGTCTATTGAACGACGATTCAGCAGATAAAACGGACATTGCTCATCCAAGGTAGTCACGAGATGTCTTGACCTGGCTCTTGGTAAGATGCAATTAAACAAAATTGCATGTAGAACCCTATCCTTCGGGACCAGACTTGAATTCTTCCTCTCCCATGGTTCATTAGCTCCATATAACTGTTTTCTGACATCTTCTTCCTTCATACTAACCTTAGACATCCATCCGGCTTTGGTTGATAGGGTTTCTCCAACCGAAGAGCATTCAGTCACCTTCTCCACTAACTCCTTTGTCACAATAACAGTTATTCCATCTACTGTGGAGAAGATGGTGTTATCAACTAGTTGCGCATGTTTCCAAAAGTCATATACCTCGTCTGTATACACTGGTTCCCGTACCTGGAAAAAATTTCTCAACCCAGCTTCTACAATTTCTGGTTCAACATCCATAGCATCTCTCTTCAGAGATTCAAAGTCCACATGCCTTCCGAACATCATAGCTGGCTCCATTGCTTCTGATTTGAAACTGCTTCTGGTAGGATATTCTTCAAAAGTAAAGTTGTTTGCGAGAGTTTTTTAGGAGAGAGTCGAAACGTCTGGGAGTAAAAGTAATCGAAATGATTATAGTTTCAGACTACTCGAAGGGTCTTATCCGATGGGTTCTAGAATCGTTGGGATCCTCAAGGCTATCAAACTTTTCCCTCCAAAACTTCCTTGAGAGAGAAGTTACAGCTGTAAAGTACTGTTTCTGATGCCGTTAACTTTGACGGTCTTCTAGCCTGACTGATCATTCAACATAACCATGTTAAGGTTCCGTCTGATTTCTTTAAACCGATCTTCACTCAATGGTTTAGTGAAGATATCTGCCCATTGATACTCTGTTTCAACAAACTGTAGTGACACCACCTTCCTCTGAACGTAGTCTTTCAAGAAATGGTGTCTGACTTCGATATGCTTTACTCTCGAATGCTGTATCGGATTCTTTGACAGATTGATGGCACTGGTGTTGTGACAATAGATTGGGATCTCCTCTTCTTGAACTGAATAATCTTCTAGTTGATTTTTGATCCATAATGTTTGTGAACAACGACTGAGGCGATATATATACTCGGCCTTACCGTTGATAGAGCGATCGAGCTTTGTCTCTTGCTGACCAGAAACTAGGTTTACGCCAAGAAAGTGACATCCTCCACTAGTGCTCTTCCTCTCAATTCTATCTCGGCATAGTCCGCATCGCAATATCCGATTAACTGAAATCTTTACCTTTCTCAAACATTAAGCAAAGATCGGTAGTACTGCGAGATATCTCATAATCCTTTTAACAGAACAAAATGAGACTCTAGGATCTACCGAAACCTTGCACACAAGCATACACTGAATAAAATATCAGGTCTACTTGTCAGAAGATACAAGAAAGAACCGATCATCCTCTATATGTGGTTTGATCCACCTTCTTACCAAGTTCATCTTTCGGCAAAGGTTCAAGGATGCATTGGAGTTGCCATAGGCTTCACATTATTCATATCAAATTTACACAACAATTCTTTCACATACTTTTGTTGATGGATAAAGATTTTCTTTTCGGTTTGCTTAACTTGCAACCCAAGAAAGAACTTTAACTCACCCATCATAATCATTTCAAATTCATTTTTCATCAGACTCTCAAAACTCATACACAACTTCTTTTAAGTAACACCAAAAATGATATCATCGACATAGATTTGCACTAATATAAAATCATTCTCATAATTCTTTCTGAAAAGTGTTTTATCCACTGGATGAGAACTTCTATATTTCCAATCTCTTTTCAATTTGATAGTTTCTAGAATATCCTCAGTCTTGTCTACTTGAGTTCCTGATGATGGAGTTTCTGTTGTATCATCTAAATTCTTCGAAGGTCCTTCACTCTCCGTGTCATCTTCCTTACGGGTTTGAGAATGATCATCAAACTTGACATGGATGGTTTCCTCAACTGTCTTTGAGATAGAGTTATATACCCGAAAGGCCTTAGATGATGATGAGTAGCCTAAAAATATTCTTGAATAGGTCTTTGAGTCGAATTTATCCAAAAGCTCCTTTGTATTCAGAATAGAGCACTTGCACTCGAATGGATAAAAATAAGATATGTTTGGTCTCCTTCCATTCCATAACTCATAAGGAGTCTTCTTTAACACAGTCGCAATAAAGATTCTATTCGAATATAGCATCAGTATTCACAGCCTTCGCCTGAAGTACTTAAGAAGATTCATCTCATACAGCATAGTCCTTGCCATCTCTTGAATCGTCCTGTTCTTCCTTTCAACAACTCCATTCTATTGTGGGGTTCTAGAGGCTGAGAAATTGTGGGAAATTCCTTTCTCCTCACAGAATAATCTGAATTTCTCATTCTCAAACTCTCCACCATGGTCACTCCTAATACTGACTATAGATACTCCTTTTTCAATATGTAACTTTTTGGAAAGGGTCTTAAAACATTTAAAGGATTCATCTTTGTGTGACAAGAACAATATCCAACAAAATCTAGTAAAGTCATCAACAACAACAAGTCCATATTTCTTTCCGCCAAGACTTATTGTCCTAGTTGGACCAAATAAATCCATATGTAACAACCCTAAAGGTCTAGAAGATGTTACAAAATTTTAGAAGAAATAGATTTTTTAACTTGTTTTCCTTTCAAACAACTTTCACAGAAAAATTCTTTGTCAAAACTCATTTTTGGTAAGCCTCTTACCAAATCAAAATTTGTCAACTTTGAAATATGTTTAAAAGAGACATGACCTAGCTTTTTATGCCATATTAGTCTTTCTTCTTCAGAAGATAGAAAACATGAAATATTTTGATCTTGAAAATCTTCTAAATCAATTTTATAAAGATTATTTCTTCTCTTGGCAGAAAAGAATATAGATCCATCTTTGCTTCTGACTTCACAAAGATTTTGATTGAACGTGACTATGAAACTAGAATCACACAATTGACTAACACTTATCAAATTGTGCTTCAGACCATCAACAAACAGTACATTATCTATACATGCAAAGGAATCTTTACCTATCTTACCGATTCTAATTATCTTACCCTGCTGGTTGTCTCCGAAAGTCACCGATCCTCCCTTCTTATACTGAAGATCTAGGAACATAGACTTTCTTCCCTTCATATGTCGCGAGCAGCCACTGTCTAAATACCAACGGTGCTTATCGCATTTTCCAAGGAACGATATCTACAGGAGAAACTATTTTACTCTTTGGTACCATATTTTCTTGGGTCCTTTCTGGTTAGTAGTATGCATATAATGAGTTTTCTGATGCCTTTTCTTAAACTGTTGATGAAAACGTGTTTGATAATTCCCTTTATTTTGAGAAAGATGCTTCTTATTATAATGAGACTTATTATCTGAAAACCCTAATCAGGTTTTATCGTTCGGATGTCTACATTTTCCTAGCATCTCATTCAATCTCTTTGTACTCTCAATGAATGAAGCTAAATCAGATGAAAGACTTTTAATTCTAAGCTTTAACTAATTATTTCATCGGATCTATCTACAACTTTCTTTTTATCCTCTAGTTGTTTCTTTAAGCATGCATTTTCTCTCTCTATCTCATCTGTATGTTTAAGATTTTCTACACACTTCTTCTTTAACAGTTTGTACTATTTCAGAATAGCATGAGAATCTTCTAATAATTCTGAATAGGCTTCATGCAAGTTTTCGTATTCAGAAGTTACCTCATCATCACTTTCTTCCTCGGCTACAAGGCAGATATTAGCATGTTCAGATGACTTGAAATTTGTGTCTAACTCTGATGAATCTAGATCTTCCCATGTTTCCATCATGCTCTTCTTGCCTTCTCTACTCTTCTTTGTTTTCTTCTTTAGAGTAGGACATTTGGACTTGTAATGTCCAAGTTGATTACACTCGTAGCATATGATAGATGTCTTTTCTTCTTTGCCATCATCTTTGCTATTCTTCTTGAAGGGTTGACTTCCTTTGGACTTCTTCTTCCACATTCGTCTTATCTTCTAGGAAATGAATGATAATTTGTCATCTTCATCACTTGACTCCTGTTCTGATTCGCTTGAGTCATCATTCTTCGATTCTTCTATCTTTAATGCTTTTGATTACGTCCTCCTTCTTTGAGTCTTGTGATTCTTCTGTCCAGCCTTCAGTGCTATTGACTTTTCTCATTTAGGCTTGTCTTCAGCATCAAGCTCTACTTAATGAATCTTCAGTGATCCAAACAGCTCGTCAAGCTTTAGCACGCTCAAATCCTTCGCTTCCTACACCGCTGTAACTTTTGGTCTCCACCTCTTCGGAAGAATTCTTAAGATCTTTCTTACGTGATCCTAATTATTGTACGTTCTTTCGAGGGCTTTCAATCCATTGACAATTGTTTGAAATCTTCCAAACATTTGATCAATAGATTCTTCTTCCTTCATCTTGAAAAGCTCGTACTGGTGCACAAGAATGCTTATCTTGGATTCTTTGACTTGGTTCGTGCCTTCATGAGTGATAGACAGTGTATCCCACATCTCCTTCGCAGTGTCGCATCCGTGAACTTTGTTATATTCACTCCTGCTTAGGGCACACGTCAGGAAAAACTTTGCTTTAGAGTTGAACTGAATTCTCGCCTTTTGATCAGCCGTCCATCTGGTCCGTGGAATAGGATTTCCATCTTCATCCATTAGTGTATATGGTCCATTCTCTATTACATCCCAAAGGTCGACATAAGTAGATTCTATGAACAACCACATCCTATCTTTCCAGTAGTGATAATCTTCACCGTTGAATGCTGGAGGTCTAGTGACTGAGGCACCTTCTGCAATGTATATATGTGATTTTGCCATTATCTTTAATCCACACTTTACTACAGTGATCCTTGGATACCAAGCTCTGATACCAATTGAAGTAAATCATACGTTAGTACAATGCTTATAATACGATAGTGAATACACGAGAAGGGGGGGTTGAATTGTGTATTCGCCTTTTTGAAAACTCTTCAAAAACTGTTTCGTTAAAAAAAAGTTCTTTTACAGAAATTTCAGTACGTTCCAGTTAATCAAAACTTTAAAAACTTGATTCAAAAATTAAGCAATAACAAAACTTTGAACTTTAAGAGATATAGAGTAGAGAGAAGTTGACACAACGATTTTATCCTGGTTCACCCCAAACCGTGGGCTACGTCCAGTCCTCAGAGTTCTTTATGAGATTTCACTATCTCTTCAAAGTATACAAGTATTCTTTCCGAGCCTCTTCAGGTCTCTACACTCAGTATTCTTTCACTCTTAGCCTCTGCAGGCTATCTGTACTACTTTCTTACAAAAGTATTTGAAACTTGTTACAGTAAGCACTAACTCTCAGCTAATTTGCACAATGTTAACTTTCGCTAATTTTGGTTAACTTTTGCTAACTTTTCAATCTTAGACTTTGACTCATATTTATAGCCTTCGTCTGCAAGAATCGCTTGATTCTTGAATCTTGATTCTTGTTTCTTGAATCTTGAAGAAATAGTTAATCGATTGAGTTTTGTAACTAACTCGAATCGACTCTTGCGTCTTTTTTTAATTCGCTCGCCCGCTTTCTCCGTCTATATTTTTGCGTCTGCTCTGCGTCTTTTTTTTGCGCTCAGGTTCGCTTTTCACTTTAAGGCTCAGATCTGCGTCTGCGTCTTTGTTTTACTCTGCGTCTACGTCTGCGTCTGTGTTTTTCTTTGCGTCTGCGTCTGTACTTATCCGTCTGTTTTTCAATCTTTTTCTATATTTCTTCGTCTGTCTTATAACTTCGTCTGTATTTCTTCGTCTATATTTCTTCATCTGTCTTTTAACTTCGTCTTCGTCTGTGTTTTATTCTCCGTCCGTCTGTTTTCTATTTTGTTTATGCTTTTACTACTTCTTTGTTATTCACCAAAATCATATATATGTAAAGTCATTTTGACTTAACATGTTGTAGCTCTTGAAGTCCTATTTCACACCATCCAAAGAAAACCTAAATCCAATTTTTTTAGAGAAAGATATGCTAATTTTAAAATATCTTCTGTGTTACTGTTCGTAAACTTCTTCTGGGTTACTGTTCATCTTATATCTTCTGTTCCATTTTTTATCCTTCAAAAGATTGAATTTGTCTCTAAGGTCTCTTTAAAGTTGTAGCTCTTGAAGTCCACTTTCAAACCATCTAAAGAACACCCAAATCCGATATCTATAGAGAAAGTTATGGTTATTGTAAAACATCTTCTGTGTTATTGTTTGTAAACTTCTTCTAGGTTTCTGTTCATCTTATATCCTTTGTTCCATTTTTTATCCTTCAAAAGCTGGAATTTATCTTTGAGGTCTTCATTAAATTTGTATATGTTGAAGTTCTCTTTCACACCATCTAAAGAATGCCTAAATCCAATATCTATAGAGAAAGTTATGCTAATTGTAAAACATCTTCTCTGTTACTATTCATAAACTTCTTCTGGGTTACTATTTATCTTATATCTTTTGTTTCATTTTTTATCCTTTAGAAGATGGAATTTGTATTTGAGGTATTCATAGCTCTTTAAGTCCTCTTTCAAACCATCTAAAGAACTCCTAAATCTAAAATCTATAGAGAAAGTTATGAAAATTGTAATACATCTTTTGTGTTACTATTCATAAATTCTTTTGGTTCATTGCTCATCTTATATCTTCTATTTCATTTTTTATCCTCCAATAGATGGAATTTATCTTCTAGATCTTCATGAAAGTTGTAGGTCTTGAAGTTCTCTTTCAAACCGTCTAAAGAAAACCTAACTCCAATAACTCTAGATAAAGTTATACTAATTGTCCCACGATAAGTTCAATATGATTGAGGATAGAACCAGATTGGATTCTTTTGGCCATAACTTCTTCTCTAGACACTTAAATTACTTGATTCTTAATCCATTGGACTTGTAAAACATTTCTATACATTTCAACCAAAACTCGTAGAAATCTAAAATAAATTGAGAGAGATTGAGTGAAAAACGTGGGATGGGTACAGTGTGTGTGTTTTTAAATACTATGAACTGGTGTTATTCCACTGAACATATTTTAGTATTTTAATGATTTTTGGATCGGTAGAGCTCCAAATGAGATGATTCCTGATTTGTGGTGAACTATAGACATGGAGCTACAAATGGTATGAAGAAATTGAAATCTAATTCAGTTTCTTAGATGTTTAAATTTCGGATAGAATTTGTGTATAGTATACTGATTTGGGCAAAAGTAGTCTAAAAATGTTTGAAGTATATCTTTCGAATCACTGAGCCGAATTGAATAATTTTGATGTCATTAGAAACTTAACACAATGGGGGACATCTTTTAGAATAAAGTGTTATGTTAAAATGTTCAAGGGTACTGTTGGCAAGACACTTAAGTGTAAAGACGTAAGGCATAATTGGAAAGGCAAATGGGACAATTCTCAATCATTAAGGGCATAATTGGAAGAAAAAGCATTGTCTTGCTTATAAATGAAGAAGAAAAACGTGAATGGAAGGATAAGCAGAAGAGAACAACGAAAATGAGAGAAAAAGAGAAAGAGAGTTTGGTGGTTTGAGAGAAAAGAAGAGAGTGGGTTAGAATTTAATTCTTCTTAGTCTTCAAGAAGATTTTAAAGCTGTCCAAGAAGAGAAAAAGGAAGAGGAAGAAAAGAGCTTCCATTTGAACTAAAGATCTCTTCATTTGGTGAAGAATCAAGGTAAGATCATTTTAAATCTTTTGGGATTTTGGAAGGATTCTAGTTCATGGAGTTTAGAAAATGCCTGGGTTTAAATATTCTAGAATCAATTTTAGTGATTTTGCATTATGGTATTTTCAATTGGATTCCTATTGGAAGAGAATTTGGATATTTTGAGATCATAGAAGGTTGGAAAAGAGATAACAAGAAATTGAGTTATGATATAAAGTAACCAAGTGTTCTTAAGGTGTAAGCTTATGAATAAGCTAGACACATGCAAAGGGTAAAGATTGAAAGGAGAATTTAGAAAGATTATATACAAATGAAGTACAAAGCTAAGTTAAATTTGACACATATAAATTATGAAATGGGAATGAGCATAATATGTGTTCTAGAACATATGCCTGGGATTGTCATTGAGCATGCATTGTACATTGTCCATTTATACAATTGTGTATAAATAAATGTTTATACGTGTGCAATTATTGATGAGTGTGCAATGTGTGTCTTGCATAAATGGGTTGTGCAGGTCAAGTGTCCGCATTCAGGTGTTCCCAGAATTTGAAAGCAAATGCTAATCTGGAGCATACTGTGAGTAGACCGAGATGGTCTCACTTTATTGTTCGTTATTTTAAATTTTGTATTATAAGACTATTGAATGATTAAGTAGATGAGATTGCTTATGTTGGTTTCGGACAGAAGGTCCGATGATTGTGATGTTTGATTTGGATATTGAAGTGATACCTAAATGTGAACTAGATGAACTAAGTGTACATAATTTGATTGAAATGTGTTCTAAAGGTGCATTAGCATGTAAGTGAAAATATGTTGAATGCTGGACTAAGGTCCGATGACATGGGAATGTGATTGAATGGGAGCATGCAAATGTGATTGATGCATTCCATTTCATGAATGCATGAAATATAATGGCAGTTGTGACCTAAGTAGCCACCGATCAAAGCTTAAAGCTCAATGAGTGAAAACGAGCCTCGAGCTCAAAATTGATCCAGAGCCTCAGGCTCAACGTTTAATGAGCCCTATATGGGACAGTTATTAATGAGCCCTATATGGGATAGTTTAAGCACTCGATCACAACAAAGTAATAAATAGAAAGTGGGTCTCATGCACACTGCATATGCATAATACGAATGATTAAATTGTATTGATTACGAAATGTGAAATGTTATGAATGTGATTGATGCGTTATGTGACTGTGTGAGCCATCGATGATGGTCACTCATTGAGTTCGTAAAACTTAACCAAAATTTGCAAATATTTTTCAAGATTAGAAGAATACACCGTTAGGCAAATGGGAGTATCCCTACAGCATTCAAGTAAGGGATAGAGGTCGATATTAGTTTGCATCTGCATTGTGTTTCTTTATTTTCGTACTGAATTGTATTTTTTGCAAATTATTATATTTTGTTTATTTGAATTTATTTGTTGTGTATAACTTTTCAATTGGATTTTTTTTTTGCAAAAGAGATTGATCAAAGTGTAATATATTTTGTTTCTAGAATGGGCCTTAGTTATTAATGAAATTCTGATATTGGAAAAATGTTGGTAACTCTTGTAAATGAAAATGTTTATGAATGAATGTGGGCCCAAATTGAGTATCGATTTCTGCATATTGTGTTTGTGGTTCAAAAAAAAATACCGATTTCTAATTGATCGAGTGCCTTAGCACGTCACCCTCGCGTGACACGGACTCGAATATCATCCATTGATGTCGGGTTCGAGTCTTGCAGGAGTGGGGCTTAGGAAATCTAAGTTTAAACACATAATTGGATCAAAAAGATTAAAGGAAACAAAATAAGGAAAGAATAAGTCCTAAGTGCTCCATCTTGATCAAAACCCTAAATTTTATTGGCAACTTGTTGTTTATTTGCTTTACTTTATTACTTGTTTTAATTTTTGTTATTTAAATTTAATTCAATTCAATTTATGAATACCTTAGACAAATTTAGATTCAAATTATTAACTCTTGTATAGTCCCTCAGGAATGATAACCTCTTATACTATAAGATAAGATCTATATATTTATGTGTATTAAGAGTTTTATTATTAGATATAAAACTTGCTCAACAACACTGTCTGAGTTTTTTTTCCTTTTTCTCTGTAACTAACATACTTTTTACTTGGATTACAAACTATCAACAATAATTGGTCTCACTCTAGCTTGCTTTAGCTCATTCCCCTTAGACAACACCCCTATAAATTTAGATGTTAGTCTCTTCCAGATTTTTTGTTGGGCCCCGCTTTCGAAGCCCAACATTCGGAGACAATTAATAGTTGAAACTCATTGTAAATTTTTTTTTAAAAAAATAATAACGAATATGCGAAAAATCGATAATCAAATCGGCCCGATTTATTTAAAACAATTTTTGTCACAAAGATGCAAACATTATTGAACACATCAGAGTTTTAGAATTACATGGAACCATCTCAAAACACAAAGGTTGGTTTCAAAACATCTTTACATTTCAAAAACCACCTCTTTTGGCTTAATACATATACAAAATACAAAAATAAACATGATACAATTGAATGCTTATGCTTAAAATGATTCTAAATTACAAAATTTCCTGAACTAATTTCATTACAAAAGTCTTCAACTATCTTGGAGTTTCAATGCCTTGCAAGCATTGCTAATCTTCTCTTTTTACACCTGAGAAGGGAAGCATGGGGTAAGCTACATAGCTCAGTGGCTAATATATTTATAACCATTGGCAGTTAACCAAAGTCAAGCATATATATCTAAATATGTCTAGCAATTCTAGCATTTATAGTTTATTTGTTGGGACCCGATCTGGAAACCGGATCCTATCCGGAAAATGGAAAACGAAATGCGGAAGACATAATGCAAAGTGAAGCGAAAACAAAGCAATAGTGAAGCGAACGAAAATGAAAGTATCAAGCAACACGGGTTAAGCGGAATCGATATTTAACAAACGGAGCCGACATCCGAGAACAATCGTAACACGTAACCACATTCGTTGGGAACCTAGACTATCAAAACCCGGTATAAATTTTTTTTCTTTCTCTTATTCATTCCTTTCTCTTTACTCAATCACATTCAAACCATACAATTTCCTTTTTGAAATTTATCCTCATATAACACTCAATTCATATAATTTGTCTTAATCACGAAATCTCATCTTTACCAAACTAACTTCTTAATCATTTTCTTGGGCATTCATTTTTAAACCCTTTTACCCATTTTACTCAAATTTTGGCGGCATAACTGTATTTTGTGATTCAAAATTCTGCAATGATAAAACACACTTCTAAAATCACAAAATCACATCCAACCTTAACAACCATCATCGGATCTCCCGTCCAAAACCCAAAGAAAACAAACGCAATTCTATACCTAACACTTCAAAGTCTCAATCCGAACACAATACAATCATATACATTTATCGCCACGAGCAAATCCATTCACATACATTTCAAATCATATATAACTCCATAATTTACTTACACATATCATAAATTCAATTCATACTCATTTTCAATAGAATCAGATACATTTTTTACATTCAACTAAATACACTTTACTGGCTTTCTAACCATCCATAAAATCCAATACGAACATCAAACTTACACATAAATCTAACAAGCACAAATTGGATGAGTTCATTCTTCCATCCAATCTCCGCTTAAAACCACGGAGATTGGGGATGAAAGGGGGTGAGCTCAAGCTCGTGGATAATATATTTATAAATTGAAACATAAGCAAAAACATTTCTCAAAACATTTGTTATTTTGCAAATCTTTCAACAAAACTTATTTCTTCAACTTTCCACATTTTCAAATTCTTTATTACTAATATCCAAAATTTCTCGATTTCAAAGCTCAATTTCTCATTCAAATTCTCAAATCATTCCAAATCATGCATACATGAATGCAACACATTTTCAATGCATCACAAATATGAACAAAAGCAAAATCACATAACATTTCAAAATGGTTTGGTTTGGTCCTAACAGACGTCTTGCCTGATCTCATAAGCGATCACATGCGGTAAGTGGCTCAGACGTACTACACTTTCCCGCATAGCGATTCAGGTAGCCGTGAAGGGAGTCTGTAATCTAACTCCATTGCCTCTTGGGCAGCCGAGAGAAGGCTTTAACAAGTAGAGACAAGGCAATCGACTCACAAAAGGACTGACCAAACCCACATAGCACATAAGCAAAACGAAATTTCAGATTTCAAGGCACTTTTCAAAATCTTAATTTTTTAAAATTTTCATATCATATCATCATAATGTGTCATAAATGACACAAACATATATCCACATGAATTCATATAACAAATCGAATGCAATTCACTTAAATCACATATTCATCAAATTCATCACAATATATGCACTAATTCTTTAAATCATTTAAATCATAAATCAAATAATTTGAAAACCATGAATTTCATAATTTTGCATTTTCTAAAACTCATTTTAACCCTTCAAATCATAATTTCAAACATTTACATCCTTTTTCAAACATTTTATCAACAATAATTTATCAAAATCAAATTTTGTTTTCTTTAATTTTCAAAAATTCACATATAGCTTATAAATCAAAATATAAATATACTACCCACCTCATATCCATGCTAACAACTTGCTTTGTGCCTCAATTGCTCTAAAGCCTCCTTCTTTCTTCCAATTTAACATTCCTAAAGCAATTTCATCAAAATTCAATCTCATAAATAACTTAATCCTTCAATTTGATGCATAAGTCATCAATTCATACTAATTCCAAGATATGTACATCATTAATTTCTAAAATCACCAAATCCTAAATTGAACCTAAACCAATTCAATCAAATTCAATATCATAATTAACTTAATTTCTCAAATTGAGCTTAGAAAACATCAATTCCTCACATATTCAAGCTACTTCAATCTCCAATTTTGAAAATCCCTAATTTTCAAAATTGGCCTAAACCAATTTACAAATTCAATACCATAAATCATAATTTCTTCAAAATTGATTTCATATTTCACCAATTCCTACTATTATTGATGATTCTACACCATTAATTCACAAAATCTCCAAATTTCTAATTTGGCCTATACCCCAATTTACAATTTTCAAATTAAACTTCACCTAAAGCATAAACATCAAAATTAACTTAGATATCTCAAATTCATCACTAATTCAAGCAATCTAAAGCAACAATTTCAAAAACCGCCAAATTTCAAACTTTGACATTCATTCCATCCAAAATTAAACACAACCTAAGGCATAATCATCAAAATTGCTTTCATAAATCACATACCCATATCATTTTCCATGATTCTAAACCAAAAGTTCAAGAAAAACTCAAAGTTCAAAGGATTGCTCTTACCTTCTCTCTCTAAATTTCGTATTTTCTTGCCCAAGATGAAACTTCCATCATCTTCCTCATGTTTCCCTCTTGATAGCATCGAAAATCTCTTGAAAAACCATGGAAAAAACCAAACTTTACATTCCTTTCATCATCTTCCTGCATAACCGATCCTCTCCTTCTCTCTTCATCGTTTTCTTCTCTTTTCTTCTTTGTATTTTCTTTCTTCTTCTTTTTTTTGTTCTGGAATTTTCGTGGGTCATAGGCCTTATATGACAGCCCTCCCATGTGTTTCTGTCATGTCATTAAAATGGGGCACAAATGACCAAGTTGCCCCTCACTTATTTGCCTATTTCCAAAATTACCCCTGCAGGAACTTGAAAAACTGATACCTTGCGATCTGATTTTGGGCAACTAAATGAAATAATTTGGACAAACTTTCTACCAGAGAATTGTTCCTCTCGATCATACGAATCCAACGCAACTGACGGCGCTCAATTCGGATCAGAAACAAAGAAGTTATAGCTGAAATACTATCGGACCTTCACAAAATCCGAGACTGAACATTATCATAAATTCAGTCCAGAAATAGACAATCTTAGGCATGAAATTAAATTTCGATCCCTTCACAAGAGTTGTAGCCCTATATCTTAATTTTATTTGGCCTTAGGAATCAACTCAATCGGAGTTGTACAGCTCCCGAATATCGCAAAATACCGAACCATGTTCAGAAAATTATCCAACTTATAACCTATAACCAAATCTCCTATTTTGGTTCAATCAATCTCTTTCCATTTAATCTCCTAAAAATCATAATTCTTTTTAAAAATGAAATTAATCGTCTTAGGAATCCAACGCTTCGAGAATCAAATCAATCGGATGTCGGACGAAGGAATTATAAGCAAAAGATTACAAAAGGGATCAGATTAAGAACAAAATATCGGAACTTCAAAACCGAACTTTTCAAAAATCATATCTCTCGATCCCGAACTCGTAATTTGACAAATTTAGTGTCAATAAAAATATCAAAGGAATCTCTACAACTTCCTTGAAGAACTCAAAATCAAATTAGGTCTCGAAAGAGGTTGAAAACTCAATCAAAGATTCTGTCCAAAACAAATTTTTCCTAAACGACTTCCAATTTTAATCGCTCATAACTCCTAGCCCGATATCAAAAAATTGCAAACTTTATATCAATGGAAAGATAAAAATATCATCTAAAACTTTCATGAAGATCACTTACTCTAATTCAAACTAGATCCATACGACGAGTGGCCTCGAAATATAGAACACACAAATCTATACTTAATAGCATTTTCAAAACAAAGCATATCTTCATAAATTCATATCTCTCAATCCCGATATCAAAAAATAGCAAACTTTATGTCCACAAAAAGCTCTTGACAGAGGCTACAATTTTCATGTTGATCATTTTCTCGAATTTTGCCTAAATCAAAAAGTCAACATTTTCTTCAAAAAGTCAAACTCCAAGCGAACTTTGACTGATCATAACTCTCACTTCCGATATCAAAAAATATCAAACTTTATGGCTACAGAAAACTCTTAACATAAACTACAAGTCTCCAGAAGACAATTTTCTCAAATTATGCCTAAATCAAAAGTCAACTATTAAAGCCCAAAAAGTCAAACTTTTCACAATTCTTCATATTTTCACACTTTCTCTCTTTATTTCTTGATTTTCAACTTAATTTTTCAATCAATTCATTCGCTTAAACTTTCATAACCCATACAAATCTCCACAATTATCAAATACATTGAAAACTCATAATTCTTTTATCAAAATTTCCTTAAAGCATAATTTCATCTATAACATAATACTTAAACAAAACACTTATTCAATTTCATTTACTATTTCTAAATTCCAATTAAAGATCAGGGTCCAACATTATTCAAGCAATATAAACCTTCATCAAATTTAGGTCAAATCACATAACACTCAATATGCTTCATATTTGATAATTTAAAGATGCAGATGCACAATAAACGGCTCAAGGGTTCCATGAAACAGAATGAGGAAACTGAAGTTTACCCTATGAATAGAATGAGTCCATTTTTTGGAGCTCATATGTCATAAGCGGGCAACCGGGAGAAGGCTCTTTTCAACGTACACGTGACGAATAGAATGGTTTCACTCTCTCCCAAACAGAGGCACATAATCATGCTCAAATCATTTTATCAAATGCTTTCATACCTTTTATGTTCTTTCCTTTCTTTTCATTTATACAAAATGTCATAACAAATATCAAGGCGTAATAGTGATCAAAATCACAATTTAATAATTCATGCTTCTTTCATAGTATAACATAATCAAAATCATCTTGTATTTCCAACAATTCAATTTTCAAACAATTTAACATATATTCACACATAGGCAAGAATTTGCCCAATTACACGATAACTATAAATACATCACCCACCTCATTCGCTTGCAAAAATCCAAGTCAAGGTTGTCTTTCCCCTTGCTCTTGGATAGGATTCTCTTGGTTCCCTAAAATAACCAAGTTCCATTGAGTAGGAAGTCCAATAGAAAATCCCACAATGCAAAATCACTAAAATTGATTCTATAATGCTTAAACCCAAGCATTTTCTAGACTCCATGAACTAAAATCCTTCCAAAAAGCTAAAAGTTTCAAAATGAGCTTTCCTCTTCCTTTTTCCTTTCTTGAACAACTCCAAAATCTCTCTTGAAGGTTAACACAATTGAAACCCTATCTTGTTTTCTCTTCTTTCTCTCATTCTCTTCTTCTCTTTGTATTTCTCTCTCTTTTTCATGACATTCTCTCTTTTTTCTATTAATTTTTCGTTCGTCTCTTCTGCTTATCCTTCCATTCACGTTTTTCTTCATTTATAAGCAAGATAACACTTCTTATTCCAATTATGCCCTTAATGATTGAGAAATGTCCCATTTGTCCTTCCATTTATGCCTTATGTCTTCTATACTTAAGTATCATGCCAAAAACACCTTTGAATATTCTGACATAACTCTTTCTTCTAGAAAAGTGTTCTCCCTTGTCTTAAGTTTCCAATGACACCAAAATCAATCCATTTGGTTCAGTGATTCTAAAGATACACTTCAAACATTTTTGGACTGCTCTTGTATAAATCAGTATACTATGCACAACTTCTATCCAAAATATAAACATCTATAAACTAAATTTGATTTCAAATTCTTCATACAATTTGTAACTCCTTGTCTCTAGTTTATCTTGAAACTAGAACCTTCTCATTTGGAGTTCTACCGATCCAAAAATCATCAAAATACTAAAGCATGTTCATTAACATATCTAATTCCTACTCTTCCGATCAATACCCTTTCTTGATTTAATACATCTTTTTCACATCCATACCAAAATATATAACCTTTCATTTAGATGTACAAAGAAAAGTGTTAGGAATCTAAGGGTTCAAGGATCACTTCATTTAGAGGTCGGACAAAAAAATTATGGCCGAACGAAGCAACAAGATTTGGTCCTCACTCATATTGAACTTGTCTCGGGATAAATGGCATAACTCTCACTAGGGATGTTTGATTAAGATCATCTTAGGATGATTTCAAATATAACTTTGAAATCTACAACTTTGAAGCAGACCTTGAGGTCAGATTTTATCATCTAAAGGGTCAAAATGGACCAAATAATAGGATTAGACGAAGCCAAAGGAAAATGCAGACGAATGGAAGAAGACAAAAGGAGTGGGAAAATTAGTATAACTTTCCCTACAAATATCGTATTAAGATGTTCTTTATATGGTTCGAAAGAAGACTTCAAGATCTACAACTTTTATGAAGACCTTGAAGACAAATTTGTTGGATCGCGTACGGTCCAAGTATTCATAATACACTGCAGAAAAGACCATACAACAACATGATGTATAATCGAAAATACCAAGGATGTACGAAAATACCTTATTGTCGCGGATTGGTTGCTACTTTTTCGGATTCCAAGACACTGCAAATGCGAATGCCCTCTACCAGTATCCACACGAGTATGCACGATCCGGGCTGTGACTGTGGTATGCTAGCACGACCTGAAACTCTTTCCGAACGCCGCACGATTTTCCTTTCGGATGGTGGCTAGGGTTTCGTGACAATTGTGTCTCCTATCTAATGAGACCTAAGCTTCTCTATTTATAGAGAAACCTTATTCCCATAGAGGCTCCAATAAGTTTCGGCCCATTATATCTTATATAATAAAAGCCAGACAACTTAATTCAATCTAGCCCAATAAATATATCTACATATATTTATTCAATACCTAATAAATTAGGCCCAAGAGAATAAGCCCAGATCACATCATTCTTTGTGTGCGACCCTGTAGGCTCATTTGATGTTGGCAATGGGCTTGATCACACTTCAAGGCCCATATGTAATAAGCGGCCTCTAGCAAGACATTATGACTACCAAAATCAAATGAGGATCGTTAATCCGATTTAACCTGTAACTATGGTTATAAGCTTAGTCCTTTTGTAACATGATTTCAAGATTAATCACAAGGCATGGTACATGTCAACCTTTGATTAATCATAGTTTCTTTATCCCCAAGTTGATTGATTATAACAAATGACATTGATGACTCTTCATCAATTCATTTGAGCATGGCCATGCATTTCTTCAGTCACACTTATCAAGAGGCCCAAATGATATCTCTCTCATTTAAGAGAGGTACAAATCTCATCTACGTCATTCACATCCCTCCACATGATTCATTTGATGTCCAACATGAGACTACTTGTTATTCGGTTAAGAATAACTTCGTCTAATATCAAAACACCGAATTCCTCATGTAGGGAACCATGATGACTTCAGGTCAAAGGACTAAAGTCAAACCATATTAAGAATCACTAATGACATGAAATCATGTAGTATTCTTTATGTGGGTTGGTCCAATATATGTTCTCTAACCTATATCTATGTTTCTGATTTGATATCTCATATCCATGATCAGTAAAATGTGATCATTAACAAGAACACATACTATCCTTAATTCATTATTGTTCCACCAATAATGATCGACTAGGGATAGTCTAGAATAGTCTTATAACACTTATGGTTTTACTATCAAGTCACATACTTGATGACATAAGTCTAAACCATTCATGGAATGTAAATCACATTACATAAACAAAATACATGCATATATGAAAGGAATACCTCATAATATATTATTAACAAGTCATAATGTTAATACATGAATCACAACTATCCATTGGCCTAGGGCACACTACTAACAAAATTCTATCTTCTGAAGGGTTAAAAATGGAATAGAAGATAGGGACAGAAGAAGCGAAAAGACATAAGATAGCAAAACACAGAAGAAACGAAAGACAGAAGAACTAAAAAGCAAAAGATAGCAAAACACAGAAGAAACGAAAAGCAGAAGAAGCAAACACAAAAGAAGACACGTCAACAAAATACAGAAGAAGACGCGTCAACAAAATACAAAAAAGACACATCAGCAAAACACAAAAGAAGGCGAGTCAACAAAATACAAAAAAAAGACACATCAACAAAACACAGAAGAAGATGCGCCAGAAAAACACAAAAGTAGACACATCAGCAAATCAAAGAAGAAGCAAAACACAGAAGAAGTGAAAAGGAAGATGAAGAAAAAGATCGAAGAAGCAAAAGATAGAAGAAACGAAAAGGTAGAAGAAGCAAAAGACAGAAGAAGCAAAAGACAGAAGAAGTAAAAGACAGAAGAAGCGAAAAGGCAGAAGAAGCAAATGACAGAAGAAGCAAAT
This sequence comes from Erythroxylum novogranatense, assembly GCA_029891385.1. Lineage (NCBI taxonomy): Eukaryota > Viridiplantae > Streptophyta > Magnoliopsida > Malpighiales > Erythroxylaceae > Erythroxylum > Erythroxylum novogranatense. The sequence continues at coordinate 24,663,000 of CM057226.1, forward strand.
GACAGAAGAAGCAAAAAGGTAGAAGAAGCAAAAGACAAAAGAAGAAAAAAACAAAAGAAGCAAAAAGGCAGAAGAAGCAAAACACAGACGATACAAAACACAAAAGGAGATGATATCATCACAAAGAAAACACAGAAGGAGATGACGTCATCAGAGAAGAAGAAAAAAGGCAAAAGAAGCAAACCACAGACGATACAAAACACAGAAGAAGATGACGTCTTCATAAAGAAAAAACAGAAGGAGATAACGTCATCACAGAAGAAGCAAGAAGGCAGAAGATACAACTCCTCTCTTGCACATCTTCCCTTATAAGGACCATGACTCTTAGCTCAAACGTCCAAAATTTTCATACTATATATCGTTGGAATGCTAAAAGAAAGATCTACAACTTTCCAGAAGACAACTTTCTCTAATCTAGCCTATATCAACCCTGAATTTCCCCCAAATTTAGAATGCGTACTTTACATTCATCCAACAATGTACTGCACCCAATTTTCAACATCATTTTTTTGCTTTCATCCTACTTCTAACTTTCACCTTAATTCTTCTCATTTCAAAATCTCTTATCCACCAAAAACATCAAAGCAAAATATGGACATATCCACATTTCTCATTTATTAGTTCTAATCTTCTAAGAAAAGTTTAGGGTCTAACATTTTTGCTAGAAGTGATTTTGCTTTCTTTATTTTTCTTATTCAATGGCTTAACATTAGTTTGAATCACCCCAAGATTGTTATGTTAAATATCTAACCTTATATTGAGACTTTCAATTGTCAAAGAAGACTTTATGGTTCATGAGAATGATAAAAAGTGAAAACACGATGGACGAATCTTTTATATAGAGTTACATGTCATCATTGAGTGCTACACGCTTGTGTCTTGAGTTACAAAACTATGTGTATCAACTATATACACGTTCACATACATGCCTATTTGAAGATACATAATTGTGTGTGGAGATCATGTAACTTTCTATAATTGTGTTTGTTTGCCACTAAGGTGGTGCTGGAAAGATAGGTTACTTACATGGCCATGTAAGTTGTGGAAAATTTAGTTTGTGATATAAAAGAGAAAAAGATGTAGGTTTTTGTAGAGAGTGCGGCCACAATGTCCAAAAATGAGGAAAATAGAGAGAGGGTAAAGAGTGTCATATTCTCATCCTTGTTTGATTGTTTTTGGATTGGTTTGAGGGTTTGCTTATTACGATATTGATTTTGGTTTCAATCTTGAAACTTTGTAGAACAATGTGTTGTTCGGGGGTGAGATATCAACTTTTTTTATAAATCCTTACTGAGTTTAGTAGATTTATTTGTCAGTTTATCTCATAGTTTTTCCCTCTACACTTGAGGGTTTTCCATATTAAATCTTGTTGTTTGTTTCATCTTTAAAGTTTCTTACTCTCATATTATTTGACTACTGTAATTTAAAGAGTTCTTTCTTGTCTTTGATATTTGGTTGATCATTTAAAGAGTTGTGTATTTGTCTCCCAATAAGTGGTATCAGAGTTATTGTAATGGAAGGTGAAAATAACTCTATGGTCAGGTTAATGTCATCAAATTACTCTATATGGAAACCCATGATAGAGGACTTTTTGTATTGCAAGGATCTCTTTGATCTTATTGATGTGGATAAAGGTGTGAAGGATGATGTTCCTTCAAAACTGAAAATGATGTGAAAGAAAGAATGGGGAAAGAATAAGCAAAAAACTTTGGGCACTATAAAACAATGGATTTATATTAGCATATTCAACCATGTGCCTTAAGAAACGAATCCTTTTGAGCTATGGAAGAAGTTTGAAGGCCTGTATTAAAAGAATACTTCTTGTAATAAGACTTCTTTAATTAAGAGGCTTATGAACTTGAAGTTGAAAGTTGGGAAATTAGTTTTAGAGCATATAAGTGATTTCCAATACATAATCAATACTTACTCTAATGAAGATCAATATTGATGATGACTTTCAAGGCTTATTCATATTAAGTTCGTTACTAGATAGATGGGAAACTTTTGTGGTGACGATTAGTAACTCAGCTCCTGAAGGTGTACTATCTTTGAATGTAATCAAGGAGAGTTTTTTTAATGAAGAAATCAAAAGAAAGGATATTAGAGTTGACAACGTGCAATATTTTATGATAAAAAACAGGGGAAGGAACAAGAGTAAGGGTCCCAAAGGTTATGGCAAGTCTAAGAACCATTTAAAGTCCAGAGGTGACAAAGACGTGAAGACATGCCACTATTACAATAAGACATGACATATTAAAAGGGTTCAAAGAAAGAAACCGAAGATCCATCAAGATAGTTAGTATGGGTGATATCTGAGTTCAGATAAATGTCAGATGCTTACTAACCTTGAGTGACATAGGACACATCCCTGATCTAAGGCTAAATCTACTATCAGTCAATGTGTTAGGTCAAGAAGGTTTTCAGCAAACTTTTGGGGATATAAAATGGAAATTGTCCAAAGGTTCTATGATGGTTACTGAGGAAAGTTATGTTGCTTGCTGTGTAAGACACACTTAAAGGTGTGCGGTGGGGAAGATGTTGGCCCCTGAATTTTTTTTAATTTGATTAAGCATGATTAGGTTAAACTTTGAGGTCTTGATAGACTTGTGTGAGTTGGAAATTAATTAACATGTTAATGTTAATGAGGTTGTGTGACATAAGAGATTAAATTGAAGTGTTAGGAGAGTATTGCATTAAGGGCATTTTGGGCATGTCACTTAAGGAGGAAAGAACATAAGCTTTTGATTAAGGGAAAAATAGACTTTGTGCAAGCATTAGTGGTATAAAAGGTAAGAGAAATGAGTTGTGTTTCATTTTAAAGGAACAAAAACGAAATTGGAGGGAGAAAGAGAGAGAAATTGTCGTTGGTGGAAAGGAAAGGAGAGAAAAAGATAGTTGAGCTAGGTTTTGATTTTTCTAAGTCTTCAAGGGTGATTTTTGAAGTTATTTAAGAAGGAAAAAGAGAGAGGAAGGTTCAAGCTTTCATTAGAGCCAAGAAAATCCTTTGTTGGGTGAAGATTCAAGGTAAGTAATTTTTAAGGTTTTGGATTTTTGTAGTGGTTGTGGTTCAAAGAGCTTAGGAAATGGATGGGTTTAGTTATTCTAGGATCAATTTCATGTATTGGGTTCTTTAGGTTTTCCAATTTGGATTCCTTTTGATTTGAGGGATTTTGTTTTTATGAAGGGAGGCAAGAGGAGCTAGAAGACGAGACACATCCTTGAACAAGCTTCAAGCAAGGAAAATCAGGTGGGTGACATTTTTATAATTGAGTTAATAAGCTATTAAATGTTCTTCAATAAATGTAATTAATGATTTTTCTAACTACCTATTAAATGAGCATTTATTGTTCTTCAAATGATTGAGAATTTATCATATGTGGTTGTGTATGAATTTTGGGAATGAATTGTAATTGCTTTGCAATTATTGTGTTTGTTGCTTTTGATTGAGTTGAAAAAGTGGCTTTTATGATTGGTATGGGATTTTGGTTGTTGAATTGTGAAATATTTCATGTGCATGAAAAACAAGTTTTCAAGAATGTGCCATTTGGGCGAAATATTTTCAATTCATGAATTACATGTTATATGGGTTTGGTATAGTCCATCCAAGAATTGTCACGTGCACGTTGACCAAGTCAAGGCTTCTCCCGCTTGCCCGCTACTGGCACGGAGCTCCTTTAAGGACTCCCTCAAGTTTACGACCACACAAGACCATTATATGGAATTGTGTAGTTCGTCATGTTTATGGACTTGCCAAGCCATTTGTGATGTGTTTGGGTGTTTACATGTGTTGACAAGTTTGAAGAATGCTTGACTTATGAGAATTGTGATTTTGGTTTATCAAAGTTAAGAAATATATGCTTTATGAACATTTCTATAATCTGGAATGTTTCAAGTGGTTTTTGCTTATTGCCAATTATAAAGCTGTTATCCACGAGCGTTAAGCTCACCCCCCTCACCTTCCCACCCATAGGTGATGAACAAGTTAGCGAGTGATCAAGATGAGCGCCAAGGCATCACTTTATTTTGCACTTTTGTTCTTTTGATTTTTTGAAGTTAGAATTTGTGAACCAATGCTTTAGTTGCATTTCCAGAAATTATTGATTTTGTAAAGTTTGTATTTTTGGACTATGTTGTAAGTGGCTTGAAATGCCCACTAAAGATATGATTGTTACAAGTTAGGATGTTGTATAGGAGTTGTGTATGTGATAGCTATGGTGATTGATAGGAAATTGGAGCTTTGATTAACCAAATGAGTTGGGATTTGAGAAGTTTGTGAAATGAATGTGTTGTTTGGATTGCTATGAAGTGTTTAAGCATTAGAATAAGTGAATTTTTGGAGATTATAAGTGTATGGTGTAAGGATGGAAGTTGGAAGAACTAGACAGGCATTGGGGGACCTTGGGGAACCCCAATGTCCGTTTAACGGACATAGTCTCAGGTGAAAAAACACCCCGTCATCAGTCTATGTCCATTAAACGGACATGAATGTCTATTTAACGGACTTTCTAGGCCAAATGAGCTCCCAAACCCGATACATGTCCGTTAAACGGACATGGATGTCCGTTTAACAGGCATAAGGAAATGGAGATTTTTGACACTTCTCTATGCATAATTTGATTTTGTGGTATTCATGAAAGTTGTATATATAGAAGTATTCTTGAGAATGGTCCACAAACGAACTCATTTCAACATCTACATTGAAATTTATGGTGATCTCGCCAAGATAGGTACAAATTGATTGAGGGTATAAACATGTTATATTCTTTTGGGCATAACTCCCTCATCCGACCTCCAAATGAAGTGATTCTTAAAGCAATAGATTTATAAAATCTTTGAATATCTCTCCATGAAAAATGGTATCTTTTGGAGTTAGTTGGAGGAATTGTTCATTAAAGTAAGTGAGGGGTCGGTTAGGAGAGCATAATTGGAGTATGTGCATGCCTTAGCTTTTTAAGCATGTCTTGAGCTATAGAGCTTCGATTGAGATAATTTTTGTTTCAAAGCAAACTAGAGGCTTAGAGATTCAATTTCTATGAAGAATTCAAGTTGTGATTTTGATATTTGATTAGTGTGCGCTCACCACTATTGTGGAATGACAACAAATGACCTACAAGGTTTTTAAGCACAAGGTTTAAGACTCCGAGTGTTGGGCTCCAGAAATGGGGTCAATAGTTGTGATATCAGAGCAAGCTCGAGTTTCATGATTTCGAAAGAGTTGGATTCCGGAAACAAGTGGGGTCCAATAGAATAAGTATACGCAACTGAAAAGGAATCTACACCAAACCTATGGCATCGATAATTGGGACACATGAGTAACCGCAGGTCATTACGCTAATCAAAGTAAAATATCTAGACCTACTACTATAACAGTGGTGAGTCTAGGTCGATCACACAGAGAGAGTGTGCAAAGTTTATGAAATGAAATTAATCGATGTTTAGGTTTAATAGGGGTTTTGTCTTTGACAGAAGAAAATAAAATGAAACTAACTAATAAAAACAAATTAAAGAAAACATGCAAAAAATAACAAAAGTGGGGAATTCGATAGGGACCCGGTTCTTTAGTTCAATATCAGCCTACACCCTAATTAAGCATATTTCATCAATTTGTTGCTCTCAAATCTCTCCTAGCAACTATTAATTATGATTTAATAATTAACCCGAGTTTTTTTTCCATAGGTTTTGTTTAATCAAGATACGATCGTTAATTAAATCTAACCCCTGAATAACCTAGGATACGATCTCTAGATTTAATTAGACAGTAGCATTACGAATTAGAAAAATCGACTAATCAAGACAACAATCACATACGATGCGTCCTTTAACCTAGGTCATGTTATCTATAACAATTACGAATCATTAGTCGCTACACATGAATTTCAACATAACAATTACCGATTATATCGAAATTATAGCAGTGAGTTTGCAATTAACAATTTAATGAACGCATTAAAATCATCATCTCATAATACCCAATGGTTTTATACACAAATAACCGAACAATAATGAAAATCTGATTATCCATATACAATACCCAAATTAACTAATATAGGGTAAAAAATACTTAACCTGAGTCATCGACGTCGATGTTGCCTCCGAACTGACGTCAGGATGTCTAGCCCTTCATAGGTCTCTTCGTAAAAAAATACTTCAGCTCCATTTTACTAACCGTACCAAAGCTCCCTATTTCTCTCCTTCACTGCCCAAGCTTCTTATTGTTGTTGTCCACTGTGCGCTTCTCTCGCAAGCCTCACCTGTAGCTTCTCCACTGTTCTGCCTTGCCCTCCTTTACTGTAGCTAATGGGACAATTTTATGTCCCATCAGTTGGTCCATGATTGTCTTGCATAAATCCAGCCTTCACACCTCTTATTCTCTTCTATTTGCACTAAAACGTAGGCTTATATGCATTCAACGCAAAACGCATGCGTTGCATTTCTTAAAAATACTCAACACATTGCGTTTAACGTGGCAGCTATCTACGTCTGCATAAAACACAGACTGCATTTTACAAACATCATTTCTTGTTGTTTTACTCTGTTGGCATTGCCATTTTGTGCATTATCTGTTGTCGTTTTATGTTGTTGGCTTCCAAGGTTGGCCACTTTTCTTGTCTTTCCCTTTCTTTTCTTCCTCATGAAGACAAACAAAAATAAATCTTTGAAAAATGACAAAAATGTAATGCTTTATACTCATTTTAATTTATTTGCTCCCAAATTGTAGTTAAAATCATATATAAATTAAAGTGAGCATCTTAAGCACTTTCATGTCAATAATCTCTAAGTCTAATTGATTAAATATATTAACAATTAAACACATATCAATGATGAGAAGAAATTAAAGTTATTGGCTGGAAAATCCTTTATCGCAATTACGAACTCACAACCATTAAATCATTATGATCATTTCTTGACTAGAAAGTATCATAGATTCTCTTTTAAGGGAAGATCTACAAGGAAGTAGGAGTTATTGGAGTTGGTGCATTTAGATGCATATGGTCTTATTAAGGATGAGCCATTAGGAGGTAAAAGATATTTTGTTAAATTCATTGATGATGCTTTAAGAAAGACTTGGGTGTACATGTTGAACTTTAAGAGTCAAGTGTTTGAAACTTTTAAGAAGTTTCATGTTATGGTAGAAAGGGAAACTAAAGTTTCTTAGAATAGACAATGGAGGGGAGTATACTTTAAGGTGTTTGAACAATATTGTACATCACATGAAATTAAACTTGAGAAAGTTAAACCAGGGACTCCACAATATAATGGCGTTGCTAAGAGGATGAACAAAATCATTGTGGACAAGGTTCGTTACATGGTTAGGATGTCAATATTGCCAAAGACATTTTAGGGATAAGCAATTTGAAATATTCTCTACTTGATCAATCGAGATTCTTCAGTTTAATTGGATTTTGAAATTCTCAAGGGAGCATGGATTGGCAAGGATCCCACATATTATCAGTTAAGAGTTTTTAGCTACAAGGTATTCAGACATGTACCCAAACAACTTGACTCAAACTCGATACCTTACATCTTTTTTATATATGATTGAATTATCTTATATTTTCTTATGTATTTACATATGATTTCAATCCCAATTTTAAGATAAAATGCTTAATTTGTGTTCAAATTGTGTTGACTACTAGATTGGATATGTTGATATATTTTTTAGACCAAGAAGACAAGATTTTCTAAAGCAAATTGGAGCATAATTGTTTAACAAGGAAAAGGCACAAATTAAAAAAAAGAAATGGTGGTTTGTGTGCTGCGTTTCACGCAGCATTGCACTGCATTTACAACACACAACGCACAAGACAAGGACAGGAGGAGGATTTAAAGGAGGGTTGCAAAAATAATTGTCTAATCATAAACAATGTCAGCACAAGGATAAAAAATGAAGAATTAACGCAAGGAGCTATTGGAGGAGTATAACGTGGCTGACATCAAGAATTGGTGCAACACAGTGAGGAGCAAAGCAGGCATGGAAGCTAAGCAGAAGAGAAGAGTAGGGACACTACCGAAAAATATGGAAGAGGTGGCCCACAATTATACCATAAAATTAAAGATGGAAGGCTAGTTTCCCGATGCCGGCTCAATAGGAATATCGACGCCAAGTCACGGTTAAGCTATTTCTATCATTTTGAAGTTGTAATTTCTTTTTGGATTGTTGTGTTATTGGTATTGATTTGAATGGTTTTGGGATTAATGATCTTAATATACTATTTTAATCGTTTTATTTCGAACCTATTGTTAAAACATTGATTGTAATCCGTAATCGTTACTTTTGATGTTTGTAAGTAGCATTTAAGGATCGTTAATCGTTAGGAACAACATAACTTAGGTTGGATAACCCGAACGTGTGAAGTTACTGTCTATATTGATCATTTTCCAATTCATAATGCGACTACCAAATTGAATATAGAGATCGTATCCTAGGTTTTTTGGTGGTTAGGTTTAATTAATGATCGTATCTTGATTCAATACAACCTAAGGAAAAACCGAGATTTGTAGAGCATTCTATTAGTCTCAGATCAATAGTCCAAAAAAATTGTTAAAGACTTTAGAATGAAGGAATATGCTTGATTGTGTTTAGGCCGAGATTGACCTTAGAACTAGAGCTCACTTATACTCAACGCTTTTCTCCTTTTCAATTATTTGTTTTAATTTGTTTTCGATAGTTTACTTTTACTTTAATTTCTAAATTGTTTGAAACCCAAAAACCCCCATTTACTTTCCTTGCATCAATTAATTTCATTACGAAAATTAACCGAACATTCTCTGTGGATTCGATCCTAACTTACCACAACTACAAATTGTAGTGTCGAGTCGAATAAATTTATAATGCACTTGACACACTGTATCGTCAAATTTTAGCGCCATTGTCGAGGAGTGTGATAGCTTAATTTTCGAATTTGATTTTATTTGGTGTTTTATGAATATATTTTTTTATAAGCCTTCTTTTTGTTACTTGTTAATTTTTTATTTTCCATTAGTGTTGGTGCATAGTAATGACCAGGTCTCCTCGTAGAGAAATTGAGAAACTTGATTCGAAGATCCAGAGAACATTACAAAGATTGCATAGGGAAGCAAAGTCAACTTTGGTAAACGAATTGGAAGCAGAATCCAAGACACAATGGCAAATCCAAAACTCTAAGGAGTTAGTTAAATTTTTTGATTTAACTCATAGACCATTAAGCATAACATTTCCTAGTTTCGCTGAACATGTTACCTTTGAGATAAAATCTGGATTAATTCATTTATTACCTAAATTTCATGGCCTTGCAGGTGAGGATGCACATAAACATCTTATGGAACTCGATGTGGTGTGTTTGAGCATGAAGCCTCACAGGGTGACGGACGAGCAGATCATGTTGAGGGCCTTCCTGTTCTTGCTTAAAGATGCAACAAAAGATTGGTTATTCGATTTACCGACTAGAAGTGTGAACACTTGGTTGGAGATGAAGAGATTATTTTTGGAAAAATATTTTCTGACCTCAAAGACAACAAGCATTCGAAAGGAGATATGCTACATTAAGCAACACAATGGGGAGTCTCTTTACAAATACTGGGAGCGATTTAAAAAGTTATGTGTCAGTTGCCCACATCACATGTTGGGCCCGGGCCCTAGATCCCCATTCCCGAGGCGGCCCCTCGGGTCGAGCCGGCGACAGGCGCCCTATAACGTCGGACCCGATCCTAACATCCATACATAAACATATTTCGATTCATACACACATTCTATACATGCATTCTAAACATGCATTAACCACCCCATAAACTAAGGGGCTTCATGCCATTACAATTTCAAAGAAATTCAACAAGTATTCTCAAATGCAGCATAATACAAAATAAAATGAAATCCCAAAATATAAAAATATGCTCCATGATGAAATGCTCGGAGGGCCAACCAAAGTACTAACTTAAGACAAGCTCCTAGCTAGCTCGAAGTTTTCGATGCCTTGCAAGGTCGACAATCGTCTCGATCTGCACCTGAGGAGGGGAGAGTAATGGGGTGAGTTGCGAAACTCAGTGGCATATACGTTTATAGCCATTGGCAACGAGCCACACAATCAAGCAATATACATATATCACTAGCAAATCAAAATTCAGCAATTTATTCACATTCATATAGACATAGTTCATGCATTTTCTTGTTTCTCAACATAACAATCATTATGCAATAAGTCCGTCAAATCTATAATGTTTTATGCTCAACAAATCGATCGTGTATGCACAAGCAATTGGCTCGAGAGTTCCGTAAACGATCCGGATAAACCAAAGGTAAATCCGTAAACTATCCGAGTCCGATTTCTCAAGGATCTCGAGGCCTCAAGCGGGCAGCCAGGAGAAGGCTTTATGTCAACGTGCACGTGACTCCATCCGTAACTCTCTTACCCGAACAAATCACATAATCCATTTGATTCATGCTCAAAGCATTTTTCACATTGTTCTAAACTCTCATTCTTGTCCATTACCATAAGGCCTATCAAGCCATGCATAATTTTAATTATAATGCCAGTTTAATATTCTCATATAATTCAACACAAGTAATGTCACATAATGCAAGCAAGCATACATCAGGCAATTTGCCCATACACACAATAACCATAAACATATTACCCACCTAGTATCGCTTGAGTATCAGACTCACTACTGTCCTTCCTCTTGCGATTGGGTCAAATCAGCTTGGTTCCCTATAATAAACCAAGTTCTCATTTAATTAACAATCCATAGAAAATATTCCATAAAGCTTGATAATCAAATAAAGCATTAAAGGTCTCCATCCGACTTCCATCTAAATTCTCGAACCCTTTGAAACAAATTCTGAACTTCCCTTCTTCATACAACTCGTAGTCCTTTATTTCTAGGTCACAACGGATCAAGAATCACATCAATTAGACATCTACACCAAAAGATATGCTCAAAATACTAAAAATTTCACTTTCGGAAAATAGGGGCTCGCATGGCGGCGGGGACGCCGCCGTGCGCACGAAATACATCGCGACGTGCTCATCACTCGCACGCCGCGACGTGCACACTCGTGCGTCACGGCATGCACGTCTCTCGTGCACGCCGTGACGTGCACATGGTGCACGCGGCGTGTCACCATTTTTCCGCACGCCACGACGTGCTCTTGCGCACGTCACGACGTGCGGGTCGGAGTTGCGACTCCAAACCCCCGTTTTCTGCATTTTCCGATCTTCAACCCTTCCTAAATCCAAATGCAACACAACCAAACGATAGATCAAGTCTCAAACTACATTTCTAACCCATTAACAACTTAAAACCATGCACAAAACGAGTAACCCAACGAAATCTAACCCTCTTTCCTTTCAAACCCTAAAACCACCGATTCTGCTACTATCAACCTATCCTTAGGTTTAATCCAACCAAAACAAGGTTAAACAAAGCATAACGTACCCAGAAATAGCTTCAAACTGTCGAAAAACTTCCATGATCGAAATCTCTTTTCTCTTCTCCTTCCTTCACCACCGACGGCGCACTCTCCTTCTTTCTTCTATTTCCTCTTCCTTCCTTTTTCTAATTTCTTTCTCTTAAACCTAAAGGAATGGGAAAAAGACCATAATACCCCTCTTAGCTAAGTCCAAATCCATTCCAACATAAGTAAACTTTCCAAAATGCCCTCATAAACTTTTACCCATTAATTCTCATTCAACCATACTAAACTCAAATAACCCCACTAATGTTTTCAAGTTAATCAAATCAAAGCATAAACCACAATTATCACAATTCATACTTAATATCATCATAAAAAAAATTTCGGGGTCTAACATCACAACATACCAGAGCAACTTCTAATCCAATAATTTTTTGAAGGATTGCTACCAATGGAGAGTAGTTTGCTTAATGCGGTGAGTGGTGGGCCACTTTGTGAGAAGACTCCCATTGAAGCTAGGATATTACTTGAGCGGATGGCCGCTAACACCTAACAATTCAGCACTCATAATGATGTTCGACAAGTAAATGAGGTAAGCACTTTATCCATTGAACATTGTTTAGATGAACTAACATCTTTTGTGAGACAGATTACAATTGTACAGGCACAAGTGAAACTGTGTGGGATATGTTCAAGCACAAGTCATCCAACTGACGAGTGCCCAGCTTTGCAAGAAGGGAGTATAGATGCGTGAATGCTGCGGAGGAACTACAACCAATACAACCCATACTCATAGACATATAACCCAGGTTGGAGGGATCACCCCAACTTGAGTTATGGAGGGAATCAATAGCAAAATTACTCCCAAAGCTTGTTACAAGGGCCACCAGGATTTCAACTAAGGCAACAAGGAGCACAGGGAGCTCCTTCTTCCAGTTCAGGTGCATCTTTAGAAGAAATTGTTAACAAATTTGTTGCTACCAATTTGCAATTTCAACAGGATATGTAGCAGCAGTTTCAACAATTTTGACAGGAAACAAAAGCAAGCCAACAGAGCACGGACTACCAAATGGGTCAAATGGCAGTAAGGCTCAATCACCTAGAATTGCAAGGTGGAAGAAAATTGCCATCACAACCCAAGGTGAACCCGAAGCATGTCAATGCCATAATCCTGAGAAGCAGAAAGGAGATTGAAGGTTCCAAAAGAACCCCAACCAAGAATGCTACCGAGGAAGAGATCGAGAAGGAATTGGAAAAGGAAGAAAACAAGACCAAACAAGACTAAACAAGGAGGACAAGGACAAAGAGATATTGGAGACTTTCCGAAAGGTAGAAGTCAACATACCTTTGCTCGAAGCAATCAAGCAAGTGCTAAGGTATGCCAAATTACTCAAAGAACTATGTATACATATGAGGAAATTGAGGGGTGATGAGAAAGTGATGATGGGTGAGAATGTGTCGATAGTATTCAGAAAGAAGATAACTCCAAAATGCCGAGATCCAGGTATACTCACCATTCCTTGCAAAATTCGTAATACTGTGATCAATAGAGCAATGTTGGATTTGGGTTCTTCTATTAATGTGATGCCTCATTCAATTTATGCTTCTTTGAATTTGGGCCCTTTGAAAAAAATGAATGTAGTCATCTAATTGGCTGATCGCACTAATGCTTATCCTAATGGTGTGGTTGAGGATGTTTTTGTGTAGGTGAATGAGTTAGTGTTTCCTGCAGATTTTTATATTGTGGATGTGAATAATGACACCTCATGTAATCCGATAACTATCCTATTGGGGAGACCATTTCTTAATATGGCTCAAACTAAGATAGATGTTCGTAAAGGCACCCTCATAATGGAATTTGATGGGGAAGTAATTCATTTTAACATTTTTTATGCCATGAAACATCCTCCTAATGATCATTGTGTTTTTCTGTTGATGTGATCGATCTTTTGGTGCAAGAAATGTTTAAATTAAGTTACATGGATCATTTGGAAATAGCTTTAACTGAGGATATGGAAGTAGCAGCCAACACTGATGTTAAGAGGGGAGAGGAGCTTGTGGAAATGACAGCTGCCTTGGACTCATTAGAAAGCTCTTCAAAAAGGTATGATTTGGCTTCTATTCAACTACCTTAAGCTTACCAGAAGTTGTTAGCTTCTGATGTGCAGGCCCCATAATTGGAATTGAAGCCACTACCTACACATCTGAAGTATGCCTATTTGGGAGATAAACAGATTCTCCCAGTTATCATTTCAGCGGAGTTGACTTCAACTCAAGAGGAGAGGCTGGTTCGAATGCTAAGGGAGCATAAGAAGGCCATCAGGTGGACCATCGTAGATATCCAAAGGATAAGCCCTTCCATATGCATGCACTACATTTTGTTGGAGGATGATGCAAAATCTACAAGGTAAGCTTAGTGTAGGCTGAATCCTCCAATGATGGAAGTTGTGAAGAACGGGGTACTGAAGCTTCTTGATGCTGGGGTTATCTACCCGATTTCTAACAGTAAGTGGGTAAGTCCTGTCCAGGTGGTTCCAAAGAAGTTTGGAATCACCATTGTGACAAATGAGGATGGTGAGTTGATTCCCGCCCGAATGCAAACCGGGTGGCGAGTATGTATTGATTATAGAAAGTAAAATGTTGTTACTCGTAATGCTCACTTTGCCCTTCCTTTTATTGATCAAATGCTTGAGAGATTGGCTAGTTATGACTATTATTGCTTTTTAGATGGCTTTTCAGGTTATCTTCAGATCCTGATCGCACTAGAAGATCAAGAGAAGACCACATTTACATGCCTACTCGGTATATTTGCCTACCGAAGGATGTCATTCAGATTGTGTAACGCACTTGCCACATTCCAAAAGGTGTGTATGGTAAGCATTGTTTTCTAAATATGTTAAGAAGATTATTGAGGTATTCCTGGACGATTTTAGTGTGTATGGATCTTATTTTGATGAATTTCTTGAGAATCTTACCATTATCTTGGAACGATGTATAGAAACTAACTTTGTGTTAAATTGGGAAAAATGTCATTTTATGGTGGACAAGGTATAGTTCTAGGTCATGTGATATCTGCTAAGGGTATTGAAGTAGACAAGTCCAAAGTTGATATCATTTTTTCTTTACCTTACCCCTCTACTGTAAGGGAAGTGCATTCTTTTATGGGGCATGCAGGATTTTATCAAAGATTCATTAAGGAATTTTCGAAGATAGTCGCACCACTATGCAAGCTTCTTCACCAAGATGTCTCTTTTGAATTCGATGAGAGGTGTAAATAAGCTTTCAACAAACTTAAGGAGCTTCTAAAATCCCCACCGGTGATTCAACCGCTAGATTGGAGCCTCCCATTCAAGATCATGTGCGATGTGAGCGATTATGCGATGGGTACAGTTATAGGGAAAAGAGTCGAAAAAGCTTTGCATGCCATTTACTATATTTCAAAGACTTTAAATCCAACTCAATTGCATTATTCCACTACTGAAAAAGAATTGTTATTTGTGGTTTTTTCTTTGGAAAAATTCCGATCGTATTTGCTTGGCGCCAATGTGTTTATTCTGACCATGTAGCTTTACAATACTTGCTCACAAAGAAAAAGCAAAACCAAGGCTAATTAGATGGATTCTCCTTCTGCAGGAATTTGACCTAGAGATCAGAGATAAGAAGTTGATAAAAACTTGGTGGCAGATCATCTCAGTCGTTTGATAATGGAAGAGGATGATATCCCTCTATGAGAAAGCTTTCCAGATAAGAAATTATTTTTTACCGATGCGACACCACCGTGGTATGCAAACATTGTCAATTTTTTAGTAACTAACGAATTTCCAGTTGGTTTGTCTAAGGGTCAAAGGGATAAGCTATGAAGTGAAGCAAAGTACTATGTTTGGGATGACCCCTATTTTTGGAGGCATTGTACAGATAAAATTATTAGAAGGTGTGTACCGAAAAAAGAATCATCATCAATTTTAGCCTTTTGTCATTTGTACGCTTGCGAAGGTTTTGTAGCATCCCACTCCCGCAAGACCCGAACCCGATATCGATGGTGATATCCGAGCCCGTGCCTCATGAGGGTAGTATGCTAGAACGGTCACATCATTTTAAAACTCGAAAAACCAATTAATTTATTTTTGAAAACAATAGAGTGCGCAGATATCGGTAAACAATTTGGGCCACGATACTAAAACATTTTCAGTCAAAATCCAATTTGTATCACAAAACCATTCATACAAACATATATTCACAGCCAATTTGGGCCCAATACAATAACAATATTTATCTGCGAAAATACAATTTTTCACATATAACCAAAGTGACTTAAATGCAGATATGAGACTGATCCCGACGCCAAACTCTGCCTTGCTTGTAGCAATCATACTCCCGTTTCACTAACGAGGTATTCTTCATTTCTTGAAAAATATTTGCAATGTTGGGTGAGTTTGCGAACTCAATGAGAAACCATCATCGATGGTCCACCCAACTCATGCATATTCAAACAATTCACATAATATCATAAATTATCACAACCAAGAATCGCATGCATTCCATTTTACATTTATAAGGAGGTGCGCCTTCCATATAATTCACAGTTGAACAATCATATATGCGATGTACATATGACTCTTTCATTTTATTTCGTTGTTGTGACCGTGCGCCTGAGCTCATTTACGTTGAGCCATTGGCTCTGAAAATATTGGGCTTGAAGCCCTGATACGTTGAGCATAAAGCTCTGAAAATCGTTGGGCACGAGGCCCTATGCGTTGAGCTTAAAGCTCTGAATACGGTGGCTGCAATTATCTGATCATGCATAATGGCATGAATGCACATGCTACAAGTCTCACAAATCGTGCCACAACCTAATATCACTATCCAATTTGCATTTGAAACCAATTATTGACAATTTATACATAATTGGCACTTCTATAGCACATTCCAAATATTTCGAACACCTGTGATCCGAAGTCAATCAAAACAAACACATATAATCCATCCTTAACTCCTCATGGTATAGGTGCACAAAATTAAACACATCAAGGTTGAGAAACCAACTAGGTTACTCACCTGAACTTCCGAGCTACCTGCCTGGAAGTCTCAGCACTGTCCGTGGAATTGTTCCATCGGCGCCTCTAAAACAATCAAATAATTACCCAATTATTAATGCACAGTCAAAATAATTTGATGATGCACATGTCTTGAATAAAAGATGTACTATGCCTATTCATGATTTTCCCGGTACTATTTCCCATTTTCCACTCTATTTTGTGAAATTCGAGCTTTCACTCAATTGCTCAATAATAACTCACTTCCAATTCAATAACATATTACAGAACTCCCCAATTTCAATTCTAATGTTCAGTCCATTTATTCAATCATATTCTCTAAGGTATTACCTCGGAATCACTATCACTATTCTCTATATCAAACTCATCCCCTATGCTCGTTCTAAATTCCGGTAATATTTAATTTATTTTCAAAGTCTCTCACTATACCTAATTATCAAGAACAATCCTAAGATTGCAATTCAGTCACATTTTTAACATTCTTTATATAATTGAGATCTCAAAAACTTGAATTCAAACTCCCATTCTTTTCATCAATTGTAGACCTCTTTCTCTAGATCATAACGAATCAAAATTCATCCCAATTGGAGGTCTACATCAAAAGTTATGCCCCTAAAACCAAACTATATTCATTCAGGAAAAACAGCCTCGCCGCGACGTGACGACGCTCGCCGCGACGTATAATCTTGCTCGTCGCGACGTCCCAATCTATCGCTCGTCGCGACGTGCGCTCTTCGTGGCGTAAACTCCTTTTCTCGCCGTGACGTCTAATTATTTTCTCGTCGCGACGTGTGAGCCCTGGTTCGTCTTCTCTATTTCTCTCATTTCTCTCACTAAAACCAGTCCTAACTTAACTCAAACACTTTAATCTTTAATAATTAACCCCATGCATGCTTTAAACACAATGAATCAACAACATACAATCAATTACTTACCAATTCAAGCTCGAATCCTCAAATCTCCGAAAATCCTCCAACTCTTTTCACTTCCTCCATCTTCCACGGTTAGCTCTTAAATCCACACAAAATATCAGCTCCCTTAAGCATCAAGCAAAGCTTTACACAAGGAAGGAAAAACAAGCAAGTGGAAAGGTAAGGATCGAAGATCACCCAAGGGAGAAGAAACGATCGTGCCCTAGGAGAGAAGGAGAACTTTCCTTTCCTTTCAACTTTAAAACCTAAGCTATTTAAAGGATAATCACTTACGCCTCTTGTCTCCTTCCTCACTCTCTCTTTTCAATTCATTTTCAGTCCAATTTGTCTCCAAATTTCAATGGCTCTTCATTTTAATTTCTGAAATCATAAATTCTAAATTTCCATAACCATTGGACAATCATTTCAGTCCTATCCATTCAATCAGTCCGCCACTCGAAAAATTTCCGGTTCGGACATTTTCTCCCAAATTTTCTGAAAATTTTCTAAGGTTCCCATTAATTAATAGTCACTCTAAAATATTTCCAAATCAACTATTCAGACCCAAATATTCCAAAATTTCTAATAAACCACAATCAAATCTAATTATCTCTCAAATCACAATTCATATCATATTCAAAATCAAATGCTGGGAAAAGTCATGAATGCATGTACCTATATGCGCATGTGCAAAAGACTCATGGCCCCTAAAATTAGAGGTCAAATGAATGCTCAGTCAATAATATGCGGTAAAATCCTAACCCGTCTCAATTTACCATTATAACCTTCCCATCGGTGACGGGATGTTACAATTCTCCCCTCCTAATAAAAATTTCGTCCTCAAAATTTCATATACGATTGATCAAGAAGGCAGGGGAGTCTTTTCGATCATTGACTCTCTGATTTCCACTCATTTCACTTTCTAACCAATTCTACCAATTAACTGCAATTAATACGATCAATAAACTACTCACTTTACTCAAATTCAACATTGCCTTACCATTTGCTCATGATTACTTGCAATACTTACTTTCAGTATTAATAACACATATCAAATCAAAACAATATTTTCTAATCCTGTCCATGTAACACTTAACAAATCCGAATCATCTTTTTGGTTTTAAACTGTCTTACCTATCTATTTACACCACAATCACATAGAGGTCATTTAATCATGAATTTAATTTCCCTATTTACCTTTGTCTCAATCTATGCATTTTGGCCGAGGCAATACACTTCGGAGCGTTTCCTTGATCACTTATCAAATTACATCTCCTTAGAGTTAAAACACTAATCTCATAAGATTCTAATAGCCTCGATCTACTCAAATAGTTACTCTTTTACTTGGATTTTGTAATCTCCATTACAAATTCATTTTACTCATCAACACAATAACCAGTTCAAATGGTGTCACCCATATAACAATTGTTATGACCTTAATCAATTTGGACTTTACATCAATTTCATGTCCCTATGAACCCCAAAATACTAGTTGTCAATTGCTTCCAACAGTCAAATCTGTTGGTTATTCACACATATAATCATTCACACAAATAATCTCTCGATGTTACTCTCTAAACTATCAATTCCTCTTTCGATGTACTCTTACTATAGCATAAAATTTTGATTGGTTCTCAAATTTTTCTCTGACAGTTTCTGTAGTGGATACCACACATATCTCTTAATCGAACTATACATATCACTTTCCTCAACAATGGAGTTATTTTCGATTCTTCGATAAGGTTCGTAAATTTCACACACCTTAATTTGGTCTTTACCAATTCCTTATATGCACAACTGATTTGGAAATTTCGATAACTAATAATACATTTTTTTTGCCTTTTTTTTTGGCTCGACTATTAACACTCAGTGTAACAGATTTCAAATCATCAATCATAATACCGCCCATGAAGCTATATTTGTCCCTTGGTACAATAATTCACTTTATACAATTCCAATAGATTGTACCCTAACCTTTACTAGGACGCTTCAGTATATATATTTCAAATTCTCCAAATGTCTCCTTTACAATCATCAGTCATAACATTCACATGTTTTCCTCAAACATTCTTGTCAATTTGCTAAAACCAGAAAATCTCTGACAATTCCAGAACGTATTCAACATTTAGTTAGTTCCAATTAACTCCAAATTCCGCATACACATATCCCTTGAACTTTCGCATGTTATCAATACCTATATTTTTATTAATTCTCCCAATATACCATGTTCGTATACTAATTCATCCCTTATTTATTCAATCAGGTTAAGATTCACTCTTATGAGACTTGCATGATAACTAATTTCCCCAACTATACCAATTCATCTATTTCATTTTCCAAATGCGTTCAATTGATTATTTATCCTTATATCCATTATCCACTCTAAACACAATTGGGACATGTTACTTTTCAGTAATACAATAACTCCTTTTGCCCATGATTCATATAACTCTTTAAATGTCGAACGTCTCCAATGAGGAGCAATTTTCTTATAATTTTCTCAGTTTCATCATATCATATTCTAACACATGTTCCTTACTTTAATTTCTCCACATAACCCAATTTAGTTGCGATAGATCACTCCCTGGCTTGAACAAACAATCATCATATCAATCTCGTACTCTCAGAACATATTTACACAAAATGTACACAAACCTTTATTCTCCTCATATCCGCAATTAATATTTCCTTGATGTTCAGTAATTCTCTTACATAATCGGAGTCATCTCATCAACGTAATACACACTTTTTCAGTAACATATTCTATCTCTTACACTTGAGTCTCTGCTAGACTTCGGACTCCAAAATTTACTTGTTCTTCCTTTCAAATTTATCTCTTCAATGATTACTCTCAAATAAAATTGTCAGATCAACTAAACCTTATCAATCATTAATACTGTTCATAAAACTTTATCAATCAACTATTTTTCATCACTATATATCAGTCACTCTTAATACCTCGAAAAGATCAATTTCAACTATGCATAATATCCCAATAAAAACAGTTCATGCCACGCCTTACAAGATCAGAACATCCCTTATAATGAGGCTCTGTAAGGTACTTGAACGATTTCATTTACATCTAATATCTTGGCATACATCGCTATAATCATCACATCTTATCTGAAAATGTATTCACATCAATTTACCCATTAATAGCTTATACTACTAAGAACACTTTAATCCTATTTAATTCTAGATAATCTTTCTCTTTTTGGTACCAGTTCTCGATCATAGGGACTTTGCTATATTCAAGTCCCTCTTTTATTTCCTCAAGCTCATTACCTGTGCTATCATCATTGTTAATCTCACTTCTTTCTCAATTGATCGTTACAAACATTCTCATGCCTTACTCTAACTCATCTTGAACTTGGGGCTACAGGAATTATGATCGGAACGTGTTTAATAGGCCACCGATTACCTCTTATATCATAGTCACGTATAGTATTCATTTATGCTTAATCATTTCACCCATGATGATGATCCCACTATCAGATGTACGCTTACGGTGACAATATAATCTGAACTCAACAACTTTCCTTTTTGCACCCGTCCTCGCTAGTGAGGATCGTATACAATCTCTATTCATTCCCAATTGATCATTATAAGCACTTTCATTTCCTATTCTAACTTAATAGGATTTTAAACTACAAGAATTCTGGCTAGCGTTATGCATTAACTCTGGGCTACCATAATCAGGTGTGCATTCACATAAGCAAAACAACTAAACCTTGACAACCTTTTTCATCTACCAATTTCATTGTCTTACATTTCAATCTCATCATTATTGCATTATGCCCATGTATTTCCGCACTCAAATCAATATTATAGATATACAATCATTCTGGATTTCCCCACTAACATAATTTTACTCAAAGTCATACATCATTATTCATAACTCTCGTCACCGCAATCAAACCCAATTATAACATTTTATTTTCATCCACTTTATATACTTGAAATCTTACCATCTCTATCGTATCTCTACTTTCCTCTATCAATCCACAACTATAACTTTTCCACATTCAAGGATATACCCAACATAATTCTAATATTGTATTTCATAATATAACCACCAATACCAGTACACTAAATCTTCATCAGTCAAATCGAATCATACACTTTTTTCGATTCCTCGATATCCACAATTTCCCTTTATCACATTCTAACAAATTCTCATTTCCTCACTATTTCTAACCGCTTAAACGACTGAGACATACTCATGCATATGACTCATATACTAGACTGGGGATCAGTTGTCACTGTCTGTCGTGACATGACTTAAATGCATGTAACTTAACACATTTTTCAGAAAGCCCATGTAAGATTGTACTTCTGGGCTCTGATACCACAAATGTAGCATCCCACTCCCGCAAGACCCGAACCCAATATCGATGGTGATATTCGAGCCCGTGCCTCATGAGGGTAGTATGCTAGAACGGTCACATCATTTTAAAACTCGAAAAACCAATTAATTTCTTTTTGAAAACAATAGAGTGCACAGATATCGGTAAATAATTTGGGCCACGATACTAAAAAATTTCAATCAAAATCCAATTTGTATCATAAAACCATTCATACACACATATATTCACAGCCAATTTGGGCCCAATACAATAACAATATTTATCTGCGAAAATACAATTTTTCACATATAACCAAAGTGACTCAAATGTAGACATGAGACTGATCCCGACGCCAAACTCTGCCTTGCTTGTAACGATCATACTCCCGTTTCACTAACGGGGTATTCTTCATTTCCTGAAAAATATTTGCAATGTTGGGTGAGTTTGCGAACTCAATGAGAAACCATCATCGATGGTCCACCCAACTCATGCATATTCAAAAAATTCACACAATATCATAAATTATCACAACCAAGAATCGCATGCATTCCATTTTACATTTATAAGGCGGTGCGCCTTCCATACAATTCACAGTTGAACAATCATATATGCGATGTACATATGACTCTTTCATTTTATTTCGTTGTTGTGATCGTGCGCCTGAGCTCATTTACGTTGAGCCATTGGCTCTGAAAATATTGGGCTTGAAGCCCTGATACGTTGAGCATAAAGCTTTGAAAATCGTTGGGCACGAGGCCCTATGCATTGAGCTTAAAGCTCTGAATACGGTGGCTGCACCAGTCACAATTGTCAATTATCTGATCATGCATAATAACATAAATGCACATGCTACAAGTCTCACAAATCATGCCACAACCTAATATCACTATCCAATTTGCATTTGAAACCAATTATTGACAATTTATACACAATTGGCACTTCTATAGCACATTCCAAATATTTCGAACACCTGTGGTCCGAAATCAATCAAAACAAACACATATAATCCATCCTTAACTCCTCATGGTATAGGTGCACAAAATTAAACACATCAAGGTTGAGAAACCAACTAGGTTACTCACCTGAACTTCCGAGCTACCTGCCTGGAAGTCTCAGCACTGTCCGTGGAATTGTTCCATTGGTGCCTCTAAAATAATCAAATAGTTACCCAATTATTAATGCACAGTCAAAATAATTTGATGATGAACATGTCTTGAAAAAAAGATGTACTATGCCTATTCATGATTTTCCCGGTACTATTTCCCATTTTCCACTCTATTTTGTCAAATTCAAACTTTCACTCAATTGCTCAATAATAACTCACTTCCAAGTCAATAACATATTACAGAACTCCCCAATTTCAATTCTAATGTCCAGTCCATTTATTCAATCATATTCGCTAGCGTATTACCTCAGAATCACTATCACTATTCTCTATATCAAACTCATCCCCTATGCTCAGTTCTAAATTCCCAGTAACATTTAATTTATTTTCAAAGTCTCTCACTATACCCTAATTATCAAGAACAATCCTAAGATTGCAATTCAGTCACATTTTTAACTTTCTTTCTATAATTGAGATCTCAAAAACTTGAATTCAAACTCCCATTCTTTTCCTCAATTGTAGACCTCTTTCTCTAGATCATAACGAATCAAAATTCATCCCAATTGGAGGTC
Organism: Erythroxylum novogranatense; assembly: GCA_029891385.1. Classification (NCBI taxonomy): domain Eukaryota; kingdom Viridiplantae; phylum Streptophyta; class Magnoliopsida; order Malpighiales; family Erythroxylaceae; genus Erythroxylum; species Erythroxylum novogranatense. The sequence continues at coordinate 24,686,377 of CM057226.1, forward strand.
TACACCAAAAGTTATGCCCCTAAAACCAAACTATATTCATTCAGAAAAAACAGCCTCGCCGCGACTTGAGGACGCTCACTGCGACGTATAATCTTGCTCGTCGCGACGTCCCAATCTATCGCTCGTCGCGGCGTAAACTCCTTTTCTCGCCGTGACGTCTAATTATTTTCTCCCTGGTTCGTCTTCTCCGAAACATTTTCTCTCATTTCTCTCACTAAAACCAGTCCTAACTTAACTCAAACACTTTAATCTTTAATAATTAACCCCATGCATGCTTTAAACACAATGAATCAACAACATACAATCAATTACTTACCAATTCAAGATCGAATCCTCAAATCTGCGAAAATCCTCCAACTCTTTTCACTTCCTCCATCTTCCACAGTTAGCTCTTAAATCCACACAAAATATCAGCTCCCTTAAGCATCAAGGAAAGCTTTACACAAGGAAGGAAAAACAAACAAGTGGAAAGGTAAGGATCGAAGATCACCTAAGGAAGAAGAAACGATCGTGCCCTAAGAGAGAAGGAGAACTTTCCTTTCCTTTCAACTTTAAAACCTAAGCTATTTAAAGGATAATCACTTACGCCTCTTGTCTCCTTCCTCACTCTCTCTTTTCAATTCATTATCAATCCAATTTGTCTCCAAATTTCAATGGCTCTTCATTTTAATTTCTAAAATCATAAATTCTAAATTTCCATAACCATTGGACAATCATTTCAGTCCTATCCATTCAATCAGTCCGCCACTCGGAAAATTTCAGATCCGGACATTTTCTCCCAAATTTTTTGAAAAATTTCTAAGGTTCCCATTAATTAATAGTCACTCTAAAATATTTCCAAATCAACTATTCAGACCCAAATATTCCAAAATTTCCAATAAATCACAATCAAATCTAATTATCTCTCAAATCACAATTCATATCATATTCAAAATCAAATGCCGGGAAAAGTCATGAATGCATGTACCTATATGCGCATGTGCAAAAGACTCATGGCCCCTAAAATTAGAGGTCAAATGAATGCTCGGTCAATAATATGCGGTAAAATCCTAACCCGTCTCAATTTACCATTATAACCTTCCCATCGGTGACGGGATGTTACAAGTTTGGAGTAAAATGGATAGTTCAAAAAGTTCTAGAGAGCAGTTTCTACTGGCCAACATTATTCAAAGATGCATATACCTTTTGCAAATCCTATGATAAATGCTAACGGTCAGATAACCTGTCCCGTAAGGATCAATTACCATAAACCCCTTTGTTTTTCTGTGAAATTTTTTACGTTTGGGGCATTGATTTTATGGGACCTTTCCCTTCATCTTTTGGCTTTACTTATATATTGCTTGCAGTTGATTATGCTTCTAAATGGGTGGAAGCAAATGCCACTAGGACTAACGATGCCTAGGTTGTTGCAGATTTTGTTAAGGCTAACATTCTTTCTAGGTTTGGGATACTGAAAGCCATTGTTAGCAACAGAAGAACCCACTTTTGCAAAAGGGTGATGGAAGCAATGTTCATAAAATATCACATCACGCATAAAGTTTCTACTGCTTATCATCCTCAAACCAAAGGGCAAGCTGAAATCTCAAATCGAGAAATCATGTTAATCCTAGAGAAAATCGTGCAACCCAATAGGATGGATTGGAGTGTAAGACTGAAAAATGCATTGTGGGCCTACCGGACAGCTTACAAAACACCAATTAGAATGTCGTCGTACAGGCTAGGGTTTGGAAAGCCATGTCATCTTCCAGTGGAATTACAACATAAGGCATATTGGGCTATCAAAAGATGCAACATGCACTTGAATGATGCGGGAGTGCATAGGAAGTTGCAGCTTCAGGAGTTGGAAGAGCACTTTTGACTTCCATTTGGTATAATTTGAAATTTTTTTAAAGTGTAAATGCAAGTAAAATTCTGATTGATTATAGTCTAGCAATAGGAGCATAAATTTCATCACAATTAATAACTTCATGTTGATTATAACCTTGAGCCACAAGTATAGTTTTATTTCTTACCACCTTACCATTTTCATCGACTTTGTTTTTAAAAACCCAACAAGTTTCAATGAGTGACTTATTTTGTGCATAAGGTACTAAATTCCAAACTTTTCTTATCAAACTGGTTCAGTTCATCTTTTATAACTATAGTCTAACTTTCATCAACTAGTGCCTCTTCTACAGTCTTTGGTTTTAATTGTGAAATGAAGGCAACGTAATTGTTTTTGAAAGAGGATCTAGTTCTTATACTTTCAGAAGGGTCTCCTAGAATGTACTAAAGTGTATCAATGCCTCTCCATTCTCTTGATGTCCTTTGTTGAGTAGGTTCCTATTGAGGTGTACTTAGAGAAGGAACCTTTTCTATCCTAGGTTCAGAAGGACCCTCGTGATCTGTTGATTCTGAAGGCACTATAAGTGCAATTTATGGCATATTTTTAGGAACCAAAGTATACTCATCATCATTTGAATCAACAACTATTGTTGAGGTTAGTGATTCATCAAATACTACATGTATTAATTCTCATATCCTCTTGGTTCTTTTGTTATAAACTCTAAATCCTTTTCTCATATTGTTATATCCCAGAAAATAGTTTCATCAAATCTTGCATCAAATTTTCTAAGGTTGTCCTTACCATTGTTTAAAACAAAACACTTGCAACGAAAAGCCCAAAAGTAGAAACCATTTCGTTTTCTTCATTTCCACAACTTGTAGGGGGTCTTTTTAAGAATAGATCTTATAAGACAGTTGTTCAAAATGTAACAGGCAGTGGACACAACTTCTACCTAATATATAAGGTAGACTGCTCTCACACAATATAGCCCTAGCCATATCAGCAAAGGTCATGTTCTTTCTTTCAATAACTTCATTTTGCTACAGATTCCTAGGACATGAGAAATTATAAGTTATGCCATTATCATCACATAAATATTCAAATTTTATGTGATCAAATTATGCTTCATGATCACTTCGAATTGAAGTAATGTTATACTCTTTTCAATTTGAGTTTTTTTGCAAAATTTCTTATAAACTCTAAAAGCATCATCCTTATTTTTTAGAAAATAAACCTATGTAAATCTAAAATAATCATTTATAATAAAACAAACCATAGTGTTTACCACCAAAGCTTTGAGTTCTAGTAAGACCAAATAAATCCATATGAATAAGCTCAAGAGGTTGGTTGGTAAATACAACATTCTTAGGTAGAAAGCTACTTCTAACTTGTTTTCCTTTCAAAGAAGCTTCATATACTTGATTATTTTCAAAATTTAAATTTTGTAATCCTGCAATAAGTCATTTTTGGACATTTTTTATAAAATGATCATAGTAGCACTTCCAAATATTTTATGCCAGATTAATGAATTCTTTTCTAAATACACAAAACATTTAACTTTTCAAGAAGACATGTCTTCCAATTGAGTATAGTATATATTTTGATTTTTAGGACCAACAAACACAATATTATCATTATTATCAATTATTTCACAATGAGATGCGTAAAAATGACTATATCTCTTATCATATAATTGACTTACACTCGAGAGGTTATGTTTCAAACCATCAACATAAAGAACATTATCTATAGAAGTAGAATTAAAAGCTTTAATTTTACCAATTCTTGTGACCTTTGCCTTATCTTCGTCAACAAAGACAACATTACCTACTTCTTTTGCTTTCAATATAGCTAAAATGTGATATTTCACCTGCCATATGCCTTTAACAACCATGATCAACTATACATTGATTTTCTCTTATAACTATTCTAAAGCATATCTCGTCTTTACCTAAATCAACCACAAGACAAACATTGCTTACTTCTTCAAATTCTTCTTCATTAAAGTTTTCAAAATTTTCATCAAACCAAGTTGCAATCGTAGATTGCTTTTTGAGTTTTCTATTCTCTATTTTTCTTTTTGAAAAATAAGCCAATATGATCTGACATGTCTAGGCTTTTTACAGTGATAGCATATGATTTAATTATTTTATGTATTGCTATTGCTACTATTTCCTTTCAACAAGAACCTGTTATTTCCAATTTTTGTAGCTCCTTCTCTTTTCTTTTTTAGCTTCTTTTTGTAGAAGCGTGCATACTTTTTGACCATAAAATTGAATTCATCATCTCCATCTATTTACAACTAAGTGTTGCTTTCATCACCATTTGATGAAATTGACTCATCAACTGCTTTTAGAGTCATTCCTCTTCTGTAGGAGAATCCTTCATCTCATTTAAGTTCTGTCTCGTGAATCATCAAATTTGTGAGTCGAGTGAGACAATATCTAGATCCTTTGCAGTTTATAGAGTAGTCACTTTAGGTCTTCATTCCTTTGGCAGTGACCTCAAGATTTTTTTACGAGCTCATCATTAGGATATATCTTTCCTAAGTTCTTCAAAGATGTGATGACATTGTTGAATCATCCAAAGAATTCATCTATGGTCTCTCCCTATTCATGCAAATAGTTTCATATTGAAGTACTAAAAGACATATCCTATATTTATTTACCTTATTTGTTCCTTCAAAGGTTACCTAAAGTTTGTCCTTCATTTCTTTTGTTGTAGAACAGTAGAAAATCTTTTCATACTCTTCTGAAGAGAGTGTGCAATTCAGATGTTGTCTTACTTTAGCATTCAACTATGCATTTCTTCTATCAGTCTCAGTCCATAATTTTATGTTATCAATAGTAGGAACTATGTGTCCTATTTTGATAGCTTGCCAGACTTCAATGTCCACAGATTGAAGATAAATTGTCATTCTTTCCTTTCAATATGAATAGTTGTTTCCATTAAAATAAGGAGGCTTTGTAATAAACTATCCTTTAAGACTTCTCATGTTGTTTGCCATGATCTGTCACATGCTGTAAAACACCGTAAACGTGAAACCAAGTCTCTAATAGCAAATGATAAAGCAACATATACAAGAGGGGGTGAATAGTGTGTGATTTCAAAAATTTTTGAAGTTATTTTCAATTAGTATAAATGATAGGAGCCTGTTAACATAGTAGGAACCTGTTAAAATTTTAAAAACAAAAGGAACCTAATAAAAAGAAAGTAGCCTGTTAAGCTTTAAAACAAAAGGAACCTTCTACAAATCAAAACAATAGTAACTGAAATATGAAAATTTAAAAGTTAAGGAAAAAGAAAGAACGACATAGTCAATTTATACTAGTTCGCTTACAACGAAGCCTACGTCCTGTCTCCAAGTATCCAACTTAAGTATTTCACCAATAAATCTCTAAATAGTGATTTGATGAGCCTCTCTAAGCTTTAAAGTACATATTTTTCAAGGTTCTTCAACCTTCTGCATTAATAATATTTAGTTTGCCTCTACAAGCTCTCAACAAATGAAAATAGAATTTGCACAATTTGAAATTCAAAAACTAACAATCTCTCTCAATAGATTATTTTCCTTTTCTAAGGCGTAGAGGATTTGTTATGGATATGAATTTTAAGAATGTTGATGCTACTAATGAATTTCAAGAAATCTTGCATGCGTTATGAATGCAATAGCTTTTTTTTCAAATAGATGTTCTCTTGAACTAGCCTTTGCTTAATTATTTAACTAACTAAATCTACCTTGAATCCCTTTTAAAAATATCTTTGATATCATCTTTGGCAGTATCTTTAAAATCCAGACTTTGAATAAATATTTGACTTTATCTTAGAGCCAACTACTAAATAGGGTAAATAACAGGATCTTTCACTTATACAGAAATGATAGGAGCTTATCCATTCTAGATTTAGTGTGACCGTATCTAAATAATGAAATAAGTTTCTTAAAACATTCTTGCAAAATAAGAAGCATTTATCCTTTAATTTTAAATAGATAAATAAAAGATATATTACTTTTAACATCTTTATCTTTTTAATAAATCCAAATAAATTTGAATTTTGTAAATAAATGTTATTGATTGTTATCATCAAAATCATTAATTTAGAAATCCTTAACCTAATAGACCTTTCCCTTTTACCACTACTTAATAGTATGATGTAGCCCTTTGCTTAAGTAAATGGCATTGTGTTGGACTCCGTCTCCGAGGCCCAACATTCGAAAACACACAAGCATAGAAGACCCAAAACTGACAACTTTCTAACCACAATATGGGGGACTAGCAATAGGAATTTCAGATCAGCTTCTTCTGAACATTTGTTCCTCGTATTCTAATGATTCTAACACCACCAAAAACGCTCAATTTGGATTAGAAATGAAGAAGTTATGATCAAAATACTGTCTTAAGAAAACAAACCCAGAATGCTATATCCAACTTCATGTCAGAAATTGAAAGTCTTAGAGGCTGGATTGTAGCTCGGCACCTTCATATAACTTGTAGGTCTATGTCTCTAGTTTAATTCAGAACAAGAATCGCCACAATCAGAGCTCTATAGATCAAGTTATCACCAAATTATTGAAGCATAGTCAGACATTATCAACCGATCATCTTACTTTGTTTCGATCCACCTTTTTCAATTTAACAACAATATCGACCAATCAGGTATAAAAAGATATAAATTTTTCTTAGGAGTCTATCGCTTCAAAAATCAGCTTAATCGGAGGTCGGACGAAGAAGTTATGGCCAAAAGAGCGGAGGGAGGTCAGAGCTCGGCCAGAAAATCAAAACTCGGCCAGAACGAAGATCGGTCGGTCAACAGAGGTCGGCCAACAGAGGTGGGTCGACCAACAAAGGTCGGCCAGCACCCAATTCGACCTTAAAACTTCTAACACTCATAACTTTTGACTCCAAGCTCCAAATTAGACAAGGTTTATGGAGTTAGAAAGCTAAAAGACAGATCTACCATTTTCAAGAAGGGCCTAAGAGCAAACTCGGCTTCTAAAGGGATCAAAAGTTTACTCCAAGGCCAATCGACTAGCTCTTCATAACAGTACCAGAACTTGCAAATACCATAACTTTTAACCCATAACTCCAAATTTAGCAAACTTGGTGTCTATGGAAAGGTAAAAGAACGCTCTACAACTTCCATGAAGATCACCGATCCAATTTCCAACTCTATATGGGTCAAAAGTGGCTTAAAGATCTCTGCTAAAATCTGTCATTTAGACAGCACCTGCACTTAATTCTAACAACTCATATCTACCAATTAGCACACCCTAAAATAGCTCATAATACATCATGGAAAGCTCTACAACTCGCCTAACACCCTCAAGGAGTCTAAATGATCCTATTTGACATATAACAACCCAAAATTTGGCTGAATGCACAATATATCCAAAATTGACCATATGAACACATCAGCCCAGAATTCAACAGCTTATAAACCTTAGCAAATTTCCAGCGAGCTCTCCCAAAGCAAAATTTCAACAGCAACTCAACAATTAAAAGACTCACACACATACCCTTTTCAAGATCACACACAGATCACAATTCAACACAAACACATGAAGAAGAGAGTACAAGAGCTCTCATTCTCTTTTTAAACATAACAAAAGTTCATACACAACTTTAGTTACATATCGGCCTATTCATCAAGAGTCAAATAAAAAATACAAAATATGAGATGCTCAATGATCGATATGCTTATAAAGTTATTCCAAGAGCTAGTTACTAACTTAATACAAAAGTGTCTAAGATTCTTGGAGTTATGCCCGATGCCTTGCAAGGTTTAGCATTCAACTTGAATTTTCACCTGAGGAGGGAGAATGGGGTGAGCAAAACACAGCTCAGTGGCTAACACGCTTATAGCCATTAAATAATGAGCCATACATCACATAATCAAGAATCCAAAGCATTAGCAATCAACATACTATGCATAAATACCCAACTTTATCACATAAATCACAATTAACCGAACTCATCACATAAAGCATAACATGAAATCTTCTATCAGTTAAAACACTTATTATGCATCATAAACGCCAAAAATGATGAAATTCACACAATTGGCTCGAGAGTCCTATAAACACGACGGAAACCGAAGTTTACCATAAACACGACGGAAACCAATTTATGCTCACATATTCAAACATAAGAATAGCATTTTATGCTTCTTTCATTCTATCGAATCATCATAGTTTCATACTTTTCTTTCAAATCGAAGGAAATACACTTTCAATATACACACAATTTAACAAAGATTGCACACATAGGACATTTACCTATCACACAACAACTATAAAAATGTTACCCACCTAACGTCGGAATCCGAATTCAAGATTGCCCTTCCTCCTTGTCTTGAGTGGGGTTTTCTTGATTTCCTTCAATTAAACCATACTCCATTCAATGAATATATTCTGAAAGAAAGGCATAGCAATCATAAATTAAGCAAAGATAAAAATAAACTTTAAACCTAACCTACCCATAAGCCATCTATGCTAGAATAACCAAAACCTTAACTTAGAAATCCCAAAATCTCTTTGATTTCACCTTCTCTTCTTTCTTTCTTCAAACCCTACACAAACCCTAACTTCCATTTTATCCCATTTTTGAACCTAACATAAACAAAGATGGACTTACCTCTCACAAGTAGATTTCTCTTGTTTTTTCTTCTTCTTTCTTCCTCCCTTCAAGCTTCCTACGACTCTCCCTTTTCCTCTTGGCCGAATCCCCCTTCTCCTTGGCTCACATTTTTGCTTCCTCTCCTTTGGTTCTTACGACACTTGCTTCTCCCTTGTAATTCACTTAACTCATTTGCTCCCAACGTAAAGCCTACCTCCAAAACTACGTAGTTTTAAGCTCTCCTTATAACTTACAATGCTTTTGGGCTCTCCTCCTTCTACTTATCCCATTAACCTCTAAAGCCCATTCTTTTCAACATGCCCTTATTTGACTCATATGGCTCTACACATATCACAATCCTACTACCAATTAATCCAATTAATTCTAATCCTTCACTTTAACATCAAAATTCTAATTCCCAACCATACTTGCTAATTCCAAGACTCAATAAAATATAAATATATATACACATAATTAAAACAATTAATGCCAAAATAAAGATATAAATATATATACACATAATTAAAACAATTAAAGCCAAAATAAAGAATAAGTCAAGTAAATCAATAAATAAATAAATCAATAAAACAATAATAATAAAAATTGAGGCCCAATAATTCTCCCCTCCTAAAAGAATTTCGTCCTCGAAATCCTTACCTGAGTCCATGAAGAGGTATGGGTACTTCTCCTTCATGGCTTCCAAAGGCTCCCAAGTTGCCTCTTCTATCGAATGGTTCCTCCACAAGACCTTAACCAGCTTTACAATCTTATTCCTTAACACCTTTTTCTTTGAATCTAAGATCTCCATTGGTTGCTCCTCATAAGTCAAATCCTCCCTTAACTGAACCTCTGAAGGTTGGACTATATGTGAAGGATCCGATCGGTACTTCCTCAGCATCGACACGTGGAACACATTACGAATCTTAAATAACTCCAATGACAAATCTAACTTATAAGCCAAAGGCCCAATTCTCCCAATGATCTCATATGGGCCTATGTACCTCGGGCTAAGCTTGCCCTTCTTACCAAACCTCAAAACACCTTTCCATGGAGAAGCTCTAAGAAACACCTTTTCTCCCACTTCAAATTCCATCCCTTTCCTATGGACATCTGTGTAGCTCTTCATCCTATCCTGAGCTGCTTTAAGCCTCTACTTCACTAACTTAATTTTATCAACTGTAACCTGTACCAATTCAGGTCCTACAAGCTTCCTCTCACCTTCCTCATCCTAAGAAATAGGATTTTTTCATCTCCTACCATACAAAGCCTCATAAGGTGCCATCTGAATTCTCGAGTGATAGGAATTATTGTAAACAAACTCAATCAAACGTAGGTGATCATCCCACGAACCTTTAAAATTCAAAGAACAAGCTCTCAACATTGCCTCCAAGGTCTATATCGTCCTCTACGATTGTCCATCAGTCTGCGGATGGAAGGCCGTACTAAAATGCAATTTAGTCCCCAGAGCCTCCTGCAAACTTTCCCAAAATCTGGAGGTAAACCTAGGATCCCTATCAGAAACTATCGAGCTTGGAATCCCATTAAGTCTGATTACCTCATCCACATACTTCTTAGCCAAAACATTCAAAGGATCCATGCATTTAATTGGTAAGAAGTGCGACTTGGTCAGCCTATCCACAGTCACCCATATAGCGTCCTGCTTCTTGCTAGTCCTCGATAATCCCATCAAAAAATCTATGGTAATCTTCTCCCATTTCCATTCCGGGATTGGCAATGAATTAAGCTTGCCTGTAGGTGCTTGGTGTTCAGCTTTAACTTGCTGACAAACTAAACATCTTTTTGCATACTCTGCCACATCTTTCCTCATTCCCTTCCACCAAAAATGCTCTTTCAAATCCCGATACATCTTAGAACTCCCTGGGTGCATTGCATAAGAAGCATTGTGCGTCTCATCAAGAATCTCATCCTTCAGCTCTAACAAGTCTGGAACACACAATCTGTTATCCAATACCATCAATCCATCTTCCTTTACCTCTAATTCAGAAGGTTTTCCATTTTTTATCTCTTCTCTAAGCTTGCTCAAGCACTCATCCCGTTCTTGCAATTCTTTAACCTTTTCCCTCAATACTGGTCTCACTCTAAAATTTGCCAAGATACAATCAGGTTCAACTTGTCTGAACGTCACCTCAAGCCTGGATAATTCCTCTACCAAGGGAAGATACACTGTTTCCACATGTGCCATAGTGGACTTCCTACTCAGTGCATCGGCTGTTAGAGTAGTGCCCTAAAGGCAATCGCCTTTAGCGCATTTTGTACAAAGTTTTGTGCATACTTTATGAATAAATAAAGAAAGGCATATTTCATTAATTTGATGTTCATTATTGATGAATGGATATTGATCTATAAGCAAATTAATGAAGTCCATGATATATGACATAGCATGAAGGAAATTATGATGTGATCATACTACTGAGATTCCTATCATGTGCAATTATGTCAAGATTCAAATTATCCTAGTCATAGGATTACCGAGATCGACATCAAGAATCCGGAGAGACTAGCACATCTCAAGCTCCTTGATTTGATCAGCGGTGGATCTCGAAACGTAAATATGAGATATTTAGGGTTGAGAAGTGGATGCTTACTAGAGGTAGTAAGTACATTGGATGACGTGCTATGAGATCATCACATGGATGTCCTATTCTAATGTCAGTGATAATCTCATCATAGCAATGGTGCAAATATCTTTAGACTTGAGGTACTCAAACATATCTTGGATACTGATTCTGTGCTTTGACTCCATTCCTTGTTGCCTTACACAGGTCGCTCATAGGGTGGTGATTGGGTACAGCTTGAGGTATTTGAAGGTAATTGAGTAGCCAATAAAGGATTCACCACTTTTATGATAGCAGAAGATGATACCTATGGCCTCTTGTCAGGGTCATTACTTGGAAATCTCTGGTCGGAGTACATATGTCATGAAGAGTGTCTTCAGTGACATATATAGTAATGAGTCCCAGGACGAGAACTGATATCACTTGGACTAGATTTGACGTAGTCAGTCTAGTAAGAGTTGACACTTTGCCCATACTCATAACCAAGTGGGGTATAGCATGGTGAAAGGACGAATTGCACAGTAATTTTCTATGGAAAGGTTCGTGATATGGTTCATGATGAATATATGTTCATTCATCAAACCAATTACTTTCCGGTCAATTGGGGGTCATGATGTGTTGCTAGATACCACTCATGACTTGCTCAGATTAAGTGTTAATCTAAGTGGCCAACATAACCGGGAACCTAATGGGTCACACGCATAAGAGAGTCTCGGAGAATTTGTAAAATAGTTTTGGAAAGAGATCCAATAAATGGAGAGTAATAGGATTAAATGGATCCCGATGAGATTGGGATATGTTCCGATGAGATCGTGACATCGATATTACTGAAAAAGGTTTTCGGTGGTTTTTCCATACGGGACCTTGTGAGGCGGTGGGACCAATTCCCAGTGTGTTGGACCACTTCAGCATTTATATACATATATATATATACTATTAATTAATTAAAGAATTACTATATATATATGTGTGTGTGTTTGTGTGTGTGTGTGTTTACGTGGATAAATGAGGAAAGGAGAAGAAGTTTCTCTTTTATGCTTAGTCATTAAATGCATTTAATGGCTAGAAGACAAAAATGGGTTTTAAAAACCAATTGTGTCTTCTTTCTTTAAGATATACGATGATCATCTCTTCTTCACCTTTGAGAAAGGCATATGTAGAAATGAAAGAGTAGAGAATCATGGGTGTTTGAAAGGGTTTCAAAGCTTAGATCTCTTCTCTTCATCATCGATCATCAAGGCTTCATCTCCAAGCTTTCTTCTTCATCGTTCTTCATAGCTCTCCAAGAACAAAGGTAAGATCGAGCAGTCTTTAATTTGTTCTAGCTATTCCCGGGTCAAAGGGTTTGTCCCGGTTAGGTTCTCCGATCTCTGCGTGGATACCGTTAGAGACGGTCTCCTTTGGCCGTTATAGTTTGAGTTCGATATATAGACACATAGATCCTGGCTTTCGGGATGGTCCCGGAATAAAAATTTTTGTTTTCCGCACTGTGTACATGTGATGCACACACCGGGATTTTCCTACATCGACTACCACATTAACTTTTCCCAGATGGTAGTCTATCATCAAGTCATAATCTTTCAACAATTCTAACCATCGCCTCTGCCTCAAATTCAGCTCTTTCTGAGTCAACAGGTACTTAAGACTCTTATGGTTTGTAAATTCCCTAGTAGAAACTCCATACAAGTAATGTCTCCAAATCTTCGATGCAAAAATTATAGCAGACAATTCCAAGTCATGTATAGGATAGTTCATTTCATAAGGCTTTAATTGCCTAGAAGCATAGGCAATCACTTTCTCTCCTTGCATCAATACACACCCTAAACCCTTCCTAGAGGCGTCACTGTATACAATGTATCCATCATCACCATAGGGCATCACTGTATACAATGTATCCATCATCATCGGTGCAGTAGTGAGCCTATTCTTCAATTCCTCAAAACTGCTCTGGCACTCCTCAGTCCATTCAAATTTTTATTCTTCCTTGTCGATTTGGAAAGTGGGCGACTATCATGAAAAGCCCTCCACAAATCGCTGACCCGATCCGGGAGCAGATCGTCCCGGGATGTGAGCCCAGTGGAGCCCATCCCGAGACACTTGCCTTGCTGAGACCTTAAACTTGACACTCTTACTCTTACTATAGTACCATAGAGCGTCCGAACCTGTTTGAGCCCAACTTTCGTTGTCCTGAAACCTTGCGCTTATAATCTTGCAGGATTCTTAATTGTAACTCCACCTTCGTGGCAAGCACACACCATGTATACACTAAAATCATAGGTTGACATATTCATATAATTTGTAGCTTTATGTCTCAAGTTCTCCCTGAAACAAGAATCACCTTAATCGGAGTCATATACTCAAGATACACTCCAAAAACCTAAGAGAGTTCATACCCGAAACATGCCCTCTTAACTGACCTTTCACTTGTTTTAGAACAAACTTTCTCAATTTAACTCCAATTGATACCAGATTTTATGGAGTGAAAGATATGTGTCTTATAAATCTAATGGTTCAAGCTTCACCTCATTTGGAGGTCGTATGAGGGAAATATGCCCAAAACAACGGACCATGCTCACTTTCGAAATCGAATCGAAACTCCTTTGGCGCGATTGCTATAACTTTTAATCTATAGCTCCAAATATTTTCGTTCTTTCACCATATGAAATTAGAAATCTAGATCTACAACTCTTATGAAGACTAAAAAGGCTGATTCTATCTCCTACATTCTGCAGCGTCCTATTTTTCCATCGTCTGATTTCTATCATCTGGTTTTCTATCGTCTGATTTCTATCATCTGGTTTTCTATCGTCTGATTTCTATCATCTGGTTTTCTATCGTTTGATTTCCTTCCTTCTGCTTTTCTATCTTCTGATTTCCTTCCTTCGATTTCTATTTTCTGATTTCCTTCCTTCTGATTTCTATCTTCGATTTCCTTCCTTCCGATTTCTATCTTCCGATTTCCTTCCTTCCGATTTCTATCTTCCGATTTCCTTCCTACGCTTTTCTATCTTTCGATTTCTATCTTACGCTTTCTTTCCTTCCTTTTCTATCTTCCGATTTCCTTCCTTCGATTTCTATCTTGATTTCCTTCCTTCGATTTCTATCTTCCGATTTCCTTCCTTCCGATTTCTATCTTGATTTCCTTCCTTACCTTTTCTATCTTCGATTTCCTTCCTTCCGCTTTTCTATCTTCGATTTCTATCTTACGCTTTCTATCTTCTCGATTTCCTTCTTTCGATTTCTATCTTCGATTTCCTTCCTTCGATTTCTATCTTGATTTCCTTCCTTCCTTTTATTATCTTGATTTCTTCCTTCCGATTTTCTATCTTCCGATTTCCTTCCTTACGCTTTTTATCTTCGATTTCCTTCCTTCGATTTCCTTCCTTCGATTTTCTATCTTCCGATTTCCTTCCTTCGCTTTTCTATCTTGATTTCTATCTTCGCTTTTCTATCTTCTGATTTCCTTCCTTCGATTTCTATCTTGATTTCCTTCCTACATTTTTATCTTGATTTCCTTCCTTCTAATTTCTATCTTGATTTCCTTCCTTACGCTTTTCTATCTTCCGATTTCCTTCCTTACCTTTTTAGTAAGGATCATATCTTTTGACTCAGAACTCCAAATTTAGCAAACGATATACCCTTGGAAAACTCTAAACTCCTACTACAATCTTCATGAAGACTCATTGATCTAATTGATACCAGAAGAGGGTCTAATATTGGTAATCTTGTCAAATTTAGGAAAATTTGACAGACATCCCTTAAAATGCAACTACCCAATTTTCAATTCTAAGACTTCCACCGCATAAAACTCATCATACAACCTCATATAACATGATTAAACCCTAAGGTATCTTCAAACACCATTCAAACAACAGCCACACTCTTAATCATCTATCATATCAAACTATAACAATGATTCAATTGTCTTAAACATACATGGATTTCTCAAAATACATTAAAACTGAACATTTTTTCGTCCATAATTCATTCATTCCATCTTCATCAAATCATGTCATATTCATACAATGCTTTAGTGGGCATTTCAAGCCCAATTACAATGAAGTTTCAAAATACAATATCTTCTCAAAATGCAACTAAAGCATTTTTTTACAAAAATCATTTCAAATACAAAATCAAAAGAAAATCTTGGAGTAAATGCCTTTAAGCTTGCTCCTCGGGATCCTGCTTATTTCCTGGAAAATTTTTAGGGGGTGAGCTTTCGCTCCGTGGGTAACACATTTATATTTATATATCAAGCAGTCCTATTAGTTATTCATACTTTTAGCAATCTTTCAATACAATCATAATACATGCATCATGCAATGTTCATCAATACTCAAACATAATTTCTCACAATTCAAACATTCATCATTCTTGCATTTTCATGTAATCACATATGAAACACATCAAATGACTCGGTAAGTCCTTATTCTTGGCAACCATATAGTCTCATTTCATGAGTCTATATGGGCAAATCTTTAGGAGTCCAAAATGTTGGATCATCCTATGCCACAATCGAGCGCAGGTGAAGGCTTCATGATTAACGCACGTGATTCTTAGGACAATACCTTACCCACATAACATAGCAATCATGAATCATACAAGGAAATTGGACTGTTCTTATCCAATTCATTGTTTCTTTGAAATCATCTTTTCATACATCGTTCATGCCTTTCATTATATTCATTCAACAAGTTTCTTCATGACAGTTTCAATCATCATCAAGCATTTAATACACTCACATTCATCATTCCATCACACACATTTAATTCAACAACCAAGTGATCAAAGCTCATTAATGTCATGCATTTATTTACATTTGTAGCTTATATACATAAAGATAAATATGAAACCCACCTTTTATCCTTGCTTAAACTTGCCTAAGGAAGTTCCTCTCCTTGTTCTTCTCCTCTTTCTTGTCCTCCTTCAAGCATAACAAGAAAATAACCCCATATCAACATAGGGTTTAGAAATTGAAATACCTAAAATCTAAATCATGAAATTCATAAGAGAATCACTAGACCCATCTTATTCTTCATCTTTCTAACCAAAACCCAAACAAAACTTAACCTTAAACCAAGAACTTACCTTAAATCCTTAACCAACCAAGTGGTTTCTTGGTTCAAAGTGAAGCTTAGACTCTCCTCCACACTTTTTTCTTCTTGGACTTTCTTCAAAAGTCCACTCACTTTCATGGAAATGCCAAACCCTAACAAGCCTCTTCTTTCTCCTTTTCCTCCCTCCTTTCACGACACTCTTCTTTCCTCTCCCTCCAAATTTCGTTTCTATCTTCTTTTCCTACAAAAATCACTTATCTCCTTCCTTATATACTCCTTTATAAATTACTTAAGCCCAATAAGCCTAAGCCCAACTTACTTCCTTCTTCTTTCTTCTTCTTCTTTTTCATTTCTCCTCCTTACTTACTCAAGCCCACTAACTCTTTTCCTTCAAGCCCATTGCATTAAATTCCTCTCTTCTTTCTTACTTCATTTGGACCCAAAGCCCAATTAATGCATTAATTACACCTAACTCACCTAAGTCCAACTAACATATTTTACTTCATAAATTCTTCACCTAACTCATTAATGCTATCATATATTAATTTATGACACCTTAATTAATGCTAATCTAACTTAATCAATTTAATCTAATCATGATTAATCCTGAAAAATCTTGGGGCTAACACAAACCTCCTGTAATATCTAGCTAATCCTAAGAAACTTCTCACTTTAGCTACATTCTTAGGTGTTTCCTATTTAACCACAGCTTCTATCTTTTGTGGATCCACATGCACTCCGCGCTCTGAAATCACATGCCCAAGAAATACTACTTCTCTTAGCCAAATTTGCATTTATCAAATTTGGCATACAATTCATTCTTTCTCAAGGTCTCCAAGGCAACCCTCAAATGATCCTCATGCTCCTTATCACTCTTAGAATAGACTAATATATCATCAATAAAGACAATGATAAATTGGTCTAGGAAGGACTTGAAGACTCTATTCATCAAATTCATAAAGACTGCAGCAGTATTCGTTAACCCGAAAGGCATAACCAAAAACTCAAAGTGGCCATACTGTGTCCTAAAAGCAGTCTTTGATACATCGGTCTCCTTAATCCTCAACTGATAGTAACCCGATCTCAAATCTATCTTAGAAAAGACTCTCGCCCCTTGCAATTGGTCAAATAAGTCATCTATGCACGAGAGCAGATATCTGTTCTTAATGGTGGCATGACTCAGCTTCCTATAATCCACACACATCCGCAACGACCCATCTTTCTTCTTCACAAAGAGAACCGGAGCTCCCCATGTAACATCCCACCCTCAACGGGAAGGGTAGAATAGTAGTTTGGCATAAGATGAGAGTGATTGGGCTTCATTAAGACTGTTCATGCATACTAGTATTGGTACAAAGTGAATTTTGTGCACATGAAATAACTGTAAATGCATACATGGCATTCCCGATTTTTGTGCCTAATGTAGTTTTACTGTGATTAGCGTGGTTCTTGTGTTTGAAAAATTATTCTGAGTGCACCATTGAGTGTTTTATATTTTAAGGGATTTTTTGAAATTTTTCTGGAATTTTTCGGAGAAAATTCCTGGACCGGAAAAATCATCAAGCGACGAACCGATTGATTTTCGGTAGCGAAAATTTCTATCCAATGGCACTATAATATTGGGTATATTATTTTGGGATTGAAATGAGGGCCATTGGACTTGAATGGGTCAAATTTCATTAGGGTTCTCAAGAAATCCTATTGCTTGTTTTGTTCTTTAGCTTATTTTGTCTTTTAGTTCAATATGCCAAGTGTCCTAAGTGAATAGATGCTTTTGTCTTCTTCCTCTGCTTGTGTTTTCGGTGGCTTCACATTAAAGGGATGAAAAAAGAAGAGTTATTGCTCATTCTCTCCTCATCATCCGAAAATCCTCACTTCTTTTCATCTCCATCGATTTTTTTCTTTCTCCTTCTTTAAGTTACTTCCTCCCACCTTAAGAGCTTCTTCTTGTAAACAAGTTACTTTCTTGCCATGGAGAACTTACCCTTGCATGGTGTTAGAAGAAGTTGTTAGTGAGTAGTAAAGAAAGAGTTGAAGGAAGTGAAGAGTGGAAGCTTTAAGTAGGTAAGTTTTAAGTTAAGCTTTAATTATGCTTTGATTATGCATTTAATGAATCATAGTTGTTAGATGCATTCATTTGGAGTTAGGGTGCAATTATTGTGTTTATTGATGCATGAATTGAATGAAAATTATGTTAGGAATGACTTGATGAAGTGGTATGAATGAATGTTTTAGCTTGATTTTGGATTGAATATTGATGACTAATCTTGCATAGAAATTAAGAGTTTAATTCTGCAAAATTTTGACTATGGGTCTAAGTGAGTGTAGGAATGATCTAGGGACTGATTTTGTGTCCAATTGGGATGCTTATGGTAGTAGAAGTTCAATTGGCATGATAGGAAGTGTATTTGAGTAGTAAAGCTGAAAATTGGTTTTTTACCTACTGTACTGTTTTGAGCATAACTCATTGTGTAGTTATGAAAATGTGGTGAGGTTTGTGCTAAATGAAGCTTTGGCTTTTTGGCTACATTTTTGTGTGAAATAGGTGTTGTCTAATTTTAGCCTTAAGAGGGTGAAGTTTTGCTTGGAAAGTTACTGTTGATGTCTGTATGAACAGTAACTAAACCAATGACCTAAGTGTTTTGATGATTTTTCGAAATTAATTTAGAAGGAATTGATGAAAATGGTCTTCATGAAAGTTGAAGCTTATATTGTTAACTTTCCATTGCAACTGATTTTGCAATTTTTCGATATGTATATTGGGAGATATCCACTGTTAACTATTGACTGATTTTGTAAATTGTGGTGAAACCTAGCCTAAGTGTCAGATTTGTGAGCATTCTGATTGGAAGCAATTTTAGCAATTTATGTTAATTGAATTGGTTTCAGTGATCTTCTGAATAGTTGTAAAGGAAGAAATTATCTTGAAAATGGTATATCCCATGTGATTTTTGGATATCATATTTGGGAGTTACGAGTTTTCAAAAAACTGAACCTGCATTAGGTTTTTAACTGCTGCCCTGATCAGTCACTTGTTTGGCAGTTTTGAACTTGTTAGGGATGGAATTGGATTTTTAATCCTTCATAAAAATTTAATTATGACATCTTATCTTTCCATTGATATAAGGTAGTGATTGTTTAGACATTTTTTCTAGGAGATATGCTGCTTTGAAATGTACTGTTCAGATTGGAAAATTTCAGTGGGCAGATACTTTGGTGAATTGTTTGGCCTTGTTAGAAAATGAATTTGATTTCAGGTTGTTCATTAAAGTTGTAGATAACATTGGTATCTTTCTGAGCATATTTATTATGTAATTTTTGACAAAGAAAATGAGAAGTTATTGAATTTACAAGATACTGTACTGTTTTAGAACCCATTGACTAGGCAGTAGGTTTAATTGGATTTTTGACACCCTTAGGGGTGAAATTGATTTTTATGGTCTTCATGAAACTTGTATAGGTTTTCATGATCTTTCCAACGAGATATGGTTTGTAATTTTCTGAATTGTGTGCAAAGAGTTATAGGTATTCGAATTTCGGTTTAAAAATAGGAAAAAGAGAAGGAAATAGGGGCAACATATATAGATATATATTAATTTTTTTATTTGATTTTTGTATTCTTTTGGGAATTTTTGGACGGGAAATTAACATGGGTCTGGGTAATGGTTCTTTAGTCACTGTTTTATTTATTTTTGGACCGATAGAGGTCCGAATTGAGTAATTTCTGTGTTATTAGATTTCTAATTTTTAGAGGGATTTTTATGATAGAAAAGTTTGGTTTAGGGCCGGAAATATCATTTGCATGCATTGTACACCTTTTAATTGTTACGTATGCATCATTAACTCGTTCTGATTGGACAATTAGTAATAGTTATCTTCTCTGATTATTATAGAGGCACAATTGGAGCGTCGATCGACCGATGTAGCAGAGACTTCCCGGAATTAGCTCGGAAGTAATAGGTGAGTGACCTAGATGGGTTTCTCAATTATTATTTGTCTAATATGGGGATAATGGCGGGATCAGGAATGTGTAAATTGTGTGACTTGTTTGCCCTTATTGGGATTACTGTGATTAATTGTGACTTATGGACTGTTAATTGTGAGTGATGGTCTGTTAATTGTGCATTATGGACTGTTAATTAACTATTCAATTGGGCATAGGCATTTCATACACAGTTGTGAACCGAGTCGCCACTGAAACTGAAAACGAGCCTAGAGCTCGAAGGGAGATAATCCTCCCAAGACGCGTCTCATCGATTCGATTCTCGCTAAGCGCTCGGTCACAACACAGAAATAAAACTGGAAAAAGAGTCACATGTGCATTGCATACAGGATTGAATACCTGAAATGAATTTTGCTGTATATGACTATGTGATTGCTGAGCCTATATTACTACTATAACTGCCTGATTACTAGAACATGCTTATGTGATGCATGAATTGGGCGAACCATCGATGATGATTCCTCATTGAGTTCGCAAACTCATCCAAAATTGCAATCTATTTTTCAGGCTTAAGAGTAGACTGTTAACTCCCTCAGGACTGTAGAGCCTTGGACATCAGATTGGCGAGAGAGGTTACGGCTCAAAGGTCGGTCAGCTGGGATTTCTTTTGAAGACTCATAGTTAGAACTGTTCTTTGTGCCTTATTGTATAGTACTTAATGTAAAGTGTTTTGAAGGATTGTATAGGCTGAAAATACTAACAGTTTGTAAATTTCTAAGTTTGAGTAAATGAAATGAAATACAGTTTGGTTTTAAAAAAGTTACCAATTTCTTATTTTTGTTTTATTATTGTGATGCCATGGAGAGTTTAGCGGTGGTTATCAGTAGTGGTCTCTTATCGTATGATATGTACCGGAATGACCTACGGGCGTTCCGGTGGGTACTCCATGGTAAGAGGGCGCTACATTAGGTAGTATCAGAGCATGGTTTGGCATCTTTGGGAATATTCAAATATGTACGTATGAAATTTTACAAAACTGCAGAAATTGACTAGACTTCTTGTTTTGTTACAGGTCTTCATCTTAGGTGATCAGGTTGAGCAATCAGCTGACCAAGGATCGATCGGAGCCGATAGAGAGTCTTCATGCCTCGATCGAGGAGTTACCTCCTAGAGTTCTGTGAGGCGGAGAGGAGATATGGTTTATCTTGCAAGTGGCGGTACAGAACTTCTATGGTCGTGCACCTCACCGAGGTGAAGATGGTTGGAAGGGTGAGAGAGTCTTGACCTGATAGATCGCGAACGATGAGAGATTCGATTATGCGGTCTCTCTTCTGCAGGGCCCAGCCTACAAGTGGTGGAAGACTATTCCAGGCAGTACCACCAGGCCTTGCTTACTGTCATAGGGTGATTTTCTGAGGGCCTTCAGGGATAATTATATGCCCAAGGTCTATCTTGATATGAAGATGCAAGAGTTTTTGGAGCTGAAGCAGGGTAGGATGTTTGTGGTAGAGTACGAGGTGAAGTTCAATGAGCTGATGGATTATGCTACTGTTATGATTCCTACTGAGGCTGATAAGTGCCGGAGATTTGAGAATGGCCTCAATACTGAGATTCGTACCCGATTTGCCCGGTCAGACATGGGCACATTTATTGAGTTGAGGGCTGCTGCAGTGCGACTAGAGCAGCTTATGAGGCAGAGACAGGCTGAGTTGGGGTCCCAGGGGAAGAGGCCGAGTGACAGTCAGGGCAGCTTTGGTAGGTAGGGGTGTTCAAAAAAACCTACGAACCTGTGAACCGGACCTGAACCGCATCAACCAAACCTATAAATAAGGTTAACCGAACCTGAGTTCAGGTTCGGTTCGAACCGAACGTGAAAAATCAGGTTCATGATTCAGGTTCAAGTTTCTAACTTGCAGTTCTAGGTTAACCGAACCTAAACCGCACCTATAGCAGTTAACCGAACCGAACCTGATTTATAGGTTTAGGTTTGAACCTAAACCTGAAACACCAAAAAAACATATCATATATTTAGATATAATTTAAGAGGATATTAATAATAATAAATTCACTAATATTTACTACATTAATTCTTGAGTGAAAAGAAAAAAGGAAAAAACTACTTTAATTATATGTTATTAAGCGTTAATCTTAAACATTGCTATTATAAGTGATAACTAATGCATAGCACTCAATACTTTTACTTCAAATAGTAATTAATATGTGTCAATGTTATTGATCGATGTATTAAACTATTAATAAAAAATTCATTGACTAAAATAATATAATCATTTAGAAATTAATTAAAGAAATTAATAAGTGTAAAACACATTTATTAAGAAATCCTACAATTTTAGTTTTTAAGGCACATATATTAGCTTGGATATTTATGAGATATTATAAACATTAAACATGCAAGTAATATTGATTCTTAAAATATATAATATAGTTGCTAATAAATAATAATATAATAATATTGTATTTTACAAATACAAATATAGTTTTATTTATTAGAAATGAATGAAAATGAGTTAATTTAGTAATAGACTATAGGATTGTATTTTTTTATACATTACGCTTTTTATAATATAATATTTGAAGTTTTAACTATGATATTAATTGCATTTTCTACACTAAGTTGCAATAAGAAAATGATTCTTTTTGTATTTATTAGTTATTATTATTTTTGTTTTAACATGATAGAATAAGATTTAATGATGTTAGAAGAATAGTTTTATTTTTTTAATCAATGAGATCTAGTATAGCGATTCGTTCCTCATTGTTGCCTCTAAGTCGGCTTTTAGTACATGAGGTTGAGTGCTTGATTCATTTAAGTAGCTCTCTTATTTCAAATATGGTGAAGGCTATTGTTTGTGGACAAGATTGGTTGAGAAAATCACGGGCTCCTCTTTACGTGGAAGAAAGACTTGAAGAACTTGAGCAAATTGAATCAAGTAATCTAATTTACTTTACCTTGTTTTAATATAAAAATAAATAAAAATTCTTTTCAATTAAAAATAACGAGTTTAACTCTTTTATTCTTAATTTTCTCAGATGTGGCTTCATGTATAATAGTGGATCATTCTACCATCCTATTCAAAGAATAATTGTTTAATAATTTATCTCTTTTTTTTAGTATGAATCTTTTATAAGACATTGTTTGACTTATTTTACTTTGCTCAGTTTAATATATTAGATTAATCTTTGATAGATTTTATATGCATACTTTTATGAATAATTTGTATTTGTTTTCACCAATTTTAAATAATTTTTTCATATATATTGATATGAATAGGTTCAGTTACCACGAGAACCGAACGAAAATAGGTTAATCGATCCTATAGGTTCTTTAGGTTCGAGTTGAGTTCGTGTTCGTGAAATTGCCGAACGACATTCTGAGTTCGAGTTCAGGATACTTATGAGCGGGTCAGTTACCTACCATGAACACCCTACTAGTAGGAGTTTGATGGCGCTTGTAGGCAGGATTTTTAGGTCTTGGGAGGTCGAGACGATCGGTTTCAGCAGAGAGGAAGATTTGTGCAGGTGGCAAGTGGCAGGTGGTAGAGGGCGGGCATATCCCTCCAAGGTGTGAGCATTGTGAGAGGAGACATGGTGTTGGAACCCTCCCAGTGCGACACGAGTCTGACGTCCTGCGTGACATCTGGACGCGAGTCCCACGAGGAAGCGATTCCTCACCACGAAAGAAGCCTCAAATTGGACTTAATTTCACTTCATCCAAATAAAGTTGGATAGCTTGACCCTAAGTCTCTTCCAATAGCTTTGATCTGTTTAGGGCACATCATTGCTCCTATACCTAAGCTACTACGAAAACCTAGACTTCTAGGTCAAATGAAATCAGAAAACGCCTCAATCGGATCTTTGTAGGTCGCAAAACGACCTTTCGGGCAAAATCGACACTCATCGGCCCTAAAATCTAACTAAATCCCGACACTCTCATTTTACCAAAAAAGGATAGAAAATTGAGCTAGTTAACTAACGTTTCAAATCTCATGTGAATCGAAGGTCAAAAAAACAAAGATACAAAGAAAATAGGAAAACGATTATTATAGGTTTACTTAAAATCCAACTTGATTTATTTATAACCTTTTTACCCAAAATCCGAATTTTCCAAATAAAATTAAACGTATCAAATCTTACTTATAAACATAGAAAAAGAATCATCCATGAGTTGTTTTAAAGGTTTACCAAGCTTAACTTTTCATACCTTTGCAAAAGTTGAAAAAGTATGACATTTTAACCAAAAGGAGTTGAGTATGACCTATATAACTATACCAGAAAGATATAAGGTTATTTAAAACAATTAGGAAGGAACAAAAGTCACATTTATCATTAAAAGAAATGGAAACTTGTTTAAGGTTGGTATTAAGCAAATTACCATATGAATAGTAACATTTACCAAATGAATAGTAATCTGAAAATTTCAAACGCCCATAACTTTTTCATCCTAATTCGAAACTTAACCCTTTTTATCCCGTTTTAAAGATCTTGCCAAACTCTATCAACTTTAAGAAATACCCTTTTTCCAAAATGACTCTAAGATACTCTAAAACACAATACAAGGTAGCTGCCTATTTTTTTAAAAAATGGACAGCACCTCCCCTAAAATTTGATCTAGCCAAAACTTCAACGTTTACTCAAACACCGCATAAAACGCAGTTTTAAAGCGATCACACACTCCTATTAGTCTAACCATTTCTCAACCTAACTTCTAAACATCAAATCCAGATAGTAACGTCGCAATTTTAATCATTCTACATATTTCAAACTAACTACTAAACATCCATTCATTTTTTTTTATAATGGCATTCACAAGCTCATGCTTGCTTTTACCTTCTCACTCATGCAAGCATATATTCATACATACTTAAACATATTCAAATATACAATGAAACCTCAAAACCTTAAAAGTTTACATGAAATACACAAATACAATGCTTTAAAGAGCATTTTAGCCCGTATACATCAACTTCCAAAAGAAAGTCTAAAATGCTAGCCAAAGCATCGTTTTATAAAGTTTAACTTTAAAACAAAACATCGGAGTATGCTTTATTCCCGTCGTCGACCGATTTCTCGCTCAAGACACATGGAGGGAGGAAGGGGGTGAGCACGACGGCTCCAGTAACAGTCTAATAATTAAGCATAAGCCAACACATGCATCAATAATGATAATTTCATGTCAATAACCATCAATTTCATTTTCTAACAAATAAAACAATTACAAAATCACCAAATGTCAGATAACAGCACAAAAGCACATATCAGGTGGTCCGAGTGATCCTAACAGGACGTACTACACATGTTCGACAAGCGACCATGTGTAGCCGTGAACAGAGGGGTGTCCGATTTCGGAACTCCTATGCCACTAGCGGGCAAAAGGCAAAGCCTATGACAAGTCGCACTTGTTAAGCAGGGATCACTACAAACCCACGAAATCATACAAGATCACCTTAGGCATTCATTCTAAATTGCATACTCACTTTATCATTTTCAATCAAGGTTCCAACTCATTTTCAATTAAACAATCATCCCGAAGGATTTGCTACAATTTGCCATTTCAACAAATCACATGTATAAAATCTCCAAATTTACATATTCAACACCTTATCATTTAACAAACAATTTTTACAAACCTTTACACATATATACATCAAAAGGCACATAATACACGCTTAAACTATCACATTCGTTCAAAATTCACAAATCATAGCCCAATACTTAATGATTAAAAAGTTACCCACCTTGACTTCGATGGCTAGGAATTGGGTTAACTTGCCCCAATGGATTGTTTTGACCCTCCTCAATTTCCAAACGCATGATTGACCTTAATTCAATCATAATAAGGCTAATTAATTAAAAGAGTAAAGTGCTGAATTTTAAATAAAAGAAAAACTCACATTTAATCTAATCTAATCTTCCTTATATCTCCAATTACGTTAATTTACCTTAACCAAGGCATACAACCCTTCATCAACACATAATTAGGCCAATTACTCAATGATGCCTATGCTGAAATTTTCTGAACATAACGAAACTTAAAATTAAACCGGCGTAACCTTACCTAACCCTTCTTATACCTTCCCTAGGCCATACCAACTCAAATCCTTTCAAATCCAATCCCAATTTCGCAAATTTTCATATCCTAGGCCATACACAAATCTGAAATTTTCCAAGCATCCATTTTCTTCTCTTTTTCCATTCTTTCCTAATCTAACCATCTTCAATCATCATATTAACCAAGAAAAAGGCAAAGTCTAACAAAATTTTTAAACAATTTCGTAAACCCTAATCCTACCCCAAATCTGAAATTTTTTTCTTTCTCCTCCAACAACATCTCCTTCTAATCTCTCTCCTAATCACCCATATGAAACAAAAAGCTAAAATCCCTTACATAAAACCAAGAATTTCGAAATCTCTCTTACCTTTTAGGAAACCCACGAAATCCTCTTTTGTTTCTAAAGGTGGAGAACCTCTTTTTTTTGTCCTTCCTTCTTCTTAATTCACGTGATTCCTACTTGCCGAAGCTTGAAACACCTTCTTCTTCCCTTCTCCTTGGATGGCCGAAACTCACCACTCTCTCCTCTCTTTGTAACTTTCGAAACCTTCTCACTCTCTCCCTCTCTTTGCAAGTTTCGGATAGCCAACCAAGAAATGACCTAGTTTTTTTTTTCTTCATCTCACTTACTCCCTAAGCCAAAACGACTTCACTTTGGCCTCTCTCCCTCCATGCAATTTCGTTGGTCAACATGCTCTTAGGAAGCTTCCTTATTTGACTTTCATTTAAAACCCTAAGCCAAGTCTTCAAGCCCAATTTTCAAGTCCAAATTTCCTCCTTCAAACTTTCACCAAATTTTCATTTCCTCTTTCCATTTCAAACTTAACTTTCATCTTTCCCTCCTTCCAAAGACCTAATAATTTCATGGGCTCCCACTTAAAAGCCCACTTAATTCATAAACCTAAAGCCTTATAACCATTTAAACAAATTCTAATTTATTCCTAACATGACCTAATTGAATAATTCTTATTCTTTGAAAATATAATACAAAATTAAAATTCTAATTTAACTAAATTCTGAAATTTAATATTATTGCTATAAATTCTAACTCTCAATTTCTTCAATTACTAATTATTGCTCTAAAAAATCCCAAATTATTCTAACCAATCGGAAATCTAATAAAACCCTAATTGAAACCCTAATTACTTCAATTAATACTAGCCAAAAGATAATGAACTTACCAATAATTTAAACAAACCTATTTAATAAAGAAGAAGGAATGGGGTCTAACACACAGTGGGGAGTGTCGATGGTTTACTGGAGCCTGCCTCAGATACGGTTCGATGGAGCATCAGGTTAGGGATTGCCCAGCCACATTGGGAGATCAGTCTGCTGGTAATGGATGAGCTGGGAGTTCTACTACTGTACAACAGAGTAGAGTTGTTGGATCCGAATAGAGAGGTCGGGGTAGAGGCCGTGGCAGAGTTGAGGGGTCCTTTGTGCGGACTGAGGGACGGGGTAGACGACCGCATTCCCAGGCCAGGGTCTATGCCATGATCAGGAAGGAGGCCCAGTGTAACACCCCACTCCCGTAAGACCCGAACCCGATATCGTTGGTGATATCCGAGTCCGTGTCCCGCGAGAGTAGCCTACTACATCAGTAGATTTAAAACTCAGTATACTTTTTTTTTTTGGAGCCATTGATTCCACGTTATCACGGCAAACACAGTAAGTAATTAAAATCTGTGTTCAATAAAACCCGATTTCGATTATTACGGTCATCCGGTAATAATTTACAATCGGTCAATGCGATAAAACATCAAAACCACAATGGGCTCAAGAAAATACAAAGCCTTGTTATACAGTGATTGCGGAATACAATTTACTAAGACACTAATGCAGACACGAACTGATCCCGATCTCTAACCTTTACTCATCTACAGTAGACATACTCCCGTGTCAACCGGGGTATTCTTCAGGACCTGAAAAATAGATGCAAATTTTGGGTGAGTTTTGCGAACTCAGTGAGAAACCATCATCGATGGTTCACTCAAATCATGCATTACGCACATGGCGTACAGCATAGTACAGTAATAATCAATTACCAGTAAGCAGTCAGTAACAATTTACAGTAATATGAAACCATTCACAATAATTCATACCATTATGAAAGCAGTATATGTCACAGAACAGTCATTTGTGCAAATGCAATGCATATGTGACTCTTTCCAGTTATTCAGTATTGTACTCAAGTGCTCAGTCAGTGTTCAGTGGGGACGCGTCAGGGATTTCTTCCCTCGGGCTCGAGGCCCGGTCGATCTGATGTGAGAGCTCGAAGCTCTTTTCAGTAAAAATAGCAACTTGGGGCACGTCCATTATCTGATCATGCATTTATGCATGAAATACAGTGTTCAGTAAATTTACAATATTTGGCTATAAAGCCCAGTGTAGCAGTATTCAGTAATATGGCTATAAAGCCCAATATATCAGTATCAGTGTCATGTATCAGTCCCATTCAGTACAGTAAAATCATACATTACAATCTTATACATGCCAGTAGTCATACAGTGATCATTCAATTCATCTTTGCACGTAATTCACGTTGAGCATGTAAACAACCAGAAATTTGAGAAACCAACTAGGTTACTCACCTATTACTTCCGAGCTAATGTCGGAAAACTTCTGTGACGTCGGTCAATCGACGCTCTAATTGGGCCTCTATATGAATCAGAAAAAGTACGAGTCACTAAATATGAAATTTGTGCTCATGTTGAGGAGATATGCATGTTCATGAATTCCGGCCCTAATCCCTTTTTCCCATTATAAAATTCATCAAAATTTAGAAACCTATTGGCGCCGACGGTGCATAATTAGGACCTCTATAGGTCCCCGATTAAATAAAAGCAGTGATTCATCGTTCAGTTGCAGGGCCACGTCAATTTCCGTCTAAAATTCCCAATTTCTTATAAAATGAAATTCAATACTCTATGAATCCGATGCCTCAAGAATCAGGTCAATCGGACGTTGACGGAAAAGAAATTGACAAAAGAAACCAAAAGTCAAATTAAACAATTAATATCTAACCCTTATTCCCTTCTTTAGTTTCTTGATTTCAAGCCAACTTTCAACACCAATAACTCATTGCACACAATTCAGAAAATTACCAAATATATCTCATTGGAAAGATCACGAAACCCTCAACACTACTCAAGAAGACCATAAAAATCAATTCCAACCCTAAGGGTGTCAAATATCCCATCAAACCTTCTGCCTACTCAATTCCTGTTAACACAGGGCAGTACATTGGCAATTTCATAACTCACTAATTCGTCAGTAATAAATTACCAAAAAAATATGGTCAATAGGTTCACATTGTCCTCAACAACTTTCATGAACAATCCAAAATCAGATTCTATTTCTAAGCAAGTCAATTAATTCATTTAATGTTACTGTCCCTGCAATCCTTCAATTTGGGCAGTAACCTTACAACAAGCATATCTCCCTGTACACAAGTCAGAAAAATCAGAACTTTATATCCCTGTGAAGATAACATCTCAAACTTCAATTTTCATGAAGCACTCATCATCCAATTCGATCTCTAACAATTTCAAAACTGTTATGGAAGCTACTGTTATGATCAGCCATTCATAACCTAATGTAGGGTTCATTTTTACAAAATCATAACTCCCAATTCTGACTTCTAAAAATTGCACACCATATCTAATTTTCAAGGTAATTTCTTCCTCTACAACTTTTCAGACGATCACTTACACTAATTCAGTCCACATAAAATGTTAAAATTGCCTCCAATCAGTAAACTCACAAAATCACACTTAAGCTAGGTTTCATCCAAAATGCTCAAAACCAGTCATTAGTAATCAATTCTTATCTCCCAATATACAATTCTAAAAATAGCAAGATCAGTTGCAATGGAAATATAATTCAATATGCTACAACGTTCATGAAGACCATTCTCCCTAATTCCATCTCAATTAATTCATAAAAATCAGCAAAGTTCATATGTTGTGGTTTCGGTTACTGTTCACAGGCAATAGAACAGTAACTTTCCATTCAAAAATTCACCCTTCTATCATTGAAATTCAACAACACCTATTTCACACTAAATTGAAGCCAACATCCCAAAGTTTCAGTGGCCACTAACCTTACCTCATTTGCATTTCTACACTATAAATTATGAACAAAACAGTAACATCAATTATGATTCCAATTTTCCAGATTCAATGTTAACCTTAGTTCAATCACTTCCAATGCCTTTTTCACATCACTAGACATCAAAATAAATACAAATTAACTATTACTACAGTCATACATATACTAGGGTTAACACTGAAAAATTGGCAGCATTAACTTCCTCAATTCAAAGACTCAAATAATTATCCCTATTCAATTCAAAATCAAACCATATCATTAATTTCAATGCATCTTCACCTAACCTCATACCCTTTCCTTCAAATCATAATAATCATCACTTTAAATGCCTACATAAACCTAATACATGCTTTAAACCCTTTTATTAACCACCCCTCACTATCATGGCATTTAATTCCATGTAAAAACATCACCAAACATCATATGAAACTTAAATTCCTTTACTTACCTATTAGCTTCCAATCCTCACTTCTTCTCTTCAATTCTTTCCTATGCTTTCAAACTAATCCCACCAAGACCAAGCATGCATCTCATCATCATCTAACTTAGATGGAATATGGGATAAGAGGTATGGAATTTATGGAGAAAGTTGAAAGAAGAGAGCAAATTTTTCGATGGATTTTTGTAAGGAGATGTGTGTTTCGGATGACTAAGAACAAAGCATAAAAATTCATCCTTTCCTTACTTTTAAAGCAAGCACATCCGAAAGAATGGAGAGGAAGCATTAAATGATGCTTTGTAATGGCAATTTCTCATTGGTCCCTTTTTCTTAGAAAAGTCAAAATATCAATTTATTAATCCAGATCAAAATTTTACTCCAATTAATTCAAATGACCCTACTTTCGGTCCCAAAATAATATGCCCAATATTCTGTGCCATTGGGTAGCGATTTTGCTACTGAAAATCGAATCGATTCGTTTATTGACGATTTTATCCGGTCAAGAATTTCAGAATTTTCCCAAATCATTTTTTGAAAATTATTGAAATTCCTAAAATTATAAAACATGTAACATGCACTCCAAATAATTTTTCAATCACGAAAATCACCTTTTCTACCCCAAAACACGTTTAGGCGATTCTGGCGATTTTGCGGTCGGGAATTTTCTCTAGGAAAATTCAGAAAAATTCCTGAAAATCCTTAAAATCTAAAACGCTTATAAGCGACTTCGAATAATTTTCAAACCCATTTACCACGTTAATCCCAATAAAATTGCTTTAGGCCCAATTACCGGGAATTATCATGAATGCATATACCGAAATTCCATGTACACAATTGATACTGTGTATCAATCCTATTATGCATGAACAGTACTAATTATTCCCTATCAATCCCATCCTACGACAAATTTCCTATTTTACCCTTCCGGGAGGGGTGGGATATTACAATTCTCCCTCCTTATAAAATTTCGTCCTCGAAATTCTCAGTCAACGGTTCACTATGACCGTTATCACATGATTCCACATATCCCATACACCTTTCCACTTAATGATTCACTTTTCACGTGATCACAGCAACCATTCTCTGTCCGTGGTCCAGTTACTAATTTGGCTAATTCATTATCACTAGTACAGTAGACGGATTCGATAAGACTATTAGTTGGCGATCTCATTTTCTTAGCTATCTCTTTTGCCATTTCTAGAATAGTCACTACCTTTGGTTCCGATATATAACTCAGTTCAATATTTTCGAATCTATTCACTGATCACATTTTATCCCTCTAATACCTTTGTCCCCCAGTGCCATAAAGTCCAATTCGTATTCCCTTGAGTACATCTCCATTTCTTTGATACCTCTCTTTATCACGTCAGGGACGATTTACATTCCTTTGGTACCAATACTGTGACATTTAACTCCACTTCACTATAATCAGTAACAATGTACCTAATGCAGTCATTTGTTATATGCCATTTACTCTATATTCAAATTCGAATCTCGTAAGACAATTCACTGTTCTATAGTGTTCACACACTTTATTCGGGTATACATTTTACGCTGTCTCATTTATCCAATCCAGCCCACTTTAGCTAACCATGCGGTCTTCCTCGGTCACTTCCCTTTGTTTCACTTATCACGGTCAATCTTTGACTCTCGTTAGGCCTTATCTGGTAACAATATATTCCTCAATAAATCAGAACTCTATATTACGACCATAATCAAACCTTTTTCCTATTGGACATTCAACCTATAAACACTTGAGCCAATAATCACTTCATTCTATACCTACAATTATTCAATTTCACTTTTCAAATATGTTTACTAGAATGTCTAACTTTGACTGTTCACTTTCTTGTT
Source organism: Erythroxylum novogranatense (assembly GCA_029891385.1). Classification (NCBI taxonomy): domain Eukaryota; kingdom Viridiplantae; phylum Streptophyta; class Magnoliopsida; order Malpighiales; family Erythroxylaceae; genus Erythroxylum; species Erythroxylum novogranatense. The sequence continues at coordinate 24,718,865 of CM057226.1, forward strand.
CTAATTCCTTTTTATCGGGTACACTTACTTCTTCTTTGAATTTTTCACTATTGTTTTTCCAATTCCATTCGTATATTCAAACTCATCATAAAATTTATCACTTTACTTTCTGCACTCTTAACCATTCTTATCACTAGATTTACAACTTCAATTTTCGAAACACTTCACAATTACCCATGTCTGCTTGACACTCATTGAAAATCCCAATATCGTAATTGATCATTCATTGCAGCATTATCATTCACTAGTTGAGTTTAGTAGGTAGAATTGTTCGTTCATTTCAACATTATCGTATTTACACGGTCTCTTTCCTCAAATTAACCCGATGTATCCTTATAGGAATCTACGGTCTCAAGGCTTTCAATCATGAGCATGACACCGGTACCATTTATCACGGTCAATTCAATTTATTTCATACTCGTTCAACATATTGTCACAGTTCAATACTCACTGCCCACTCTTCCAGTGTATTATCTCCATTCATTTACTCTTTTCATTTTCTCTTCTCAATTGTTTTCATATCTTTCATATCAACATATGTTAATACCTTGTCATTCGTACTTGGACCTCCAAAATTTCCATTTTATTTTAATATCTCACTTCTCAGTTCAGGACTCTTTTATTCTTCGTTTCAAATCTGGATTCCTCAACAGTTTTGCATCATAAATGGAGATCGATTCACTTCACATTGCAATAGGATTACCTCCAAGTAAAATTTCACTTATGTTGGATACTTTACATTTCTGTATATACAGTGCAGATAACCTCAACAATATGAGCTATGTCCTAATTTCACCTTTAATTTTGTCCATATTTCTATCCATTTGACCGTTCGTCTTGATACCATCTTTATACGGTTCACGAAAGTCTCATCAACCAATTATTATCCCTAATGGATCAGAACATTCCTTTCACAAAGGTTCCTTGTGACAGTCACTTAAACACTTTCTTTCACACTTATTCTGTAATCTATACCACAGCATTCTATCCGGAATCCAATTTGTAATCCATACAATTCAGACTTCCTTAAGACTCCTTTCAGTTTATACTCATCCTCAACTACATAAGTGATACCAGAATCATTTTTCATTTCCTCTCATACAGGCACACTCAGTCCACTTTTATCTGACTTTAACCCATTAAGAACTTCACACTTAAATCACTCTAAACATTTACCGCTCATTTCCTCTATGGTTTCCATATATCTGTAACATACGTTTCATTAGTCACAATCAACATTACCGTCCGATAGATATTCCCAACAGTAAATCGACTTAAATACAACAATTCTTTTCATATACCACTATTGTGGTTTTATTCATTTTAAGATCTTTATTTCATTCTCCCATATCATTAAAGCTGTATGTCTCATTCCCTTATCCATTACGTGTAACTTGACCTTGTAAGGTCATATCAATTTGGCTTATCAACTTATGATCATTATTATTTTCTTGTTTTCTACCACTTATCTACTATTTTCCTCAAACAATCTATGATCGGGTGATCACGGTCCCAATACCCGACAAAATCGTTGATACCACTCCATTTATCTCTATCTATTTACTTCTCCATGTACCCTTTTTGTGTCCATATACACCTAATTCAGAATTTCCGATACCCCATCAAGAGAAATCATCTATCGTCTTTTCCTTTATGATTTTATCACACGAATTTCCAAACTCGTAACACAATAATCACATATCGATTCGGTCTCAAACTTATGCGGTCTAGATCATAACCATTTCGAATTCATTTCATCTATCTGCACACTTTTACCTCACTCTCATAGGCTTTGGACATCTTACTTTTTGATTCTTTCGGTTCTCGATAGATCGTTCTGATACTCTATTGAGCTTCTTACCATCTCGCTATTATCCTCTGCTTATAATATCTACTAATCTCTAACTTTCGAATAGTGAATCAAAATATGCCCGATTGGACCATCTACATTTTCTCAATTCCAATATTTCCCATTTCATGACATATACAATCGAGCTGTAATTATCTAACCATCCGGGCATTTAATCTCACTTAGACCTACTATAACCAATATGTTTCCCATATCTTCATTTTTCGTCACCATAATATTGCCGTTTAATTGAATTTCTTAATTAGTCTAAGCCAACACGGTCATTCTGCTATCACATATGAGGTTTCTAACCCGATCAATATCAATCTTCTTATCCATTTTTTTCCTTTATCCTTTCTAATTGATTATCCCTTTTAGGATTTACACTCTAATCCGTCTCACTCTTTTCTCACTTAGTCACTTGCACTTATGCACCCGTAGGATTTATCCTCGGCGACTCGACTAGGGATCGATTACCACGATGCCTGCAACGACGCGACTCAAATGCATGCAACCTATGTTCCAAAGCGTGCCCGGATACATTACGTACTCTTTGGGCTCGATACCACCTAAATGTAACACCCACTCCGTAAGACCGAACCCGATATCGTTGGTGATATCCAGAGTTCGTGTCCCACGAATAGCGTACTACATCGATGAATTTAAAACTCGGTATACTTTTTTTTTGAGCCATTGATTCCACGTTATCACGGCAAACACGATAAGTAATTAAAATCATGTTCAATAAAACCGATTTCGATTATTACGGTCATCCGGTAATAATTTACAATCGGTCAATGCGGATAAAACATCAAAACCACAATGGGCTCGGTAAAATACAAAGCCTTGTTATACGGTGATTGCGGAACACAATTTACTAAGACACTAATGCAGAACCTGGCGATCCGATCTCTAACCTTTACTCATCTACGATGAGACATACTCCGTGTCAGCGGGGTATTCTTGAGACCTGAAAAATAGATGCAAATTTTGGGTGAGTTTTGCGAACTCGGTGAAAACCATCATCGATGGTTCACTCAAATCATGCATTACGCACATGGCGTGCACGCATAATCTGATAATAATCAATTACCGATGGCGATCATTAACAATTTACGGTAATATGAAACCATTCACGATAATTCATACCATTATGAAAGCGGTATATGTCACGAGCGGTCATTTGTGCAAATGCAATGCATATGTGACTCTTTCCATTATTGATGATTGTGCCCAAGTGCTCGATCGGTGTTCGATGGGGACGCGTCGAGATTTCTTCCCTCGGGCTCGAGGCGGTCGATCTGATGTGAGAGCTCGAAGCTCTTTTCGATAAAAATAGCAACTTGGGCACGTCCATTATCGATCATGCATTTATGCATGCAATGCGATGTTGATAAATTTACAATATTTGGCTATAAAGCCCGATGTAGCGAGATTCAGTAATATGGCTATAAAGCCCGGTATATCGATATCGATGTCATGTATCGGTCCCATTCGATGACAGTAAAATCATACATTACAATCCCATACATGCCAAGTAGTCATCGATGATCATTCAATTCATCTTTGCACGTAATTCACGTTGAGCATGTAAACAACCAGAAATTTGAGAAACCAACTAGGTTACTCACCTATTACTTCGAGCTAATGCGGAAAACCTCTTTGACGTCGGTCGATCGGCGCTCAATTGGGCCTCTATATGAATCGAGAAAAATACGAGTCACTAAATATGAAATTTGTGCTCATGTTGAGGAGATATGCATGTTCATGAATTCCGGCCCTAATCCCCTTTTTTCCCATTATAAAAATTCATAAAAAATTTAGAAACTTATTGGCGCTGACGGTGCGCAATTCGGACCTCTATAGGTCCCCAATTAAATAAAACAGTGATTCACCGTTCCGTTACCCGGGGCCACGTCAATTTCCCGTCTAAAAATTCCCAATTTCTTATAAAATGAAATTCAATACTCTATGAATCCGATGCCTCAAGAATCAGGTCAATCGGACGTTGGGCGGAAAAGAAATTGACAAAAGAAACCAAAAGTCAAATTAAACAATTAATATCTAACCCTTATTCCCTTCTTTAGTTTCTTGATTTCAAGCCAACTTTCAACACCAATAACTCATTGCACACAATTCAGAAAATTACCAACTATATCTCATTGGAAAGATCACAAAACCCTCTACACTACTCAAGAGGACCATAAAAATCAATTCCAACCCTAAGGGTGTCAAATATCCCATCAAACCTTCTGCCTACTCAATTCCTGTTAACACAGGGCAGTACATTGGCAATTTCATAACTCACTAATTCTTCAGTAATAAATTACCACAAAAATATGGTCAATAAGTTCACATTGTCCTCAACAACGTTCATGAACAATCCAAAATCAGATTCTATTTCTAAGCAAGTCAATTAATTCATTTAATGTTACTGTCCCTGCAATCCTTCAATTTGGGCAGTAACCTTACAACAAGCATATCTCCCTGTACACAAGTCAGAAAAATCAGAACTTTATATCCCTGTGAAGATAACATCTCAAAATTCAATTTTCATGAAGCACTCATCATCCAATTCGATCTCTAACAATTTCAAAACTGTTATGGAAGCTACTGTTATGATCAGCCATTCATAACCTAATGTAGGGTTCATTTTTACAAAATCATAACTCCCAATTCTGACTTCTAAAAATTACACACCATATCTAATTATCAAGGTAATTTCTTCTTCTACAACTTTTCAGAAGATCACTTACACTAATTCAGTCCACATAAAATGTTAAAATTGCCTCCAATCAGTAAACTCACAAAATCACACTTAAGCTAGGTTTCATCCAAAATGCTCAAAACCAGTCATTAGTAATCAATTCGTATCTCCCAATATATAATTCTAAAAATAACAAGATCAGTAGCAATGGACAGATAATTCAATATGCTACAACTATCATGAAGACCATTCTCCCTAATTCCATCTCAATTAATTCATAAAAATCAGCAAAGTTCATATGTTGTGGTTTCGGTTACTGTTCACAGGCAATGGAACAGTAACTTTCCATTCTAAATTCACCTTCTATCATTGAAATTCAACAACACCTATTTCACACTAAATTGAAGCCAACATCCCAAAGTTTCAGTGGCCACTAACCGTACCTCATTTGCATTTCTACACTATAAATTATGAACAAAACAGTAACATCAATTATGATTCCAATTTTCCAGATTCAATGTTAACCTTAGTTCAATCACTTCCAATGCCTTTTCACATCACTAGACATCAAAATAAATACAAATTAACTATTACTACAGTCATACATATACTAGGGTTAACACTGAAAAATTGGCAGCATTAACTTCCTCAATTCAAAGACTCAAATAATTATCCCTATTCAATTCAAAATCAAACCATATCATTAATTTCAATGCATCTTCACCTAACCTCATACCCTTTCCTTCAAATCATAATAATCATCACTTTAAATGCCTACATAAACCTAATAAATGCTTTAAACCCTTTTATTAACCACCCCTCACTATCATGGCATTTAATTCCATGTAAAACATCACCAAACATCATATGAAACTTAAATTCCTTTACTTACCTATTAGCTTCCAATCCTCACTTCTTCTCTTCAATTCTTTCCTATACTTTCAAACTAATCCCACCAAGATCAAGCATGCATCTCCTCATCATCTAACTTAGATGGAATATGGGATAAGAGGTATGGAATTTATGGAGAAAGTTGAAAGAAGAGAGCAAATTTTCGATGGATTTTGTAAGGAGATGTGTGTTTGGATGACTAAGAACAAAGCATAAAATTCATCCTTTCCTTACTTTTAAAGCAAGCACATCCGAAAGAATGGAGAGGAAGCATTAAATGATGCTTTTGTAATGGCAATTTCTCATTGGTCCCTTTTTCTTAGAAAAGTCAAAATATCAATTTATTAATCCGGATCAAAATTTTACTCAATTAATTCAAATGACCCTACTTTCGGTCCCAAAATAATATGCCCAATATTTCTGCGCCATTGGGTGGCGATTTTTTGCTCTGAAAATCGATTTGGTTAGTTTATTGACGATTTTATCCGGTCAGGAATTTCCGGAATTTTCCCCAAATCATTTTTGAAAATTATTGAAATTCCTAAAATTATAAAACAGAAATGATGCACTCCAAATAATTTTCAATCACGAAAATCACCTTTTCTACCCCAAAACACGTTTAGGCGATTCTGGGTGATTTTGCGGTCAAGAATTTTCTCGAAAAATTCCAGAAAATTCCTGAAAATCCTTAAAATCTAAAACGCTTATAGCGCCTCGAATAATTTTCAAACCCATTTACCACGTTAATCCCAATAAAATTGCTTTAGGCCCAATTAAAGAATTATCATGAATGCATATACCGAAATTCCATGTACACAATTGATCGTGTATCAATCCTATTATGCATGAAAACGGTACTAATTATTCCTATCAATCTCATCCTACGACAAATTTCCTATTTTACCCTTCCGGGAGGGTGGGATGTTACACCGAGATTAGCGGAGGTGGTAGCAGCGCTTCTTATTTACGGTTTTGAAGTATTTGCCTTTGCTAGATCCGGGATCCACATTCATTCATCGCACCGCATTTGGCATGTAGAGTCGTGGGGATAGAGAGGTTCTGATATGGGTTAGAGGTGAACACACTCTGGAGTCTGAGGTGTCCGATTGTGATTGATCGGAGGCGGTGAAAAGTGCACGATAGTGCTACCGCTTGAGAGATAGATGTGATTTTGCGGATGGGTGGCTTCTTCGCACATAGGCCGTCGTGGGCTACACCAAGGAGGTTGTATTAAAGTCTCTGATCACTAGAAGCGATGTTTAGAGGAGTTAGTCGGCGATGCCGGCCGGATGATCTCTTTTAGAATGCCACGAAGTTGATGCGGGGGATGTGAGGCCTATCGGCTCATGTTATTGATGTGAGAGGTGGCAGAGATTGCGGGATATTCACGTGGTTGGGAGTTTCGGATGTGTTTCTGATAAGTTATTGGGTTTCTTCTTGGGATCGAGGAGGCGAGTTTACCATTGATGTAGTTCAGTCTTGCTCCTATATCTATTCCTCCATATAGGATGGAACTGTGGGCGAAGGAGCTTAAGGCTCATTGCGGGAGTTCTTGGAGAAAGGTTTTATCGGGCCTAGTGTCTCACGTGGGGAGCTCCGGTTTATTTGTGAAGAAGAAGGATGGAACGTTGAGACTGTGCATCGATTACGGGCAATTGAATCGGGTAACAATGAAAAATAAGTATCCACTGCCTAGGATTGATGATCTATTTGATCAGTTGTAGGGAGCTTAGGTATTCACTAAGTTGGATCACGAGGTCGAGTCTTATTCTTTGAAGATAGAGGTGATGTACTAGAGTGCATTGAAGCGGTATGGGCATTTTGAGTTTATGGTGATGCCGTTCGGGTTGACAAATGCCCCGATAGCTTTTATGGCCTTGATGAATAAGGTCTTCTAGCCCTATCTGGATTAGTTTGTTATTGTCTTTATTGACGATATTTTGGTGTATTCGAGGAGTAGAGAGGAGCATGTTGATCATTTGAGGGTGGTATTGTAGACTATGAGGGAGAGACAGTTGTATGCCAAATTTAGTAAGTGTGAATTTTGGCTGGATCAGGTGATATTCTTGGGTCATATAGTGACTGGAGAGGGTATTCAGGTGGATCCGAGTAAGATTGAGGCCGTGTTGAAGTGGGAAGCTCCACGGAATATGGCAGAGATTCGGAGTTTTCTTAGATTAGCTGGTTATTACCGGGGGTTTGTCGAGAGATTTTCACTGATCTCAGCCCCTCTGACAAAACTTCTGAGGAAGAACGTACCATTTAAATGGACTAAAGAGTGCCAGAAGAGCTTTGATGAACTGAAACATCGGTTGACTATTGCGCCGGTGTTAGCTATTCCATCAGGGACTGGAGGATTTGAGGTGTTCAGTGATGCATCGCATCAGGGATTGGGATGTGTTCTGATGCAGCATGGTAGAGTGATTGCATATGCCTCGAGACAGTTGAGAGCTCATGAGGTAACTTATCCAGTGCATGATTTGGAGTTAGCTGCAGTTATTTTTACCCTAAAAATTTGGAGACATTATCTATATGGTGAGACATTTCAGATTTTCGCGGATCGTAAAAGTTTGAGGTATTCTTGAGCAAAAGAGTTGAATTTGAGGCGGAGGAGATGGCTTGAACTCTTGAAGGATTATGGTTGTATTTATCGAGAATCACCACAGGAAGGCCAATGTAGTCGGATGCTCTGGTAGGAAGTCTCATACTAGTACAACTTCAGATTCGAACAGCGAGGTTATCGAATTTGATTCGATTGAGAGCCTTGAATGTACAGTTGAATCTGGAGCAGGATGGAGCTCTATTGGCCATTTTGAAGCTTAGGCGATGCTCTTTGGACGAGAATCGGAGAGTTCGGGACAAGGACCTACTTTGGTAAAGCGATTGAGAAAGTGAAGACCGATTCGATTTACGAGTTTGAATTGAGAGATGAGACTTTATGGATGGGTCAGAGACTGTGTGTGCCCGATGTGGATGACCTGAGGCGTGAGATTCTAGAGGAGGCGCACAAGGCCGCCTATGCTATGCATCCTGGTACTTCTAAGATGTATAACACTCTTAAGCAACATTTCTGGTGGCCTGGCATGAAAAAGCAAGTAGCGGAGTATGTATCTAGGTGTATGACGTGCCCGGCGAGTTAAGTGAGCACCGAGGCTCGATGGGAAGCTCCATTCGTTGCCTATTCCTGAGTGGAAATGGGAACGGATTACTATGAATTTCATTATAGGATTGGCCAAGACTCTGAGACAGCATGATTCTATCTGGGTCATCGTGGACGATTAATGAAATCGGGCCATTTCTTGCGATGAGGAGAATAATTCCTTGATCGGTTGGCCCGAAGTATGTGGCTGAGGTAGTGAGGCTGCGGGGTTCGGTGTCGATAGTGTCGAGCCGGGATCTCGATTTGCCGAGGTTACGTGAGCTTGCGATGCGCTATAGGTACTAAGTTGAATTTCGGTCTGACATTTCATCCTCGGCCGGATGGGCGAGTGAGAGGGCGATTAAGATTGTTGAGGATATGCTTGGGCTTGTGTATTGGAGTTGAGAGGGCATGGGATCAATATTTGGCGCTGATTGAGTTAAACTTATAATAATCATTATCCGGTGATATTGGGATGGCACCGTATGAGGCTCTGTATGGGCGGCGATGTCGATCGCCTCTGTATTGGGATGAAGAGGTGTGAGGATAATTGAGGGTCTGAGTGATTAGGGATCTTGTAGATAAGGTGAAAGCGATTAGTAGTTGCATCAAGGTGGCTCGGGATGAGCGGAAGAGTTATGTGGATCGGCACGGGAGGGAGATGGAGTATAATGTGTGAGACAGGGTATTCTTACGGGTGTCCCTGTGGCATGGTTTACTGAGATTTGGGAAAAAAGGGAAGCTAAGCCCTAGGTACATTGGTCCGTATGAGATCACGGAGAGGATAGGACCTTTGGCTGCGAGTTGGCTTTCCGAGTGAGATGTCTCGATTCATGGCGTCTTCCACGTGAGTATGCTCCATGAGATATCGGTCGAGATCCGACACATGTGATCTGGGCTCAAGAGATTGAGGTTGCTAATGTCTGAGTCATGTTGAGGAGCCAATCCAGATTGTCGGGTCATGGGTTAAACATTTGAGGAATAAGACGATTCCATTGGTGAAAATTATCTGGAGAAATCATTCGAATGAGGAAGCCATTTGGGAGACCGAGGAGTTGTTGGGCCCCAAATTTTCTTTTATTGATGTTATTAAGTGTGAATTATGTTGATTGTGTGTTTATCCCTTATTTTGATTACATTGGAGAATTAGTGGATAATTGAGAACTATTTGAGTTAATTATGGAATAAATGTTTATGAAAGGATAAATTGTGTAAGGGCAATTTTGGAAGAACACTTAGGTTAGGAAGTTTAAGACCTTACATGAAGGAGCAAGATGGTCTTTGTTTGTGCCATTTAACTTAAGTGATAAAAATTATAAGTAGAAAGAAGAGTAAAGGAAAGAAGAGAAGAGGAGTGTCGTTGGTGAAGAGGGGAAGAAGAGAGAAATTAGGGTTTTGCGTTTCCAAGGGATTTCGACGGATTGAAGCAATCTGAGGTAAGTTGAGCTCTTTTCCTTCTTGTTTGGGTTGGATGAAACCCTAATATAGTTTAGCATGTGTAGGAAAATGGTGGTTGAGTGGTTTATGAAAAATGGTTAAATCTCTTAGGGTTGATGATCATGTTGTGTTTGCTTATGATTTTGGGTTAGAATGAGCTTAGAAATGAAGTTTAAGACATGATTTAGGGTTTAGATGTGTTGTAATTGAAGGATGGGAGGTTTAGGGTTGAAAAAAATGAGAAAAACAAGTTACGGGAGGTTTCTGGGCTCGTTCATCGCGGCGCGCTGATGCCTTTGTCGCGGCCCGCCCAAGTTTACTCGTCGTGGCGAGCTCCCTTCTCGTCGTGGCGAGCGGCCAATTTCTTGCGGCGACATAGTTTAGTATTTTCGACATAACCTTTGATGTAGATGTCCAAATGAAGTGATTCTTTTTGCGTTGTAAACTAGAGACATAGGGCTACACGTTTTATGAAAAAATGAAATTCTTTATCAGTCTCTAAGAATCTTCAATTTTGGATGGAAGTTGAGCATGAAATTCTTGTTTCAGTTTTGGTTGTAGTTTGAATGGTTAAAGTTTGACTTTTCGATTTCTACACCAAATTGATTGGGATTTTGGTTATTAATTAAGGGAATCAAGTGAGGCAGGAGGACCAAGGGGTTCAATAGGAAGCTCATTCCTAGGCAAGAACAAGAAAGAAATTCAAGGTGGGTTCATGTTTATAATAGAGTAAATAAGTTACTCATTGTTTTGTTCAAATCAAGAAAGATTTAATGCTTTACATTGCATCATCAACGATTGCATTATATATTCTTATGAATGATTATATTCTGCTATATGATTTGCATTCATGATTATTAACAAGGTTTTAAAAAGGGGTGTTCTCCTTTCAAGAATACATGTACATGAAATCAAGTTTTACGAATATATGAGAAGCAAGTTTACAAGCAAGTGCCAGTTTGGCAATCAAGTTTACAAGAACATGAATCATGCATATTTATGTGGGTTTGCAGTATGTCCCTCACGAACAGTTAAGTGCACATTGACTCATGAAAAGGCTTCTCCCGCCTGCCTGCTAGTGGCATAGGGTTTCTCACAAGGATTCCCTCACGAAACTACGTCTACACAAAACCATTTCGATGGGAGTGTGTAGTACGTCATGAACCAGGGACTAACCCAAACCATTATGTTATGTTATATATTTATGATCTGTTGTTATGTTTCATGCATCATGAATTGTTCAAGAATCAAGCATTTTCAAGCTATGACTCATACATGCTCAATTGTTATGATTTCAACAAGTACCACGACAATGAGTTATTTTTGAATACTTTTGCTTAGTTCTATATTATAAATATGTTCCCAAAAGCTTTATAGCTTACCCCCTCTAATCTCCCCCATCTAGGTGACAAGCAAGAGAACGAGTGAGTCACGAGTTACGGCAGCACTCCATTTTGTCATGTTTATTTTTAAGCTTTAGTTACATTTCAAGTATTATTGGTTCAAGAGTATTTTTTATTTTTGGCTCTTGAACTCAAAGTTGTAATTTGGTTTGAGATGTTCTTAAAGCTTTATGAAACTCATCTTTTGGAGCATGAATTATGGATTTGTTTGTTTAAATCACATGAAAGCGAGTTTCAAGTTTGTTTTCGATAGGCCCATTGATCTTCTCACTGGTCTTTTCCTTAAGCGATATAATTAACACGTTTCACGCCACGCTCTCATGTCCGATGTTGGGCTCTGGCAGCGGGGTCCAACATGTTGTGGTCTCAGAGCGCCTAGGTTTTTGGTCTAGGGCTGCATGGCATTGCTTTCAACGAATAACTTGCATTGTTTTACATGATTTGAACTGTTTCTACATACTTTGAAATTGCCTTACTTGAACTAAAGATTTTCAATGGTTTTATATTGAAGGAGTGAAAATGCCACCTCAAAAGAGAACTCAAGGAACTATGACTCGGTCTCTTTCTATTCAAGGGAGCACGGATGAATCCCATGTTCCTCAGGATGCTGGGACACATTCTGCTCCGATTTCTGAGGAGCCTAGTTTGCAACAAGAAGTGCCTCCACCGCCACCTCCTATGCCTCAGATGAATCCCATGGATCCTAGCTTCTTTCAAGCCTTTGCTCAGGCTTTCATGTATGCCATGGGTCGGAGATCTCGAGTCTGATGCAAGCTCGATGAAGCGAGGTGGGCGTATGATAAGCTCCGGAAGTTTGGGGTGTGGATTTCGATGGGACGAAAAAATCCGGAAGAGCGAAGCTTTGGTTAAAGAGGACGAGAGGTTTCTAATACAGATGAAATGCTATGATGATGACAAGTTAGATTATGCAGTCAGTTTATTGCAGGGAGATGCACTGCATTGGTGGGAATCAGTGCCTCACAGTCAGATTGTTCCTTCGGTGTTGACATGGAGGGACTTTGTAGAAGTGTTAGAAAGAAGTATCTCTCCGGGTCTATGTGCGAGAAGGTCGGAATTTCTGAATCTCATGCGAGAGGACATGAGTGTGGCGAGTATGAGTTGAAGTTCACGGCTTTCTCGTTATCACTAACATTGTGGCATGAGAGGAAGAAAAGTGTCGTAAGTTTGAAGGAGGTCTTCACTTGGGGATTAGGGAGAAAGTCCTGATCCATCATTTTTGTGACTACCAGCAGTTGGTGGATGTTGCTCTCCAGGCTGAGAAGCTGGAGAATATCATAAATGAGGTGAACAAGAAGAGTCAGAACAGGGAGTAGACTTTCAGGAAGGGTAGTAGTGCTCCATTGCCTGAGAGGAGCACGAGGAGCTCTCATAGTCATAGCGAAGAGGGTAGCAGTGGGGCTACTAGGAACAAGCAGGTGAGGGCAGTATCAGGGCAAGCCTCTAATGTGGGAGGCACCGGTAGAGCTGGAAGGAGTTGGTGCACCCACCTCTTATGTGACCAGTGTGGGAAACATCACCAAGGAGAGTGCCTCAAGTTTGGAAGAACACTTAGGTTGGGAAGTTTAAGACCTTACATGAAGGGGCAAGATGGTCTTTGTTCATGCCATTTAACTTAAGTGATAAAAATTAGAAGAAGAAAGAAGAGTAAAGGAAAGAAAAGAAGAGGAGTGTCGTTGGTGAAGTGGGGAAGAAGAGAGAAATTAGGGTTTTGCGTTTCCAAGGGATTTCAACGGATTGAAGCAATCTGAGGTAAGTTTAGCTCTTTTCCTTCTTGTTTGGGTTGGATGAAACCCTAATATGGTTTAGCATGTGTAGGAAAATGGTAGTTGAGTGGTTTATGAAAAATGGTTAAATCTTTTTGGGTTGATGATCATATTGTGTTTGTTTATGATTTTGGGTTAGAATGAGCTTAGAAATGAAGTTTAAGACATGATTTAGGGTTTAGATGTGTTGTAATTGAAGGATGGGAGGTTTAGGGTTGAAAAAATGAGAAACACAAGTTATGGGAGGTTTCTGGGCTCGTTAAATCATGGTAGCTCATGTCCTCGTCATGGCCATGAATTTACTCGTCATGCGAGCTCCCTTCTCGTGGCAAGAGCGACCAATTTCTCTTGATGACATACTTTAGTATTTTGGGCATACCTTTTGATGTAGATGTCTAAATGAAGTGATTCTTCTTTTTTTGTAAATTAGAGACATAGGGATACAAGTTTCATGAAGAAATGAAATTCTGAATCAGTCTCTAAGAATCTTCAATTTGGATGGAAGTTGGCGTGAAATTAACATTTCAGTTTTGGTTGTAGTTTAAATGGTTAAAGTTTGACTTTTGATTTCTACACCAAATTGATTGGGATTTTAGTTATTAATTAAGGGAATCAAGTGAGGCAAGAGGACCAAGGGGTTCAAGAGGAAGCTCATTCCTAGGCAAGAACAAGCAAGAAATTCAAGTTGGGTTCATGTTTATAATATAGTAAAAAAGTTACTCATTGTTTTGTTCAAATCAAGAAAGATTTAATGCTTTACATTGCATCATCAACGATTGCATTATATATTCTTATGAATGATTATATTATGCTATATGATTTGCAATCATGATTATTAACAAGGTTTTAAAAAGTGGTGTTCTCCTTTCAAGAAAACATGTACATGAAATCAAGTTTTACGAATATATGAGAAGCAAGTTTACAAATAAGTGCCAGTTTGGCAATCAAGTTTACAAGAACATGAATCATGAATATTTATGTGGGTTTGCGGTATGTCCCTCAAGAACAGTCAAGTGCACTTTGACTCATGAAAAGGCTTCTCCCGCCTGCCCGTTAGTGACACAGGGTTTCTCACAAGGATTCCCTCACGAAACTACATCTACACATAACCATTTTGATGGGAGTGTGTAGTACGTCATGAACCAGGGACTAACCCAAACCATTATGTTATGTTATATATTTATGATCTGTTGTTATGTTTCATGCATCATAAATTGTTCAAGAATCAAGCATTTTCAAGCTATGACTCATACATGCTCAATTGTTATGATTTCAACAAGTACCACGACAATGCGTTATTTTTTAATACTTTTGCTTATTTCTATATTATAAATATGTTCCCACAAGCTTTATAGCTCACCCCCTCTAATCTCCCTCATCCAGGTGACGAGCAAGAGACCGAGTGAGTCACGAGTTACGACAGCACTCCATTTTGTCATGTTTATTTTTAAGCTTTAGTTACATTTCAAGTATTATTGGTTCAAGAGTATTTTTTATTTTTGGCTCTTGAACTGAAAGTTGTAATTTGGTTTGAGATGTTCTTAAAGCTTTATGAAACTAATCTTTTGGAGCATGAATTATGGATTTGTTTGTTTAAATCACATGAAAGCAGGTTTCAAGTTTGTTTTCCAGTAGGCCCATTGATCTTCCGCGGGTCTTTTCCTTAAACGTATAATTAACATGTTTCACGCCACGCTCTCATGTCTGATGTTGGGCTCCGGCAGCTGGGTCCAACAGGAGCATATAAGGAGGCAGTATCCTCATTTATTCGATCAATCAAGTAAGAATTTCGCGAACGAAATTTTTATTAGGAGGGGAGAATTGTAACATCCCACCCTCAACGGGAAGGGTATAATAGTAATTTAGCATAGGATGAGAGTGATTGGGCTTCATTAAGACTATTCATGCATACTAGTATTGGTACACAATGAATTTTGTGCACATGAAATAACTGTACATTCATACATGACATTCCCGGTTTTTGTGCCTAATGTAGTTTTACTGTGATTAACGTGGTTCTTGTATTTGAAAAATTATTCTGAGTGCGCCATTGAGTGTTTTATATTTTAAGGGATTTTTAGAAATTTTTCTGAAATTTTTTGGAGAAAATTTCTGGACCAGAAAAATCGTCAAGCGGCAAACCGATTGATTTTTGGTAGCGAAAATTTCTATCCAATGGCACTATAATATTGGGTATATTATTTTGGGATTGAAATGAGGGCCATTGGACTTGAATGTGTCAAATTTCATTAGGGTTCTCAATAAATCCTATTGCTTGTTTTGTTCATTAGCTTATTTTATCTTTTAGTTCAATATGCCAAGTGTCCTAAGTGAATAGATGCTTTTGTCTTCTTCCTCTGCTTGTGTTTTCGGTGGCTTCACATTAAAGGGATGAAAAAAGAAGAGTTATTGCTCATTCTCTCCTCATCATCCAAAAATCCTCACTTCTTTTCATCTCCATCGATTTTTTTCTTTCTCCTTCTTTAAGTTACTTCCTCCCACCTTAAGAGCTTCTTCTTGTAAACAAGTTACTTTCTTGCCATGGAGAACTTACCCTTGCTTGGTGTTAGAAGAATTTGTTAGTGAGAGTAGTAAAGAAAGAGTTGAAGGAAGTGAAGAGTGGAAGCTTTAAGTAGGTAAGTTTTTAAGTTAAGCTTTAATTATGCTTTGATTATGCATTTAATGAATCATAGTTGTTAGATGCATTCATTTGGAGTTAGGGTGCAATTATTGTGTTTATTGATGCATGAATTGAATGAAAATTTAAATTTGAATTGGTGGGTAAGATTATGTTAGGAATGACTTGATGAAGTAGTATGAATGAATGTTTTAGCTTGATTTTGGATTGAATATTGATGACTAATCTTGCATAGAAATTAAGAGTTTAATGCTGCCAAATTTTGACTATGGGTCTAAGTGAGTGTAGGAATGATCTAGGGACTGATTTTGTGTCCAATTGGGATGCTTATGGTAGTAGAAGTTCAATTGGCATGATAGGAAGTGTATTTGAGTAGTAAAGCTGAAAATTGGTTTTTGACCTACTGTACTGTTTTGAGCATAACTCATTGTGTGGTTATGCAAATACGGTGAGGTTTGTGCTAAATGAAGCTTTGGCTTGTTGGCTATATTTTTGTGTGAAATAGGTGTTGTCTAATTTTAGCCTTAAGAGGGTGAATTTGTTAGTAGTGTGCCCTAGGCCAATGAACATTTGTGATTCATGTATTAACATTATGATTTGTTAATAATATATTATGAGTTATTCCGTTTCATATATGCATGTATTTCATTTATGTAATGTGATTTACATTCCATGAATGGTATTAAACTTATGTCATCAAGTATGTGACTTGATAGTAAAACCATAAGTGTTATAATACTATTCTAGGCGTCACTAGTTGATCATTATTGGTGGAACAATAATGAATTAAAGGCTAGTATGTGTTACGATTGATGATCACGTTTCTTGATCATGGATATGAGATATCAAATCGAAACATAGATATATGTTAGAGAACATATATTAGATCGACCAAAGAGAATACTACATGGTTTCATGTCATTAGTGATTCTCGATATGGTTTGACTTTAGTCCTTTGATCTGAAGTCATCATGGTTCCCTAAATGAGGAATTGGTGTTTTGATAGTAGACTAAGTTATTTTAGCCAAATAATAAGCAGTCTTATGTTGGACATCAAATGAATCATCTTTGAGGATGTGAATGGCGTAGATGGGATTTGTACCTCGCTTAAATGAGAGAGATATCATTTGGGCCTCTTGACAAGTGTGATGAAAAATGCATGGCCATGCTCAAATGAATTGATGAAGAGTCATCAATGTCATTTGTTATAATCGATCAACTTGGGGATCAAAAACTATGATTAATCAAAGATTGACATGTACCATGCCTTATGATTAATCTTGATATCGTGTTACAAAGGTGAGCTTATAACCATGGTTACTGAGTTAAATTGGATTATCGATCCTCATTTGATTTGGGTAGTCATAATGTCTTGCTAGAGGCCGCTTATGACTTATGGGCCTTGAAGTGTAATCAAGCCCATTGCCAACATCAAATGAGCCTACATGGCGCTATACAAAGAGTGATGTGATCGGGCTTATTCTCTTGGACCTAATTTATTAGGTATTGAAAAATATATTTAGATATATTTATTGGGCTAGATTGAATTAAGATGTCGGGCTTTTATTATATATGATATAATGGGCGAAACTTAATGGAGCCTAAATGGGATTAGGGTTTCTCTATAAATAGAAGCTTAGGTCTCATTAGGTTAACGACACGATTGTCGAAACCTGGCCGTCATCAATAGAAAGATCATGCGGCGTTCGAGAAAGTGTTTGGGACGTGCTAGCACCTTCTGACATGAGACCGGATTGTGCGCTTATGTGGATACCGATAGAGGGCATTAGCGATTTGCGGTGTCTTGGAATCGAAAGGAATCAACTTATCCACGAAAATAAGGTATTTTCGTTAATCCTTCGTGTTTTCGATTATCGTAATGTTCTTGTATGGTCTTTTCCAACGTATTGTGTATACTCGGACCGTCGCGATCCATCGAGCCGAGTTTGTCGTTAATCTTGGATTTAGAGGCTTGATTATTATTGTTGATTTGTGTTTAATGATTAGGAAAGAACAAATAACATTGGTGAATGTTTTTGTTAAAGTTTGGAACTTGTTTCCGATCTTTATTTTGGATATTGTTTCGAAGGCTTGAAATTGTTTACATCGATTTGTTTTAATCGTTTATGCATTGATCTGGAAATTTCATTCTGTACGCGTATACGATGATAAATGGGTTTCTGTAAAAGCATGAATGAGTTTATGTGAGTATATGTGTTTCTCGGTTTATGCAGTAGATCTGGAAATCGACGATCAGGGATTATTGTTTTCAAATCTCTAATTTTCTTACCTAATTTGCGATTTTGGTTGCCGTAAGTTCTTGTGTTTTAGTTGAATCACATGAGCTTCGGGTATTTTGTTATTGTTAAATCATATACTCGGTTTTCGCCCTTATGGTTTCTGATTTGTGGATTGCGAATAATGCGTATATGTTTGAAATTTTCTGGCTTTTCCTCCATGGATCTGCGTTTTCTCCTCCTTGTGTATTCTCTATGGATTACGGAAAATCGATGGTGAGTAACACCCATCGACAATGACGCGACACCATCGTTAGATGATGGTGTCGCTGGCGGCGATAAGCGTCTCCGGTGACGCCATGGGCTGCGAAAATCGTCGGGTGGAGACCTACTGTTGAAGGTTCGATTTCGGTTGGAGACCCGACGGTTGAATCTTCCCAATTTTCTTTTAGATCTAACGGTAGATGCTTCGAATCGAGGCGTGGGAGATTGGAGATGGCGTGGAGAAAGTGGAAGAAAAATCCAGAAGAAAGGAGAGAGAAATCATGGAGAGGGAAGAAGCTTGGGAAGGCGACGGTAGCGTGTCCCTGCGCGCTGCGTCTTCGAGGCGTGACACGCTCCACGCGTGCGATGCTGCAGCCTTGACGCTACCCCTTCCATTTTAATTTTTTAAATATGTTTTAAAACCTAATTTGTCTTTTATTAATTTAATAGAGATTAAATTAATAAATACTCCTAATAAAATAAAATGGTGTTTTATTAAATTTGAAAATTGTTTTCAAAGGATTATTTATTAGGAAAGGGTTTTGGAATTTAATTTAATTTTTCAAGAGTTGAATTATTAAATTAAATTTATTTTCAAATCAACAATTAGAATCAAGCCAAGGTTGTAACAAGCGTTTTGTAATCTTCTATAATTCTTTAAGAATTAATAGCCTTCATAATGTACTAAGAACGACCCTCTTCATAATTTTAAGTTTATATGCCTTCCATAAATCTTTACCAATGTTTATCTCTAGCTTATCCTTATGTGGGTTTTTGTCAAAGCAAGGCATGTGGGGATCATCTAGGGAAGACATTTGAATAATAGTGCTATTCATAGGTAAGGTATGGTTAAACTTAACTAAGCTATCAAAGCGGTTTTGGGCTTAGGGCATAAGATTGAGTTTATACATACATGCAGTACATAAGATGTATTTTAACATAAGCCCATCAAAATTACATGTGATGTAATTAAAAGAGTTTTCTACCTAAATAACTAAGTTTTGAGTGTTAAGCCAAAGCTTTCTTAAGACTTAGTGAAATATGGATCTTGTTTCTCCCATTTTTCAATTGAGGTTATTTATTTGAGTGGGAGCTAATACCTCGTAATAATAAGAATGTTGACCCTTATTGCATAATTTTTTGTAGATTATGGCTACTCCATCCACAAACCTTTCTATGCGATCTATCATAGAAAGAAAAGTTTAATGGAACAAATTTCCTAGATTGTTATAGGAACTCGAGAATTGTTCTCAAGCAAGAAAGAAAGGCTTTCAAGAAGAAGGGCACTGACAAAGGACAAGGTAAAGTACCTAAGTCCAAGCCCAAGCCCAAAGCTAAGACTTAGGCACCCGAGGAGGAGTTTGCTTCCATTCAATGAACTTTGGTCATTGGAAAGGCGCAAACTCTATTTGGAAGAGCTGAAAGAGAAGAAGAATAGTGCGACTATATCTTTGGTATGTTTGTTATAGAAATCAATTTTACTCATACGCATCTTGGGTATTAGATACGAAGCTGCAACTCACATTGTACTAATGTGCAAAGTCTAAGAAGGACTAGAAGATTGATGTTTGGTGAGATCGACTGTGGCGTGGGAAATGGAGCAAGAGTCTGCTGCTTTATCCGTGGGGACTTATGATCTTATTTTGCCTATTGGACTCATTTTGGAACTCAAGAATTGTTATTATGTACCTACTATGAGTAGGAACAATATTTCTTTTGCTTGTTTAGAGAATGATGGATTTAAATTTTCTATTGAGAATAGAAGTGTTTCCATTTATAAGAATGACATTTTATATGGCATTGCGCGTCAATTAAATGGCATTTATACTATAGACACTGAGTTTGTTACAAATGAGCCCATCTATAACATAAATACCAAGAAGTTTAAATCTAACGATTTGAACCTAACCTATCTCTGGCATTGTCGCTTAGGCCATGTAAATGAAAAACGCATTTCAAAACTCCATCAAGATGGATACATTGATTTTTTTGAATCTTTTGACACGTGTGATTCTTGTTTACTGGGTAAGATGACAAAGGCCCCTTCATGGTAAAGGGAAAGGGCCAATGAGCTATTGGGCCTTATACATACCGATGTATGCGGTCCTTTTAGCACATCAGCGAGAGGAGGTTATTTGTATTTCATTACTTTTACAGATGACTTCAGTAGATATGGGTATGTCTATTTAATGAAGTACAAATCTGAATCTTTTGAAAAGTTCAAAGAGTATAAGAATGAAGTACAAAATCGAACAGCAAGAATATTAAAATCCTTCAATCGATCGAGGAGGTGAATATTTAAGCCAAGAGTTTGATGATTATCTTAAGGATTGTGGAATCGTTTCACAATTGACTCCTCAAGAACTCCTCGATGGAATGATGTTTACGAAAGGAGAAATCGAACTCTATTAGATATGGTTCGATCAATGATGAGTCAATGATCTTCCAAAATACTTACGGGGCTATGCTTTAGAAATCGCACATTCATATTGAACCGTATTCCTCCAAAGGTTGTAGAAAAGACACCTTATGAGATATGGTGAGGAAGCGTCCGAATTTATCTTTCTAAAGATTTGGGGTTGTGAGGCTCATGTAGGCGTCCAATTCGACAAGTTGGCACCCAAATCTGAAAATGTTTTTGTGGGATATCTAAGGAAACTAAAGGATATTACTTTTACATCCATCGAGAGAACAAAGTGTTTGTTTCTCGAAATGGTTTCTTCTTAGAGAAGAATTTTTTCCAAAGGAAGCGATGGGAGTAAAGTACTGACTTGAAGAAATTCAAGTTTCACAAAATGACATTGAGCACGAAAAGGAGATTGAAGCGAGCTCACAAGTCGTTGATGAGCGACCTTCAACAACCACAAGGCCTACGTAGATCGATAGGATTTGTCATGAGCAGAGATATGGATTTCTCATTATCGATGATGATAATGTGATGCTCATCGATCATAATGAGCCCTGACCTATCGAAGCTATGGAAAGTCGAATCTCGCTAAATGGTTAGAGGCCATGAAAGCGGAGATGCAATCCATGTATGACAATCAAGTTTGGATTTTGATTGATCCGATCGATGGCTTGAAGACCATTGGATGCAAATGGGTTTTCAAAAGAAACTCGACATGGATGGAAATGTGCACTTATAAAGCAAGACTTGTTGCTAAAGGTTATCGACAAGTTCATGGAATTGATTATGATGAGACATTTTCTCCGATGGTCATGATCAAATCCATTAGAATTCTTATTGCCATAGGCGCATACTACGATTATGAGATATGGCAAATGGATGTCAAAATGGCTTTCCTTAATGGAAACTTACTTGAGGATGTATATATGATACAGCCTGAGGGTTTTGTCCATCCTAAGAATTCGGGAAAGGTGTGTAAGCTTCAAAGATCCATTTATGGATTGAAGCAAGCATCAAGAAGCTGGAATCTTCATTTTGATGAAGTTTTCAAAGAGTTTGGATTCATCAAGAATGAAGATGAACCTTGTGTTTACAAAAAGGTTAGTGGGAGTGCTGTTGTATTTTTAGCTTTATATGTTGATGACATATTGCTCATTGCAAACGATATTCCGACCTTACAGAGTGTCAAGATTTGGTTAAGGAAACGTTTCTCAATGAAAGACTTAGGTGAGGCTGCCTATGTTTTAGGCATTAAGATCTATAGAGATAGATCAAGAAAGCTTATAGGTCTAAGTCAAAGTACATACATAGATAAGGTACTGAAAAGGTTCAGTATGCAAGATTCAAGAGAGGATTCTTACCTATGTCACATGGAATCAAGCTTTCTAAGAAGGATTGTCCTACTTAGGATAAAGAGCTTGGCGCGTGAGTAAGATTCCATATGCATCGCAATTGGATCTATCATGTATGCCATGTTATGTACTCGACCGGATGTCTCATATGCTTTGAGCATAACAAGTAGATATCAATCTAATTATGGTGAGAGTCCTTTGGATAGCGATTAAGAACATCCTTAAGTACTTGAGAAGAACTAAGGATATGTTCTAGTCTACGGAGGACTTGAAGAGAGCTAGTTGTAAATGGTTACACCGATCTGGTTTTCGGTCGACATAGATGATTTCAGATCGCAATCAGGTTTGTTTTCTATTTGAATGGAGTGCGGTGGCTGGAAAAGTTCAAAGCAAGACAACATTCTCGATTCTACAACTGAAGTCGAGTACATTCTTTCTCGGATCTTTGCTAAGGAAGGCTGTATGGATCGGGAAGTTCATCACGAGCTTGGAGTTGTTCCTAGCATTGCAAGTCCTATAGACCTTTATTGTGATAATAATGGGGCTATAGCACGAGCTAAGGAACCAAATTAGCATCATAGATCCAAACACATACTCGAGACGTTTCCATTTGATTAGAGATCATTAGAGAGAGACATGAAGATATGCGAGTGGGCACAGATGACAACATTGCGATCCACTTACTAAGCCTCTTCCACAGCCTAAACATGAGAGTCATACGAGGTTTATGGGTATTAGATATCGATCGGTGGGCCTAGTGAGTGGGAGATTGTTAGTAGTGCCCCAGGCCAATGAACATTTGTGATTCATGTATTAACATTATGATTTGTTAATAATATATTATGAGGTATTCCGTTTCATATATGCATGTATTT
Source organism: Erythroxylum novogranatense (assembly GCA_029891385.1). NCBI lineage: Eukaryota > Viridiplantae > Streptophyta > Magnoliopsida > Malpighiales > Erythroxylaceae > Erythroxylum > Erythroxylum novogranatense. The sequence goes on from CM057226.1 coordinate 24,741,848, forward strand.
CATTAATGTAATGTGATTTACATTCCATGAATGGTATTAAACTTATGTCATCAAGTATGTGACTTGATAGTAAAACCATAAGTGTTATAATACTATTCTAGAGGCGTCCTAGTCGATCATTATTGGTGGAACAATAATGAATTAAAGGCTAGTATGTGTTACGATTGATGATCACGTTTCTTGATCATGGATATAAGATATCAAATCGAAACATAAATATATGTTAGATAACATATATTGGATCGACCCAAAAGAGAATACTACATGGTTTCATGTCATTAGTGATTCTCAATATGGTTTGACTTTAGTCATTTGACTGAAGTCATCATGGTTCCCTACATGAGGAACTCGGTGTTTTGATATTAGACTAAGTTATTTTAACCGAATAATAAGCGGTCTTATGTTTGACATCAAATGAATCATGCGGAGGATGTGAATGATGTAGATGGGATTGTACCTCTCTTAAATGAGAGAGATATCATTTGGGCCTCTTGACAAGTGTGATGAAGAAATGCATGGCGTGCTCAAATGAATTGATGAAGAGTCATCAATGTCATTTGTTATAATCATCAACTTGGGGATCAAGAAACTATGATTAATCAAAGGTTGACATGTACCATGCCTTATGATTAATCTTGATATAAATATTACAAAAGGGTGAGCTTATAACCATGGTTACAAGTCAAATTGGATTATCGATCCTCATTTGATTTGGGTAGTCATAATGTCTTGCTAGAGGCGCTTATGACTTATGGGCCTTGAAGTGTAATCAAGCCCATTGTCAACATCAAATGAGCCTCTGTGGTCGCTTGCACAAAAGAGTGATGTGATGCGGGCTTATTCTCTTGGACCTAATTTATTAGGTATTGAATAAATATATTTAGATATATTTTTGGGCTAGATTGAATTAAGATGTCGGGCTTTTATTATATATGATATAATGGGTGAAACTTAATGGGGCCTAAATGGGATTAGGTTTCTCTATAAATAGAGAAGCTTAGGTCTCATTAGGTTAACGACACAATTGTCGAGAAACCCTAGCCGTCATCAAGAGAAAGATCGATGCGGCGTTAGAAAGTGTTTCAGGGCGTGCTTAGCACACTACGACCACAACCGGATTGTGCTGCGCTCGTGTGGATACCGGTGAGGGCATTAGCGATATCACGTGTCTTGGAATCAAAAGAATCAACCTATCCACGAAAATAAGGTATTTTCGTTAATCCTTCGTGTTTTTTATTATACATAATGTTCTTGTATGGTCTTTTTCGCGTATTGTGAATACTCGGACCGTACGATCCAACAAATTTTGGCTTGGAAAGTTCTTTGTTGATGTCTGTATGAGCGATGAAAGAACCAATGACCTAATTGTTTTGATGATTTTCTAAATTAATTTATAAGGTATTGATGAAAATGGTCTTCATGGGAGTTGAAGCCTATATTGTTAACTTTCCATTACCACTGATTTTGTAATTTTTCAATATGTATATTGGGAGATATCCACTGTTAACTATTGACTGCTTTTGTACATTGTGGTGAAACCTAGCCTAAGTGCCAAATTTGTGAGCATTCTGATTGGAAGCAATTTTAGCAATTTCTGTGAATTGAATTGATTTGAGTGATCTTCTGAAGAGTTTTAAAGGAAGAAATTATCTTGAAAATGGTATATCGCATGTGAATTTTGGAGATCAAATTTGGGAGTTATGAGCTTTCAAAAAACTGAACATGCATTAGTTTTTGGCAGTTTTGAACTTGTTAGGGATGGAATTGGATTTTGAATCCTGCATGAAAATTGAAGTATGAGATCTTATCTTTCCAGTGATATAAGGTAGTGATTGTTTAGACATTTGTTCTAGGAGATATCTTGCCTTGAATTGTCTTTATTGATTGGGAAATTTCAAATTGGCGATTCTTTGGTGAGTTCTTTGGCGAGTTAGCAAATGAATTTGATTTCAGGTTGTTCATGAAAGTTGTAGATAACATTGGCATCTTTCGGAGCATATTTATTGTGTAATTTTTGACAAAGAAAATGAGAAGTTATTGAATTTACAAGATACTGTACTGTTTTAGAACCCATTGACTAGGCAGTAGGTTTAATTGGATTTTTGGCACCCTTAGGCGTGAAATTGATTTTTATGGTCTTCATGAAACTTGTAAAGGTTTTCATGATCTTTCCAACGAGATATGGCTTGTAATTTTCTGAATTGTGTGCAAAGAGTTATAGGTGTTCGAATTTCGGTTTGAAAATAGGAAAAAGAGAAGGAAATAGGGGCAACATATATAGATATATATTAATTCTTTTATTTGATTTTTGTATTCTTTTGGGACTTTTTGGACGGGAAATTAACGTGGGTCCGGGTAATGATTCTTTAGTCACTGTTTTATTTATTTTTGGACCGATAGAGGTCCGAATTAAGTAATTTCTGTGTTATTAGATTTCTAATTTTTAGACGGATTTTTATGATGGAAAAATTTGGTTTAGGGCTGGGAATATCACGTACATGCATTGTACACCTTTTAATTGTTACGTATGCATCATTAACTCGTTCTGATTGGACAATTAGTAATAGTTATCTTCTCTGATTATTATAGAGGCACAATTAGAGCGTCGATCGACCGACATAGCAGAGACTTCCCGGTATTAGCTCGTAAGTAATAGGTGAGTAACCTACATGGGTTTCTCAATTATTATTTGTTTAATATGGGGATAATGGTGGGATCAGGAATGTGTAAATTGTGTGACTTGTTTGCCCTTCTTTGGGATTCTGTGATTAATTGTGACTTATGGATATTAATTGGATGATGGTGCATTAATTGTACATTATGGATTTGTTAATTAACTATTCAATTGGGCATAGGCATTTCATACACAGATGCATAAGCGGATAAAAATAATTATGAACCGAAGTCGCCATTGAAATCGAAAGCGAGCCTAGAGCTCAAGGAGATAATCCTCCCAGACACGTCTCTCGATTACTAATTCGCTAAGCGCTCGGTCACAACACTGAAATAAAATCTGGAAAAGAGTCACATGTGCATTGCATACGGATTTGAATACAGAAATGACTTTTCTTGTATATATGTATGTGATTCTTGAGCTCAGACATTACTACTATGAATGCCGATTCTTGGAACATGCTTATGTGATGCATGAATTGGGCGAACCATCGATGATGGTTCCTCGTTGAGTTCGCAAACTCATCCAAAATTGCAATATATTTTTCGTGGTTAAGAGTGGTATTAGCTCCTCGAGATTTGTAGAGCCTTGGACATCGGATTGGCGAGAGAGGTTATGGCTCAAAGGTCGGTCGGTGGGATTTCTTTGGAGACTCATGGTTAGAAGCTGTTCTTTGTGCCTTATTGTATAAAAATTAATGTAAAGTGTTTTGAAGGATTGTATAAACTGAAAATATTGACAGTTTGTAAATTTCTAAGTTTGAGTAAATGAAATGAAATACGATTTGGTTTTTAAAAGTTACCAATTTCTTATTTACATTTTATTATTGTGATGCCATGGAGAGTTTAGCGGTGGTTGTCAGTAGTGGTCTCTTATCGTAGGATATGTACCGGAATGACCTACGGTCGTTCCGGTGGGTACTCCATGGTAAGGGGGCGCTACACCCCAAAGCGAAGAGCTCGGCCTAATGTAACCCTTCTCTAAAAGATCCTTCAATTGCTCCTTAAGCTCCTTCAATTCCACTGGAGCCATTCGGTAAGGCAAAATTGAAATCGACGTAGTACCTAGAAGAAGCTCAACGGGAAATTCAGTTTCCCTAGGTGGAGGTAGTCCTAGCAATTCCTCAGGAAAGACTTCTAGGAATTCCTTGACTATAGGAATGTCTCCTAACCTCCCTCTATCTGCCTCCTTGTCTAACACATAGGCCAGAAATGCTTCACACCCCTTACTCATCATTCTCTCTACTGCCATAGCCGAAACAATCTGAGGCAGACTGACTTTTTTATCTCCCAAGAATACCACTTTTCTGCTATCCTCTAGCTCGAATTCCACTGTCTTCTGCTTGCAGTCTAAATTGGCATGATACTTCTCTAATGTATCCATACCTAGGATCACATCCAATCCTCCCATCTTCAAGGGCATCTAGTCCACCACAAATTTTCCTCCACTAATCCCTACCTCACACTCTCTATACACTTGACTGATAATAATACACTGGTCGATCGGAGTACTCACTATCAGCGGAGTATCCAATGGGGTCAAATTCCTCCTAGGCACAATCCTACCCAACGACACAAAAGAATGGGTAGAACTCAGATCAATTAAAGCAAGAAAATCATCATCAAACAATTTTACCATACCCTTCACCACTTTTGGAGCGGTCTCTGCCTCCTCTCGAGTCATTGCGAACACTCTAGCTGGTGCTTGTCACCTGGATCTGTCTGGAGGATGAGCTCTCTTAGGTACCCCAGAGCTACCCACTTCAATCACAGCCTTCTATCCCACTGTCTCTGTTCTCCTGGAAGCTTGCATCTGTGATCCCTCTCTTCTATCCGGCTTAGGACACTGCTTGGCTATATGTCCTCTCTGCCCATAATTTAAACATGTTCCTATCAATATGCGACATTCTCCTTTATGGAGATTCCCACAGTGCTCACATTTGGGAAGAGGTGGCCTCTCCCCATCTCCTCTTCTACTGCCGCCCATCGTTGAGGCTTGGTGAGAAACAGTATAAGTCCTCATAGGTCTAGGCCGCTCGCTTGGCCGCTTCTCTCCTCTCGATTGACAGAAAGGTTACGGCACTTCTCTCGGTATGAAGTACCACCTCCCCTCTTGAACTGCTCTCTTCCCTTTCTTTTCCTGCTAATTGCACTCTTAATGTTCTCGATGTTCTCAACTCTCAACACTGCTTTAGCCAGCTGTTGAAAGTCGCCAAAGTTCTGCACTACCACCTTCTCTCTGATAGCTAGGTGCAGGCCCGACTCAAATCGTCGACACTTTGCAGCCTCACTGAACATCATCTCTGAAGCATACCTTGACAACTAAGTGAATCGGCGCTCATATTTAGCAACTGTCATCTCCCTCTGGGTGAGACTCAGAAACTCCCTCTGCTTCTGCTAAATGTACACCTCAGACAGATACTTCTTCTTGTAAATAGCCAGGAAGTCTTCCCATGTCAACCCTATCGGCTTCAGCTGACTCCCCGTTACACACTCCCACCAATGCAAGGCCTCACCCTGGAGTAAACTGGCAGCATAAACCACCCTCTCATCATCCTGACACTCCATCTGATTCAACACTCTCTCGGTTTTCCTCAACTAGGTCTCGGCTTCCTCAGGATCCGTGGTCCCGTAAAAGTCCACTGCTCCATTCTTTCTCAATTTTTCAAACTGTCTCCCCTTCTTACCTGGGGCCGAACTAGAAGCCTATGACATTTGACCTATAGCCTGAACAAAGGCTTAAGTAAATGCCTAGAATAGTCTCGGAACTAGAGCAGGCACTTGCTCAGACTGACTAGACGACTGTTGCGTTTGAGGTCGGAGGGGCTCACTACTTTGCCCTAGAGAAGCCTCAGCCACTCTCAGGGCTACGGACTCATCCGTGCTCTCCTCTCTCAGTGGAGAGTCAGGTGCAATGGAACCTTGCAGAACTCCTCGTGTTCTTCTACGAGGTGACATCTTACCCCTTCAATGAAAACATTTACGATTAGTTACAATTGTTTTTAATCTTAGTTTCTATATGTATGCATGATATGCATGTCACTTAATATAAATAATCAATTCATAATGCAAATTTAATCACATAGCAAAAAAAATTCCCTACTATGCATCCTAAGCCTAGGAGTGAACCTAAGCTCTGATACCAAACAATGTTGGACCCCGTCTCCGAGGCCCAACATTCGAAAAAACATAAGCATAGAAGACCCAAAACTGACAACTTTCTGACCACAATATGGGGGACTAGCAATAGGAATTTCAGATCGGCTTCTTCTGAAAACGCTCAATTTGGATTAGAAATGAAGAAGTTATGATCAAAATACTGTCTTAAAGAAAACAAACCCAGAATGTTATATCGAACTTCATGTCAGAAATTGAAAGTCTTAGAGGCTGGATTGTAGCTTGGCACCTTCATATAACTTGTAGGTCTATGTCTCTAGTTTAATTTGGAACAAGAATTGCCTCAATCGGAGCTCTATAGCTCAAGTTATCACCAAATTATTGAAGCATAGTCAGACATTATCAACCGATCATCCTACTTTGTTTCAATCCACCTTTTTCAATTTAACAACAATACCAACCAATCAGGTCTAAAAAGATAGAAAATTTTCTTAGGAGTCTATCTCTTCGAAAATCAGCTTAATCGGAGGTCGGACGAAGAAGTTATGGCCAAAAGAGCGGAGGGAGGTCAGAGCTCAGCCAGAAAATCAAAGCTCGGCCAGAACAAATATCGGTCGGCCAACAAAGGTCGGCCAATAGAGGTCGGTCGACCAACAGAGGTCGGTCAACAGAAGTCGGCCAACAGAGGTGGGTTGACCAACAGAGGTCGGCTAGTACCCAATCTGACCTTCAAACTTCTAACACTCATAACTTTTGACTCCGAGCTCTGAATTAGACAAGGTTTCCGGCATTGGAAAACTAAAAGATAGATCTACCATTTTCAAGAAGGACCTAAGAGCAAGTTCGGATTCTAAAGAGATCAAAAGTTTACTCCAAGACCAATCGACTAGCTCTTCATAACAGTACCAGAACTTGCAAATACCATAACTTTTAACCCAGAACTCCAAATTTAGCAAACTTGGTGTCTATGGAAAGGTAAAAGAATGCTCTACAACATCCATGAGACCACGGGTCCAATTTCCAACTCTATAAGGGTCAAAAGTGGACTCAAAGCTCTCTGCTAAAATCTGCCATTTAGACAGCACCTGCATTTAATTTTAACAACTCATATCTACCAATTAGCACACCCTAAAATGGGTCATAATACATCATGGAAAGCTCCATAGCTCGCCTAACACCCTCGAGGAGTCTAAATGATCCTATTCGACCTATAACAACCCAAAATTTGGCTGAATGCACATTATATCCAAAATTGAACACATGAACACATCAGCCCAGAATTCAACAGCTTATAAACCTTAGCAAATTTCCAGCGAGCTCTCCCAAAGCAAAATTTCAACAGCAACTCAACAATTAAAAGACTCACACGCATACCCTTTTTAAGATCACACATAGATCGCAATTCAACACAAACACATGAAGAAGAGAGTATTAGAGCTCTCATTCTCTTTTTAAACATAACAAAAGTTCATACATAGCTTTAGTTAAAGATCGGCTTATTCATCAAGAGTCAAATACAAAATACAAAATATGAGATGCTCAATGATCGATATGCTTATAAAGCTATTCCAAGATCTAGTTACTAACTTAATACAAAAGTGTCTATGATTCTTGGAGTTATGCCCGATGCCTTGCAAGGTTCAGCGTTCAACTTGAATTTGCACCTGAGGAGGGAGAATGGGGTGAGAAAAACACGGCTCAGTGGCTAACACGCTTATAGCCATTGAGTAATGAGCCATACATCACATAATCAAGAATCCAAAGCATTAGCAATCAACATACTATGCATAAATACCCAACTTTATCACATAAATCACAATTAACCGAACTCATCACATAAAGCATAACATGAAATCTTCTATCAGTTAAAACACGTATTATGCATCATAAACGCCAAAAATGATGAAATGCACACAATTGGCTCGAGAGTCCCATAAACACGACGGGAACTGAAGTTTACCGTAAACACGACTAGTCCGATTTCTCAGGATCTCGTGGCCTCAAGCAGGCAGCCGGGACAAGGCTAGGGGGGTCATCGTGCACGAGACTAACGAAACAGGTTCTCTCTCGCCCAATCACAACCAATTTATGCTCACATATTAAAACACAAGAATAGCATTTTATGCTTCTTTCATTCTATCGAATCATTATAGTTTCATACTTTTCTTTCAAATCGAAGGAAATACACTTTCAATATACACACAATTTAACAAAGATTGCACACATAGGGCATTTGCCCATCACACAACAGCTATAAAAATGTTACCCACCCAACGTCAGAATCTGAATTCAAGATTACCCTTCCTCCTTGTCTTGAGTGGGGTTTTCTTGATTTCCTTCAATTAAACCATACTCCATTCAATGAATATATTCTAAAAGAAAGGCATAGCATTCATAAATCAAGCAAAGATAAAAATAAACTTTAAACCTAACCTACCCATAAGCCATCTACGCTAGAATAACCAAAACTTTAACTTAGAAATCCCAAAATCTCTTTGATTTCACCTTCTCTTTTGTCTTTCTTCAAACCCTACACAAACCCTAACTTCCATTTTGTCCCATTCTTGAACCAAACATAAACAAAGATGGACTTACCTCCCACAAGTAGATTTCTCTTGTTTTTTCTTCTTCTTTCTTCCTCCCTTCAAGCTTCCTACAGCTCTCCCTTTTCCTCTTGGCCGAATCCCCCTTCTCCTTGGCTCACGTTTTTTCTTCCTCTCCTTTGGTTCTTACGACACTTGCTTCTCCCTTTTAATTCACTTAACTCATTTGTTCTCAACTTAAAGCCTACCTCCAAAACTACATAGTTTTAAGCTCTCCTTATAACTTACAATGGTTTTGGGCTCTCCTCCTTCTACTTATCCCATTAACCTCTAAAGCCCATTCTTTCCAACATGCCCTTATTTGACTCATATGGCTCTACACATATTGTAACATCTCATTACCCATGCTAGGGCTAGAATTGTGATTTTTGATTAATTGATGGGAAATTAGGAAAATGCACTTCATGCATTATTAATTGTGACATGCACTTTTTTTTGCACATTTATATGATTGTACATGCATTCCTTGACATTTTCGGGTACAGTTTAATTATTAATTATGTATAAAATGTGTTTTGGTGATTTTGATATTATTTAAGATATTTTGGAATTTTTAGTGGATTTTAGAAAAAAAAATATTAATTTTTGGGCCAATTATAGAGTGACATGTGGACTAATTATTGTGTGACAAATGACTTATGTTAGAGAGGACACGTGTAAGGCGTGTATAGTATACACGAGTATGAGCTGAGTTAGGAAAAAAGCATGCAAGGATTCTCGGTGATGAAACACTTGAAATCCGAAAGAAAACTGTGGGACTTTTGCTGTTTGTAATCGGTCCTCCTTGTTGGAATTCTTAGCCGATTCATGTAAGTTATGTTTAAGTTGAGTGTTGTTGTTGTTAAATGATGTTTTATAGTGGAGATGAATGGATGCATGTGAGGTTATGGAAGCTAAGTTTCGGTGATGAATGAACTAGATGGTCGAATCTGTGAAATAGGAATGTGTTCAGCAAAGTAGGAAATGAGATCTGTTTAAATTGAAATGAGTTACAGAAGAGTGCTTGAAAATTTATGAATGTATACACTTTTTTCGGGTTTTGAGATAGTCAAAATGATACATGCATGCATTGTGTCCGTTGTTTATCAGTAGAAGTGAAGTTGATGTTTAACAATGAATCTTGAGTTTGATCGTATGTAAATGTTTCGAACCGGATTAGGAGTTAATTGGAGTGAAGTTTTAGAGATTATTTTGGGTATAGAAGTGAAAAATCTGGAAAAAGAAATCGGGGAAGACGAGTTGCAGAACCAGACGTCGCGACGTGTTTTTATTTATTCGTTGAGACGTGTAGCTTATTTTGTTTATTCGTCGCGACGTCCATTTTCTTCCTCGCCGTGACGTTCATTTTCTTCCTCGCCGTGACGTAGGTGGCCCCCCCTTGAACTAGTCGCGGTGAACGTTGTAAAAATCCCGAGAAATTTGATTTTTTGGGCTGTTTGTCGTGACCTCATATTTTCCCCTCGTCGCGACGAACACCCATCCTTTGACTGCTCGAACATGCTTTCGTATTTTGACCATAACTTTCTCTATACTGATCCAATTTGGGTTATTCATGATTCCCTGTAAACTAGAGACATAGGGATACAACGTTTATGAAGAAATGGAGTTTTAATTCTATCTCTAAGAGTTTGAAAAAAAATTTGTAAGTTGAGGTATAAATTTTGCTGGAACTTATGAACCGTCTGGAATATTTTGAGGATATCTCTTGGTATACTGATCCAAATTAAATGATTTTAGTGTTCTTAGAAAGATAAGAAAAGGGAGAACAACTTTACAGAAGGACGTTTTGTCTACTTTGGTCATTTACATGATATAATTTAGTATGGAAAGTTGACCCGAATATATTCTATAGGAAAAATCTGAAGTGGTCAATAAAGCGAAGAAATTATTTGACATTGTTTGGTCCAATTCAATTGTAAGAATACATGGTATTAATGAGGGCTTTGATTCCTAAATGATTTTTGATAAGGATCGCATTATTACACCCCGGAATTGTCATTGAACATGCATTGTGCATACATTCTATACATTGATATTTTTATGAAAGAACATTTGTGCAATTGTGCAAAGTGTGATAATTGTGAATGTGATTTGCCTATTTTAGAGGAGCATATCGGACGCCAATAGAACATTGTCGGACCATCCAGGCAATAGCTTATTGGAGCGTACTGTGAGTCAACCAAGATGTTTTCCTAGGATTGATTTAATCTGATTTATTTAAGCTTCTAATATTGTTTTATTGCTTGCGATTTAATTATGAATTCCGGACTTCAATTGTCCGAGGAGATCAATATTTGGGAATGTATTAGAAGTGCTCTGATTGTGACTTTGTTTGCTATGGAATTTTGAACGTGATTATGAATGTTATGTGAATCCTCAACGAAAGTTGAATGCCGGATTTAGATCCGATGAATATGAGTTCTGTTGAATATGTGATTGTGATACATGTCATATTTAGATTGATGCATTTCATAAAATGCATGCTCAGATAAAGGCGTTGTGACTTGAATTGCCCATATGAAGCGCTTCCACGTAGAGCTTTGCTCCGTGATATATGTGTGTGCACATAGAGCTATGCTCCGTGATTCTGTTCTGATTGAGTCCTACGGGCCAGCAATTGTATAAGTATGTGATAGGCATTCAGTCACAACAATAAGAACGAATGTGAGTCTCATATGCATATGTATTTGTTCATATATGATATGTTTGGAAATGATTGAATGTTATACTCTATTGTATGAGTTTTGAATCATAAATGTATCTGTTTATAAATGTTTGTGTAATATGTGATGTGTGCTTATGATCCGGTGAATTCATCGATGATGGTTCACTCATAGAGTTTGTAAAACTCATCAAAATTTGCAATGTGGCTTTTCAGGTACGAGTCAGGAGACCTAGTTCCTTAGTCAAGACTTAAGGAATCTTTTGGATAGAGATATGGCTCATAGGTCTATCAGCTGACACCAGAAGTGTTCTAGCCTTATTTTTGTCGTTTTGTTGGATATTGTATAAGCTTTTATGCTTAGTCTTTTGGTGGTATCAGTGTAAGCTTTATGAATGAAAGGATTTGAATGGTTTTTAAAATTTAGTGACTTTGAGTGTGTTAGATGATGCCATGTGTAGGTTGGATTGCCATGTGTAAGTCGGATATGTTTTTGCTCCAGCATACCATTATCATAAGGTGTGTACTTGAATGTCCATCGGGTGTTCAGGTATTTGCCTTATGGTAGTGGGATGTTGCATTTTTGGTATCAGAGCATGGTTTGGCATCTTTAGGGAAATAATATGATTTATAGTGAAAGATTCGGACAGTAATTGAAGCTTTTGTTTGTTATAGGTCATCTTCCATAGGGGATCAGATTGGTGAGTCAGCTGACATGGAGTCTATAGGATCCAATTTACGGTCTCATGTACCTGAATTTTCTGAAATGCCTCCGAGAATTTCCGTGAATCGGGAAAGGAGATATGATAAGTTAAGAAAGCAAGGGTCGTGGACTTCTACGAAGTATGATCCTATTGAAGCGAAGGATGGCTTGAGAGAGGCGAAAGAGTGTTCGATCGGATGAATCATATAGCGAGAGGAGAAATATGATTATGCAGATCTCACTCTCTGCAAGGTCCCCGTACGATGGTGGAAAACCGTGCGAGGTAGTACCACAGCACCTTGTAGCTTGACACAGGAGGATTTTCGATAGCATTTCGAGAGAATTACATGCCAAAGATTTACATGGATCGGAAAATGAAGGAATTCTTAGATTTGAAGTAAGACAAGCTCTCAGTAGCAGACTATGAGATAACGTTTAATGAGTTAATGGGGTATGCGATCGCACTGATTCCGACTGAGCAAGATAAATGTAGGCGGTTTGAGAATGGTCTGAATATGGAAATTAGGACTAAGCTTGCCATCTCTAACTTGAGCAGTTTTACAGAACTCCGGGCAGCCTCGATCAGAATAGAGCAATTATTGAAGGATAGTCAGAGAGAGCTCAGGCAGGAGGATAGAGGAAAGAGGTAGAATGAACCTCATGCTGATTCTGGCAGAAGCTTCAGAAAGCACCAGAACAGATCGTCTCGATTCCAGTCTAGATCGAGACATTCTCGATTCCATGGAAGAGGTAGATTTGTTCAGTCTGGAGGAGGCAGAGGACAGATGTCGGCCAATCAGTCGCAACAATTTCCTGAATGTGAGCGTTGTGGTAAAAGACATGGTGGTGAGTGCTGGAGGATATTAGGAGCATGTTTTCGATGTGGCTCTTATGAGCATCAGAATAGGGATTGCCCTAAGTTGTTGGAATCATAGTCTGGAGCTAGAGGAGGAACTATGACTGAGGTCTCAATTCAGCAGAGCAGAGCTGGCAGATCTGTACAAAGAGGCAGAGGTAGAGGTCAGATTCAGTCAGCAGGGCCCAGTGTCAGGACTGAGGTGCGAAGCAATCAACCACAAACTCAAGCCAGGGTCTTTGACATCACCAGACAGGAGGCACAAGACTCCCCCGATGTGGTAGCAGGTGTGTTGAATGTTTTTAATTTTGAAGCTTATGCACTGGTAGATCCAGGATCTACCCATTTATTCATCACCCCACATCTGGCATCTAAATTGCATTATGAGCGAGAGGTACTAAAATGTGGGTTAGTAGTGAGCACTACAGTGGGTAGCACAACAGTGATCGGTGAGGTATGTAAGAGGTGTATAATTCGGATTGATCAGGCAGAATTAGTAGCTGATTTGATCATATTGCAGTTGAGAGAGATAGACCTCATCTTAGGTATGGACTGGCTCACTGCTCATAGGGCAGTGATGAATTGTTATACTAAAGAGGTAGTGCTTGAATCTCCCAATCAGCCGAGAGTGGTGTTTCGAGGAGTTAGTCAGACAGTGCTAGCCCGACTAATTTCTTTTCTAAGTGTTTTGAGATTGATCCGAGGTGGATGTGAGGCTTATCTGGCCCAAATAGTTGACACTCGGAATGAACAAACCATTCGGGATATTCCAGTTATCAGAGAATTTTCGGATGTGTTTCCGACTGAACTACCAGGATTACCCTCAGATAGGGAGATGGAGTTCACTATTGACATTATCCCAGGTACCGCTCCTATATCAATTCCTCCATATAGGATGGCACCTGTAGAACTTAAGGAATTGAAAACTCAGTTACAAGAATTGTTAGATAAGGGGTTTATCAGGCCTACTGTTTCACCTTGGGGAGCTCCGATTTTATTTGTAAAGAAGAAGGATGGAACTCTGAGATTATGCATTGATTATCGGTAGTTGAATCGGATAACAGTTAAGAATAAATATCCATTACCGAGGATTGATGATTTATTTGATCAGTTACAAGGAGCTCAGGTGTTCACAAAGTTAGACTTGAGATTGGGATATTACCAGCTGAAGATAGCTGAGGCGGATGTTCCCAATAGTGCATTTAGAACCAGATATGGGCACTTCGAGTTTTTGGTGATGCCATTTGGTTTCACTAATGCTCCGGTAGCATTTATGACTTTGATGAACAAGGTATTCCAACCTTATTTAGATCAGTTTGTAATTGTCTTTATTGATGACATTTTGGTGTACTCAAAGTGTATAGAAGATCATATGGCACATCTGAGAATGGTTCTTCAGTTGATGAGGGAGAAACAGTTATATGCCAAGTTTACTAAGTGTGAATTTTGGCTTGATCAAGTAATATTTTTGGGTCACATAGTGTCTGGACAAGGCATTCAGGTAGACCAAAAGAAAATTGAAGAAGTAATGAAGTGGGAGGCTCCGAAGAATGTGTCTGAGATCCGGAGTTTTCTTGGATTAGCCGGGTATTACAGGAGGTTTGTCGAGGGGTTTTCACTGATTTCGGCCCCTTTGATAAAACTTCTGAGAAAAAATGTGCCGTTCAGATGGAGTGATGATTGTCAAAGGAGTTTTAAGGAGCTTAAGCATCGGTTGACTGCGGCACCAGTGTTAGCTATTCCGTCTGGCTCAGGAGTTTATGTTGTATACAGCGATGCATCACATCAGGGTCTAGGATGTGTTCTAATGCAGCATAGTAAAGTAATAGCTTATGCATCGAGACAGTTGAGGTCTCATGAACTTAATTATCCAGTTCATGATCTGGAACTTGCTGCAGTTTGTTTTTCTTTGAAAATTTGGAGACACTATCTCTATGGAGAGACATTTCGGTGTTCTTGATCACAAAGTTTGAAGTATCTGTTGAGCCAAAGGAGTTAAATATGAGACAGAGGAGATGGTTAGAATTGTTGAAAGATTATGATTGCACGATTGAGTATCATCCTTGCAAAGCTAATGTTGTAGCTGATGCTTTGAGTAGGAAATCATATAGCAGTGTGGCACAAGTGCAGGTATCGAGGTTACCTAGTCTAGTTCAGTTGAGGGCACTGAATGTTGATTTGAGTTTGGAGCAGAATGATTCATTGATAGCTACTTTGAAGTTGAGACCTGTTTTGGTTGATCGTATCAAAGAGGCTCAGAGTAGAGATCTAGATTTAGTGAAGTTAATTGAGAAGCTGAAAGTGAATATAGATTCTGAGTTTAAAGTAAGAAATGATACCTTGAGGTTAAAGCAGAGATTATGTGTGCCAAATGTTGATAATCTGAGGAAAGAGATTTTAGAGGAAGCTCATTTAGCAGCTTATGCTATGCATCCTGATACTACCAAGGTGTATAACACGCTGAAACAACATTACTGGTGGCCTGGTATGAAAAAGCAAGTAGCAGAATTTGTTTCCAAGTGTTTAACTTGTCAGCAGGTCAAGGCTGAGCATCAGGCTCCGATAGGAAAATTGCATTCGTTACCCATTCCGGAGTGGAAATGGGAACACATCACGATGGATTTTATTCTGGGTTTGCCTAGGACTCTGAGGCAACATGATGCCATTTGGGTCATTGTGGATAGACTGACCAAATCGGCTCATTTCTTACCAGTGAGGGAGAATTATTCTTTGGATCAGTTGGCTCAGCGATATGTGGATGAAGTTATGAGGTTACACGGGGTTCCAGTGTCCATAGTATCGGACAAGGATCTTAGATTTACCTCGAGATTTTGGGGTAGTCTGATGGCGACTTTGGGTACCAAGTTGAGTTTGATCTGACCTTTCATCCTCGCATGATGGTCGAGCGAGAACGATCAAGACTGTCGAGGATATGCTCCAAGCTTGTGTTTTGGAGTTTCAGGGAGCATGGGATAAGTATATAGCTTTGATTGAATTCGCCTACAACAATCAATATCACAGCAGTATTGGTATGGCTCCATATGAGGCGTTGTACGACAGGAAGTGTCGTTCGCCTATATATTGGGATGAAGAGGGTTTACGAATTATCGAGGGCCCAGAATTGATTCAAGATACAATTGATAAGGTTAAATTAATCCGTAGCAGAATTAAAATGGCACAAGATAGACAGAAAAGCTATGTGGATCAACACAGGCGAGATATGGAGTATCAGGTTGGTGATAAGGTATTTCTGAGAGTATCACCTTGGCGAGGTGTCTTGAGATTTGGCAAGAAGGGTAAGCTAAGTCCGAGGTATATTGGTCCATTTGAGATCATTGAGAGAATTGGACCATTGGCTTATAGGTTAGCCTTACCTTCAGAAATGGCTCATATTCATAATGTGTTCCATGTGAGTATGCTTAGGCGATATCGGTCGGATCCAACTCAAGTGATACCGACTCAGGAGATTAAAGTCTCTAGTAATCTGAGTTATGTTGAGGAACCTGTGAAGATCATTGGCTATCAGAATAAGCAATTGAGGAACCGAGTGATCCCAATGGTGAAAGTCCTTTGGAAGAATCATTCGAGTGAAGAAGCCACATGGGAAATGGAGGAGCACATGAGGACTCAGTACCCCTACCTGTTTGATCTTTTAGGTAAGAATTTCGAGGACGAAATTTTTGTTAGGAGGGGAGAGTTGTAATATCTCGTTACCCATGCTAGGGCTAGAATTGTGATTTTTGATTAATTGATGGGAAATTAGGAAAATGCACTTCATGCATTATTAATTGTGACATGCACTTTTTTTTTCACATTTATATGATTGCACATGCATTCCTTGACATTTCCAGGTACAATTGAATTATTAATTATGATTAAAATGTGTTTTGGTGATTTTGATATTATTTAAGAAATTTTGAAATTTTTAGTGGATTTTAGAAAAAAAAATATTAATTTTTGGGCCAATTATAGAGTGACATGTGGACTAATTATTGTGTGACAAATGGCTTATGTTAGAGAGGACACGTGTAAGGCGTGTATAGTATACACGAGTATGAGTTGAGTTAGGAAAAATGCATGAAAGGATTCTCGGTGATGAAACACTTGAAATCCGAAAGAAAACTGTGGGACTTTTGTTGTTTGTAATCGGTCCTCCTTGCAGGAATTCTTAGCCGATTCAGGTAAGTTATGTTTAAGTTGAGATGAATGCATGCATGTGAATTTTATGTGAATGAATTCTTAGCCGATTCAGGTAAGTTATGTGTTGTTGTTGTTAAATGATATTTTATAGTGGAGATGAATGCATGCATGTGAGGTTATGGAAGCTAAGTTTCGGTGATGAATGAACTAGATGGTTGAATATATGAAATAGGAATGTGTTCAGCAAAGTAGGAAATGAGATATGTTTAAATTGAAATGAGTTACAGAAGAGTGCCTGAAAATTTATGAATGTATAGACTCTGTTCGGGTTTTGAGATAGTCGAAATGATACATGCATGCATTGTGTCTGTTGTTTATCAGTAGAAGTGAAGTTGATGTTTAAGAATAAATCTTGAGTTTGATCTTATGTAAATGTTTCGAACCGGATTAGGAGTTAATTGGAGTGAAGTTTTAGAGATTATTTTGGTATAGAAGTGAAAATCTGGAAAAGAAATCGGGAAGAGGAGTTGCGAGAACCAGGGCGTCATGACGTGTTTTTATTTATTCGTCGCGACATGTAGCTTATTTTGTTTATTCATCGCGACGTCCATTTTCTTCCTCGCCGCGACGTTCATTTTCTTCCTCGCCGCGACGTAGGTGACCCCCCTTGAACTCGTCTCAGCGAACATTGTAAAAATCTTGAGAAAATTGATTTTTTGGGCTGTTCGTTGCGACCTCATATTTTCCCCTCGTCGCGACAAGCACCCATCCTTTGACTGCTCGAACATGCTTTTGTATTTTGACCATAACTTTCTCTATACGGATCTAATTTGGGTGATTCTTAATTCCCTGTAAACTAGAGACATAGGGATACAACTTTTATGAAGAAATAGAGTTTTAATTCTGTCTCTAAGAGTTTAAAAGTTTGGTTGTAAGTTGAGGTATAAATTTTGCTAGAACTTATGAACTGTCTGGAATATTTTGAGGATATCACTTGGTATAATGATCCAAATTAAATGATTTTAGTGTTCTTAGAAAGCTAAGAAAAGGGAGAACAACTTTACAGAAGGAAGTTTTGTCTAATTTGGTCATTTACCTGATCTAATTTAGTATGGAAAGTTGACCCGAATATGTTCTATAGGAAAAATCTGAAGTGGTCAATGAAGCTATGAAATTATTTGACATTGTTTGGTCCAATTCAATTGTAAGAATACATGGTATTAATGAGGGCTTTGATTCCTAAATGATTTTTGATAAGGATCGCATTATTGCACCCCGGAATTGTCATTGAACATGCATTGTCCATACATTCTATACATTGATATTTTTATGAAAGAACATTTGTGCAATTGTGCAAAGTGTGATAATTGTGAATGTGTTTTGCCTATTCTAAAGAAGCATATCGGACACCAATCAGACATTGCCGGACCATCCAGGCAATAGCTTATTAGAGCGTACTGTGAGTCAACCTAGATGTTTTCCTAGGATTGATTTAATCTGATTTGTTTAAGCTTCCAATATTGTTTTATTGCTTGCGATTTAATTATGAATTCCAGACTTCAATTGTCCGAGAAGATCAATATTTGGGAATGTATTAGAAGTGCTCTGATTGTGACTTTGTTTGCTATGGAATTCTGAACGTGATTATGAATGTTATGTGAATCCTCAACGAAAGTTGAATGCCGGATTAGATCCGATGAATATGAGTTCTGTTGAATATGTGATTGTGATACATGCCACATTTAGATTGATGCATTTCATAAAATGCATCCTCAGATAAAGGCGTTGTGACTTGAATTGCCCATATGAAGCGCTTCCACGTAGAGCTTTGCTCCGTGATATATGTGTGTGCACGTAGAGCTATGCTCTGTGATTCTGTTCTGATTGAGCCCTACGGGCCAGCAATTGTATAAGTATGTGATAGGCATTCAGTCACAACAATAAAAACGAATGTGAGTCTCATATGCATATGTATTTGTTCATATATGATCTGTTTGGCAATGATTGAATGTTATACTCTGTTGTATGAGTTTTGAATCATAAATGTATCTGTTTATAAATGTTTGTGTAATATGTGATGTGTGCTTATGATCCGGTGAATTCATCGATGATGGTTCTGTAGGAAAATCCCGGGAGGAACATCACATGTTCCAGCAGTGGAAAAACAAAAATTTTGTTATCGGGACATTCCCGCAAGCCAGGATCCCGGTGTCGGTATGAAAACCTCAAACCTGAATAGCCAATAGAGACTATCTCTAAAGGTATCCACGCAGAGATCGAAAACCTAACCGAGTCAAACACTTTTGACCGGGAATAGCTAGAACAGAATAAGAGCTGCTAGACCCTACCTACGTCCTTGGAGAGCTTGAATCAATGAAGATGGAGAAGCTTGAACAAGAGAGAGCCTTGATGAGCATCGATGATGAAAGATGAAGAAGAGAAAACTATTTTCTCTTAGGTTTTCATAAAACCTTTCTTCCTTCCAAAACCAACGAACCTCTCCCTGCTCCTCACCATTTCAATTGTCTTTTAACACTTAAAGACACAATCAATGCTTATGGTGAGTCATCTATCCACGTTAGTCACCTTTTATATATATATATATATATATATAATAAAGTGAAGATGATAAGCTTCTCTCCTCCTTCATACACGTATTCAACATATATATATATATATTAATTAATTAATTATTTAATTAATTAATCATATATATATATGTATATATGTTACTGAAGTGGTCCAACACACTGGGTCGGTCCCTACCGGTCCCGTATGGGAAAACCCCGAAACCTTTTTTCAGCAATATTAATGTCGCGATCTCATCGGGATCCATTTTATTCGATTGCTCTCCATAATTGGAACTCAGTCCAATACTATTTTACGGATTCTCTGAAACACTCTTATGTGTGTGACCCTTTAGGTTCCCGATTATGTTGACCACTTAGATTAACAATTAATCTGAGCTAGTCATGAGCGCATCTAGCAACACATCATGACCCCAATTGACCGGAAAGTAATTGGTTTGATGAATTCATCACGAACCCTTCCATGACAATTCTTGTGCAATTAGTCCTTTCATCATCCTATACCCCACTTGGTTATGAGTATGGTCAAAGTGTCAACTCTTACTAGACTAAGTCTAGCCCAAGTGTTATCAGTTCCTGTCTTAGGACTCATTACTTTATATGTCCATGAAGACACTCTCATCATGACATAATTATGCTCGCCGAGACTTAAAGTAATGATCTGACGAGAGGTTGTGGCATCTCTTCATTCTCACGAAGTGATGAATCCTTTATTAGCTACTCAATTACCTTGAATACCTCAAATCGTACTCCAAGCACCATCCTATGAGTAACCTCTCGGAAGGCCACAAGGAATGGAGTCAAAGTACGAATCAAGTATCAAGATATCCTTGAATACCTCAAGTCTAAGGATACTCGCACCATTGCTATGATGAGATTATCATCGACAATAAATCCATGTGATGATCTCATGGCGGTCATCCAATGAACTTACTACCACTAGTAAGCATCCATATGTCAACTCTAAATATCTCATATTTACGGTTTACGAGATCCACCGCTGATCCAATCAAGGAGTATGACATATGTTAGTCTGTCCGGATTAATGATGTCCGTCTCATTAATCCTATGACTAGGAAAATTTAGATCTTGATATAATTGCACATGATAGGAATCTCAGGATTATGATCACATCATAATTTCCTTCATGCTATGTCATATATCATGGACTTCATTAATTTGATTAAAGATCAATATCAATTCATAAAGAACATCAAATAAATGAAACATGCCTTTCTTTATTTATTCATAAAGTCTGTACATGACTATGAACAAAAAGCGCTAAAGGGGATTGCCTTTAGGGCACTACTCTAACAGGTTCACTCATGGAGTTTGCAAAACTCATCAAAATTTACAATGTGGCTTTTCAGGTACGAGTCAGAAGACCTAGTTCCTTAGTCAAGACCTAAGGAATCTTTTGGATAAAGATATGGCTCATAGGTTTGTCAGCTGACACTAGAAGTGTTCTAGCCTTATTTTTGTCATTTTGTTGGATATTGTATAAGCTTTTATGCTTAGTCTTTTGGTGGTATCAGTGTAAGCTTTATGAATGAAAGGATTTGAATGGTTTTTAAAATTTAGTGACTTTAAGTGTGTTAGATGATGCCATGTGTAGGTTGGATTGCCATGTGTAAGTCGGATATGTTTTTGCTCCAACATACCATTATCATAAGGTGTGTACTTGAATGTCCTTCGGGTGTTCGGGTATTTTCCTTATGGTAGTGGGATGTTGCACATATCACAAGCTTACTACAAATTAATCCAATTAATTCTAATCCTTCACTTTAACTTCAAAATTCTAATTTCCAACCATACTTGCTAATTCCAAGACTCAATAAAAATATAAATATATATACACATAATTAAAACAATTAAAACCAAAATAAAGAATAAGTCAAGTAAATCAATAAATCAATAAACAAATGTAAAAAAAAATTCGGGGCCCAACACATTGAATCAGGGTTAGTGTACTCGAACACAAACAAATAGTTAGTAGTAGAGAAAATTAATGTCACAAAAGTAGTTGTAAGTTTTTTATCCACTTAGGTTGTTGCTATCAGTTCATATCTATCACAATTCCATCAAAATGACCTATTAATAACAACTATACTAGAATAAAAACATATTAGCAATAATTGTAATAAGAAACCTTTTGATATGCAATACCCCAAGAGATCTTTTCGATAGTTTGACTTTATTTTCAAAGAACTTTATGAATTTAATTAGTGGTATAAAAATTATGTATTATAGTATCAATTAACTGGTGATATAAAATTATCTTGAATTTTGATTCTAGTATTATCGGGTTCAAACTAACATCAAAGGTTACAATGGAAGGAATGCCATATGACAAATACATATAGGCTTAATTATTTAATATTTAATAAACAATCATTTTATTAGCATGTCATACATATAGCTTAATTATTGAGCATATATCTATGATATACTAATAAAATGATTATTTATTAAATATTAAATATTAATAAATTATAAAATATTAATTGATGATATAGAAGTACCATGTATCGATTATTTTACATCCTACAATATGTAGGACTAACATACACTATACATTAGCTTAACTAACCGTGAAGTTTATTGAGAATGAGGAAACTGATTGTAAAATTACATCTTTTGAGTTAAAATATTTTTTGAATGTACAAAATAATTTAGAATTCAAAAATAACATCAATAACACCTAGCAGAAATCCTACTGACATCCGGGGTATGGCACCACAAGAAAAGGACCTTTAGCTACTTTTTTTACGAAGATTCAAAAAAATCATTGCCAAATGGTAAGCCTTTGGTGACAAATTTAGAAATTGTCACAAGTTACTTATCTTTTGGCGACGCATCTCCCAATGGTAGGCCTTTGGTGACAATTTCATATATCATCCTGAATGAGTGACTTTTGGCGACAATTTTTGGAAATTGTCACCAAATACTTAATAACAAAATAACTTTCTTATTTGTAATTATGAATTCACTAACATTGACTTCGCCAATTTGTGACTGAACATCGTATTGAAAAAATTCAAATTTAACATTATTGACAAGTATTCGAACTGTAAAAGTAAATTTAGGTTTCAAAATGTCAAATCATTTAAATAATTTATGAAACTATAATCTCAAAATTAATTAATATTATATAGATTTATATTTCTTATTTTCTCTTTTAAATTATAAGATTTGACAAATTTATATGGTGCAATAAAAGTTTCAAATAGTTTTAACATGAATTTTTTATATAATGATAAAAATACAATAAAAATGATATATGGTAAGTAATACAAGATTTTAATTAGAAGTTTAACAATTCTTATAAACAAAACAATAAATAAAGTTTCACACCTATTCCATCAAAAGAAAAGAATAATTAATTTTCTAGATTCCAAGTGACATGAGACTTAGAAGATAAGATAATGGAGTTCCTTATGTTTGGATTCCCAAAAAGGCTCCTTGCACATTCAAAGGCATCAATTGAAATAGACAAATATCTTCCCTTGAGAGTTGGTCGATTAACACCCACTTCCAACAACTTCTTGACTTTAACTAAACTAGCATAAGATAGACTGAATGATTTCTCAGATGTAGTATAGATCACTAAATCATATGAATCACATGTACTATGCTTTTCACCTAAGCAGTAAACAGTATAAAACAATCACATTAATTTCTACACACTCCTTTGAAAAATTAAATCCTAAAAAGTTAAAAAGTTAAATCAAAGGATATAAGGAGCCCAAATTTAACCACATGCATACCCGATTGAATCGCTTCATCATTGTCACAATAAACACACATAGTTTCTGTAATGGATGATTGTTCCAAAACAACGAATTCCTCTTATATAGACAATCAGGACAATGCCACCACCTCCATTTTCATGTATGTTCTCTTGAAGATTCAAGTAAGCTTTACATAATACATAGTATATACAATCACACATTCATCTAGTAGGTTCCTAACAAAAAATTAGGTACAGATAATAAAGAAGGAGAGCTAATTCAAATGATACTAAAAACCTTGAAGAAGAAGATCCATCAAAATTTGGTGAGCAAATTTGTTGTATATCAATTTGTTATTAGGGAGGGAGAATTAAGCCAAATACCTCCCATCAAAGCTCATCCCACCATTGGGAGTTTGTACCTTTCTTTCGATTAATATTGAAGGGGTCTCTTACCTTAAATATGGTTGTAATCCTAATTGAGATTGAATTATCTCTTACTTTAAAAATGGCATTAATCATAATAGAGATTGAATAAAATCCTTTTACCCAAATGTACAAGTTTCAAGATTTTTAATGACAATTTTATTTGAAGTCAATATTGCTAGTCCATATCCTTACGATTAATTATTTCGATTGCAATTTAATTTATGATGTGATTATTTTAATCAATAAAATCACTCTTTATATTTTAACTACATTTGATGCTTAATACAACAGTAAATTTCTTGGAATAATTAATATGCAATTGAAATTATGATGAGATCATGATCATGATATTCAATTTGCATTTATATATTATTCCTAAATTGTTCGCTTTATAATTTCAAGAAGAGGAGATATCGATAGAATGGTAAAATTAACAGACATTATGTGTCTTTCTTATAAAGAAAGTAACTATTTTCATAAATTAAAGCATGAAGAATTTTAAATAAATATGTGGTTACTTATTAGAGAATAAGTTTACTAAACTAGTCTAATTATGAGGATGTCAAATAAAATATTACTTGAGCATAGTGATTTTCTCATTATAAGAGTTGTGTAACTAATGCTTAGACTTGAGATTATCAAGGCATCATAAATAAGAATTACTATGTTTTGAGAATATTTATGAGCTTATAATTAGAGTGGCTTGGTCAATAACACTAAGATATAGTGTGAAATATGAGGAGATAGTTGAATTAGTAAATAAAAAAATTTCATTCTAAAGTAATTGAGGAGAATATTTCACTATTCTTAGTTAATGATAATTTAACGAATTCTCTAGACAAAGTGAATTGAGAATTTAAAAAGTTTTAAATTATTAATTATTAATTAGCAAGAATAAACATGATAGATTTAAATAGAGTAGACATTTAGTTCATATTTTATGTCTAAGCTGGAGCATAGGATGACAAACAAATAAAATTGTATGTCATAACATGCATAAATAAGTTAAGTCGATCACTTTGACGTTCACAATATTTAGATAGTCATGATATATTATTAGATTTCAAGCTTGATCTATGATTATAAAAGTTTAATTAGAGAGTTAATAACAAATTAAAATAAGTTTTAATTTATCTAGTTCTAATTATTAAATATAATTATAATTTATAATTATTCTCAACATATTACGAACTTAATAGGTCACATGTAGCGCTTAAGAGAGAAAATTAGTAAAATAAAGTTGGCTTAATTTTAAAGTTTACTAAATTTTAGGGATAAAATATGAGATATTTAATTTTATTAAACTTAAATTATAATCAAAATCAAGTTAAACTCCGTTCATGACTAACGGTTTAACTTTAATTAGAAAGAAACTCCATTTTTCTGTTAATAAGAAAATATATTGTGGAGTTTGTATTCCTTTATTTTCCTTTCCAACACAAAATTTGCTTACTCTACTTTGTAAATATCATTAGAGGTTGAACATTTAAATAGTTTGTAGTTAACAACTTCAAAATAAAATTTTGAAGAATTCAAAATTGGGCATATTTTAACTCTTTTATTTCTTACTTACAACTCTCAATTTATTCAATTAAAGAGATATATTGAAAATTTGTAAAAATTGCACCCATGATTCGATCATGGTTGATTTATTAACAATGGTATGAAAGTATGATTTAATTGATTATTTACTTGATTGTTATTTCCTTATTATCATTGCTTTGATAACAAATTAAGGCTTTAAAACATTATTTGTTCTCCCATCATCTTTCTTTTCCTGGAAATGCATCTATTTGTTTTATTTTTGAAAACCTAATTTTATGACCCATAGTTATCATATATGGAAGTTAAGTGAATATGCTTCAGTTTGTGTCTTTTTGGTTTATGAATACTTAACCGTATGTCCCCTAAATTTTTAAGTTTATGAAAAATATGTTTGAAGTTGCTCTTAGGATTCATTGTTTTTGGGAAAAAAAAAATTGCATGCCCCGTAGTTTCAAGGTTCCTATTTTGATTATGTTTTAATTTAAGTGGTTTGATCATATTTTTCCTCACAACAGGACATCGACGCTGGTGAATCAATAGCGACGAAACTACTAGCAATCGTCTCCACTATAGGGACAAAAAACTGCCCGAAAAAGGAGATACAGCACGGTTAAGGAGAAACAAAGATGATTGAGGCCGACACCAACAAAAGAAGGTGATAACTAAGACGCTGTTAGACATAAAGAGAAGACGATGGTTGTTGGAGATAAAGAGGTGGTAACTCTGGAGATAAAGAGGTAATGGAGCATGTGTCTCATGGACAAATACATTGGATGTCTGACATATTTGGCATGTGTAACCCTTAAATTAATGCATTGACTGGGAGGCTCGTGCACTACACATGCCTCTTAGTAAGTGGTTAGTGCATGCTCACATGTGCTTATAATCCCCACCTAATTTTCATTACATTTCTATTTCTAAACTTACTTTTAGTTAAATTATTTATCTTAATAAGATTAAGATTAAATTAGTTTCAATTCTCAATAAATCTAGAAAATTGTTTTCTAAGCATTTGAAAATTTGTTTACAAAAGAGTTTTCTATCATGAATATTTGTGGTATTTAATTTATTTTCAGATTTAAATAAATTAAATTAAATTAAATATAAAAAATAATTAGAATTATGCAAAGTTTTAAAGATTATCTTTTATAATTTTAACTTTAAAATTATAAATTCCTTAATTAAATATTAAGTACACATTTAATACATGATTGTTGGTTTCTATTATTTAATAATAAAATCAAAGTTCTATTTATTATAAAGTTTAAGTAAACTCAATGCCCATTTAACCTAAATGTGTTTCATCTAAATTAATTGTCTTACTTTCTAAATTTTTGATTTAGATGAGCAAATTGATGATCATATGAAATTAGCGATGAAGGTTAGGAATAATATAAAGTATAAATTTTAGTAAAGAGTTGTTATCTAATAGATTTAGAACTTATATGAGATATGATCAATAAAATATTCTAGACAAAATTTACATTTTGTTTGTTTGTTAAGCAAACTCAAGATTAACTAAGTCCGAAGCGAGATCTTATTTCACAACAAAATTATTTGATTATTTCTCGATTAAATAATGAAGACTATTATTTTGTTTAAAATAGTAGAAGTAACCAAATATTTATTAAATTCCTTATTTTATTTAGTTTTGTGGGCTAAACTAATACTTGCTCTTTTATTTCATTTTAGTTATTAAGTAAAATGAGTAGCAATTTGTCCTTGAAAATCATCATAGATGTTAACAAGTTCATTGGACCTAACTTTTTGGATTAGTTTCATACCATGAGAAATGTTCTCAAACATGAAAAGAAATTAAATGTTCTTGACATGCAATTATATTATACCCCAACTCGAATGCAATTAATGAAGTATTGGAGAGATATTAACATCATATTGATGATGTTGAATAAGCTATCACTACAAGGAAGATATTAATTGGCGACGGAAAATCACCGACGGTCTTGAAACCGTTACAATTTTCGATCGAAAATGGGCACCCATCGGGGAAGCTGGTTTTGGGGAACAAGTTTTGCGACGGTAAGATATTCCGTCGCTGAATGTTGGGAATGAATATACCGACCGAATGTTCGGTCGGTGAAGTAGTCGGAAAAAACCGCGGAGAGCCCCTCACTTTAAGTAAAACGACGTCGTTTTGGGTTATTTCAAAACGACATCGTTTTGAAAACTGATTAAAGCTGAAGGTCGAACCCTTTCTCCTCTCCCGCGCGTCTTCTCCTTTCTTCCTCTCTCAGCTGCGCGACCTTCTGATTTCTTCCTCTCCCACCGACGCGACAGATCGTTCACCGTCAGCCTCCATCGCGGCGTTCCGCTCCAAAGCCACGGCCGGTCTCCAACAGTAACCCTTCTCCCACGAGCCCTCTTTCTCCTTCCTCCCTCTCCTTACTTGGTATGTTAATATTTATTGTAATGTATTTTTCCTAAGTTATTTTATGTTCATAATTAGTAAAGGATTGGCCTCCTAAACCCATATGATGCAATTTATTATTATTATTATTTTTACATTGCATATAATAAAGCATATAGTTCGACCTATAGATACGGTAGATTTATGCTCATTTTATTATCTTTGCATATTTTAATGTTTTGTTTGTTTTATTTAATATTTACGAGGATGCATGATATGGGATGAAATTAACCCTTTAATTTGAACTTCATAATTATAAGATAGGAAGTATTAATTTCTTGTATTTTTCCCAATACATTGTTTATTTTTTTTATTTGTTATGTACATTAGAATAATGTACATGTTTAGGTGTGGGGAGCGATATAGTAATTTGGTGGATTTAATGTTGACTCAAGCTTATTTTAACTCTTATTAATTAGTTTTTATATGTATATTAAATTTGTTAATTCTTATCTTGTGACTAAGGAATTAAGTTAGAATGTAAAAGAAAAAAATCTGATTAGATGGATTGTTATAGGTTAAAGCATGAATGAATTTTTCATTATTGATTTGGTTGAAAGTGTTTATAATTTCTTCATAAATGAGCTTAAATTGAGAGGTTTTAAGTCAATGAGCATTTATTATTATCACTATTATGTAAATATCATAAATAATAGATGATTTTAGAACTTACGTTTGTTATACATGCCAAGACTATAAGTTTTAAATTAGAGGCGTGAGATGATAAAGACACTTAGATTAACCATTGTTAAGCTTTTGTCATGATTTTATCATACCTCTTTTTATCCTTTAGGTGTAACAAATTAATTTTAAGCATTAAAGTTTCGTTTGGATTATTTCACCCATGATATTGATCAATATTTGTAGTCTTCTATAATTTTTACCTTATAGGATTTTATTTACTTCACAATATATATAATTATTTGATTTGACTAATAAGTATGAAGAATGAGGAAAGGTGTGGGATTATGCATTTGATATTATATGTTCTCATATGTAACTTATCAAAAATTTGTATATTCCGTTGTTATTAAAAATTTAAAAGTAATTTAAAAGGAAGTAAAATTTGTACTTTAACATATTAAAGTTATAAGGAGAAACAAAAGACACGTAAAGTAGTTATGACACCAAAGATAATGCAATTCACCATTGCTAATCTTATGTTCGATTTGCCTCCTAATTTTGATCTTTTGTTTGAAAAATTGAACTATGGTCCAAGATGCATTACTCTTGGGTGAGATGATCCAGAAATTTACATTCCTTAGATAAAATGCATGTAGTTATATTTCAAAGTTCTTATTTATCATTGATGAACCTCTAAATTATCTTAATCATAAACTTTATTTCAATTGTAATAGACATAATGCCTAATCCTACTTCATCTTTAGGAAGCTAAGGATCACTCTATTTGAATTTGTCTAATGAATGTTTAGTAGGGTTTTATAATCAAAGAAATCTTCTTATTGACCTCTTAATTGTATTAAATGCTAATAGGGAGTATAAGGAACAATATATATGAAGTTATTCAGGATAAATTTTATAAGTTGAACTCTCCCTACTTGAGAAACACATGCATCTATAGCTCTAACTAGCCATCTTTTTTTTTAATTTTTTAAAGAGAGGAAGATAGTTAACATTTAAGGGTCTTCTTGAGGTGATTCAAATATTTGATAACGTAATTTTTAAGCAAATAAGTTGAAGAACCAAATAGCAAGGTATTAGGAACTTATGGACAAAAGCCGTTGACTCATTCCATTATTGATTGTTAAACTGGAAAGATGTTTAAAAATGTTCATTGCAGTTATTACAGTATTTAGGGAATTGGAATCAATTGTTAAGAAGAGTATGAAATAACCTACAAAAATGTTCATTGCAGTTATTAAAGTATGAAATTACCTATATAATGTCATTTTATAGATCTTATAAGCATTATAAAAGCTTCCCACTTAGCCATATACATTGGGATGTAATTACGATAATGCACATTTTATTTGAAGATTATCCATCATTTGACTAATTGTCTAGTTTAGATTGTCCCAAAATTATGTATAAATTTGTTTATTATCCTTTTTCCTAGCTTACTCGTTTCATTGCAATTTGTTACAATTATGCCTATTTTATATTATTTGACAAAACATTTTCGTCATTTCAATATAATCAAATAACTTAAAAATACGTTGTTGTGTACAAATAACTTCCATTTTTTCATGACTACAAGGAAAATGAGGAATAGCGACGGAAATATACCGACGGTATCTAAACCGTTGGAAATACCAACCGAAAAATCGTCTCCGTCAGCGAAATTGGGTTATCGTTAAACATTTTGCAACCAAAAACTATTCGGTCGCTGAAATTGAAATGGAGAGGTGATTTGCGTTGTGATTACTGGAAGAGATAGAATAGTGTGTTAATTGCAGGGGAACCTTTATATTGTAAGGGGGATGTCCAAATTATAGGAGAAATGCTGCCAAAATTTCAATAGGATCGTCGTAGTACATGATGGTTAAATGAGAACATGAGCTCATTAGTTTTAACTTCTGATCTTATTTTGGAAGTGACTTACAATTATGAAAATGATTTAGGATATTAGTTAATATTTTAAGTTTGTGAGGATGATAAATGTCATGTATTGAGTATGACATGTTCCTGTAATTTTAATTGATGTCTTACACGATGTGAGTAGCGATTACAAGATGATATTTTCCTCTAATATGCCATGATTAATGATCCATAATGTTGTAAGTATTCTTCTATGATTAATGTTCCTCTAATAATGTTGTAAGTATTCTGCAAGAGTAACTAACATTCATAACTTGAGTCGGACATTTAATTAATAGTTAATACATATATGTAATTATTCCTAAAACTTATCTCGAAAATATGAAACTATTAAGAGACTTAAAACTTTAAACTTTCTACTGTTTGAAGTAAGAAACAACTCAATGGTGGTGACAAATTAGTTATTGATGATTATCTTTTGTTAAGCACTTAAATATTAAACACATGTTGTTCGAAGATCTGTTATTGCGAGGTGATTACTGGTTGAGATATATGTGTGTTTCTGTTGCAGGGGGACCCTTATTTTTTAAGGGGGTGTCCGAATTATAGGGGAAATGCTGCCGAAATTTTTCTAGGATCCTCGTCGTAGCTCGTGTGTAAATTAGAACATGAGCGCGGTAGTTTAATTATGTGAGGATGATAAATGTTTAGGATTTAGAATACTATGTCATGCCTTGAAAAATATTTCCAATATAGGTTTGGTGATTTTATTGTTGGGTTTCGGTCAGCTCTATCATCTTCATCGTCGTGACGTTCGACATTGCCCGTAAGAACGTGATTGACAACATTTCTTTGCATTTCAATTTAGGTCGATGGTTATGCTTTAGTTAGCAATTGTATTGCCTTATTCAATTGCTTGTTGCCTGCTAGAATCAATTCTTGCCATAATTAGATGGATGTTGTGTACAATGAATATCTCTTAACCTTGTAATAATCTAATTTGATATGCTTATGTTAAATTGTATAGGAAGGATTAATTTATTAGAATAGGTTTTACAATAACATTCAATCTTGTATGAATAGTTCTTTGGCAATAGTATGATATGTAACGTTAAAGGCTTATGTTATAACACATATACGTAATGATTTGGTTTGTGAGAGGTGGCTAACTTAGATGCCTAACTTTGTATCCGATGTTGTAGAATAACAGTCCCCGTTATGAGTTTCAACGATCGATCTTGGATGTATAGAGGCGTTTAACCGCCGATGGTTTCATTAATCCTGAATTTGTTGAGGGAGTTGATGCGTTCATGCATTATTTTACCAGCATATGGAGGACATAGCTAAGGTGAGGGAGGAGATTAGTCTGCAGATGACTGAACAACTGAGAGCGGAGCTGCAGCAAGTTTCAAAGATCAAAGAGTCATTTGAGCAGATGGAGCAAGCGGTAGGATGAGAGAGGAGATGGAGTGGTGACTAAGATGAGAGCGGAGATGGAGCGGATGGCAAGGACAAACAAACATGCGGAGGAGATGGCTAAGCTTAGGCAGGAGATGGAAATGTTAAAGAGGGAGGGAAACAGTTTAGAGCATCCATGATCATTACGATAATAATTACTATAACATTGTCATGTGTTTTCAATTAAAAAATAATCAGAGATTTGTTATTTCTTACTTTTAATAATTATATTAATTTCTTTTTATATTTTATTAATTACTAATTTTCTCATTATTCATTATTCTAATGCAACACAAATTAATAAAGTGAATATATCATATAATTATTATTATAACAACAAAAAGCCAAAAAAAAAATATCACTCATTACCGACGGTTAATTTTCCGTCGGAAATGTTCCCCCAATTTACCGACGGTATAAATGTCGTCACAGATAACATCGCCTCACCGACGGACTTAATGACCAGTAGCAATATTTCTCGACGAAATCGTAATTGCCATTCCGTCAGAAATAAATACCGACAACAATATTTGGTCGGTAATTCCATCGTAAAATTGCGACGGAAAAATTGATTGATGTAAGTTTTGCTTCGGCAGTTCATCGACCGATTTTTGCTCCACCATATTCGTCGGTGATTAATTATACCGACGGAAATCTGATGTTTACCGACGGAAATGTCCGTCGGTAAAACACTTATTTCTTGTAGTGTATATGTGTGATGTTAGATAGTATGTCTCATGAGCTTCAGAGATAGCATAAGAATATGGATGCTTCTATAATAATTTTACATCTTAAGAAGTTGTTTGGTGCATAAAATGAGGTAGAGGAATATTGGACTTTTAGAGCATTATATCAGTTTAAGATAGCATAAGGATTTAGTATACTAACACATATGAAAAATGATTGGCTATATTAAAAGTTATGCCTATTATGTCTTATTATGAACTATAAGTTAAGCATTTAATTTGGTGCTTTAATCTCTTAATCTAAGATTTTCATAGTTCATTATGAAATTATATATAAATTAAAATTGTATTATTTCTTAAACTACTGAATGTGTTTAAGATTGTAAAGGATGCCCTAAAGGAACCTAATTTTGTTCTTATTATTGATTCTTCTAGGAATACGAAAAATCTTTCTAAAATGAACAATAACAAGAAACAAAAGGCTTCTACTAAAGTAGTAATACCAAATGATGGTGATAAGAAGAAGAATAATGATAAATTTCATTATGAATTTGATGGACATTGATGGACATAAAGTGGATATGTGAGCTAGTAATAAAGAAAGGGTTTCCATATTAATTATGGGAACTTGCGGTTTAGCTTTAACTTCGACCTTATATTAGAAATAAATAATTGTTATTATGTTTTAGTCATTATAAGGAACATTATTTCCATTTCTATTTAGATCTCAATGGATTTATCTTTATTATTAAGAATAAAATTATTATTATTATAAAGGCGATTCTTACTATAGATATAGGTTATTTATAAATGGTTTGTAGGAATTAGATCTTAAAAGTTAATCCTTTACATAAATAGTAACAAAAACTAATCGATCAAAATCTATCTTATTTATGGCATTGTAAGATAGATCGTATTAATGAAATTAGATTAAAGAGTTATATAAATAAAGATATTTGGATCCTTTTGATTATAAATCTTATTTGTTAGATAAAATGAGAAAGCTACCCTTTAGTGGAAATGGATAATATGATAATGAGTTATTAGATCTTATACATTCAAATGTATATAGTCCTATATCTACTCACATTAGCGATAGGTAATTATATTTCATTACATTCACATATGATCATTTCAAACATATTTATGTGTATTTAATGAAAGAGAAGTCTAAATAAATTGAAAAGTTCAAAGAATTCAGAATAGAAGTTAAGAAACAAAATGGTTAAGAGGATGGTATTCTCTCATAATAGACTCAATTTGGAAATTCACAATATAATGGAATATCTTATAGGAGAAATGTAGGTGATCTAGAAGGGGGGGTTGAATAGATCTTAAAATTCTTTGAAATTTTCTACAAGAAAATCAGAAGTTAAAACACACAAAAACAATTTAGATAAACTTAATTGAAAAGTGTAGGGAAGAAGATCAAACACTTGTTTTTATAGAGGTTCGGTGCTAAGACCTACGTCCTCTACCTAAGCTCCCACTTAGGATTTTGCCAACCACTTTATTGCACACTTTGTAGTTGAGTGTGAACTTTTTACAACGCCACTTGAATTCTGGCTCAAGTAACCTTTTACACTCGATTTGTCTTTCGGCACAAATCCTACCTCACGTGACCTTTTCACTCGTCACTCAAATTATAACAAAACAATACAAAGATTGAAGAACAAATGCTCAATACAATTTGTAGCAAAATAAGAGCAATAGTGAGCAATTTGAAGCAACATAAGAGTATTTAGACTTGTAGAACTTGTATATACTCTTCTTCCATCATCCTCTATTTATACTTGAAGAAATATAGCTGTTGGAGCTCTTCTAGCCGTTGCTTAATTGGATATAGCCGTTCCTTGATAATCTCCATTACATTTTTAACAAATTGGACCGTTGGAGCTGAATCTGTGCATTCATAAATCGACTTGTCGAATGCATAAGTCGACTTATTTCAACCATTTACGTAAAAATTGTAACTCCGCTCTCCAATAAGTCGACTTGTGTTGTATAAGTTGACTTGTTATCTTCGATAAGTCGACTTGTGTGTTATAAGGCGACTTGTCTTAATACATCTTCATATATAAGTCGACTTGTACTGCTCTAGTTAACTTGTTATATTCAGACCTTGATGTAAGTCGACTTGTATTACCAAATCCTTTGTAATCCTTAAGCTTTATGCCATTTTTACTTAGAAGATAACTCCCAGCTTGATTCCTCATTGATTAGACACTTGCTCATCTTGATTTGCTCAATCCTTTCATTGAATAATACCTGAAATAATTTCTTAACTATTTCTAGATATTTTATTATTATCAAAACATAAAGGGATTTAATTTGTCAACCACCATTGGTCCAACAATCTCCCCCTTTTTGATAATGACAAAATATTTAGAAATTGACAAGAAAATTGAAAGACATAAAATTTGATCAAGGTTTCCCTTGTCTTGATTGGTTAGGTTAACTCCCCCTTAATTCATAAATCAATGATTAGAATAGAATTCAATAAAATTACAAATCAATGAAATGTTCACTCCCCCTTAATCAAATAGCAATTTCAATCTTACTCCCCCTTTTTGTCATAATCAAAAATTAATTAGAAAAACAAATGAAGATTAATGAAATGTAACACCAAACATAACATCAAACACAAATGATATTCATTAAAAGAAATTGTCAACCCAACAAGCACATAAAACACAGAAAACAACATAAAGCAAACAAACATAAGTCGAAATGTTGGTCAAAGCACAATGCAATACACATCATGAAGAATCATCATGCCTACACCCTAGCTTATCAAAAATCTTCTTAATGCTCTTCTCCAAGCGGGTAAGCATGCTGCGTTGTTCATCAATTTTTCTTTCCAATCTAATCAGAGTGTCTTGTTGATCATCATGTCGCTCATTTATCTCATCCAACTGATCCCGAATTTCCTAAAAATCAGCCTGGGATGCCTCACTTCTTCCAACATTACTAGGTCGTGAGCTACTTGGACGATCTGCTGTCCTAGATCGTTTTCTCGAAGGAACCTGCTCAACCACCAAAGTCAACCCAAGCTTCTCAACATGATAGGAATAGACCCAACCTTTCTCAACTGTCCGAACCAACTTCATGCTCCTTAGGTTGTAAGGCGTGAATCTCCAACTCTGAGGATAAGGAAAACTCACATATGAATCCAGTGTGCATATTCTAACCTGAGAGATATGTGTAATCAGTGCGACATACGGCATTCCTTTATGCCGGACTAGTTTCCCTTTCAGCTGTCCACGTAATAAGCTTGCCTTTTTCCTCATCATCTGAATAATCAAGCTCGGATAGTTTAGTTTCCGTCCTTCCTCCATATGCCACAGAATCTCCTTATCTAGTGAAGTGATTTGATTATTACTGGCTTTCTTTGGGTACACGATCCTGTTTATCGCATAATGCAGTAATCGGTAATTCAAAGGCAAATCCATTGCCTCAAATGGAGGGGAATGGTCGGAACATAACCGAGCTAACAAGTCAGCCCCTTTTTCCTCAGTATAGTCAAAATTCTCTTCGGCTTCCTCATCAGTGTCACCCTCAACATTTCTCAAAATTTCAAAATCAGTAAAAGAGGCTCTAGGCCTAACTCCTCCTCTAGGCAAATTAAACATGGTACACAAATCTGATTCACAAAGATAGAATGCTTTCCCGTTAATTTTAGAGGACAAGGTAACTCCATCCTCAACATTACTCCTAATCACAACCAAATTCGCATAAAATTCCTTTACTGCCTCTTCATATATATCATCATGAAAACCCAAAAAATCTCTTAACCCAAGATTAACGATTTCAGAAAACACATCCGAGAACTAACTGCTATCTAGCTCAACCCAATCAAATCTCATGGAGGGAATCAAAACTTCATCTTTAATTACCTTGTAATACAATGTTTGAGCATCCCTCGAAATAAATCTGGGTTCAATAGCTTCTTCCTCCCTTGTCGCATCTCCCCTTGAAGAAGACCCCCGAACTCGTGGTCTTTGAGGAACGTGGGGATCGTGAGTTTGAGCCATTTCTTTCCCTTTCGAGAAGCTTTTCTTGGAGCCATGGAAGATTTATAGAAGGAGGAAAAATTGAGGCTAGGGTTAGGGTTTTAAGAAAGGGTTTTCGAAAAGAGGGTTGATTTGGAGATAAAATGAGTGGGTTTAGAGTAGATGGAGGTCGAAAATGGATGGGTAAGGGAGATTTGAAGAGATTGAGCAAGATAAGTCGAGTTGTGAGAGAAGAGGGTAGGGTTTTAGTGAGAGAGGGTCTGGAGAAGAAGAAGAAGAAAGGTTTTAAAGACGGTCCGGGCATAAGTCGACTTGTTCCTTGAATAAGTCGACTTATCGACCTTAATAAGTCGACTTGTCGATCCATTTAAGTCGACTTATTCTCCAATTTGCTACTTTCCTAAAACACTGATTTACTCATAAGTTTACTTGCTGATGGTCCAGACATAAAAGTGTGTCCAAAACTCCGAATAATTCACTCAAATCAGCCCAAGTAAGCAACACGATGAATGTATCTTCGGATGTGATTGCACAAATGCCTCAAATTTTGAACATTTGATATATGAATATAGCCAAACATAAATTCAATCAGATGAATTTAAATCACACATACCTAACCTTAATTTAATATTTACAAACACATCTTCCTTAAGAGGTTTAGTAAAAATGTCAGCTAATTGATCACTAGTAGAAACATGCTTCAAGCAAATGTCACTTTTTAGACAATGATCACGAATAAAATGATGTCTAATATCTATATGCTTTGTTCTACTATGAAAAATTGGATTTTTACTTAAACAAATTGCACTGGTATTATCACAATAAATAGGAATATTTTTAACCACAATACCATAATCAAGCAATTGATGTTTAATCCAAAGAACTTGGGCACAAGCACTCCCAGCTGCTACATATTCAGATTCAGCAGTGGAAATGGCTACACTAACTTGTTTTTTACTAGCCCAAGATATCAAAGATGATCCTAAGAAATGGCACAAGCCACTAGTGCTTTTCCTATCAATTCTACAGCCACCATGATCAACATCACTATAAGCATACAAATCAAATGAATCACAACTAGGATACCATAAACCATGATTAATAGTTCTACTCAAATATCTAAAAATTCTTTTACAAGCACTCAAATGAGAAATCTTAGGACAAGATTGAAATCTAGCACAAAGATATGTGGCAAACATTATATCAGGTCTAGAAGCGATTAAATACAAAGAGAGCCGATCATACCTCTATAGAGTTTTGATCAACGTCTTCTTCATTTTCATGTTTTTCCAAGACCAGATTTGTCGCCATTGGTGTTGTTGCCACTTTGCATCCATCCATTTTAAACTTCTTAAGAAGTTCCTTGGTATACTTCGATTGGTGGATGAAAATGTCATTTTTGTGTTGCTTGATTTGCAATCCAAGAAAGAACTTAAGTTCTCCCATCATACTCATTTCAAACTCACCTTGCATTAAATCACTAAATTCTTTGCACAAAAATTCATTAGTGGCACCGAACACAATGTCATCAACATAAATTTGACAAATAAGCATATCATTACCAACATGTTTAATAAACAAAGTATTATCTATCTTATCACGAACATATCCATGTTGAGTTAGAAAAGTACTTAACCTCTCATACCATGCTCTAGGTGCTTGCTTTAGTCCATAAAGTGCCTTCTTGAGTTTGTAGACGTAATCCGGATGCTCATGATCTTCAAATCCCGACGGTTGTTTGACATAGACTTCCTCTTGAATATACCCATTTAGAAATGCGCTCTTGACGTCCATTTGATTTAATTTGATCCTTTTATGAGACGCGAATGCACATAGTAGCCTAATTGCCTCCAAACGAGCCACAGGAGCATATGTCTCATTGTAATCAAGGCCTTCTTCTTGATAAAATCCTTGAGCCACTAGCCTTGATTTATTTTTAACCGCTTCACCATTCTCATCATACTTTATTCGATTTACCCATTTGACTCCAATGATGGTCTTGTTCTCTGGTGGAGCTACCAAATCCCAAACATCATTTCGCTTGAACTGATTAAGCTCCTCTTGCATAGCTGAAAGCCAGTTTTCATCTTTAAGTGCTTCTTTTATATTCTTGGGTTCTACCAACAAAATGAAAGCTGAATTACTCATATTCTCATAGATATTTCTCTAGTTCTTACACCAACATTTAAATCTCTAATGACTTGCTCCATAGGATGATTCTTTGCTTTTGCCCATGATTTAATGTAAGATACATGTTTTCTTCATCTAGCTTCAATTCCTCAATCTTGGATTCAATTTCTTTAACTTTATTACGAACTTCTGCATCATCATCAAAACAAACCTTTCTGGGGTGAAATTATTTAATCAAAATTTACATGAATACTTTCTTCAACACATTTAGTCCTATTATTATAAACTCTAAAAGCCTTACTAGTTTGAGAATAACCAATAAACACACCAATATCGATTTAGAGTGAATTTTCCTAAATTGCTCTTTCCATTATTATGAATAAAACTTTACAACCAAAAGGATGAAAATAAGAGATATTAGGTTTCTTACCTTTCCATAGCTCGTAAGGTGTCTTATTTTTGTCTCTTCGTAAGTGCACCCGGTTGATGACGTAGCAAGCGGTGTTGACTGCCTCTTCCCAAAATGATTTAGGAAGATTGTACTCATTTAGCATAGTCCTGCTCATTTCTTCAAGTGAGCAATTTTTCCATTCTACTACAGCATTTTGTTGCGGAGTCCTTGGTGTCGAGAAATTATGTTCCATTCCGTATTTGTCGCAAAGACTTTCGAAAGGTTCACATTTGAATTCTCCTCCATGATCGGTTCTAATTGCAACGATAGACAAATTTTTCTCATTTTGAACCAATCTACACCACTTGGTAAATTCATTAACGGCATCATTTTTATTTGCAAGAAATCTTACCCAAGTAAATATAGAGAAATCATCTACAATCACAAGTACATATAATTTTCCACTAAGACTAGCATGCCTAGAAGGTCCAATCAAATCCATATGCACAAGTTCAAGAATCCTAGATGTGAAAATTTCTTTCTTTGGTTTGAAAGATTCTTTAACATGTTTGCCTTTCAAACAGGACTCACAAAAATGATCTTTAACAAATTTAATCTTAGGCAAACCTCTTACAATGTCATTCTTTGAGAGCT
The DNA here is from genome assembly GCA_029891385.1 of Erythroxylum novogranatense. Classification (NCBI taxonomy): domain Eukaryota; kingdom Viridiplantae; phylum Streptophyta; class Magnoliopsida; order Malpighiales; family Erythroxylaceae; genus Erythroxylum; species Erythroxylum novogranatense. The sequence goes on from CM057226.1 coordinate 24,781,153, forward strand.
TAGAAATTAAAGGCAATGGTGCATGTCCTAATTTTCTATGCCATAAAAATGCATTTTCTTCTAGTGTCACCAGGCATTTTTCATTGAATGAACTGTTAGAGTAGTGCCCTAAAGGCAATCCCCTTTAGCGCATTTTGTTCATAGTCATGTACAGACTTTATGAATAAATAAAGCAAGGCATATTTCATTTATTTGATATTCATTTTATTATGAATTGATAATGATCTTTAATCAAATTAATGAAGTCCCTGATACATGACATAGCATGAAGGAAATTATGATGTGATCATACTATTGAGATTCCTATCATGTGCAATTATGTCAAGATATCTAAATTCTCCTAGTCATAGGATTAATGAGGCTGGACATCGTTAATCCGGATAGACTAGCACATGTCAAACTCCTTGATTGGATCAAGCAGTAGATCTCAGAAAACTGTAAATATTGAGATATTTAGATTTGACATGTGGATGTTTACTAGTGGTAGTAAGTACATTGGATGACCTGCTATGAGATCATCACATGGATGTCCTATACAAATGTCAGTGATAATCTCATCATAGCAATGGTGCAAGTATCCTTAGACTTGAGGTACTCAAGGATATCTTGGGTACTGATTATGTACTTTGACTCCATTCCTTGTTGCCTTTCAGAGGTCGCTCATAGGGTGGTGATTGGGTACAGCTTGAGGTATTTGAAGGTAATTGAGTAGCCAATAGAGGATTTACCACTTCTGTTATAGCAGAAGAGATACCCATGGCCTCTTATCAGGATCATTACTTTGAAGTCTCTAGTGCCGGAGCATACATATGTCATGAAGATGGTCTTCATGGACATATAAAGTAATGAGTCCTAGGACGAGAACTAATTTCACTTGGACTAGATTTGATCTGATCAGTCTAGTAAGAGTTGACACATTGCCCATACTCAAACCAAGTGGGGTATAGCATGGTGAAAGGACGAATTGCACGGTAATTGTCTATGGAAGGATTCGTGATATGGTTTCATTAGTCAAACCAATTACTTTCCGGTCAATTGGGGCCATGATGTGTTGCTAGATACCGCTCATGACTTGCTCAGATTAAGTGTTAATCTAAGTGGCCAACATAACCGGAACCTAATGGGTCACACGCATAAGAGTGACTGGAGAATCAGAAATAGTTTGGACGAGATCCGATATCCGGAGAGCAATAGGATTAAATGGATCTCGATGAGATTGGGATATGTCCCGATGAGATCGCGACATCGACATTCTTGAAAATCGTTTCCGGTGATTTTTCACATGGCGGGGCTGGCGGTAGTTTAGGATGAACCCAGTTTGATGGACCACTTCACAATTATATATATTAATTAATTAAGTAAATAATTAATTAATTATATATATATATATGATGCATTTCGGTGGAACCATAAAATGGAGAGGATTAGTTAAGTTTGAAAAGTCAAACTTAATGATGATTTAGCATTTTAAGGCATTTTATGCCTACCTACGTGGATGAGCATCCACCATGCCTTCTTATGTCTTTAAATGGTTAAATATACATATGAGAAGGCATATGAAAAAAAGCTTGCACGGTTTTGATGGAAGGAAGAACCGAAAGCTTAAAAGTTAAGCTTTGAAAAATTTGTTTTTCATCTTCTTCCTATCTTCCATTCAAGATTGCTTCTTCTTCTCCAAGGCTCCACCAAGATCATTTCACTTGCTCTCCAAGGCTAAGGTAAGAGCTAGCACTCTTTTCTTTAGTCTAGCTATTCCCGGGTCAAAAGAGTTTGTCCCGGTTAGGTTTTCCGACCTCTGCGTGGATACCGTTAGAGACGGTCTCCTTTGGTTGTTATGGTTTGATTGTTTGTACTTACACATGGATCCTGGCTTTCGGGAATGTCCCGGGACTCAAAATTTTAAATTCCGCACTGTGGGCATGTAATGCCTACCCCGGGATTTTCCTACATGAACTATCATCATGCAAATCAACAATGTATGTGTTCCCATGTCTCAAACTAATAAAGGCAACATGATCATCCTTCTTAACTAGGCAATGTGATGATTCAAATGATACAATATAATTCATATGACAAAGTTGAGACACACTTAGCAGGTTATGTTTCAACCCATCAACTAACAAAACATTGTCAATGGTTGGCAAAGGTTCCTTACCCACTTTACCAATTCCAATGACCTTACCTTTGTTTTTGTCTCCGAAGGTGACATAACCTTCATTTATTGGTTTGATTTCCGCAAAAAGGTTCTTGTCCCCACTCATGTGTCTCGAACATCCGCTGTCAATGTACCAAGTGCTTGACGGCCTTTCATCCCTTGCTTGTACCTACAATATCAACGTTCTTTCTTCTTATAGGTACCTAAGCCATTTTGGGTCCATATTGGTTAGCCATGTAAACCACATTAGGTGGTGTTGTGCCTTTAATAACCCAAATTTTCTTAATCTTAACACATCTTCTAGTACTCTTACAGGCAATTTCTATGTGACCATCTTTCAAACATCTAGCACATTGAGCGATTTTTTCATCATTAGTAAATTTGGAAATTAAAGAGCAATCTCTATCAAAAGGATCATAACCTAATCCATGTTTAGAAATGGAATATCTTTGTAGCGATAGCAATTTTTCAAACTGTTCGTTTCTATTTGCGAATTTTCCAACCACATATGAAAATTCTTTTCTAAGTCTATTAAGCTCACAAATAAGAATTTCTTTTTCAATAAGACATGCAGAATGATCTTCTTTCGGACTATCTAAATCATCAATCGTTTCATGTAAGGCACTATTTTCAGCAACCAATTCACGTATTTTCTTTCTTAATTTTTTGTTAATCTCAATGGCTTCTTCAAAATCAGCTTGCAAAGCATCAAAAGAATCTCTTAAATCTTGGTCATTGAAATTTACCTCATTTTCATCATCACTTTTTGCCATAAGTGCCAGGTTGTTTTCATCATCACTTTGATATGTATCCTCTTCATCACTCCAAGTTGCCACCAGGCTAGTTTTCCTTTTACCTTTGTCGTATTTGTCATTTTTCTGAAAGTTTGATGTTGATGATGAGCTTTTGCATTCTCTTGCGAGATGTCCCCGTTTTCCACATCTCCAACATTCTTCGTTGCCTTTCTTTTCGTCATAGCCTTTTGATTTTCTTTCCGCGCCAAACCTCTTCCTTTCTACCTATTTTCCGCCATTTAATTCTTTCCTTCGATTTTTGAGAAGTCCCTTGAACTTCCTTAAATTTCTAGCGTACATAGCAATTTCTTCGTCTTCCTCGTCTTCATCTAATTCCTCATCACTTTCATCAACAAAAGAAGTGTTAGCTTTAAAAGCAATAGATTTTTTAGGCTTACCTCTACCTCCTCTGGATTTGAGAATAATCTCATAGTTGATGAGTGATCCCACCAAAGCGTTGTATTCTAGATGGTTGAGATCCTTTGACTCCATAATTGCGGTGACTTGAGAATCCCATTCCTTCGGCAGTGAACGAAGAATCTTCTTCACTTTCTCGCTATCCGTCATGTGCTTTCCCAGGTTGCCTAATCCATTTATGATTTCTGTAAAACGGTCAAGCATTGTAGAAATTGACTCACCTTCCTTCATGACGAACATCTCGTAGTCGTGAAGAAGCATGTTGATTTTTGTCTCCCTGACTTGATTTGTCCCTTCATAAGTAACTTGAAGTCTCTCCCACATTTCCTTGGCAGTGGTGCAAGAATTTACCCGGTTTCTTTCCTCAACCATTAATGCACAATATATCAGCTTCATAGCTTTGACGTTGATGTACGCTTGCCTCCAATCGTTATCATCATACTTCAGCTCTGTTTTCAACTCACCATTTTATTTTAGAGGGGCTTGAAGTCCGAAGATAATGATCTTCCAATATTCAACTCCCTCGCTTATAATATGATACTTCATAGGATTTTTCCATGATGAATAGTTAGAGCCATTAAACAAGGGAGGACGGTTATTAGTGTTACCTTCTTCCGCTAGGTTGTTGTGTGCCATCCCAGATACTTCTGCTCTGATACCAATTGTAAGTGATCTAGAAGGGGGGGTTGAATAGATCTTAAAAATTCTTTGAAAATTTCTAAAAGAAAATCAGAAGTTAAAACACACAAAAACAATTTAGATAAACTTAATTGAAAAGTGTAGGGAAGAAGATCAAACACTTGTTTTTATAGAGATTCGGTGCTAAGACCTACGTCCTCTACCTAAGCTCCCACTTAGGATTTTGCCAACCACTTTATTGCACACTTTGTAGTTGAGTGTGAACTTTTTACAACGCCACTTGAATTCCGGCTCAAGTAACCTTTTATACTCGATTTGTCTTCCGGCACAAATCCTACCTCACATGACCTTTTCACTCGTCACTCAAATTGTAACAAAACAATACAAAGATTGAAGAACAAATGCTCAATACAATTTGTAGCAAAATAAGAGCAATAGTGAGCAATTTGAAGCAATATAAGAGTATTTAGACTTGTAGAACTTGTATATACTCTTCTTCCATCATCCTCTATTTATACTTGAAGAAATATAGCTGTTGGAGCTCTTCTAGCCGTTGCTTAATTGGATATAGCCGTTCCTTGATAATCTCCATTCCATTTTTAGCAAATTGGACCGTTGGAGCTGAATCTGTGCATTCATAAGTCGACTTGTCGAATGCATAAGTCGACTTGTTTCAACCATTTACGTAAAATTGTAACTCCGCTCTCCAATAAGTGGACTTGTCTTTGTATAAGTCGACTTGTTATCTTCGATAAGTCGACTTGTGTGTTATAAGGCGACTTGTCTTAATACATCTTCATATATAAGTCGACTTGTACTTGCTCTAGTTAACTTGTTATATTCAGACCTTGATGTAAATCGACTTGTATTACCAAATCCTTTATAATCCTTAAGCTTTATGCCATTTTACTTAGAAGATAACTCCCAACTTGATTCCTCATTGATTAGACACTTGCTCATCTTGATTTGCTCAATCCTTTCATTGAATAATACGAAATAATTTCTTAACTATTTCTAGATATTTTATTATTATCAAAACATAAAGGATTTAATTTGTCAACCACCATTGGTCCAACAAGAAATCATTCTCTATTAGATATGGCACATTTTATGATAAGTCATACAATCCTTTATGTCTCCACTTATAGATTTTCCCTTAAAACTACTTATCTTCTAAATATCGTTCTATCCAAATCGGTTAAAAGATACCATATAAGATATGAACTAGTATTAAACCAAAGTTGTCATACCTAAAGTTTGGATATATGATAATTATATAAAGCATGCATCATTTGATAAGCTTTAAGTTAATTTAAATATATGCAAATTCATGAAATATCCAAAGTGAATATTGGACATTAATTTTACCATCCTTTTGAGAAAAGGCATTTGTCTTAAGATATACTACATTTTAGAAAGGAATTTATTCCAAATAATGTGAAGTAACAACCTTACAAAAATAGAACATGGTTAAGCATAATGTATTATTACCTTCCATCATTATAGCTCCAGATTATCCCGAGGTATGATTTAACTATCAAACGTTATTATATAACCAATTATGATACATGTCAATCATTAATAATTTGTGAATGATTTAGAACACTAATGACCTGTTGTGCTTTCGCAACCAAATATAAAAAGAAATCAACTTACTGTAATACAAATTAATGTAGTAGTGAAAAGTAGGGATCGTTCCCTTGAAAAATTCAGACATTAGTAGTTATGTAATAAAAGGGTTTTAAATTGTGAATTAAACATAATTTAATTAGAGTACGAAATTGAAAATAAGTAATAACAAAACAATGAGAATTTAATAATCAATAGAAATAAATCTTTATTTCCGATCTTCTTTATTATTGAACTTGCGTTGATCATCGACACTAAAAATAATCAATTTATTAGTTAAGCATTCGTCATGGTAAATTTATTTACCTATTTTCTCTTATGTTTAGTTAACTAAAACATGTATTTGAATTAACCCTTATTAATCAATAACCTAAATATGATCTTATATTTAATTAATTAATAGCTTTTACGAATCAAGAAAATCAACAAACTAGACAACATACATACGATGTATATTTAACCTAGACAATTATTTTTCTTAGAATCATGTCCCTAATGTAGTAGACAAAAATCCTAGTCGTTAATTTTGATTAAAAGGATTGAATGTCAACCTGTTTAATCTAGCAATTGATTTAATAAAATCACAAACTAGTATGCATCTAGCTGTAAAATCAAACAATCAAATAATGACCTAGAAAAATAATTAATACTAAACTATTAAATCAATTAAAATAAAGAACAAAAGTCTCTCAATATCCAGAGTTCAATAACTAAGATTTTGTAAGCCAAGAAATAAAAGTTTTGTTATCCAACGTCACAATTTTTTCTAATTATTTAAAACTGTCGTAGGCGTTCGAATAGTGGCTGGTGTTGGGACTTCGCGGGCGTTCTTCTCTCTTTTCACGCTATCCTTCTTTTCTATGTCATAGCCCAATCTTCTCCTCTCCTGTTCACTATTCATCGATGAGACAATTAAAGGTTAATGGATCGTGTTTCTATTCATCCTCGCCACTCTCTTGCTTGCTCTCTTCTTCCGTACTTAGTCGCCTCCCTCAGCCTCCCTCACTGTGCTTGATTTGACAAATTAAAACGTGTGTCCACTTAACTATTCACGCCACTTTAAAAACCCCATCCCCAAACGTCTACGTTTTGGTTGTCTTATTTTATATTCTTCTGCCCCTCATTGTTACCTGATTTGACAAATAAAGCCTTAGAGTTTATTGTCCACGCAGCCCCCTTCATGCACTAAACCATCCAACCTTCATAAGTGAGATGCCTTTTATGCATTTTTTGTAAACGTAAAATGTTCTACGTTTTTAGGCTGAGTCTTTCTTTTTTTATTCTTCATCATATACTACGTTGTGTTTTGGTGAGCTGTGTTTTTTTCTCGCTTCCTCGCCGCAGCTCTTCTTTCTTTTAACGTCTGCATATTGCACCATTTTTCTTTAGACTTCCAACATGCTACATTTTAAGTTTCTGGGTGTTGGACAAAGCCATATCTAATTAAGGTCAACGTCTAATTCTGCTCTTTTTTATTCCAAAATTATCGCGGTTCTTTCTATTTGGTTCCAAAATACACCTTGACATAAAACAAGATTAATTCTCATTAAGTATAACTTCAAATTTCAAGAATAAAGAAAATTAACACACAAAAAGATTGAAAATAAAGACACTAACAAACTCCCCCACATTTAACTTTTTGCTCCCTCAAGCAAATTAAACATGACCATCAAATTCTATCAATTCATCTTCAAAGAAACCAAGTGCATGCAATCATTTAAACTTTGTCCAATCGAATGTCAAGCTACTACACACATCATGTTTAGTTTTCATCAGTACACATAAATAGACTCAACTTATGAACCTATCATTCAAAAATAAGCATAAACTCACAATGGATTTTCCTCATGGAGTTCACTCATTTCACTCAAGTGTTTATGGGTTGTGTTTTGCTAAAAACTCCTTATAAGAAATTACACTATCATAGGCTTGCAAATACACCAATTCTCTCTAAAATAGATTAAAAGGGCTTTATTTGAGGTTGTAATGGGGTTAAGATTAAAGTGAGTCAAGAGGGTTTTGAAGGATTTTTCAGAAATAGTCGTAAAGCACTAAATATACAAAGGGATAACAAAATGTATTTATGAGAATTGCATATAAAAAACTAACTACTCAAAAATTATTATTGCTACTATACCTGATCCTTTGCTTTTTTTGTCTTTTTTCATTTTATTTTGTTTTTGGTTTTTTTAATACTAAGGAAATAATAATCAACAACAGCAACTAAATACAATGTGATCTATGAGTAGAAGTATTAGTAAACTCATCTCAGAAAAAGTATAGCCAAAAGTCCCAAAACTAGCTAGCTTAGTACTTTATTAAACTTGTGAATAGGTAAGGCTAATGGATTTTGATGTTTCAGAATGAGGTATTTCCTTTAAGAAATAAAAGGGGTAAAGGCTCAAAGGCGTTTGCAAGGGTAAATAAGATAGGTGGGTCATTTAAGTAAAAACAGCCTTAATCATTTCTATCTAGCATGTATCTAATAGATTCGAACTGGTTCAGAGCAAGTTCTGAAGGTGATCACCTAAGGGAGTATCACACACACAAAGAAATGAAATGAATTTTGAATGGAGTCATATAGGCACAATCCTTCACATAGGCTTAATTGAAAATCCATTATGCTTCTATACATTAGCTAATCACTCAAGCATCAATTTCTAAGTAAACTTTTGCAACCAACTACTTTAATCAATCAACATAATTTACCTTTTACTCAACTAGCCTAATTTGACTTCAAGCACGCAATTTAGTCTCATCCCAACCATTAAGATAGAATTTTATGGTTTAACACACATCACATGCAAATTAAAAGATAGAAAAAATCAAAATCAAAATGAACAAAGAAACATTAAATTCAAAACACACAGTCACACAAACATTAATTGCTTCACCCCCTCCCCCCCACTCTATAAAAAAGATAGAGGTTAAAGAAGTTTCTTTATTAATTCACTAAGGTGTTAGTGGAAAAGGTGAATGAAATTTCTGATGTTCGAAGAAAGAGAACTAGTTGTGCTCCAATTTGCCTAATTCAGAGTAAACTGGCTTAGCCAATTCAATTTCTTCTACAATTTCAACCTGTAAATTCTCATAATATGGTTTCAATCAGTGTCTATTAACTTTAAACACTTTAAAAGTGTCTAAACTTAGAATTTCAACGGCACCATGTGAAAAAACATTAGTAATAACAAATGGACTTATCCAACAAGATTGTAATTTACCAGGAAAGAGCTTTAGTTTAAAGTGATTAAGAAGGACCTTTTGACCTATGGAAAATTCTTTTCTAATTAAGATTTTGTCATGAAAGGCCTTAGTCTTTTCTCTATAGTTTTTAGCACTCTCATAAGCTTTATTACGTATCTCTTGCAACTGTAGTTTTCAATTAATTCCAACCTCAGTTAAATCCAAATTGCATTGTTTGATAGCCCAGTAAGCCTTATGTTCCAATTCTATAGGTAAATGACAAGGTTTTCTGAATACTAACTTGTATGGCGACATACCAATAGGAGTTTTATATGCTGTCCTGTATGCCCATAGTGCATCGTCTAAATGCAAACTCTAATCCTTCATGTTAAGATTAACCACTTTCTCCTTGATTGATTTGATTTCCCTATTAGAAACTTCGGCTTGTCCATTTGTCTGAGGATGGTATTCTGCTAAAGTTCGATGTGTAACACCATATTTCTTCAATAAAATCTAAATAATTCAATTACAAAAATAAGTCCCGCAATTACTGATTATTGCTCTAAGCACTACAAACCTAACAAAAATATGAGATTTAACAAAATCAACAATGACTTTAGCACTATCCAAATAAGAGTTGCCTTATCTTAAACCCATTTTGAAACATAATCCACATCAACAAGAATATATGTCTTATTGAAAGATGAAGAAAAGGGCCTATAAAATCAATTCCCCATACATAAAAAATTTCACATACCAGGATATTCGTAAGCAACAATTAGTCTTTTGGTCCTAAACGACCTATTCTTTGACGTCGATCACATGACTTGTAAAATATATAAGCATCATAAAATAGTTTAGGATAAAACAAACAGCAATCAAGCACCTTACAGGCTGTCCTTCTCGGACCAAAGTGTCCACCACGTGCAAAAGAATGGCAAAATTTCAATATAGAAATGATCTCATCATCAGGTACACATCGCCTAATAATCTGATCCGAACAATATTTCCATAGATATGGCTCATCCCATGCATAATATTTACCCTCTCTTTTCATTTTATTTTTTTTAGCTTGTGATAAAGTACTAGGTAAAGACTTGGTAATCAGAAAATTAACTATGTTAGCATAACAAGGTGTTACCTGTTGTGTAGCAAATAAATGTGCTTCTGGAAATTCATCTTTTAGGTTGTTTAAAGTTGTGTCTAGAAGGATATGACTTAGGTGATCTGCAACCAAATTTTCAGTTCCTTTTTTGTCCTATATCTTCAAATCAAATTCTTATAGTAGTAGAATTCAATGAATAAGACGTGGCTTTGCTTCCTTTTTGGACAACAAATAATTCAACACAGCATGATCTGAATAAACTATGACAAGTGAGCCCAATAGATATGAATGGAACTTCTCTACCCCAAAAACAACTGCCAATAATTTTTTCTATTGTTGAATAGTTTTTTTGGGTTTCTTTTAGCATCATTGAAGTATTAAATCACATGCAGTGCTTTATTCATCCTTTTCCCCAGAGCAGTGCCTAACACACAATTGCTTGCATCGTACATTATCTCAAATGGGAGAGTCCAATCTGGGGGCCGGATTATTGGAGTAGAGATTAGCTTCTCTTTTAATTCATCGAATGCTTTCTTACATACTTCATCAAACTTGAACTCCACATCTTTTTGAATTAACTTGCATAAGGGTTGAAAGGTCTTCGAAAAGTCTTTGATAAAGCGTCAATAGAAACTTGCATATCTAAGAAAAAAACGAACTTCCCGTACACTTACGAGGTAAGGAAGAGATTTAATGATTTCTATCTTAGCCTTATCAACCTCAATTCCCTTAAAAGGCACTACATGACCTAAGATTATCCCTTGATCAACTATAAAATGGCATTTTTCAAAATTTTAAATCAAGTTATTTTCAATGCAACGTTTCAATTTTTGTTAAGGTTAATCAAGCAAGTATCAAAAGACTCATCATAAACTGTAAAGTTGTTGGATCCCAGACCCAACCTGCTTCAGATTACACTCAACACTATCACTCTTGAATCGGAACGCAAAAACAACAAATCGGATCATATAGTGAAGCAAACACATGAATCCGAAAAGAAGCGCGGATAATGGAAAATCGAAACATATGTGACGAGTGGATCGAAACTGATTCGAAACAAACATAATCGAAATTCAAGTAGAAAGAAATGAAACGAATGCGAAGCTAATAGGATCGAATACAAATGTGAAATAAGCGGATCATTTCGAACTGAAATACATCAACACATATTCGACATCCGAAGCGTGAATTTTAGAAAACCTATCGCGTTAGAGACCTTGGACTAGCTAATTCGAAATCGGTAAATATTTTTTTTTCTTTCTTTCTTTCTTTCTTATGCAAGCTTTTCATCTATCATACTTGGAAACTTATCCTTAAACTCATACTAATCTCAAATTACTTAATTCTTCTTATTCATCATATTCTTATTCTTTACCATAACAATCTCATACTCATGCCAATAAACCCATAAATTTATACACTAATACACGTATCCATATGCTGCCCTATAAAAAATCGGGCAGCATAACGGTTGTACAAGAACAAAACCCAAACCTGCACGGTGTGAAACTCACTTCTATAATTTCAGACAATTTCACATACATCAAATCCACCGGACCCTCCGTCTGGGATCTCAGCAGAAACTCAATCCTAAATTCTAAACCATTCTAAGTCATTTCTCATATCCAATTCATATTCATCACATTCAAACTCATATGCAATTCCCATTAACTTATATACAAATTAATACTTCCATCAAACTCAAAACCAAAAATATTTATAAATCATCAAAATTTATATCCCATCATTAAACATATTCATCCATATCTATACATATATATCCCAATTACATTCATAAATCTATTCACTTTTTGTACAAAACCCATTTAGATAATCCATAGTCATACACATTCTCTAATTCCATAACTCATGTTCTTATACAATATCAATATCCAAAAATACATTATGAACCATAAGTTTACAATACTCTAATGGCATTCCAAGCCATATTTCATTACTAATAATCATAACCCAAATACACAAAGTATAAGCACATGCACAAATACTGATGTCTTGACGTCTTTCATCCGATCTCCTGCTCGAATACTTGGAGATGGGGATGAAAGGGGGGGAGGGGGTGAGCTCGGAAGCTCGTGGATAACATGTTTATAACTCAAATGATAAGCAAAAGCATTTTCAAACTTTATTTTCAATTGAATGTAAACATTGAGGGTTTATTTTCCAACAACTTCTCAATTCCAAAATCTTTCATAAACATTTACAAACAGTTTTCAAACTATCATCGTTGAAAATCCCAAATTTCTCATTTGTCGAAAAACCAAACCTTTTTAAAATTTATGAATATAATCGAAACACATAAAATACATCACATATTAATGCACCACATTCTACACAAGCAAAACATATAACACATCAATCGATTTGGGTCGGTCCAAAAACAGGACGTACTGCACATTCCCGCAAAGCGGTCCTATACCACTTGTGGGCAGTCGGAAGAAGGCTTTTAGAAAAAATGAGACCAATGCACTGACTCCACATGAGGGGACCTAACCAAACCCATATTACACATATTCATGCATGAAAAACGAAATGCGCGAAGGCATATATCGAAATTGAACTTTTCATGTCATCTCAAATTCAACATAATGTCAATCATTCACAATATCACACAAGTTCACATAATCAAATTATCAATCAATTTAAAACAATAAACTCAAATGTGTATTTTAACTTTATCAATTTACTCAAAAATCCATTGAATAAACAATTCAAGTCATTTATGGACAATGATCCGAAACAATTGTAGAATTTTTTTTGTAAATCCTTTGGAATCAAAGACCTTAACGATTAATAAAACATTCCAAAAGAAATTAATTCAATCATTTGTAAAACCATGGCTTATAAAACCAACACTCATAATTAACTTATAATTTGAAAAATAAACAGATTACCCACTTTAAAATCCATGCCATAAGCTTGTCCAATGCTCAAGTCTCCTAAGCCTCTCCTCAATTTTTCTCATTAAAGAAAAAAGCCCTAAAACATAAACATCCACAATTAATTCAAATCAACTATAAAAACTAAAAAATTGGCTTGAGAATCCACAAGCCCATGCCAAACTTAAGTCAAATCACCCCAAATACTCATGAAAACTCAAAGATTAAAACCATCTCTTACCTTTATCTTCTTCATTTTCGAAATTTCTTGGCTTGGAAGGAAGCTCTCTTCTCCTTCCCTCTTTTGTCTTCATGAATCAACAAAAAATAAGCTAGAATCCTTCAAAAATCTGAAACCCTAGCTTCCTCCTTCTTTTTCCACCGAAATCTCTCCTTTCTCTCTTCTTTCTTTCCCTTCTCTTGTTCTTCTCTCTAATTTTCGTAAGTCTCTTCCTCTTCCATGACAATACCCTCTATTTATATGCCATGTCATTAAAATGAAGTATAAATGACCCTTTTGTCCCTTACTTATAAGCCTTAAGTCTCAACTCCTTAAGTGATGTTCCATATTTGCCCCTGAACTTTACTTTTAAATCATGCTACTTTAGGACATTATTTTCACCATCAAATTGAAGGAATTTGCTAAAACTTCCTTCTAGAAAGTTGTTCCTTATTGTCTTAATTTCACAATGCCTTAAAAATAATCCAATTTGGAGCACTACATCGAAAGTTATGCTTAAAACATGTCGGACATATCATTTTGCTAACACTATTTCCAGTACATTATTTCCATCCAAAAATTTACCTTCTTAAGGACCAAATTGAAACTTGAATTCTGCATAACAATTGTATCTCTATTTCTCTAGTTTAATCCAAATTAAGAATCACCTCAATTGGATTACTAGAGCAAAAGTTAGGGCTAAAATACTATCAGATGTTCTCTAATTCAAGACTGCACATTAATCCGAACTTCAATTCACAAATTGGAAGTCCTAAGGGATAAATTGAAATTTTATTTCTTCATATGATTTGTAACCCCATATCTTAATGTTATTATGCCTCAAACATCACTTCAATCGGATCTCCACAGATTCTGAATTTCACAAAATACTAAACCAAGTCAATCAGATGTCGGACGAAAAAGATATAAGCAAACGATTTGGCAAGGTCAGGTGAGGAAGGAAAAATAGCAAGATCAGAATGAAACAAAACATCCTGATTATCATGAGATTCAATCAAACTCTTTCAATTCAACTCCAATTGATGCAAATTTTCATGGAGAGAAAGATATATATCTTAGGAATTCATTGCTTCAAGAATCACCTCAATCCGAGGTCAGATGAGTGAGTTATGCCCAAAAGAATAACTCATGTTTAAACCCGAAATCGATCTGAACATCTCTTGGAGCAAACGCCATAACTTTTAATCTAGAAATCAGATTGCTTTTGTTCTTTGACAATTAGAAAGTAGACTGCAAGAGCTACAACTCTTATGAAGACCACAAAATCAGATTCGGCCTCTAAAAGTGTCAAAAATCACCATTTTCACAAGCAGACCCGAACAGTCACGACCCAAAGTGTACCAATTCATTCGAGAAAATCCGTTTAATGGACATCCATATCCGTCTAACGGACATAGGCAGAGCAAAGGGTCATTTTGACCAGAGAAGGTTCGTTTAACGGACTCCCATGTCCGTTTAACGGACATGCATTTTTCCAAAACCTCTTCAACCTTTTCCAAAGCTTCTCATATCCAAACTAACATCATATACAGTTATAATCTTCACACATTTACTTATTCAAATGCCTAACTCTTCATAATAATCGAACAACAAATTCAATTCACAATCTTCTCAAAAATCAACTAAATTGGTTCTTCAAAACCACAAATCTCAAACATGTCATCAAAGTTGTCACGAATATCAATCTTATATAACATCATAACTTGTATCAACTATAACTCTTAATTCCGATCTCGAAAACTTACACATGTAGTCTCGTTGGAAAGATAAAAGAGCAAGCTACAACTTCAAAGAAGCCAACTTTGGCCAATTCTATTTCAATCTTTCCCTAATTTCCCTTGAATCAGTATACACATTTTTATCCACATGCAAAACTCAACATTCATGCCAATCTCACTGTTTTAATTTCACATCATTTAAAACAATGCAACTATCATATGGAATTCATGCAAATATCAGCCTCAATTCATATGATTTCTTACATTTAATAGCATTATGTCATTCACCAAGTTCCCCTCTTGCTTTTGTGTAAGATCTCACATATATCACCATAGTTCTTACTTAAGGTTCCTCAACTCACCATCCATACATAAATCACATTTCAATATCATAATCATTTATAACAAAAAGTATATACAAAACACTCATTTACTTTCATTTTCATATTTCTAATTTTCGCTTAAAGGTTTGGGTTCCAACATTTCTCCACCTTTTAAAAGAATTCCATCCTCGAAATTCATACTTAAGCAAACACCAAGTAATACCTTCTCTTAACTCATGTCTTCCAAATGATCCTAGTCATTCATATATTCAAATCCTCACCACACGTATTCATAATGTTTTTCACCTCCTATATCATATACCATCCATATCTTATTCACACTCCAATATTCCTCATCATATTTTCACAAGTACATATTTAACTCATCTTTCAAATCTTCCTTAGTTTCCTCACATGCATATATTTCTCTCACATATGCATATTCAAAATCAAACATCCCAATTCATCATCAAATTCTAATCTCATTTTCATTTTCATTTTCACAAACCTAAAATCACTCAAATTTCTTATCACACATATTCTTATCTTACTCGCACATTTTTTCACTTCTTTATGAGATTGAATCATCATTATCATATCAAACAACTATTTCTTCACATATGCCAAAGATCTAGTTTATTGAGAACCTTGATATGGACCAAAACCATTCAATCTCAATCTTTTTAACTTCTATACATGTATTCCTATCATCAAGCTCATCTTTAAAGATTTCATATTTGCATCTCACATATATTCAAAGTCACATTATCTAATTTCATAATGAATTTCAAATCTTAATTTCTAGCATAAAAATCCTAAACTCAAACATAATTCTTCACCTTAATCAAATAATTCATGCAACTTTATTCACATCAATATCACATTCTCACAAAATCAATTTTATCTTTACAAACTCTTATCAATTTCTTATGCAAATCACTCATACGCATACGCCCCAGTAAGATCATATTACTGGGCTCTGATACCATATCTGTTGGATCCCAGACCCAAGCTGCTTCTGATTACAGTTAACACTATCACTCTTGAAGCGGAACGAAAAAACAATGAATCGGATCATATAGCGAAGCAAACACATGAATCCGAAAAGAAAAGCGGATAATGGAAAATCGAAACATATGTGACGAGTGGATCGAAACTGATTCGAAACAAATGTAATCGAAATTCAAGTAGAATGAAATGAAACGAATGCGAAGCTAATAAGATCGAATACAAATGTAAAACAAGCGGATCATTTCGAACTGAAATACATCAACACATATCTGACATCCGAAGCGTGAATTTTAGAAAACCTATCGCGTTGGAGACCTTGGACTAGTCAATCCG
Source organism: Erythroxylum novogranatense (assembly GCA_029891385.1). Classification (NCBI taxonomy): domain Eukaryota; kingdom Viridiplantae; phylum Streptophyta; class Magnoliopsida; order Malpighiales; family Erythroxylaceae; genus Erythroxylum; species Erythroxylum novogranatense. Next base: position 24,797,598 of record CM057226.1, read on the forward strand.
AAATCGGTAAATAATTTTTTTTCTTTCTTTCTTGCTTCCTTATGCAAGCTTTTCATCTATCATACTTGGAAACTTATCCTTAAACTCATACTAATCTCAAATTACTTAATTCTTCTTATTCATCATATTCTTATTCTTTACTATAACAATCTCATACTCATGCCAATAAACCCATAAATTTATACACTAATACACGTATCCATATGCTGCCCTATAAAAAATCGGGCAGCATAATGGTTGTACAAGAACAAAACCCAAATATGCACGGTGTGAAACTCACTTCTATAATTTCAGACAATTTCACATACATCAAATCCACCGGACCCTCCGTCCGGGATCTCAGCAGAAACTCAATCCTAAATTCTAAACCATTCCAAGTCATTTCTCATATCCAATTCATATTCATCACATTCAAACTCATATGCAATTCCCATTAACTGATATACAAATTAATACTTCCATCAAACTCAAAACCAAAAATATTTATAAATCATCAAAATTTATATCCCATCATTAAACATATTCATCCATATCTATACATATATATCCCAATTACATTCATAACTCTATTCACTTTTTGTACAAAACCCATTTACACAATCCATAGTCATACACATTCTCCAATTCCATAACTCATGTTCTTGTACAATATCAATATCCAAAAATACATTATGAACCATAAGTTTACAATACTCTAATGGCATTCCAAGCCATATTTCATTACTAATAATCATAACCCAAATACATAAAGTACAAGCACATGCACAAATATTGATGTCTTGATGTCTTTCATCCGATCTCCTGCTCGAATACTTGGAGATGGGGATGAAAGGGGGGAGGGGGTGAGCTCGGAAGCTCGTGGATAACATGTTTATAACTCAAATGATAAGCAAAAGAATTTTCAAACTTTATTTTCAATTGCTTGTAAACATCGAGGGTTTATTTCCCAAAAACTTCTCAATTCCAAAATATTTCATAAACATTTACAAACAGTTTTCAAACTATCATCGTTGAAAATCCCAAATTTCTCATTTGTCGAAAATCCAAACCTTTTTACAATTTATGAATATAATCGAAACACATAAAATACATCACATATTAATGCACCACATTCTACAAAAGCAAAACATATAACACATCAATCGGTTTGGGTCGGTCCAAAAATAGGACGTACTGCACATTCCCGCAAAGCAGTCCTATGCCATTTGTGGGCAGTCGGGAGAAGGCTTTTAAAAAAAATGAGATCAGTGCACTGACTCCATATGAGGGGACGTAAGCAAACCCATATTACACATATTCATGCATGAAAAAGGAAATGCCCGAAGGCATATATCGAAATTGAACTTTTCATGTCATCTCAAATTCAACATAATGTCAATCATTCACAATATCACACAAGTTCACATAATCAAATTATCAATCAATTTAACACAATAAACTCAAATGTGTATTTCAACTTTATCAGTTTACTCAAAAATCCATTAAATAAACAATTCAAGTCATTTATGGACAATGATCCGAAACAATTGTAGGTTTTTTTTAAATCCTTTGGAATCAAAGACCTTAACGATTAATAAAACATTCCAAAAGAAATTAATTCAATCATTTGTAAAACCATGGCTTATAAAACCAACACTCGTAATTAACTTATAATTTGAAAAATAAACAGATTACCCACTTTAAAATCCATGCCATAAGCTTGTCCAATGCTCAAGTCTCCTAAGCCTCTCCTCAATTTTCCTAATTCAAGGCAAAAGCCCTAAAACATAAACATCCACAATTAATTCAAATCAACTATAAAAACTCAAAAATTGGCTTGAGAATCCACAAGCCCATGCCAAACTTAAGTCAAATCACCCCAAATACTCATGAAAACTTAAAGATTAAAACCATCTCTTACCTTTATCTTCTTCATTTTCGAAATTGCTTGGCTTGGAAGGAAGCTCTCTTCTCCTTCCCCCTTTTTTCTTCATGAATCAACAAAAACTAAGCTAGAATCCCTCAAAAATTTGAAACCCTAGCTTCCTCCTTCTTTTTCCACCGAAATCTCTCCTTTCTCTCTTCTTTCTTTCCCTTCTCTTGTTCTTCTCTCTAATTTTCGTAAGTCTCTTCCTCTTCCCTGAAAATACCCTCTATTTATATGCCATGTCATTAAAATGAAGTATAAATGACCCTTTTGTCCCTTACTTATAAGCCTTAAGTCTCAACTCCTTAGGTGATGTTCCATATTTGCCCCTGAACTTTACTTTTAAATCATGCTACTTTAGGACATTATTTTCACCATCAAATTGAAGAAATTTGCTAAAACTTCCTTCTAGAAAGTTGTTCCTTATTGTCTTAATTTCATCATGCCTCAAAAATCATCCAACTTAGAGCACTACATAGAAAGTTATGCTCAAAACATGTCGGACATATCATTTTGCTAACACTATTTCCAGTACATTATTTCCATCCAAATATTTACCTTCTTAAGGACCAAATTGAAACTTGAATTCTTTATAACAATTGTAGCTCTATTTCTCTAGTTTAATCCAAATTAAGAATCACCTCAATTGGATTACTAAAACAAAAGTTAGGGCTAAAATACTTTCAGATGTTCTCTAATCCAAGACTGCACATTAATCCGAACTTCCATTCACAAATTGGAAGTCTTAGGGGCTAAATTGAAATTTCATTTCTTTATGTGATTTGTAGCCCCATATATTAATGTTATTATGCCTCAAACATTTCTTCTATCAGATCTCCACAGATCTCGAATTTCACAAAATACTGAACTATGTTAATAAATTTCTCCTCTCACTTTGATTTACACAGTCTTGCTCAATTAAGACTCATAAATTTACAATTTCACATAAAATGAAATTCATTGTCTTAGAAATCTAACGCTTCATGAGCCAAGTCAATCGGATGTCGGACAGAAAATATATAAGCAAATGATTTAGCAAGGTCAGGTGAGGAAGGAAAAATAGCAAGATCAGAATGAAAAAAAACATCTCGATTATCATGAGATTCAATCAAACTCTGTCAATTCAACTCCAATTGATGCAAATTTTCATGGAGAGAAAGATATATGTCTTAGGAATTCATTTCTTCAAGAATCGCCTCAATCCGAGGTCGGATGAGTGAGTTATGCCCAAAAGAACAACTCATGTTTAAACCCGAAATCGATTTGAACATCTCTTGGTGCAAGCGCCATAACTTTCAATCTAGAAATCTGATTGCTTTTGTTTTCCCACAATTAGAAAGTAGACTTCAAGAGGTACAACTCTTATGAAGACAACAAAATCTGATTCAGCCTCTAAAAGTGTCAGAAATCACCATTTTCACAAGCTGACCCGTGAGTATCCGTTTAACGGACATGCATGTCCGTTTAACGGACAATCACAACCCAAAGTGTACCAATTCATCTGAGAAAGTCCGTTTAACGGACATCCATGTCTTTCTAACGGATATAGGCACAACAAAGGGTCCTTTTGACCCGAGAAGGTCTGTTTAACGGACTCCCATGTCCATTTAACGGGCATGCGTTTTTCCAAAACCTCTTCAACCTTTTCCAAAGCTTCTCATATCCAAACTAACATCATATACACTTATAATCTTCACACATTTACTTATTCAAATGCCTAACTCTTCATAATAATCGAACAACAAATTCAATTCACAATCTTCTCATAACTCAACTAAATTGGTTCTTCAAAACCACAAATCTCAAACATGTCCTCAAAGCTGTCACTAATATCAATCTTATATAACATCATAACTTATATCAACTATAACTCTTAATTCCGATCTCGAAAACTTAAACATGTAGTCTCTTGGAAAGATAAAAGAGCAAGCTACAACTTCAAAGAAGGCAACTTTGGCCAATTCTATTTCAATCTTTCCCTAATTTCCCTTGAATCAGCATACACATTTTTATCCACATGCAAAACTCAACATTCATGCCAACCTCACTGTCTTAATTTCACATCATTTAAAACAATTCAACTATCATATGGAATTCATGCAAATATCAGCCTCAATTCATATGATTTCTTACATTTAATAGCATTATGTCATTCACCAAGTTCCCCTCTTGCTTTTGCATAAGATCTCACATATATCACCATAGTTCTTACTTAAGGTTCCTCAACTCACCATCCATACATAAATCACATTTCAATATCATAATCATCTATAACAAAAAGTATATACAAAACACTCATTTACTTTCATTTTCATATTTCTAATTTTCACTTCAAGGTTTGGGGTCCAACATTCTCCCCCTCTTAAAAGAATTTCGTCCTCGAAATTCATACTTAAGCAAACACCAAGTAATACATTCTCTTAACTCATGTCTTCCAAATGATCCTAGTCATTCACATATTCAAATCCTCACCACACGTATTCATAATGTTTTTCACCTCCTATATCATATACCATCCATATCTTATTCACACTCCAATATTCCTCATCATATTTTCACAAGTACATATTTAACTCATCTTTCAAATCTTCCTTAGTTTCCTCACAAATGCATATATTTCTCTCACATATGCATATTCAAAATCAAACAACCCAATTCATCATCAAATTCCAATCTCATTTTCATTTTCACAAACCTAAAATCACTCAAATTTCTTATCGCACATATTCTTATCTTACTCACACATTTTTCACTTCTTTATGAGATTGAATCATCATTATCATATCAAACAACTATTTCTTCACATATGCCAAAGATCTAGTTCATTGAGAACCTTGATATGGACCAAAACCATTCAATCTCAATCTTTTTAACTTCTATACATGTATTCCTATCATCAAGCTCATCTTTAAAGATTTCATATTTGCATCTCACATATATTCGAAGTCACATTATCTAATTTCATCATGAATTTCAAATCTTAATTTCTAGCATCATAATCCTAAACTCAAACATAATTCTTCACCTTAATCAAATAATTCATGCAACTTTATTCACATCAATATCACATTCTCATAAAATCAAAATTATCTTTACAAACTCTTATCAATTTCTCATGCAAATCACTCATACGTATACGCCCCAGTAAGATCATATTACTGGGCTCTGATATCATATCTGTTGGATCCCAGACCCAACCTGCTTCTGATTACACTTAACATTATCACTCTTGAAGCGGAACGAAAAAACAATGAATCAAATCATATAGCGAAGCAAAGACATGAATCGGAAAAGAAAAGCGGATAATGGAAAATCGAAACATTTGTGACGAGTGGATCGAAACTGATTCGAAACAAACTTAATCGAAATTCAAGTAGAATGAAATGAAATGAATGCGAAGCTAATATGATCGAGTACAAATGTGAAACAAGCGGATCATTTCGAACTGAAATACATCAACACATATCTGACATCCGAAGCGTGAATTTTAGAAAACCTATCGCGTTGGAGACCTTGGACTAGTCAATCCGAAATCGGTAAATAATTTTTTTTCTTTCTTTCTTGCTTTCTTATGCAAGTTTTTCATCTATCATACTTGGAAACTTATCCTTAAACTCATACTAATCTCAAATTACTTAATTCTTCTTATTCATCATATTCTTATTCTTTACCATAACAATCTCATACTCATGCCAATAAACCCATAAATTTATACACTAATACACGTATCCATATGTTGCCCTATAAAATCGGCAAAGATAATCACTGACAAGAACAAAACCCAAACCCGCATTTGTGAAACTCACTTATAATTTCAGAAAATTTCACATACATCAAATCCACGGACCCTCCGTCCGGGATCTCAGAAGAAACTCAATCCTAAATTCTAAGCCATTCCAAGTCATTTCTCATATCCAATTCATATTCATCACATTCAAACTCATATGCAATTCCCATTAACTCATATACAAATTAATACTTCCATCAAACTCAAAACCAAAAGTATTTATAAATCATCAAAATTTATATCCCATCATTAAACATATTCATCCATATCTATACATATATATCCCAATTACATTCATAACTCTATTCACTTTCTGTACAAAACCCATTTACACAATCCATAGTCATACACATTCTCCAATTCCACAACTCATGTTCTTCTACAATATCAATATCCAAAAATACATTATGAACCATAAGTTTACAATACTCTAATGGCATTCCAAGCCATATTTCATTACTAATAATCATAACTCAAATACACAAAGTACAAGCACATGCACAAATACTGATGTCTTGAGGTCTTTCATCCGATCTCCTGCTCGAATACCTGGAGATGGGGATGAAAGGGAGGGGGGGGGCGGTGAGCTCGGAAGCTCGTGGATAACATGTTTATAACTCAAATGATAAGCAAAAGCATTTTTAAACTTTATTTTCAATTGATTGTAAACATCGAGGGTTTATTTCCCAAAAACTTCTCAATTCCAAAATCTTTCATAAACATTTACAAACAGTTTTCAAACTATCATCGTTGAAAATCCCAAATTTCTTATTTGTCGGAAATCCAAACCTTTTTACAATTTATGAATATAATCGAAATACATAAAATACATGACATATTAATGCATCACATTCTACACAAGCAAAACATATAACATATCAATCGGTTTGGGTTGGTCCAAAAACAGGACGTACTGTACATTCCCGCAAAGCGATCCTGTGTAGCCGTGAAACACATGGGGAGTCCGAAATCGGAGCTCCTATGCCATTTGTGGGCAGTCGGGAGAAGGCTTTTAAAAAAAATGAGACCAGTGCACTGACTCCACATGAGGGGACCTAACCAAACCCATATTACACATATTCATGCATGAAAAAGGAAATGCCCGAAGGCATATATCGAAATTGAACTTTATATGTCATCTCAAATTCAACATAATGTCAATCATTCACAATATCACACAAGTTCACATAATCAAATTATCAATCAATTTAACATAATAAACTCAAATGTGTATTTCAACTTTATCAATTTACTAAAAAATCCATTGAATAAACAATTCAAGTCATTTTTGGACAATGATCCGAAACAATTGTAGAATTTTTTGTGTGTAAATCCTTTGGAATCAAAGACCTTAACGATTAATAAAACATTCCAAAAGAAATTAATTCACTCATTTGTAAAACCATGGCTTATAAAACCAACACTCATAATTAACTTATAATTTGAAAAATAAACACATTACCCACTTTAAAATCCATGCCATAAGCTTGTCCAATGCTCAAGTCTCCTAAGCCTCTCCTCAATTTTTCTCATTCAAGACAAAAGCCCTAAAACATAAACATCCACAATTAATTCAAATCAACTATAAAAACTCAAAAATTGGCTTGAGAATCCACAAGCCCATGCCAAACTTAAGTCAAATCACCCCAAATACTCATGAAAACTCAAAGATTAAAACCATCTCTTACCTTTATCTTCTTCATTTTCGAAATTGCTTGGCTTGGAAGGAAGCTCTCTTCTCCTTCCCTCTTTTTTCTTCATGAATCAACAAAAACTAAGCTAGAATCCCTAAAAAATCCGAAACCCTAGCTTCCTCCTTCTTTTTCCACCGAAATCTCTCCTTTCTCTCTTCTTTCTTTCCCTTCTCTTGTTCTTCTCTCTAATTTTCCTAAGTCTCTTCCTCTTCCCTGACAATACCCTCTATTTATACGCCATGTCATTAAAAAGAAGTATAAATGACCCTTTTGTCCCTTACTTATAAGCCTTAAGTCTCAACTCCTTGAGTGATGTTCCATATTTGCCCCTGAACTTTACTTTTAAATCATGCTACTTTAGGACATTATTTTCACCATCAAATTGAAGGAATTTGCTAAAAATTCCTTGTATAAAGTTGTTCCTTATTTTCTTAATTTCATAATGCCTCAAAAAGCATCCAATTTGGAGCACTACATAGAAAGTTATGCTTAAAACATGTCGGACATATCATTTTGCTAACACTATTTCCAGTACATTATTTCCATCCAACAATTTACCTTCTTAAGGACCAAATTGAAACTTGACTTCTTCTTAACAATTCTAGCTCTATTTTGCTGGTTTAATCTAAATCAAGAATCACCTCAATTGGATTACTAGAGCAAAAGTTAGGGCTAAAATACTTTCAGATGTTCTCTAATCCAAGACTGCACATTAATCCAAATTTCCATTCACAAATTGGAAGTCTTGAGGGCTAAATTGAAATTTTATTTCTTCATATGATTTGTAGCCCTATATCTTAATGTTATTATGCCTCAAACATCGCTTCAATCGGATCTCCACAGATCCCGAATTTCACAAAATATTGAACTATGTTAATAAATTTCCCGTCTCACTCTTATTTACACAATCTTACTCAATTAAGACTCATAAATTCACAATTTCACATAAAATGAAATTCATTGTCTTAGAAATCCAACGCTTCAAGAACCAAGTAAATCAGATTTCGGACGGAAAAAATATAAGCAAATGATTTGGCAAGGTCAAGTGAGGAAGGAAAAATAGCAAGATCAGAATGAAACAAAACATCCCGATTATCATGAGATTCAATCAAACTCTTTCAATTCAACTCCAATTGATGCAAATTTTCATGGAGAGAAATATATATGTCTTAGGAATTCATTGCTTCAAGAATCGCCTCAATCCGAGGTCGGATGAGTGAGTTATGTCCAAAACAATAACTCATGTTTAAACCCAAAATTGATTTGAACATCTCTTGGCGCAAACGCCATAACTTTCAATATAGAAATCGTATTGCTTTCATTCTTCAACCATTAGAAATTAGACTTCAAGAGATACAACTCTTATGCAGACCATAAAATCAGATTCGACCTCTTTTAAAGTGTCAAAAATCACCATTTTCACAAAACGGACAGTCACGGCCCAAAGTGTACCAATTCATCTGAGAAAGTCCGTTTAACGGACATCCATGTCCGTCTAACGAACATAGACATAAAAAAGGGTCCTTTTGACCCGATAAGGTCCGTTTAATGGACTCCTATGTTGATTAACGGACATGCACGCATTTTTCTAAAACCTCTTCAACCTTTTCCAAAACTTCTCATATCCAAACTAACATCATATACACTTATAATCTTCACACATTTACTTATTCAAATGCCTAACTCTTCATAATAATTGAACAAAAAATTCAATTCACAATCTTCTCAAAACTCAACTAAATTGGTTCTTCAAAACCACAAATCTCAAACATGTCATCAAAGTTGTCACTAATATCAATCTTATATAACATCATAACTTGTATCAACTATAACTCTTAATTCTGATCTCGAAAACTTGCACATGTAGTCTCGTTGGAAAGATAAAAGAGCAAGCTACAACTTCAAAGAAGGCAACTTTGGCCAATTTTATTTCAATCATTCCCTGATTTTCCTTGAATCAGCATACACATTTTTATCCACATGCAAAACTCAACATTCATGCCAACCTCACTGTCTTAATTTAACATCATTTAAAACAATTCAACTATCATATGGAATTTATGCAAATATCAGCCTCAATTCATATGATTTCTTACATTTAATAGCGTTATGTCATTCACCAAGTTCCTCTCTTGCTTTTGCATAAGATCTCACATATATCACCATAGTTCTTACTTAAGGTTCCTCAACTCACCATCCATACATAAATCACATTTCAATATCGTAATCATCTATAACAAAAAGTATATACAAAACACTCATTTACTTTCATTTTCATATTTCTAATTTTCGCTTCAAGGTTTGGGGTCCAACAAAAGTCATCCATAAAAACTTCAATATAGTCATCCACATTATCAGAGAAAATAGTTACCATACACCTTTGGAACGTGGCAGGTGTGTTACATTGTCCAAATGGCATTTTTTGATACGCAAAGGTGTCGAAAGGATATGTGAAAGTCATTTTGCCTTGGTCCGCTGGCGCAACAGAAATTTGGTGATAACCTGAATAACCATCTAAACAAAAATGAAGAGTTTTCCCTGTGAGTTTTTAAAGCATCTGGTCAATAAAAGGAAGTGGAAAATGATCTTTACGTGTAACAAAATTTAACTTCCGGTAATCTATACAAACCATCCACCCATTTTGCACAAGGGTGGGCACCAATTCACCTAAAGTGTTATCTATTATGGTTACACCAGTTTTCTTAGGAACGACTTGTATTGGTCTTACCCATTTATTGTCTGAAATTAGATAGATTATTCTAGCATCGAGGAGCTTCAGAATCTCCTTCTTGACTACCTCCATCATTGGTGGGTTCAATCTTCGTTGAAGCTTTCTTGTTTCCTTAATTCCATCGTCCAATAAAATTCGGTGTATACAAATTGATGGGCTAACCCTTTTCCAATCTACCATAGTCCATCCAAAAGCATCTGTGTAATTTTTCATCATGCCCAATAATTTTGTTTCCTTCAAAGATGTTAGTCTGCTCGAAATAACAACAAGAAAAGTTTCATGTTCACCTAAATACGCATATTTCAAGTTACATGAAAGAGCCTTCAATTCCAATTTTGGTGGTTGTATAAGAGATGACAACAACTTAGAATTATTTCTAGTTAGCTCCAAAAAATGTACCTATTTTGCCAAGTATTTGCTCCATTCTAAAATCTGGATAGTGGTATCTAGCTCTTCAGGAATGGCAAGATAATTGGTTATTGTTTTTCCTTCCTGAATATCTAAGCTATTTTTCAATGCAGTCCATGTTGGACTTTGCTTGCGGAGCCCAACTTCAGATTATGAAACTTTACCATCATCGGTTCATCTTTATGCTTTGATACCATAATATGTTAGACCCCATTTCTGGAGCCCAACATTTGGAGTTATAAACCTTGAGCCTATAAACCTGTAGGGTTATTCCATAGAACCCTCAATGGCCGTCATCTCACAAGGGTGGTGAGTCAACACTAGTCAATCACCAAAATCGTAATTTGACTTCTTCATAAAAATTGAAGGTCTAAGTCTCTAATTTAACTTGAAGCAAGAACTATCTTAATTGGAACTCTATAGAAGAAGTTATGCTTGAAAAGCCAAAGTATGTTCATACCTCAATCATGGTCTCCCAACTGACCCCTCATTTTATCTAATGCAAACTTTTCCAAATCAACTCCAAAAGATTCCAATTTTATAGAGAGATAGATACTTGTTTTAGGAAGCTATCGCTTTAAGAATCACTTCATTTGGAGGTCGGATGAGGGAGTTATGGCCAAAAGAAACCAATATATTTATGTCCTTAATCATTATGTGCCTCTCTTGGCGCAATTGCCATAACTTTTTCTACAAATGTCTGATTGAGTTCATTCTTGACCATTTAAAAGTAGACTTCTAGATCTACAACTTTCATGAAGACCACAAAGCGAGATTCTACCTCTAAAAGGGTCAAAAATTGAAATTTACTGTAGCTATCTTGTGAATGTCCGTTTAATGGACACGAACATTCATGTCCGTTTAACAGACATTGTCGAGGAATGAAGCCAAATTTGGCCGAGAAAGTTCGTTTAATGGACTTCCATGTCCATTTAATGGACATAGACTAGCTTAGGAGTCCTTTCTCACCTGAGAAGGTCTGTTTAACGGACCTAAAGTCCGTCTAACAGACATAGGAGTTCCCAAAACCCCTCCAAAGCCTCTCCAATGCTTCCTACATCCAATATAACCTCATATTCATTCATAATCTTCCCAATTTCACTACTTCTAATGTAATATCACTTCTAAAATATTCAATTACCAATATGATTTCATAAATCCCCCAAATGTCAAGTCAAATAATTCATCTCATACTATAATTCTCATCATTCACTATAGCTATCATGTTATACATCCTATGCAGCATTACCAATTTATAATGCTCATATCTATCAACTCTGATATCCAAAATTTGTGTTCTTTATATCATTGAAAAGCTAGAAGGATCATCTATATTTATATTAAGACAACTTGGTCAAAATCATCATAGATTAATACATAATTCCTCTTAAAGTCAGAACACACATTTTACCCTCATGAAAACTTGAAATTTTTCCCAACTTCATTTCCTCTATTGCACATCATTTTTTTTATCCATTCATAATTCCTATTTTCTTTTCCATGACACCTCACTGATGTGAATATATATGTATATATACCAACCATTTATGCTCAACATTCATCATAGTCATCCATACACAAAATCACATTTCATGTCCATACACAAATCCATTTTTCATTAACACCATAAAATAAGATTTTTACAAAATTTATTGGCATTTCAAGCCACAATACATTAATATTCCAAAATCCCCAAATTACACATGGCACTTGAATAATAATTGCTCAAAATGCAATTACAGCTTTCTTTTACATAAATTACTCCAAAACAACATAAAACATGTAAATTCGGATTTATGCCCTGATTCACTTTCACTCCATCTCTTGCTCATCACCTGAATAGGGGAAAGAGAGTGGGGGTGAGCTTTAAAGCTCGTGGGTAACATGTTTATAACAAATAACAAGAAAAACCGTTCAAAAAGTTCAATCTCATAGAAAATTCTTATTGAATCATAAAACACATGTTTCTCAAAATTCTTGTCATGTAATCAAATTCACAATAGCACAATTTATGCATTTTTCAAATTGTTCACAATTTATAAACACATAAGCACATCAGAGATGGTTTGGGTGATCCATAAACATGACGAACTACATAATTCCATATAATGGTCCTGTGTAGTCGTAAACTTGAGGGAGTTCATGAAGGAGCTCCGTGCCACTTGCGGGCAAGCGGGAGAAGCCTTTTTTTGGTCAACGTGCATGTGACAGTTCTTGAGGGACTACCACAAACCCATATAACATGTAATTCATAACTTGAAAACCAATTTCCCAAATGACACATTTTTAAAAACTTGTCTTTCATGAGCATGACATATTTCATATGCATTTCTATCATCATTTCACAATACATCATCAAAATCCATACATCAAAACATATAGCAATCTCACAAAATCATTGACAAGAAATAAAAGAAACATTTATGAAGTAATTGAAATCATTTTTCTTTCTTGATTTGAACAAAACATCAATGGCTCTTTACTTAATTATAAACATGAAACCCACCGTATTTCCTTGCTCATAAACTTACTCAAAGATGTCCTCTCCCCTTGCTCCTCTTTCCTTCCTTGATTTCCTTTAACAATAGCCCCAAAATTCCATTCAATAGGAATCTCAATTTGGACAACCCAAAGAAACATATTCATAAAATTGATCTTAGAAAACTTAAACCCATGTATTTCCTAAGCTCCATGAACGAAAATCTTTCCAAAAATCCAACAAATCAAGAATGCTCCTACCTTGATTCTTCACCAAATGGAGAGTTTGTTGGCTTTAATGGAAACTCTCTTCCTCCTCTTCCTTTTTCCTTCTTGAATAAACTTCAAAATCCCTCCTAAAAACCAAGAAATGAAGAAACCCTAGCTTTTTCTTCTTTTTCTCTCTTCTCTACGACTCTCTCTTCTTTTCTATCCCCAAATCACTTTTTTGCCTCTTCCCAAAATGTAAGACACTCTTTTCTTCCTCCTTTTATACCATTAATGATTGAACAATGTCCATTTTACCCTTACTTATATGCCTTGTAACTTAAATACTTAAGTGACTTGCCAATTTTTCCCCTCATAAAATATTACCACCTTAATACTATAATTCAATTAACCCATGTCATAAAACCTTACTTACATTAACATGCTAATTAACTCCACAAAATTACTCTATTAAGACCTTAAAATTCACTTAAGCCATTGCCTAACTTCTTCCAAAAATCAAGACCTTTTCCGATAAGGTAATTGAAGGAATGTGGTAATACTTCCTTCTAGAAAATGTTCCTTATTGTCTCAATTTTCTAATGACATCAAAATCATTCAATTTGGTTTCATAATCTAAAATTATAACCCAAATATTTCCAAACTATTGTTATACTAAAACAATATTATGTGCTCAAATTCCATCCAAAAAAATTGATATTCTTAGAGACTAAATTAAAACTCAATTTTATCAGAAAATTTGTAGCCCTATCTCTCTAGTTTAATCCAAATCAAATATCGTCTCATTTGGATAACTAGAGAAAACACTAAATCATACTCAGTGAACATGTTTCAACTTATAACTTCCAACCTATCACATATAATAGTTCTAACTTCCAAGAAAAGTTTAGGGTCCAACAGTCCATAATTTATCTAGTCCATTGAAACAAAATGTTTCATGTGCTAAAGTATCAAGAAAACTCACAGAAATAAAAGATTGATCATCATTAGGAAATTTCATAGCATTATAAATATTGAACTTAATCACATCACCATTAAACTCTACAGTCAAAGACCCATCATAGACGTCAATTTTTGTTCTGGAAGTTTTCAAAAATGGTCTTCCTAATATAATTGGCACTGAAGTGGATGAATTTTCATTACCCATCTGTAAGACATAAAAGTCATCGGGGAAAATCATATTATCAACTTAAACTAGCACAACCTCAAAAACACCCTTAGGATAGGCATTAGATCGATTAGTAAGTTGGATTATAACTCCAGTTTCTTTCAAAGGCCCTATATTTAAAGATTTATAAATAGATTGGGGCATAACATTAACCGGCGCACCTAAATCTAACAATGTTTTCTCAATTTTCAGATTACCTATTTTACAAGGGATTATAAACATACCTGGATCTGGATATTTAGGAGGTAACTTCTTTTGAAACATAGTAGAAACATTCTCACCTAGTCGCACCTTTTCATTGCCACTTAACATTCTGTTTGAGGTACAGAGTTCCTTAAGAAATTTAGCATAATGAGGAATTTATTTGATAACATCAAGAAAAGGATTATTTGCCTGCACCTTGCAAAAAGTTTCTAGAATTCCATTATGTTGCTCCTCCTTCTTTTTCTTGGCAAAATGACTAGGAAAAGGAGGTTGTACACTAAAATTAGGTATGACAATGCAAGAATCACCCTCCTTTTTCTCTTGTGACTGCTTTGGAACTTCTTTCTCTACTTCTTCTTTAACCTCTAGGTTAGAGACCTTTGGGTTAGGTTCCTTTAACTCTTTACCACTTCAAAGTGTGATAGCATAAGCACTCTTCTTTGGATTCATCTCAGGTTGAGAAGGGAGCTTTCTTAAATTTTGTGCCTCCAACCTATTGATGGCAATCACCATTTAGCTCATTTTTTGAGCCTCAAGATTCTGTATGTTGGCTTCCGTATCTTGCTGAAATTTCATGGTATTTTATTGAAAGGTCACAGTATTTGTGGCCAATGTCTTGACTATGTCCTCTAAAGAATTACTTTCACCAAAACGTTATCCCATTTACTGTTACTGTCTAGGCACATAAGGCTCTTTATATAGCTGAAAATTAGAACTTGCTTGTTATCCGTAATTGTTTCCATCACGGAGGTTTGGATGATCTCACCAAACCCGGATTATATGTATTTGAAAATGGATCATATTTCCTTTGAGATTGTCCCAAATAATCACTTATTGCCTTGGCTTCTTCAACTTAGTCTTCTTGTAGAGTGGGGCACATATTTGTAGGATGACCAACCATAGAACAAATACCACAAGTCTTAGCTTCCTTTTTCCTAGATACTGCAAGTTGATGCACCAAAGAAGTCAAATAATCTATTCTTCTTTCCAACGATGAAACTCCCATCTCATTATTATGTCTTGAACCATAATCATTTTGAGCGCCAAATTTTTGAGAGTTAGAAGCCATAGTTGAGATCAAATCCTATGCAGCTGCTGGTGTTTTATCAACTAGCGCTCCTCCAGTTGCATCATCTATCATACTCCTCTCAGTCGGTAAAAGACCTTCATAAAAGTATTGAATCAACAGTTGCTCACTAACTTGATGATGGGGGCAACTTGCACGCAACTTATTAAATCTCTCCCAATATTCATATAATGACTCCCTACATTTTTTCGGATGTCACAGATTTCTTTTCTGATATTGGTGGCCCTAGCAACAGGGAAAAACTTCTCTAGAAATAACTTCTTCATCTCTGCTCATGTTCTAATACTTCAAAGAAAAGGGAAAAGCCCTCAGCTTTATCTGCTCTTCAGTGACATTAGTAGGCTTTATCCCCATAAAAATAACATCAAACTCCTTCAAATGCTTATAAGGATCTTCTCTTAATATGCCTCAAAAAGTGGGTAACATGTGAATCAGTCCTGACTTGAAATCAAAAGTGTTATTATCACCCAAATTTGGAAAATTAATGCAGTGAAGCTATCGGTCCTTAGTTGGAGTAGCCAGTTAGCGTAAAGTGTGATTTGCATCCATATTCCTTTCCCTCTGTCGTTCTTCTCTCAGTACTTATTGATTTTCTTTCGTTTACTTTCTTAATGCCTTTGTTGTTTTCTCAATTTCAAGATTGTACTGCAAATTTTCATATTGATTTGATGAGTAACGTACATAAATAGTCAAAAATTCCCCGATAATGGCGCCAAAATTTGGTGACCACTGTTACATGCAACCAAATACAAAAAGAAACTAACTTCTTTTAACACAAATTAATATAGTAGTGAAAAGTAGAGATCATTCGCATGAGGAATTTAGACATTAGTAGTTATTCAATAAAAGGAGGTTTTAAATTGTCAATTAAACAGAATTTAATTGGAGTACAAAATAACTAATAAAAAATTATTGAGAATTTAACAATCAATAGAAACAACTGGTTTTCGGTTTCCTTTATTATTGGACTTGCATTGATTATCGACACTAAAAATAACCAATTTATTAGTTAAGCATTCATCGTGGTAAATTTATTTACCTATTTTCTCTTATGTTTAGTCAACCAAAACATGTATTTGAATTAACCCTTATTATTCAATAACCTAGATACGATCTCAAATTTAATTAATTAATAGCTTTACGAATGAAGAAAAATTGATGAACTAGATAACAAACATATGATGTATATTTACCCTAGACAATTATTTTTCCTATAATCATGTCCCTAACTTAGCAGAAAAAAATCCTAGTCGTTACTTTTCATTAAAAGGATTGAACTTCAACCTGTTTAATCTAGCGAATGATTGAAAAAATCACAAACTAGTTACACCCCTAGCTGTAAATTCAAACAATCAAATAATGACCTAGAAAAATAATTAATACTAGACTAATAAATCGATTGAAATAAAGAAAGAAAGTCTCACAATATTCAGAATTCAATATTTGGGACTGTTGTAGTTTAGTTACCCAACATCATAATTTTTCCTAATTATTTGGGACTATCGTCAGTGTTGGAATAGTCGGTGGTGTTATAACTATCGCGGGCGTTCTTCTCTTCTTTTCACACTAACCTTCTTTTCTCTGTCATAAGCCCACTCTTCTCCTCTCCTTTTTTACTATTCATTGATGAGAAAATTAAAGGTTAATGGACCATATTCCTATTCATCCTCACCACTCTCGCGCTTACTCTCTTCTTCCACACTCAGTTGCCTCCATCATTGTGCTT
The DNA here is from genome assembly GCA_029891385.1 of Erythroxylum novogranatense. Taxonomy (NCBI): domain Eukaryota; kingdom Viridiplantae; phylum Streptophyta; class Magnoliopsida; order Malpighiales; family Erythroxylaceae; genus Erythroxylum; species Erythroxylum novogranatense. The sequence continues at coordinate 24,815,015 of CM057226.1, forward strand.
GATTTGATGAATTAAAAGGTGTGTCCACTTAACTATCCATGCCACTTTAAAAACCCCATCCCCAAACGTCTACATTTTAGTTGCTTCTTGTTTTATATTCTTTTGCCCCTCACTGTTACTTGATTTGACAAATAAAGCCTCAGAGTTTATTGTCCATGCAACCCCTTCATGCATCAAACCATCCAGCCTTCATATATGAAACACCTTTTATACGTTTTTTGTAAAATGCATAATGTTCTACATTTTTAGGCTTATTTGCTCTTTTTTTATTCGTTGTCATGTGCTACGTTGCATTTTGGTGTATTGTGTTTTTTCCTTGCTTCCTTACCATTTAGCTCTTCTTTCTTTCAACATCTACATGTTGCATCATTTTGTTTTAGACTTCCAACCAGCTGCATTTCAAGTTTCTAGTTGTTGCACGAGGCCATGTGTTGGACCCCGAACTTTTCTTGAAAATTTTGAATTATTAAATGAGATTAAATGAGGATTTGGTGGTTTTATTTTCATTTGCAAAGAAAAGGGAAATTCAAGATTTTGAAATGATATTTTGAGGTTAAAGCATGAACATTTATTTTGGTTGGAAATGCGTGTTTGTGTAGGTTTGTGTTGTGGGTGATGAAAAGTGTTGATTTGAATGGAATTAAAAATCAAGAAATAAATAGTGAAAGTGTTAGATTTTAGAGAATCAAAAGTTTGAAATTTTTTGGATGAATAGTAGCAGAAAGTTGCATTATTGATCTAAAATTTTGTGAATTTTTCAGGTTTGATCTAGGAAGATTTTGATAAAATGATCTTCATGAAAGTTATAGCTTTTCTTGAAAGCTTTATATCACTATAAAGTATGACATTTTTTGATATCAGGGTTGAAAGTTATGATCATTTGAAGTTTCGAATGTTCTGCTTTGTTTTTGAAAATGTCCATAAGGGTAGGTTTTGTGGATGTTGTGCTTTGAGGCAAATTCTGGACTGATATGGTTTGAATTAGATCAAGTAGCTTTATTGAAAGTTATATAGGAATTTCATAGCTTTTAGGGATTTTGATGCTTTTAGGGTTTGATTTTTTTCTAAGATTTTAAGAGGGATTTGATTTTTCATGGAGAAGAGGAGAAAGAAGAAATAACTTTTAGGGTTTGATTTTTTCTAAGATTTTAAGAGGGATTTTGATGCTTTTTCATGAAGGAAAAAGAAAGAGGAGCATGAGAGCTTCCATCCAAACTAAGAAACTCTTCATTTGGTGAAGGATTTAAGGTAAGTTGGATTTTAAGATTTTGAAATTTTGAAAGTTTCTTGGTTTAGATAGCTTAAGAAACCTATGGGTTTAAGTTTTCTAAGATTAATTTTGGTGATTATGCCTTATATGATGTTCAATTTGAATTCCTATTGGTTAGTGATTTTTGCAATTGATGAAGGAAATTAGAGAAGTTATGGGAGAAAGAGTAGAGGCTTTGGACAAGTTTCAAGCAAGGAAATATGGTGGGTTTCATGTTTATAATTTAAGTAATGAGCCATACATGCTTTCTTTTGAATCAAGAAAATGAAATGTTTTCAATGGCTTTGAAAATGTTGTTTTGATTGTTTTGTGATTGATTGAGAAATGGCTATGATTGTTGCATTACATTGCTTGAATGATTTGAGAAATTTTGATGTGAATTTTTATTGATAATTTGAAAAAGAATGTGAATATGATTTTTGAAAGAATGCAATGGCTATAAATTGCCTTTCGGAAAAGTGTCCTTTTGGCCAATATATTTGAACAATGTGAATTGTATGTTTGTATGGGTTTGTGGTGGTCCATTAAGATAGTCAAGTGCACTTGTCTATATATAGCCTTTTCCCGCCTGCCTGCTAGTGGCATTGGAGCTCCTTACGGACTCCCATAAGTTCACAGCTACACATGACCGTTATGCAGAAATGTGTAGTATGTTATGTTTTGGACCCACTCGAACAAATTTATTGTATTATGTGTATTTGATTTGTGATCTTTTTGAAACATCTGTTATGTTTAATGTGATGATGCTTTGAATTATGATTTATGACGTTTATAAATCGCTTAATAATTTTAAATTTTGGGAAACTTTTGTTGCACGGATTTCAATATGAATTTTGCAAAGGAAATAAATATTTCAATGTTTTTGCTTATTCTGGGTTATAAGCATGTTACCCATGAGCTATAAGCTCACCCCCCCTTTCATTCCCATCCACAGGTGATGAGAAGAAGATCGGGTGAAAGAAAGTGAAGGTTTTTGTTTGTATGTTTACATATTGTATTGTTTTTAAGTTAGATTGTTGTTGAGAATTTTGGAAGTTATGTATTTTTGTTTATTCGGATTTTGATATTGATGTTGTATTATGGCTTAGAATGCCATTAAAGTTTGTAACAATTATTCATAATGGTAACGAGTTATGGAATTGTGTATGGATATGGCATGTAAATTGTATATGGATGAAATGATGTGAATGTGATTGATTGTGTTTGGATTCTGGATAGGAGTTCCGATGATTGTGATGATTGATCTGAATTATTGAAGTGCTCTTTGTATATGAATTGATGGTATATAGACATGTTGTGTGAGATTTTATGGCAAAAAAGAAAAATAAGATTGTTAAATGATGAGATATGAGTGCATATGAAGAAGAAAATGAATTGAGGTTGAGGGATTGATGAAAATCCCATTTGGAAGTGGTTTTTATTTGATTGATGAAAAAAATTATACCGATTTGGTTGGATAGACCCAATTGTCTAAGCGGATTGAGGTAGATCGGATAGTCTTTGTAGTTTTCCAACGCATTTGTTTTTTTGTAAAGTATGCGTTTTCGGATGTCAGAGTTAAGAGTTTTGTCCTTAAGCGTTTTGTTTTCTTTGATTCTGAACCTTTCGATTCCTTTGGTTTCCGCACCCGCTTTCGATTCCTTTGGTTTTTGTTCCGAAGTTGGCCCACTTTCGGTTTTTTATTTCTTTCGTTTTCTTCCTCACGCACTTTATTTGATTCCCCTTTTGATTTCTTTCGTTTTTGCCCACTTTGTTTCTTGATTTATGATTTCAAGGTTGGGTTCCGGAAACGGGTCCCAACACCATGTCTAATTAAGGTCAATGTCAAATTAATATCTTTTTTATCCCAAAATTGTCGTAGTTCTTTCTATTTAGTTCCAAAGGACACCTTGACATAAAATAAGATTAATGCTCATTATGTATATCTTCAAACCTCAAGAATAAAGAAAAATAACAAACAAAAATATAGAAAATAAAGATGGTAACAAACACTCCTTTTCCTCACTCATTCAATCGCCCTAACCAAGATCTTAAAATAACCATTAAGATCAATGACAATATAGAGCTCAAAGTCATTACTTAGAGTCGATAAATCTCATCTTGACTCACTACTAATCAGATAGATATTTAATTATATCTAATAATCATTCAACTAGCATTTTTACACACTAAGTGCCTGACATCAGAGCATAATAAGTGACCTATTGATTACTATGATGATCTCATATCAAAGGAAAATTATACATTTAAATCCTTATGAGAATATCCCACTTGACAGTTCATAAGTAATATTAACCACTGAAAATTCTCAGTTTGGTCAGTTCAATGATCATATCTCCATATGCATCATCTATATATGTAAATTAGTAAATGAGATCTACTACTATCCATCCAATATATACTATTATATACATATTAATCTAACCGGATCATTAAAGTCCTCGTTAATGATATTATGATTAAGAACACTTTTAGATTAAACCCAAAGACTTGACTCTCATTATCATAATCTCCATTATGATGTCAAGTGTAAAAATTTAATCAAGAACTTATCATATTAGAATAAAATACAATACATATAATATGATAACATAATTGTTTGCCATGTTATTAAACAAAGTTAATAATTATAAAACAAAAAATGTCCAATCTATTACATAACGATAGGGCTATAGGCATAATTCCAACAATCTCCCACTTGATCTAGACCCAATCGGTTATGAATTTCAATCTTATTTTCCACTTGTGCTTGTCAAACTCGTTTGATCCAAGAACCTTAGTGAAGGAATCTGCAGCATTCCCCTTTCCTTCAACCTTTTGAATTTGAACATCTTCACACTCAACAATTTATCTAATCAGATTAAACTTTCACAGAATATGTTTAGATCTTTGGTGTCACCTTGGTTCCATAGCTTGTGCAATAACACCGGTACTGTCACATAATAAAGGAACAACTTCCTTTATCGAAGGAACCAAACCAAGTTTAGTTAAGAACTTTTTCATCCAAATAACTTCCTTAGCTACATCGCATGCAGCTATATATTCTACTTCAGTAACTGAATCAGCTATCGTAGCTTACTTGGAACTTTTCCAAATCATTACTCCTCCATTCAAAGTGAAAATATAACTAGAGTTAGATTTGATATCATCCTTATCTAATACAAAGGTAGCATCAGTTTAGCCTATTAGCTTTAATTCATAATCTCCATATATGAGGAATTGTTCTTTAGTTCTTCTCAAGTACTTAAGGATGGTTTTAACCACTTTCCAATGTTCCTAACGCGTAGACTACATTAGTTCTTGTACAAGTCATGGTATACATGATAGTTCCCACTACACTGGCATGTGGAAACCTACTTATGTGCTCTCTTTCTTCTAAGGTTTTAGGATAATCTCCCTTACTAAGAGAAAATCTAGTGCCTATCAGTAGATAACCTTTTCTGGAATTTTCCATGAGATACCTTTTTAAGATAGTATCAATGTACATGGATTGGGAGAGCCTTAGCAGCTTCCCTGATCTATCTCTGTAGATCTTGATTCCAAGAATGTAAGTTGCTTTCCTAAATCCTTCATAAAGAACTGTTCAGATAGCTAAATCTTTTTCTTTTGCATGGCCGATACATCATTTCGTATTAGCAATATGTCATCTACTTACAACACTAGGTAAATAACTATGCTGCCACTAACCTTCTTATACACATTGTTGGATTGAAAAATTAAGCATGCAAGATTGGACTAAAATGGTAGATTTCAAAACTTTTTTAAAAAAATCAAATTTCAACAAAAGTAATATAACCAAATCAATATACCAATCTATACATGATACGGTATAAGGAAAATAGTTTACATATGAACAAAGTGGTAGAAATTAACCGACTCCTTCATTATAACTTTAACTCCTCGCTGTGCTATCCTATTCTCAGCAATGTATCCTCTCCTAAGTAATGTATCCTCTTCTCTTTGTTGTATCCTCAACCAATCCAATCTAGCACATGTTCTCCTCAGACAACTTAGTTAATAAGATCCTTTGGTAGGAAAAGAGAAGAAAACTTAAAGAGAATTTTCCTTAAAAAAAAGTCAAAGATGAGACACCTCTTATGCAATTTTTGGCCATACCATGCAAGATGGGGGAGAGAGAGTCAGAAATTCTCTTTGTCAATTTCAATTATCATCAAAGAAAGAAGTGAATTATATCCAATGCATCACTTCATTCTTTAATCAATCATAAAGAAGCCAATAAATGAGACTCATCTCATTTGTTTTAAGATGGCTATATGAAAAGACCAATAACCTAAATGTGACTTCTCATTTTCGATTTTTGTGATGAAAGAAGGAAGATGGTCCATCAAATGCACCTTTTTCTTCTTTAATCCATTGAATGCTAAATAGTTACATTTTATCATTAAAAGACAATTGTTAAACCATTTAATGATAACATTATTACTCTATTTAATGATGATAAAGAATGTTAAAAATCATCATAAATATAGAAAAGCTGCACATTTATCCCATTAAAACTAAAATTCTACCTCCATTTATCTTTAATAACTTTGTTTTAATTTAATTAATCAAATTAAACCAAAGCCTAGCCCATTTCTAAATGTTCATATGGGCTTATAATTAACAACTAATTAAAGTAAGCCCAACATTCAATCATAGGCTGTAAAACCTCTATTTGTATTTCTTACTTTGCTTGATAATCTTCCTAGAAGCCAAATGGGGAATCTAATTGGACTTATATAGTTCAAGCTCCAATAAGCCCGAAATTAATTTAATCTTATTAGAATTAATTCCAGTTTATTAACTAAATGCATTCCACTAAAGACAATTAGTTGAACTATTCAATTACTAAATATTATGAGAACACAAGTTTCAAATAAGATGTCCAATTGCAAACTCTAATATGAACCATATTATAGCCATCCGCACAATAAAGCGTAAAATTACTTTTTTGCCTTTATGTTGATTTTTCCTTCTATATCTTCCATTTTACTCTATATGGTGATTAACACACAAAATCTCATCTTGGTGTTAAGACTTGATGGGTAGCTAGTTCATCAAACTACTGGTGCCAGTTTAATCACCAATCTCCATAAAACATTTGGAAGTGATAATATCACTATAACCTCTTTGTTCGAGTGAATGTTCCCTGATACATGTTTCAATTAATAATTCCAACATGCATACATTAGATTAATACTCTGTAAAAATCCATTATGATCATATCAAAATTATAATGAAACACATATAAGTTCACCACTCGTCAAGATTGTGGTCCATAATAAACGAATGCTTAAGTTGCACGTTTTAAGATTAAAATAACAACCCACTTTATTCTTTCAAACATACTTGATTTCATATTCATTTAATAGTGCCATTATCGATAGTCAACAACTATCATGATATGAAACTCATCATTCCCTTAAAGTAAACTCATGTACTCACACGGAGATAAATCGAAACACTATAGTCTAACCCATAATCAAACGACCAGTTCGACTATTCAACTGTGAATTAATTATTTTAGATTCTTATAATATACATGTTTCCTATGCATCTTTATGTATATGTATATTACTTACAAAAGAATCTCGGTACCATATGACTAGTTTTATTATGCTTACATATAAAACCAAACTCTTTTATTTTATTAATAATAAATATTTTTATTACGAAAAGTAACTGGAAGAAAATTAAGTTATAAGTAAATACATTTGCTTTCCAAGGCATTATATTTACTTAACTCCAACACACATATGGCTCTTCTTTGCATCCAAAAAAATCAAACTTTGCTATTGTTATATTAAAGCGAATATTCCAACTTCATGAAGCTTGCTTCAATCCATAAATGGATCTTTGTAACCTACATATTTTATTAAGAGCAGATGGCAATGTGAAACCTTCAGTTTGAGTCATATAGACATCTTCCTTGAGCTCTCCATTAAAAAACATTGTTTTCACATCCATTTTTCATATCTCATAATCATAATATATAGATATAGCAAGAAGAATTTGAATAGATTTGAGCATTGCCATAGGGGAAAAAGTTTCATCATAACCAATACCTTCCTTTCGATTATATCCCTCGAAAACAAGACAAACTTTATAAGTTTCAACCTTCCCATCTACTCCACTTTTGTTCGTAAATACTCATTTACATCCTATAAGTTTTATATCCTTTAAGGGATCAAACAAAGTCCATACTTTGTTGATTCTCATAGATTCTAACTCAAATTCATGGCCTTAAACCACTTTTCATGATCTGGACTTGCCATAGCTCTTTGTAAGTCTTAGGGTCATCATCAATATGATTATCCTCGTCACCTTGCACCATTAAGTTTAATCTATTTGGTGCACGATGATCCCTAGTAGACCTTCTAAGAGGTTTATGTTCAATAGGTTTATTGAACATAAACTTGATCTTGTTGTTGCACTAGTTCTTGGACAGGTTTATTAACTAGTCCATTCTCCTTAACTGTTGAGGTTGGTACCCTACGTGTTAATTTCAAGACATCAAGCAAAGGCTCCTCAACATGCATCTGATGCTCTTGAGCTTATGTTGATTTGTCATAATCTTGAATTTCATCAAAATCTATTTCTACACCATGACTTCCTCCATTAACAAACTCCCTTTCTAAAAAGGTTGCATTTCTGACCATAAACACTTTGTGTTCAGAAGGGTGATAGAAATATTATCCCATAGTTTCCTTGAGATAGCCAACAAATCAACACTTATCAAACCTCTTTCAAGTTTATTTAACAGCAATCTCTTGACATAAGTTGGACAACCCCAAACATTCAAATGATTTAGGTTAAGCTTATTTCTTTTCCACGTCTTATATAGAGTTTTGGTGACTGCTTAAGTGAGAACTTTGTTTAATAAATAGGCAGCGGATTCTAAAGCATATCCCTATAGGAGGATAAGAAGATCAAAGAGCCCCATCACGGATCTCACCATTTCCAATAAGGTTCGATTTCTCTTTTCTGAAACATCATTGTGTTGTAGTGCTCTTAGAGAAGTCCATTGAGATAAGATTCCATCTTGCCTTACGTAATCAACAAAATCATCACTAATATACTCACTGCTATGGCCAAATCTTAGTGCCTTTATACTCTTACTAGTTTGTTTTTCAACTTCACTATAGAATCTTTTGAATATTTCAAATGATTCAAACTTGTGTTTCATAAGATACATAAATCCATATCTTGACATATTATCAGTAAAGGTGATAAAATAAAAATATCCACCTTTAGCTTGAACTTTCATAGACCCACATATATTAGTATGTATGAGTCCTAAAAGTTCACAAGCTCTCTCTCCAGTTCTAATAAAAGGAGATTTGGTCATTTTGCCTTTGAGACAAGATTCACAAGTTTCATAATCGTATTGACCAAGGCATCCTTCCTTGTGTAACTTGTTTACTCTTTTCTCACCAATATGACCAAGTCTACAATGCCAAAGGTAAGTTTGATTTGCATGATTATCTCTCTTTCTTTTTTGACCAGAAACATTCATAATTAGATAAACAATTATTTCAAGTAAGACATAAAGACCATATTGTAAATAACTAATTACATATAATTCATTATCATGAAATATATTACATTGGTTATTCTTAAAGATTGTATGAAATCTACGCTTATCTAATGACGAAAAGGAGGCAATGTTCAAAATAGACTTAGGAACATAATAATAATCTTGTAATAATAAAGTCTTTCATGTAGGCATAACAAAAGAAACATTTCCTATAACTAGGGCAGGAACACTTGCTCCACTCCCAACTTGTAGCTTAACTTCTCCTTTCTTCAATCTCTTACTAATCCTTAAACCCTGCAACATATTGCAAATGTTAAAGCTACTACCAGTATCTAATAACCATTTCTTAGAATCAATAGTAGTTAAAGAAATCATGAAAACATTTTTCATAAATGTCCTACCTTGTTTTTTACCTTTCAAAGTAGCCAAATAATCTAGGCAGTTCCTCTTCCAGTGTCCCTTCTTTGTACAAAAGAAACATTCAACATCCTTTTGGTCAACTCTTTTCTTCTTACCCTTGGATTTGTTCCAGACACCTTTGGGTATAAGATGATTCTTTTTAGGCTTCTTTTTACCCTTCCACTTACTCTTAGAACAATTACCAACCAGGTTCATAGACCCTCACACTTTCACCTTCTCAGACGATGCTACTTGATTTTTATAATTGATTAATAAGTTGAGCATTCCATAAAGATCACAATCAATCTTATTCATGTTAAAATTAACAATGACCGGTGAAAATATTAGTAAGAGATTGAGAGATCGAATCTTATGACAACTCTTTCCTTAGTAAACACCCTAACTTCTCAAGTTATTCTACAAGATCATTCATCTTAAGAACATAAGGTCCCACAAGAGATTTGGGCTTTAGTTCAGTCTTAAATAGGGAGTTAGATAACTAGTATCTAGCAATCCTATTATGTGAGCCATACATCTTCTTAAGATGCTCAATGATCTGTGGAGGATTCATACCTATATGTTGCCTTTGGAGTTTAGAACTCATTGATGCCATAATAATGCACTTGGCAATAGTACTTTTTTCATTGTACTTAAAATATACGTCTAATGCATTAGAATCATCAACTCCCTTAGGAGGCGCTTCTTTAATGGGTTTATCGACCACATCGATAAGTTTTTTCATGCATGAGAACAATTATCAGATTGCGGTACCAATCACCAAAATTGTTAACTGCTAGCTTGTTAGCATCAAGAATGTTCGTAGTAATATAGTAAACATTTTGAGAAATCTAATAAAAAGAAAACACCAAAATAAGAACACAATCATATATAATTAAGACATGAACTTTTATCTAAATAATATAACATTTTGAAAACATGAATGAGCCCCTTGGTTGTCAAGTCATTACTCATGAATAAATAAAGAATGATAAATTTTCTATTTTATCATATAAAATTATAATACGCTCAATACTATATAGTATCCTAGTTGTCAGGTCGTTTCTATTAGTATAGGTTAATTTATCCACCCAGTGATAGAGAATTAATTAATATTATATTCCTTAGTTAGTTTAGGACAAAAGTTTAAAATTAAGTAATTTTTCCTCACACGTGCATCATATGCAATGGAAAATATTATTTATTCCTGAACTGCAAGTCACTTGGTTATCAAGTCATTCCTTACAAAAAAATTATTATCTTCTTAGGTAGAAAATTCTTTTGATAAAATATCATATATTATATCAAAAAACTCAATAATTTTAAGGGTTCAAAATTTCATTTTATTAAAACAATTTTGATAATATTAGTGATCATATTACATTTTTTGTAACATCCCATCACCGATGGGGAGGGTAAAATGGTAATTTTGAGGGGCTAATAAGCGTTAGAAATTGTCTTTACATGCTCATGCATAATCTAGCATCCGCATACTTATGAATAGTGAATTTTGCACATGAAAAATGTCTGTACATGCATTCATGATATTTTTCGATATAAGTATGAAGAAATGTGATTTGTAAATTAATATGATTTGTGTGTGTGAAAAAATTTATTGGACAAGGTCATTGTGACTCTTGAATTTTTTTAGCATTTTAGAAATTATTTTTCTAAAATTTCGGTGTAATTTTCGGACATGAAAAAATTCCAAGTGGCAGATTGACTGATTACCAGTAGTAAAAAGTATTGTCCAATGACACTGAAAATTAGATACATGATTTTAGGATTTATTAGTTTTGAGCCATTGGAATTTTGGGGAGAAATTGGAATAGAAATTGGAAATGAATTGGAAGGAAATGAAGTGAGTAATTGAGAGGTTGACATGTGGCAAGTGACATGTGTCACTTGCCTAACATGCCACCTTAGTTGCTTAGGTTAATAAAAATCAAGTCTTGTACGATGCTCCTCCTTGGAAAGAGTTAAAAGTGATTTAGATGAAAGTTTCTCCATCATATCCGTAGCCTCTCTCTTGGTCTTTTTTTTCGTTGGTTCTCCACCATACAAGTAAATCTCTTATGTTACTTGCTTGCTCTTCTTTTTTCTTTGAAAATCCAAACCTAAGCCTTGAGAGTTGATGACCGTGAATGTGTTGGGAGGTATAGGATTTAGTGAAAAGGTGAAGAGTTGAAGATTTGGAAGCTTGATAGGTAAGAACATGTTGTATACTATGGTTTTGTAGTTAATTTGTGATGTTCGTACATTAAATTGCATGAAATTGTGCTTTGATTATATGGGTATGTTAATTCCTTGGTTGATTGATGATTGATGAGGTAGAAGTTAATGAATGATATGTCATGTGGTATAGGTGAATTGAGTTGTTTTGGATTGATTTTAATGATGTTAGATGAGTATTTATTAAAGGAAGATGGTTGAGTGTGTGTGCTGTAATTTTGTGGACTAATGTTCAAGGATAGGTTGTGATTTAGTTATGGTTCATTTATGGAGTGAATTGAGTGTTGGTTGGTTTAGAAGTGGTATGGAAGAGGTAGAAATTGAGTTAGGTTGAGAATCTGGAAAATTGGATTTGTATATGTTTCAAATATTTGATCATAACTTTTTATATGGTTATGCAATTGAGATAAGGTTTAGCTTGAATTAAACTTGAAGAGTTTGGCTAGAATTCTTGTGAAGGAGGTGCTATCCAATTTTGGCTTAAAGGGTTCTTAATTTTGATTTGAAGGTGGTAGTGTATTTACAGGATGAATAGTATTATTTTGTGACACTAACATGGAAAATTATGATCTGAAACTTTAGGAATTTTTCTAGGAGGATTGAGATAGATTTTGCTAAATTGGTCTTCATGCATGTTGAAGATTTTCTTGTTAGCTTTATATCGTCACTAAGTATGACATTTTTTAGATTTTGAGGTTGGAAGTTATGAATTGTTAACTTTAATGTGTTTTGTGTGTGAAAATGTTTCTAAATATTGGTTTTTTAGTTACTATACATTGAGGCTAATTCTAGACTGTTATGGTTGAAGTTGGCTCAAGTGATCTTATGGAAAGTTATAGAGAAATGTCTTAGCTTTGTAATGATGTATAATATGCCATCTTTGGATTTAGGAAGTGAAAGTTGTGAATGTTTGAAGTATGGATATGGTTTAGGTGATATTTTAGTTAACAATCTTTAACAGGGCAGCCACAATCATGTGCAATTTGATCTAATTAGAGGTCGAATTTGCTTCTAAGTTCTTCATGAGAATTGTAGAATGTGTTATGATAAGGCATGGAATTTTTGGACAATGGGATAGGAAGTTATGATTTTTAGAAGATTGTGGTACTATTAGGATGACATGTGTTGGGCAGAAACTTTGTTTGAGATTTTAACCTTTTTAGAGGTTGCATTTGCTTCCAAGTTGTTCATGCAAGTTGTAGTATGTGTTCTGATCTTTTCATTGATATAAAGCTTGCAATTTTTGGCAATTGGAATTGGAAAATATGATTTTTTGAAGATATGTTTTTGTTTAGGGGGAGACGTGTACAGGACAGATATGTTTGAAGTGCATTTTCACTCCTTTAGAGTTGGAATTTGTTTATGAGTCCTTCATGAAACTTGTAGGGCTTTTTGTGATCTTTCCAATGATACCTAAGTTGGCAAATTTAGACACTTGTGTGAAAAGTTGTGCAGGTTGGAAGTAAGAGAGGGATTAAGTAGAATTGAAAAAAAAATTGAAAATAGGAAGCAGTAGCCTCACGGCCGGGATGGCGTCGCGTCGTGAGGTAGCTCTTTTATGAGTTGCCTAGCAATCGCGAGCCGGCCAGCGAGCTGCGCCTCGACAACGACTCACCCTCCCTTCCTCCACATTTTTGCTTATATCTTATCCATTTGACCTCCGATTGACCTGGTTCTTGAGGCGTCGGATTGATAAGACAATGATCTACCTTTCCATAATAAATTGTGAATTTTTGGAGACTTAATTGAAAATGATTGAGTAAATCAAAGTGAAAGGACCGAGTAATTACTTTTTTGTCAGTGTTTTAGAAATATCCAGACCTATAGAGATTCGAATTGAGTAATTTTAGTGTCTATGGATTCCTAAAGTATAGAGGAATTTTTCTACTAAAGAGAGGTTGCCTAGGTTACCCTATGTGGACTGGCTCATCGATCGGGAGCAGTAGACCCGAAAGTATGGTTTTAGAAAAACTGCAATAAGCATAAATTGCGAGTTTAAGGATTTCAGTGCGGCTAAACTCTAGGCATACTTGAGTTGTGATATAGGAAGGGTTTTGAGATAAAATTTATGGATTGATATCGGGATAGTCATGAACATGCATCGTACATATATGTGCATCAATGATCATAATTGTGCAAAAGTATTAATGTGTGTGCAACGTATTGCATAAATAGGTTGTGCAAGTTAAAAGTTCGTAGTCGGGCGTTTTCAGAATTTGGAAGCAAATGATAATCTGGAGCATACTGTGAGTAGACTGAGATGGTCTCATTTCTCCCTTTGTTCTGTTTTGTTTCATTTTGTATAAATTACTGGATGTGACTGAGTACATTGGGTTCCGTACAGGAGGTCCGATGATTGTGATACTGAGTTGTGTTATAGAAGTGCTACTTGGATGTGAATTTGAGACCTACGTGCCTAGGATGTGACTACTTGTGACATATGTGTTGATTGTGATATATATACTGATTGATTGTGGCATATGCATTTCATACATGAATGCATAATCAGATAATGGCAGTTGTGACCGAAGTAGCCACCGATTAGAGCTTTAAGCTCAACGAATGTATTTGAGCCTCGAGCTCAACAGTGATCTAGAGCCTCAGGTTCAATGTTTAATGAGCCCTATATGAGACAGTTCAGGCGCTCGGCCACAACACCGTAATAATTTGAAAAGTGTCACATGAGCATTTTATATGCATTTGATTAAATATGTTTGATTGAGAAAAAGGCAAAATGCCTTATGCTTATGTGAAATAATTGTATTTTGAAGGTGCACCATATGATTGATGCATTTCATTGAATAAGTGTATGACAGGTAATGGTTGTTGTGACCAGAGTCACCATCGATCAGAGCTTTAAGCTCAACGAGCAAAAATGAACTTCGAGTTCATAAGTGATTCAGAGCCTCAGGCTCAATGTTTAATGTGCCCTGCATCCTCCAAACAGATAAGGGATAGTTATTAATGAGTCCTACATGAGACAGTTTAGGCACTCGGTCACAGCAAAATAATAAATGAAAAGTGAGTCTCAAGTGCATTGCATAGGCATAATAGGAATGATTAAGTGTATTGAATATGAATAATATGGATGTGCAATACTGTAAACGTGTGAATGTGAACTAAGAAATAAAATGAGATGTGTGAACATTGTGATGTGTGACTAGGTGAACCATAGATGATGGTCACTCACTGAGTTCACAAAACTCACTCAAAATTTGCAATTATTTTTCAGGACTCAGAAGAATACCCCATTAGGCAACGAGCGTATAGCAACTGCATGTAAGTGAAACAAGAGGTCGAGATAAGTTCGCACCTGCATTAGTGTCTTCTTATTTCTGTATAAAATTGTGTATTCCGAATTTTGTATAAATGACTAATTGATTTGTATTTTTGAGAGGGCCCAAGTGGTCATGAAAATTATTGTTAACTTATGTGATAATTGTCATCCTCATAGTGTGTGTGTAAAAAAAATACTGAGTTTTAGGTTAAGTGATGTAGCACGCCACCCTCGCGGGACATGGACTCGGATATCACCTTCGATGTCAGGTTCGGGTCGTATGAGAATAGGGTGTTACATTTAAGTGGTATCAGAGCTCAGAAGTACGAGCTTATATGGGCATTTTTTGAAACACGGGTCAAGTTACATGCATTTAAGTCATGACATAGCAGACAGTGGCAACTGATCCCTAGTCTGAGTCGCATGAGTATGAGTCACACGCATGAGCATGTGTTAAGTGTTTAAGTGTGAGAAAAGTGATGATATGTTAGAATATGAACCAATGAAGGTTTATGGGCAATTAGGAATGAAAAAAAAT
The DNA here is from genome assembly GCA_029891385.1 of Erythroxylum novogranatense. NCBI lineage: Eukaryota > Viridiplantae > Streptophyta > Magnoliopsida > Malpighiales > Erythroxylaceae > Erythroxylum > Erythroxylum novogranatense. Next base: position 24,830,265 of record CM057226.1, read on the forward strand.
GAATAATGATATTCATATTGTACTGTGGTTAGAAATCCTCGAATGTGATATGAATGTGAATACATTGGCATGGGCTGATTTAGGAAAGAAGTGATATCAAAATGAATAATGAGACTTAAACTGTATAAACCGAGTTGAAAGAAAACGAAATTGAAATAGCCTGGAGAGGTCAAATTTGGACATGAGATGAAGGTTGCTTAAATAGGTATCTATGATTCTGAATTGGAAATGAGAAAAAGTATATGGTTCGACAAGGTAGATAAAGATTCACTACATTTGTGTTTGTGTGCGTATTATGGAATATGATATCGATATTTTACCGTAATGTTTTACTTGCGAATGTGATAGAGAAGTGAAGATATTGTCAAGATTGTGTAAAATATACATATATATATACTGGTGACTTTACTGGTGATGACAAGTAATGCATGATGTGTAGTGTGGCGAAGGTTAGGAATGCACCTAAGTTGGATTTTATGTATGCACGTGATTAAGGAAAAGATGATGAATCAAAGGAAAAGAGTGAATGCACTTAAAATGATAGTTCAATTATTATGAAATGATGTTGCATTAGAAGAGGTAAATGTAGGAAAATTGGAGTAGAATTGTTGTTAATACGTGTGTTAATGTGGGGAAGAAAGAGTAGGGCACGATATTGGCCTACAAAAATAGATTTTTGTGATCATATGGTAAGCCCCAATCATGGGCAGAAACAAGGACAGAAATGTTATCTAGAGTCAATTGGAATGTGATTAATTGAAGACTTGAAATAAACACATCTCTAGGTAAGATGTAAGGATTTGGTATCTACCAGGGTGTGAGAGTAAAAGAAATTGCTTAATGCCTCATTAAGATTGTATTAAGATCGTATTGAAATTGATTTTCTTGCGGTATAAAGAATGACTAATAAGTAATCATGGGAAATAGTTGATTGACAAGGATTTATAAACAATATCAAGGTTAGTGCTAAAAAATCTCTGAGATAGGGTCAGTAAGCCGACTAATTCAATTTTTCATCAATAAAGGAACAAATCTGAAATGAGTAAATTGTGAGTCAAAAGTGAACATTAGAGTTACATCCATAGCGAAAACCCAAGCATAAGAGTCAGGAAGGGCTATTGTGAGTTGTAAAGTATCCAACCATATAAGTGAGAAGATACTCTTGCTAATGATGAAGTGAACTTATGTCCACATTATAGTCTGTTTGGGAACCACAAATTATATCTAATGAGGGTATTACTAACACAGGTGTGGAGAAAATTATTCCAGAGAGATAAGTAAATGGGAAGATTGAAAATATCATGTGATTATACTATGTTACTAAATAAGTTTGAGGCTATGTCTATTAGAGTTAACAATACCCTGATAGGATTATGATATTGAAGGTTAAAGTGATCCAAGCAACCTTATATCAGTTAGTGACTATGATCATAAGGGTAAACAGAATATATTGAATACTTAAGGAAAAATATGTAAGCCGTGTCAGTGATGAATGAAAACAAAATAACTACAGTATTAACTACAGTATTAAATATGTATGGCTCAATGGTATGAGGCGTTCGCTCTGAGCGAAACAAAACCCTGAGGTCTCGAGTTCGAGTACCAGAGGGGACAATACCTTCACTGTACAGTGGATCGCAAGCCCAGAGTGTCTGGATCCAATACTGACTGCAAATCGCGGGCCCATAGTGTCCGGATCTGACTGGGGGTCGCATGGCCAGAGTCCATGGATCCTACAGGGTGGGGCCGCGTGGCCAGAGTTTACGGACCCTACAAAGTATGCCATTCGGATTTCGAGATTTTGCAGTATATACAATAGAGGTTCCCACTCGAGATTAAGAAGGAATTGGTTGCAATAGTATAGGGTGATTTTGTGTACCTAAGGATAATTATAGCCTCATGAGCTAAATTTTGATACTAGATAGATTAGTATAGATTGAGGTAAGGATTGAATTGGAAAAGATTGAAAGGATTGTGCAGATGAACATGTCCTAATATAGCTATTGTTGCAATCAACTGCATCGAATAGAACATTCAATAGCAAAGTACCATATATATGGATATTCAGGTTACTAAATCTAGTGCAAGAAGGAGTGTATAATGTCGAGTTAAAATGGAGCAAAAAGGAAGTCGTATTCGCTATTGAAAAGTAACATTAGTTTTGCAAAAAGGGATTAGGAAAGCCCAAATTGAGGATTCGAGGAATTATGATTGGATTAAAAAGTATGTGTACTACCTGATAAGGAGATGTCCTAGTAAGATTACATCGAAAGAGCAATTGGTGGCTAAGAATATCGAATTGAGTGATGGCATGTTTGAGTTACCAATCGTCTCAACTATCGGAGATAGGTATAAAGCTTATATGTCTTCATTGCATCAACATATGAGTTTAATGTATAGTGCAAAGTAACTATAGGCATAATCATCATTATCCTGGTGATACCATTAGAGGCGTTAGACGACAAAAAGAGTCATTCACACTGAGTAAAAGCCAGAACAAATTTGGGATACCATTAGTGGAATCTGAATAAAGTGGTTTTTGAAAGACGAATGAACTTTGGTGGATCACATTGAAGTTGTGAATATATGGAGAAAGATTTTAATGTGAAGTGTACTAACACCGATGAGAAGTGAAACAGATGACTTATCTCAGAGAGTATCACCTTTGCCAAGATGTAATTCGATGGTGATACAGGAGTAAATATGAAAAAAAAGTGGTCCATATAAAACTATGGCAAGAATAGGACTATGGATTTGTGGGAAGTATTAACCAGAAAAGAAGTGTTAGATTCATACAGTGCTACATGGATATGGTTAGTAGTGTTATAGTCCGATATATGTGTTGTTGAGACTGGAAGTGAAAATGTGAGTAATCTGAAACTCATCAAGGGATTGAGAGACCTATTGAAGTTATCAACTGTTATGGAAGAAAGCATTGAGTGGTAAAATGATATAAGAAACGAAGAAGTATATGAGATAAGAGTACCCCTACCTTATTCCTTAATTAGAAATTAATTTCAAGGACGAATTTTGTTTAAGGAGGGGAGAGTTGTAGCATCCCACCACCGATGGGGAGGGTAGAATGGAAATTTTGAGGGGCTAATGAGCGTTAGAAATTGTCTTTACATGCTCATGCATAAACTAGCATTCGCATACTTATGAATAGTAAATTTTGGACATGAAAAATGACTGTATATGCATTCATGACATTTCCCGGTATAAGTGTGAAGAAATGTGATTGTAAATTAATGTGATTTGTGTGTGTGAAAAAATTGAGAAGGAGAAAGTCATTGCGACTCTTGAATTTTTGTAGCATTTTAGAAATTGTTTTTCTGAAATTTCGGTGTAATTTTCGAACTAGGAAAAATGCCAAGTGACAGACTGACTAGTTACCGGTAGTAAAAAGTACTGTCCAATGACACTGGAAATTAGATATATGATTTTAGGATTTATTAATTTTAAGCCATTGGAATTTTGCGGAGAAATTGGACTAGAAATTGGAAGTGAATTCGAAAGAAATGAAGTGAGTAATTGAGAGGTTGACATGTGGCAAGTGACATGTGTCACTTGCCTAACATGCCACCTTAGTTGCTTAGGTTAATAAAAATCAATTCTTGTACGATGCTCCTCCTTAGAAAGAGTTAAAAGTGATTTAGATGAAAGTTTCTCCATCATATCCATAGCCTCTCTCTTGGTCTTTTTTTTTTCGTTGGTTCTCCACCACACAAGGAACTCTCTTATGTTACTTGCTTGCTCTTCTTTGTTCTTTGAAAATCCAAACCTAAGCCTTGAGAGTTGATGACCGTGTATATGTTGGGATGCAGAGGATTTAGTGAAAAGGTGAAGAGTTGAAGAATTGGAAGCTTGATAGGTAAGAACATGTTGTATACTATGGCTTTGTAGTTAATTTGTGATGTTTGTACATTAAATTGCATGAAATTGTGCTTTGATTATATGGGTATGTTAATTCCTTGGTTGATTGATGATTGATGAGGTAGAAGTTAATGAATGATATGTCATGTGGTATAGGTGAATTGAGTTGTTTTGGATTGATTTTAATGATGTTAGATTAGTGTTTATTAAAGGAAGATGATTGAGTGTGCTGTAATTTCATGGACTAATGTTCAAGGATAGGTTGTGATTTAGTTATGGTTCATTTATGGAGTGAATTGAGTGTTGGTTGGTTTAGAAGTGGTATGGAAGAGGTAGAAATTGAGTTAGGTTGAGAATCTGGAAAATTGGATTTGTATATGTTTCAAAGATTTGATCATAACTTTTTATATGGTTATGCAATTGAGATAAGGTTATAGAGGAATGTCTTAGCTTTGTAATGATGTATAATATGCCATCTTTGGATGTAGGAAGTGAAAGTTGTTAATGTTTGAAGTATGGATATGGTTTAATATACCATTTTTGTGTCCATATACATCTTTTCAACCAATTCAGAATTTTTCGATACACAATCAGTAGAAAATTGTCAGTCTGTCTTTTTCCCTTACAATCTTATTATACTGATTTCCAAACTCTTAGCACAATATTCGCATACCCATTTCAGTCTCAAGCTTATGTGCTCATAATCATAATCGTTTCACGAGTTCATTTCAGTTTATCTATAAACTTTTATCTCACCATTTCTACTTACCCTACTAGGCACTAGGCACCTTACTCGTTCAGTTCTTTCAGTTATTTCAGTTCTAGGTAGACCGTTACGGCACACTATTGATCTTATCACAATCTCGCTATCATCATCCATCTATGATATCTACTGATATCTCACACAAATGCAGTGAATCAATATCTACCTGATCGGACCATCTACGTTTTACTCAGTTCCAATGTTTCCCATTTCATCGCATATACAATCAGAGCTCTAATTACTTCGTCATCCCCGGATTTTTAATCTCACTTCGGTCTACTATATGCGTCTCATATCTCTAGTGGACTTCTTCCAGTTCTAGACATATTCGTTTCCTATCGCCGTAATCTTGCCATTTTAATCTGGGAAATACTTACGATATCACTTCTTTCCTAAATCAGTCTAAGCCAACATAGTCATTCTAACCACAGTACATTATAATTCTCATTATTTATGTTTCTTTTTTCCCATTCTTCATTGCCCATACACCTTCATGGGCTCACATTCTAATACAGTCTCACTTTTCTCTCACTTAGTCACTTAACACGTATGCTCACGTAGGATTTATCCTCGTGCGACTTAGACTAGGGATCAGTTACCACGGTCTACAACGACACGACTCAAATGCATGCAACTTGACCTATGTTTCAGACTGTGCCTAGATACATTCGTATTGCTAGGCTCTGATACCACCTAAATGTAACACCCCACTCTCGCACGACCCGAACCCGACATCGACGGTGATATCCAGGTCCGTGCCCCGCGAGGGTGGCGTGCTACATCACTCAGTATAACATTTTCTCCTCTTATTATTATTATTATTTTTTTAACCATTCATTAACGCGACATAAACAGTAAGAAACTTGAGCCCATGTTCACAATTAATCATTTTCAGTTATTACAGTCATCCAATAATAATTTTACAATCAGTTAATGTAAAACAATAGAACCACAATGGCTCATTATAAATACAAAGCATTATTGCACAATGATTGCAGAATACAATTCGATAAGACACTAATGCAGACACGAACTGATCCCGACCTCTATCCTTCACTTGCCTATAGTAGACATACTCCCGTGTCAAACGGGGTATTCTTCAAGACCTGAAAAATAGATGCAAATTTTGGGTGAGTTTTGTGAACTCAGTGAGTGACCATCATCGATGGTTCACCTAATCACATAACATATAATACATACTTTCATTTCCATTAAGTAACATTTCATATTCCCTATCACACCTTACATTCACAAACAGTTTCATATTTTCATTATGTCGATACAATGTCATATTCAATATAATCACATCGATCATTCAATCAAATTTATCATTCCCATTCAACACAATGTCACATTCCCATTCAATACAGTGTTGCAGTCCCATTCAATACAATTAAATCAATCATGTTATGCATAAGTGCATGAGAACCACTTTTCATTTAATTACTTTGTTGTGACCGAGTGTCTAAACTGTCCCGTACCCATGGATATCGGGCTCATTGAAACGATCCCATATAGGGCTCATTGTAAACTGTCCCATAAAGGGCTCATTGTCGTTGAGCCTGAGGCTCTGAATCAGTATCTGAGCACGAAGCTCTTTCCACTCATTGTTGACTACTCTGGTCACAACTCCCATTATCTTTCATGTATTCATGCAGTGGAATGTCTTATGCATATTTGCATGCGCTCAGTCAATCATAATTACTATCATCGGACCGTAGTTCGGCATTCGACATCTAATTAAGAAGTCACATTTCATTTATGTGCAATTATGCATGCAAGACATTTTAACAATCTCAATATATACACTTAGGTCATCCCATTCACATTCAAGGAGCACTTCAATAACGCAATTCCCAATACATAATCAATCACTGGACCTCCTATCCGGAACTCATATTTAATCACAATCAATAAAATAAATCGATACACATTCAACATATAACAAAAGCAAATAACTAATAAATAAGACCATCTAGGTCTACTCACAGTACGCTCCAGATTTGCATTGGTTTCAATTTCGAGAACGCTGAAAGGACATTTATCCCTGACCGCCAATTTATGCCATATGCACACATTAATCACTTTGCATAAGAATTCCCATTTATGCACAAATATAGAATAAGGACAATGCATGTTCATGATATTCCCGGTCCTAATCCTATTCTTTTTTTATCGGAAAAATCCATTTCAAAATAAGAAATCCAATGGCACTGACGGCGCTCAATTTGGACCTCTATAGGTCCCCAATTAAATAAAACAGTGAGTAAAGGCTCCGTTACCCGGGCCCACGTCAATTTTCCGTCCACAAATCCCCAATTTTTCAAAAATATAAAATTAAATAATCAATAAATCCGATGCCTTAAGAATCAGGTCAATCGGACATCGGACGGAAAAGTTATTCACGAAAGAAACCAAGATTCAAATAAAACAATTAATATATCTATATCTATAAGCCCTTATTTTCTCCTCATTTTTTTCCTGTTTTCCAACCGAATTTAAATCCTCTATAACTTTTTGTACACAATTCAAAAAATTGCAAAACATACCTTGTTGGAAAGATAATGAAACCCTCTACAAGTTTCATTTAGACCATTCAAATTAGTTCCACCTCTAAGGGTGTCAAAAATCCCATGAAAACTACTGCTCACTCAAAGTCACTCAACATAGTACAGTATCTTGTAAATTCAGTAACTTTCATTGTCTTCAGTCAAAAATTACATTACACAATAAATATGCTCATCCAGATCACAATGTTATCTAAACCTTTCATGAACAACCAAAATCCCAATTCATTTACTAGCTAGGTCAAATAATTCACCGAAGAATCTGTCTACTGAACTACCCCAATCTGAGCAGTAAATTTCCAACCAGTATATCTCCTAGAAAAAATGTCAAACAAATCAATAATTTATATCCCTGAAAAGGTAAGATCTCAAAATTCAATTTTCATGAAGAACCCAAATTCCAATTCAACCTCTAACAATTTCAAATCTGCCAAACAATGTACTGATCAGGGAAGCAGTGAGAAACCTAATGTAGGTTCAAATTTTGAAAATTCATTACTCCCACAAATGATCTTAAAAAATTACATGCTATATACCATTTTCAAGATAATTTCCTCCTCTACATCTCTTCAGAAGATCACTCAAGCCAATTCAATTCACAGAAATTTCTAAAATTGCTTCTAATCAGAATGTGCACCAAATCCACTCTTAGTCTAGGTTTCACTAAATTGCTCAAAATCAGTCAATGGTTAACAGTGAATATCTCCCAATATACATATCGAAAAATTGAAAAATCAGTGGGAATGGAAAGATAACTTAATAACCTTGAACTTTCATTTAGACCCTTTTCCCTAAATCCATCTCAATTAATTTAGAAAAATCATCAAAACTAGTAGATCATTGGTTCGGTTACTGTTCATAGTAACCTTAACAGTAATTTTCCATGCCAAATTTCAGCCTCTTAAGGATAAAATTAGACAACACCTATTTCACACAAAATTGTAGCCAACAAACCAAAGTTTCATTGGGAACAAACCTCACCTCATTTGAATAACCATACAAGGAATTATACTCAAAACAGTATAGTAGGTCAAAATCTATTTTCCATCTTTCATCTTCAACTTACACTTCCTATCATGCCAATTCAAATTCTACTACCATAAGCATCTCGATTGGACACAAAATCAGTCCCTATATCATGCCTACATTCACTAGGAATAACTACCTCAACTTGGCAGCACCATACACAATCATTTCCATGCAAGAAATAACATCAATATTCAATCCAAAACAAGCTAAAACACAATTCAATCATACTACTTTCAAGTCATACTTCAACTTAGTCTTATACTCACCAATGCAAACAATAATTATCATCAAACTAATGCATCAAGAAGCATAATAATTACACCAAAATTCCCATTGAATGGATCTAACAACCAAAGCATTAAATTCATAATCAAAGCATCATTAAAGCTTAAAACATAACTTACCTACTCAAGCCTTCCCTCTTCACTACAACACCAATCTCTCCACTTTCTCAACCACATACATGGTTCTCATCATGTAGGAAGGTTAAAGGTGGAGATTATAAGCATGTAAGGAAGATCACTTAAGGTTAGAGGAAATAACCATGAAGAAGGAGAAACAAAATCGATGGAGAAGGAAAGATGAAGAGGGTTTTCGGATGGGAGGAGAATATGAGCAAGACAAATGCTCTTTTTCCATCTTTCTAGTTGAATCTGCCGAAATATAAGGATAACAATGCATTAAATGGTGGGACACTTGGCAATTGGAGGAAAAAAAATGAAGAAATGTCAAACCAATCAAATTGTTACAAAACATAAAACAAAGACCAAGCAAATTTTACTCCAATTTCGGTTCCAACAAACTTTAAGGGTCCACTTATAGGACCCACCAAAATAATTAATAGTGTAGTACCAAAATAACAGTAGAAAATCAACCGGTTCGCCACTTGGCGATATTTTTCCGGTCCGGGAATTTTCTCCGAAAAATTCCAGAAAAATTCCTGAAAATCCCTTAAAATATAAAACACTCAATAGCGCACTCAGAATAATTTTTCAAATCCAATAACCACGTTAATCACAATAAAATTACATTAGGCACGAAAACCGGGAATGCCATGTATACATGTACAGTAATTTCATGAGCACAAATGATACTGTGTACCAATCATATTATGCATGAACAGTCCTAAGTCATTCCGATCCATCTCATCCTATGCCAAATTTACTATTTTACCCTTCCAGTAGGAGGTGGGATGTTACAACATGTGTTGGGCAGAAACTTTGTTTGAGATTTTAACCTTTTTAAAGGTTGAATTTGCTTCCATGTTGTTCATGAAAGTTGTAGTATGTGTTCTGATCTTTTCATTGATATAAAGCTTGAAATTTTTGGCAATTGGAATTGGAAAATATGATTTTTAGAAGATATGTTTTTTTTAGGGGTGGATTTGTACAGGACAGATATGTTTGAAGTGCATTTTCACTCCTTTAGAGTTAGAATTTGTTTATAAATCCTTCATGGAACTTGTAGGGCTTTCTGTGATCTTTCCAATGATACCTAAGTTGGAAAATTTATACACTTGTGTGAAAAGTTATGCAGGTTGGAATTAAGAGAGGGACTAAGTGGAATTAAAACAAAAAAAAGGAAGCAGTGGTCTCACGATCGCGAGCCGGCTAGCGAGCCGCGCCGTGCCACCGACTCACCCTCCCTTCCTCCACTCTTTTGCTTATATCTTATCCATCCGACCTCCGATTGACCTAGTTTTCGAGGCGTCGGATTCATAAGACAATGATCTACCTTTCCATGAGAAATTGTGAATTTTTAGAGACTTAATTGAAAATGATTGAGTAAATCAAAATGAGAGGACCGAGTAATTATTTTTTTGTCACTGTTTTAGAAATATTCGGACGTATAGAAATCCGAATTGGGTAATTTTCGTGTCTATGGATTCCTAAAGTATAGAGGAATTTTGCTATTAAAGAGAGGTTGCCTAGGTTACCCTTTATGGATTGGCTCATCGATCGGGAGCAGTAGACCCAAAAGTATGGTTTTAGAAAAACTGTAATAAGCATAAATTGCGAGTTTAAGGATTTTAGTGCGACTAAACCCTAGGCATACTTGAGTTGTGATATAGGAAAGGTTTGAGATAAAATTTATGGATTGATATTAGGATAGTCATGAACATGCATCGTACATATATGTGCATCAATGATCATAATTGTGCAAAAGTATTAATGTGTGTGCAACGTATTGCGTAAATAGGTTGTGCAGGTTAAAAGTCCGCAGTCAGGTGTTTCCAGAATTTGGAAGAAAATGCTAATCTGGAGCGTACTGTGAGTAGACCGAGATGGTCTCATTTCTCCCTTTGTTCTGTTTTGTTTCATTTTGTATAATTTACTGGATGTGATTGAGTACATTAGGTTCTGGACAGGAGGTCCGATGATTGTGATACTGAGTTGTGTTATAGAAGTGCAACTTGTATGTGAATTTGAGACCTACATGCCTAGGATGTGACTACTTGTGTTGATTGTGATATATATACTGATTGATTGTGGCATATGCATTTCATACATGAATGCATAATCAGATAATGGCAGTTGTGACCGGAGCAGCCACCGATTAGAGCTTTAAGCTCAACGAATGTATTTGAGCCTAGAGCTCAACAGTGATCTAGAGCCTCAAGCTCAATGTTTAATGGGCCCTATATGGGACAGTTCAGGCGCTCGGTCACAATACCATAACAGTTGGAAAAGTGTCACATGAGAATTTTATATGCATTTGTTTAAATATGCTTGATTAAGAAAAAGGCAAAATGCCTTATAGTTATGTGAAATAAATGTATTCTGAAGGTGCACCATATGATTGATACATTTCATTGCATAAGTGTATGGCAAATAATGGTTGTTGTGACCAGAGTCGCCACCGATCAGAGCTTTGAGCTCAACGAATGAATATGAGCTTCGAGCTCATAAATGATTCAGAGCCTTAGGCTCAACGTTTAATGAGCCCTCCATCCTCCAAACGGATAAGGGACAATTATTAATGAGTTCTACATGGGACAGTTTAGGCACTCGGTCACAGCAAAATAATAAATGAAAAGTGAGTCTCAAGTGCATTGCATAGGCATAATAGGAATGATTAAGTGTATTGAATATGAATAATGTGGATGTACAATACTGTAAACGTGTGTATGTGCAATACTGTGAATGTGAACTAAGAAATAAAATGAGATGTGTGATTATTGTGTTGTATAACTAGGTGAACCATCGATGATGGTCACTCACTGAGTTCGCAAAACTCACAATTTGCAATTATTTTTCAAGACTTAGAAGAATACCCCGTTAGGCAACGGGCGTATAGCAACTGCCTGTGAGTGAAACAAGAGGTCGGGATTAGTTCACGTCTGCATTAGTGTCTTCTTATTTCTGTATAAAATTGTGTATTCCAAATTTTGTATAAATGACTAATTGATTTTTATTTATGAGAGGGCCCAAGTGGCCATGAAAATTATTATTAACTTACATGATAATTGTCATCCTCATAGTGTGTGTGTTTAAAAAAAATTATACTGAATTTTTGATTAAGTGATGTAGCACGCCACCCTCGCGGGGCACGGACTCGGATATCACCTTTGATGTCGGGTTCGGGTCGTGCAAGAATGGGGTGCTACATTTTTAATAATAAAAGATAAAGATAAAAAACCTATGTTTAACCATACTGTACGACAACATCTGTACAAAAGCTTTTAACCAAAATCTTTTTAAAAACTTTGCATTAAACTATGTGTTCAATATTTATTAAAAGCCTTTAATGGTTTTTTCATAAAAAAAAATCTGTCAAAAGCTTTAATGAGTATTCATATTCTGTGAAACCATTTCACAGTGTTTGTCAAAAGCTTTTAACTAAAAGCTTACTTTCGTAATCGAAAGAGCTTTCTTCTTTTTAAACATACAATATCTATTAAATGCCTTTGATGAGTTTTACTATACATAACTTTTTATGAATAACATTTGTCCATAGCTTTTAATGATTTTGTCGTTTTCAATGTGGATATGCTTTTAACCCTTGGTCTCTATTATGTAACATGTATTACGTACGAAGAGAGTGTTGCATTTTCTCATTTTCATAATGTTTATATTCTTAAAGAACATGAATTGAAGTGTTTCAGTTTTGATGAAACAAATTTCAACGTAAACCCAAGATGTTCTCATGCATAATAAATGAACAACTTTTAAGCGTTAAAACAAAGAACATAAAAAAATACACAAATTATTGATCTTTGTCAAGTGTGATGTGAACATAATTTTAACTATGATACCAATTGAGGGATCGCATACATAGCGAAAAAAATTTGCAATCTTATATTCATTTATTGTGTTTACAAACATACTGATAGTAAGAATAGGTAAAAATAAATACTTAAAATTTGTGATGATTAATCGATACTGAAATTCGAAAATATGATGTCTTTATATATTCCACACCGAGAAATATGTCTCACTTTTAAGACTTGATATAGCTATGGTTAAATTTGAAGAACCCTTTCTTCAAGAATTGGAGAAAAAATTGGACAAAAAAATTTCTCTAATCTTTTCTCTTGTTTATTTTTCACTTACAGAAAAAAAAATATGAAAGAGTATATGTTTGTATCTCTTCTCTTCGTAAATGTTTTCATTTTTCACCCTTCACACACACAACAACATTTCATAGTCTTTGTTTTAAAACTTGAAACAACTTTCCACACAAAGTTTCTTTATTTGGTTTTGGTTAAATATAAATCAAAACAATAATCACCAACGCCACGCCTTTTGCTTTCTTTAATAATTATTATTAGTTATAAAATAAAATAATAATATTTTATTTTATTTTATTCATTTATTTTGTATAAGAGAATTTCTAATATTAATTATATTTTTGTGCTAGTAAAAATATAATATGTTATATAGATTATTTAATAAATTATCTCCTAATGACTTAAACAACCATAAACATGAAATATTACACTCGTAAAGTGTGACCACATAGGTTCATCACTAAATCGTAGTAATTAATCCAATTAATTACTAATTAAGATTAGCATCTATCAATACTCCTCAATAACTAGATAATAAAAAGTAACAACCTTACAGAAATAGAACCTGGTTAAGGATAATGTATCATTACCTTCCTTCATTACAACTCTAGATTATCCTAAAATATAGTTTAACTGTCAAACCATATTCAATAACCAAATATGTTACATGTCGATCATTAATGATTGGTGAATAACTTAGAACACTCCTTTTCCTCGCTTAATCAATCGCCCTAGCTAGGATCTTGAATCAACCATTAAGATCAATGACAACATAGAGCTTAAACTCATTACCTAGAGTCAATGGATCCCGTCTTGACTCACCACTAATCAGATAGATACTTAATTATATCCAATAATCATTGAATTAGCATTTTTACATACTAGGTGTCCGACATCAAAATATAATAAGTGACCTATTGATTACTATGATGATCTCAGGTCAAAGGAAATATATGCATCTAAATCCTTATGAGAATATCTCATTTGACAGTTTGTAGGAGATATTAACCATTGGAAGTTCTCAGTTTAGTCAGTTCAATGATCATATCTTCATATGCATCATCTATATATGTAACTTAGTAAATGAGATCTACTAATATCTGTTAGCGATCTAGAAGGGGGGTTGAATAGATCTTTAAATCTTTTCGAAATTTTCTACAATAAAATCAGAAATTAATTCACACAATAGTATTTTAAACAAATTTAAATGCAATGAGTAGGGAAAAAGATCAAACACCGTTTTTATAGAGGTTCGGTGCTAAGACCTACGTCCTCTACCTAAGCTCCCACTTTAGATTTTGCAAACTACTTTATTACACACTTTGAAGTTTAGTGTGAACTCTTACAATACCGCTTGATTTTCGGCTCAAGCTACCTTTACACTTGATTTGTCTTCTGGCACAAATCCTACCAACACCACTTGATTTCCGGCTCAAGCTACCTTTACAATTGATTTGTTTTCCGACACAAATCCTACCTCACAAGTGACTTTTCACTAGTCACTCAAATTGTAAGAGAAATAATATACAGATTCAAGAACAACGCTCAATACAATGGTGTGACAAGATAAGAGCAATAGTGAACAAAATATGAAGCAATAGTGGAGTATTTTTCTTGTAAAACTTCTCTAATCTTTTTCTATGATCATCCACTCTTATATTTGAACAAAAATAGCTATTGGGAACCCATATAGTCGTTGTCTAATTGTTATGACCGTTCCTTAACATCCTCCTTTTCATTTGTGGCTAATTGAACCGTTGGAATTAATTTGCTCTACCCATAAGTCGACTTGTCGAGTGCATAAGTCGACTTGTGTCAACGATTTACGTAAAATTTTATCTCCGCTCTTCAATAAATCGACTTATGCTGTGTAAGTCGACTTGTGTCCTTCGATAAGTCGACTTATGGACTATTAGTCGACTTGTGTTGACAAATCTTCATATATTAGTCGACTTATGATGTTCTAGTCGACTTATGTTGGCTTCAACGATTATATTGCATGAAATCTTGATCTTTAATTGTTGGGATGCATATCTTTGAAGTTCCTTATCCATAATCTTCATCCTTGAATATCTCTTTGCACATTTAAGGTAATTTCCATCTTGATTCCACAATGATTAATCTCTTTCCCATCAAAGATTAATGCTATCTTGATTTGCACAATTCTTTTATTGAATATCAATCCCAAAATACCTGAAACAATTTCTTAACTAATTCTATACATTTTATTATTATCCAAACATAAGTGGGATTTAATTTGTCAACCACCATTGGTCCAACAATCTCCCCCTTTTTGATAATGACAAAACACTTAGAAATTGTTTAAGAAATGAAAACAAAGAAACATTGATCAAGGTTTTTATACCTTGACATTTTTGTTAGAAGTCTCCCCCTCAATCATATAAATAATTGAATTTAATAACCTTGTAAGATCAAATTCATAAAAGTAATTTGAAATCAAGATAGACTCAAATCAAAGACAATTTAACATACATACTCCCCCTTAATCAAGTAACTAAAGAATATCCAATTTCTCATTTTTCTCCCCCTTTTTTGTCATAATCAAAACAACTAATACAAACCAACAATAGATGAAATATCGCAATCACATTAAATAGAGAAGCAAGTCATCAAACACAAATAGTCTCAAGTAGCAAGCAAATACGAATAATATGAAATGTTGGTCTTGGCTAGATACAAAAACCATCATGTTGGAGAAACATCATCATGAATAAATCTCAAAAGTAGAAGAGAATATCTTTTCGGAGATTTTGTGAAAAAGAGAATTTTTAAAGAAGACCCAGATAACTTATATTCGACTGGTAGTTCATAAGCAAACACAAAGAAAATGCAAAGTCATTATATAACATAACAATCCAACAATGGAACCCGTGTAAACATATGTCGACTTGTTTTACCTCCATAAGTTGACTTGTCGATTTGTATAATTCGACTTATCCTGAAATTTCTTCATTTCCATAGTGTTGTGTATATCATGGGTCAACTTATTCCCACACAAGTCGACTTGTTAGCAGACTTGTCACCAATTAGTCGACATCCACTATCAATGTACCATGTGCTTGGTGGATCTTCATTCCTTGCTTGTACCTACAACTGAAACATCCTTTCTTTTCATTGGTACTCAAGCCATCTTGGGTCCATTTTGGTTAGTCATATAAACCACATTAGGAGTTGTTGTACCTTTAATCACCCAAATTTTCTTAACATTGATACATCTCCTAATACTTTTACATGAAATTTCTATATGACCATCTTTCAAACATCTAGCACATTGAGCAACTTTTCCATCTTTAGTGAATTTAGAAATCAAGGAATAATCTCTATAAAAAGGATCATATCCTAAACCATGTTTATAAATTGAATATCTTTGTAAAGACAACATCTCTTCAAACTTTGCATTTCCACCAGCAAATTTTCCAACCACATAAGAAAACTCCTTTCTAAGTCTACCAAGTTCATTAATAAGATTTTCTTTTTCAGTAAGGCATGCAGAATGATCTTCGTTAGTGCATTCCAAATCATCAATAGTCTTAAGCAAAACACTATTTTCAGCAACTAGTTCTCTTATTTTCTTTCTTAATTTCTTGTTGATCTTAATAGCTTCTTCAAAATCAATTTGTAAAGCAGTAAAAGAATCTCTAAGTTCTTGATCTGAGATTATTACCTTATCCTCATCATCACTTGTCAAGAAGCTATCTGCCATAAGAGCAAGGTTATTTTCATCATTGCTTTGATATGCTTCCTCGTCATCACTCCACGTGGCTACTAGACTAGCTTTCTTTTTCCGTTTGTCATATTTGTCACTTTTCTGGAAATTTGAAGTGGAAGCTGAGCTTTCGCATTCTCTAGCATGATGTCCCCTTTCTCCACATTTCCAACACTCTTCATTGCTCTTCTTTTCATCATACCCCTTTGATCTTCTTTCCATGGCAAACTTCTTTCTTTCTCCATTTCTACCACCATTTAATTCTTTCCTTCTATTTTTGAGTAGTCCTTTGAACTTTCTCAAATTTCTGGCATACATTGCCATTTCTTCGTCTTCCTCTTCTTCATCTATTTCTTCATCACTTTCATCAAGAGAAGAAGCATTAGCTTTTAAAGCAATTGACTTTTGTGACTTACCTCTACCTCCTCTTGATTTGAGAATGATCTCATAGTTGATGAGTGATCCCACTAAGGCGTTGAATTCCAGATGGTTGACATCTTTAGACTCCATAATTGTTGTGACTTGTGAGTCCCATTCTTTTGGCAGTGAGCGGAGAATCTTCTTCACCTTCTCGCTATCCGTCATATGCTTTCCAAGGTTGCCTAATTCATTTATGATTTCTGCAAAATGATCAAACATAATGGAAATAGACTCACCTTCCTTCATAACAAACATTTCATAATCATGGAGAAGCATGTTGATCTTTGTCTCCCAGACTTGGTTGGTTCCTTCATGGGTGATGCGAAGTCTTTCCCACATTTCTTTAGAACTGGTACAAGAATTAACTCGGTTTCTTTCCTCGATCGTGAGAGCGCAGTATATTAGTTTTATAGCCTTCGCATTGATGTAGGCTTGCCTCCAATCATTGTCGTCATACTCCATCTCTATTTTTTAATTCACTGCTTTCTTTCAAAGGAGCTTGAGGACCAAAAATGAAAATCTTCCAGTATTCCACTCCCTCGCTTATAATGTGATACTTCATAGAATTTTTCCAACAAGAATAGTTAGTACCATTAAACAAAGGAGGGTGATTGGACCAAATTTATACTATAAATTAGGCCCGTTTTCTTTAGTAATTATGCATTTGTTGACTCCTGATCTATGATTTTTATGCTTATTTTGGTCCCGCACAATGAGTTTTGATAAATTGCACATTGTCAGCATTTTGTTGTCAATTGTCATTAATTCTGCATAATTTTTATTGGGACAATTGATACTGCAAATGGGTTGTATTTTGTAGGACCAAAGGAGTCAACATTCAAGAAGTCAACACGCCGCAAGATTCATTTGGGCGAACTAAGACCTCCATTCGCCGCAAAGAAATTAATGGTATTTAATTTATTACGCGACGAAAGTGACTAAACTCATTCGCTGGCGAATTACATGCCATTCGCCGCGTGAATGTCGGGTAACCCGGACTATAAATGGAAATTAATCCATCGTTACGACCCGCCCGCATAACCTCCTATAAAATCTTGCCATTTAGGCAAAAACAGAGCCGCACTCGCAGGTGATTTTCTTCTTCTCTGTTTTCTCTGCTCGTCTAATAGTTTTTGGTTTTCTCGGTTTTTGCAGCTTGTTTGGAGGCAACAAACATCGCCTACTTTCACCATCTTCTCCTCGCCTTTATTTCGTCGCGACCATTCATTCATCCTTCACCGTCCGAGTCATGAGCAAGCGTCGGGTGCCCAGCAGTTGATGGACTCTTCTGCCGTGATGCGTGGCTAAGTCTCCCACCTCTTGAAGATGGAGTAAGGGTCGAGTTCCGTGAGCTTAACAGGTAATCGATCTTAGTTTTAGATTTCGTTATATTTTTGTATCAACTCGAGTTGGAGAATGCATCGTATGATGGATTGAATCCGGTTATAGTTTAATCGGATGTTAAACTTTGATTTATGTTATGGATTGATTATTGTTGAATGTTGTTCTTAAATACATGGAGTTCATGTATATCGGTTGGATGATTGCATTAATTGATTTAATCGCCTAGTTATGTTTGATTAAGTTGGTTGTGTTATTATTTGGTTGATTTATTGCATTAATCATTCTATACATACACTAATGGTTTTAACAAGATTTAGTTAATCGAGTTGATTAATTAAATCTTGGACTTAACGAGTTGTTAAGGTTTAGCTTTCAAAACTTAGTGGATTTCAAACCCGATATTATTTTGAACGATGATGACGAGCCACATTTTCGGAGAGTTTTAATTAATAGTTTTCAGTCTCATTTAATTTAAATTGCCTTATCTTTTCAAAATCCCAAAAATATTTACCTTTGCTTTAGTTTAGTTTAATTTTAGATTAATCAATCAAAACCCCCTTTTATTACTTTCATTGCATGCATAATTCAAACATTAGGCTAGTCTAGGATCAATTGGTGCATTGGTTCCTTGAGAGTCGAACCGAGGTTGCATCCTCGTATTGCAATCCTTGGTATAAATTTTATTTGACGGTTTCAAGGATCAATTCTTAAATTGAACGATAAGTCACGATCAAATTTGGCGCCGTTGCCGGGGAATCAAATTAATTGGTTCTCTAGGTTAGCCAGTGTTTGTTTTGATTTTAATTTTTGTCGTTGCATTTTGTTTGCATTGCATAATTTTATTTAATTTCTGTTCTGCTTAAGTGTTTTTAGTGTTAATCCTGTTTGTGATTTCATTCTGCTTTGTTTTAAGTGTTTATTATGATTGTTTTTGTTTATTGTGCTTAATTTTAATTTAATTTCGTTTGCTTTTGTGATGGTTCAGGCTTTTGGCGTGACGAGTTCATCATTCGTCAATGAGTTCATTAATCGCCGCAGAAGTTCATATATTCGCGCAATGAAAGTTACAATTTATTCGATTCATTGCAAATGAGTTTCTATACGTCGCAGCGAACCTGAGTGAATTTAAGCCTTACTATCCGCTGTCGTTTTAGTGAGCTATCTTAGGTGAACTTCTCTTGTGCATGCCCCGTAGACTTAGGCTAGTTCATTTTCAACCTGAAATTGAGCGACACCTTAGACAACTTAGGAAAAACAAGAGAGAGCAAGAAAGACTTAGCACACTAGATCGATTAGAATCTGAGATGGCTGAACACCAAGAATATCCTAGTCAACCACCCCGAAATGGAGATCACGGTCTTAACGGTGACCAGAACGCGTAGATGACAACAATGCGAATATCGACGAGAACCATCCGAGAAGCTATAACCCTGGACGTAAACTACGATCCTTTCATCTTTGTCGCCTCTAACTTCGACGTAAATTTGAAGTTAAAGGTTTATTGATTAACTCCTACCCAAATTTCACGGTTTGGCGGAGAGGACCCTATATGCATCTTCAGCCCTCACAATGATCTCATCAAAGTACGAAGCCCTGTAGGAGCACATCTGGACGGTCTTTGTGGAAGGTATTCCACTTGTCGTTAGAAGGAATGGCCCGGGGTGGTATATGAGCCTCCCAAGGCATGTCGCGAATGCCTATCACAGTTGGGCTAACTTGCGGAAAGCTTTTCTGGAAAAGTATTTTCCAGCTTCTAGGACGTCATCGATGAGAAAGGAGATATATTCGCCAAACAAGATTATGACGAGTCCTCAGATGATTTTGGAACAGATTCCAAGATCATTATCTCGATGCCCCATCATCAAATCCTCGATGAACAATTGGTTCAATATTTTTATGATGGGGTAAAGAATCAAGAAAAGGAATGTTGGATCTTTGCGTCGGGAGGTTCGTTGATTGACGACCGCCGTAAGCTTGGGCCCCGATAAAGAGGATGGCCTCAATCATCAACGATATAGTGTCCGCGATTCCGGGAATGTGAATGAAGTAGGAGCCATGACGGCTTAAACTAAGAGAATGGAGAGCTCGAATCGAAAGTAGATTCCTTGGAACATCGGATAATTTCCAGCTTATCCTCAATCACGGTAGAGCTTAAGAATTTGAATGTGCATCGCCGTCACCTTCCATCGAATCGTCGCACCTAGTTGCGAATCTTGTGGATCGGTGATGCACATTTCAGCGTCTGTCCGGAAGGTATGAAGAAGTGTCTGCTGTTTACCCGGGCAGACAAAATTCTAAGTAGGACCCGTACTCCAACACATATAACGAAGGATGGAGATCTCATCCTAACTTCAGTTGGAGGAATAATGAAGGAAGAGCACCCAACCGTTTTCAACAAGTGGAGTGGAGTCGACCATCTACAAACCAGCTTCCCGATCAAGAAGCGTTGGCGGTGCAACTCAGTAGGAAAATCCGGGGTAGGCATCACATGCCCACAAGGCGGAATTTAAAATTTTGAGTCCCGGACATTCCGAAAGCCGGGATCCATGTGTAAGTACAAACAATCAAACCATAACGACTAAAGGAGACCGCCTCTCTAACGGTATCCACGCAGAGGTTTGAAAACCTAACCGGACAAACTCTTTTGACCGGAATAGCTAGACTAAAGAAAAGAGTGCTAGCTCTTACCTTAGCCTTGGAGAGCAAATGAGATGAACTTGGTGGAGCCTTGAGAAGTAGAAGCAATCTTGAGAGGATGAGAGGAAGAAGGTGAAAATCAAATTTTCCAAGCTTAACCTTTAAACTTTCGACTCTTCTCTCTTCATCACCGTGCAAGCTCTCTATCCATAGCTTCTTATATGTATATTTAACACTTAAAACACATATAAAGGTTTGGTGCATGGCTCATCCACGTAGGAGGCATAAAAATGCCTTAAAATGCTAAATAATGATGAAGTTTGACTTTTCAAACTTACATCTCTTCTCCATTTAATGGCTTCCACGAAATTCAACATAAATATATATAATTAATTAATTATTTCCAGAGCAATAGGATTAAATGGATCCGATAAGATTGGGATGTGTCGATGAGATCGCGACAATATATATTATATATAATTGCTGAAGTGGTCCAACCATACCGATCGGTCCTACCTGCCTGTCGGCCCCGCCGATAAAAAAATCACCTAAACGATTTTCAAGAATGTCGATGTCGCGATCTCATCGACACATCCCAATCTCATCGGATCCATTTAATCCTATTGTTTCCAGATATCGGATCTCGTCTCAAACTATTTTACGATTCTCCGAGTCACTCTTACGCGTGTGACCCATTAGGTTCCTTGCTATGTTGGCCACTTAGATTAACACTTAATCGAGCAAGTCATAGCGGTATCTAGCAACACATCGTGACTTCTAATTGACCGTAAAGTAATTGGTTTGACTAATGAAACCATATCACGAACCCTTCCATAGACAATTACCGTGCAATTCGTCCTTTCACCATGCTATACCCCACTTGGTTTGAGTATGGGCAATGTGTCAACTCTTACTAGATCGATCGGATGAAATCTAGTCCAAGTGTAATCAGTTCTCGCCCTAGGACTCATTACTTTATATGTCCATGAAGACCATCTTCATGACATATGTATCTCGGCGCGAGACTTCAAAGTAATGATCACGATAAGAGGCTATGGGTATCTCTTCCGCTATAATAAGTGGTGAATCCTCTATGGCTACTCAATTACCTTCGAATACCTCAAGTGCACTCCAATCACCACCCTATGAAAGCGACCTCGAAAGGCAACAAGGAATGGAGTCAAAGTACGTAATCAAGACTCAAGATATCCTCGAGTACCTCAAGTCTAAGGATACTTGCACCATCATATGATGAGATTATCACCGACATTCAGATAGACATCCATGTGATGATCTCATAAGAAGTCATCCAATGTACTTACTACCACTAGTAAGCATCCACATGTCAAATCTAAATATCTCAATATTTACAGTTTTCGAGATCCACCGCTTGATCCAATCAAGGAGTTTGACATGCTAGTCTATCCGGATTAACGATGTCCAGCCTCATTAATCCTATGACTAGGATAATTTAGATCTCGACATAATTGCACATGATAGGAATCTCAATAGTATGATCACATCATAATTTCCTTCATGCTATGTCATGTATCGGGACTTCATTAATTTGATTAAAGATCATTATCAATTCATAATCAAATGAATATCAAATAAATGAAATATGCCTTGCTTTATTTATTCATAAAGTCCGCATACGTGACTATGAACAAAATGCGCTAAAGGGATTGCCTTTAGGCACTACTCTAACAATCTCCCACTGACCTAAAGCCAATCGCTTGGTATCTAATACCATAAGCGAGTACATGAGAATCAAAATTCTTACGTGGCAATGGCTTTGTCAACGGATTAGCAATGTTACGCTCTGGAATTCTCTCTATCGGGACATCACCTCGAACAATGATCTCCGAATCAAATGGTATCGGGAGTACGTGTTTTGATCACGATGAGACCTTGGCTCCTTTGCTCATGAATAGCCCCGGTGTTGTCACAATACAATCAGTATGGGTCCATCACACTAGGAACCACACCAAGTTCGAAATGAACTTCGATCTAAACCGCTTCCTTTCTTTGCGTCGACGCGCAATGTACTCTGCCTCGGTCGTTGAATCGTGATCGTCTCCTGCTTGGAACTCTTCTAACCGATCGCTCCGCCATTAAGTGTGAAAACATAACCTGATTAGGACCTAGAGTCGCCCTTATCAGATTGAAAACCGCATCCAGATGCCCGCCACTGAGACTTCCATCTCCATATATCAAGAAAACATCCTTAGTTCTTCGCAAGTACTTTAGATATTCTTGACAGCCACCCAAAGGACCCTCACCAGATTCGATTGGTATCCGTCAGAACACTTAGAGCATATGATACATCGGGTCTCGTACATAGCATTACAGTACATAATAGATCCTATCGCAGACGATACGGATCATATTCATACGCATCATCTCATCCCCGTGTCCGAGGACACATAGACTTCGAGTGTTATCCATGAACAATGGGAAGAAACCTCTCTTGGATTGCTCCATGCTAAACCTCTTTAGCACCTTGTCTATGTATCGCTGATTGTGAAAGACCAAGCAACCTCTTCGATCTATCTCTATAGATCTTTATCCCAAGGATATAAGTTGCTTCTCCAAGGTCTTTCATGGCAAATTGTTTGACAACCAAATTTTCTTGATTGCAAGATTGAGACATCGCTTCCTAGCAACAATATGTCATCTACATATAACACAAGGAATACGATCGCATTCCATTCACTTTCTTGTACATTACGGTGTTCATCCGGATTTTGTGAGAAACCAAACTCTTTGATTGTCTCATCAAAACGGATATTCCAACTCCTGGATGCTTGCTTCAATCCATAAATGGATTTCGAAGCTTGCATACCTTTTCTCCATCACGAAATGAAGCCCTCGGGTTGTGTCATGTACACATCCTCATGTGATTTCCATTAGGAAAGTCGTCTTCACATCCATTTGCCATATCTCATAATCATAATGAGAGAAAATGGCTAGAGTATCCTAATGGATTTAAGCATTGCTATCGGATCAAGGTCTCGTCATAGTCAACTCCTTGTCTTTGATTTAAAGCCTTTAGTCACAAGCCTTGCTTTATAGGTAATCACATTACCATCCATGCCGTTTTCTTCTTGAAACCCATTTGCACCCTATAGGTTTTATCCTTCGCGGTGCATCAACCAAAGTCCATACTTGGTTTTCATACATGGAATCCATTTGATTTCATGGCACGAAGCCATTTTTCGCATCAACTCTTCGTAACCTCTTCATAGGTGGTAGGCTCATCATCCCCATGAGCAATACGTCATTCTGCTCACTCACGAAATCCATATCTCGAGAACAGAGCGTATCCTACTTGACCTACGAATTTCGTGTGAAGTAGAAGGTTGAACTGTTACCTCATCTCGTATGAGTTACGATTTGAGTTCAGCGATTGATCCGCGTCGTCCGAAAGCATCTTGAACTTCTTCAAATTCAACTTTGCTCCCACCGTCCTTTTTAAAAGAAACTCTTTCTAAAAAGAAAGCATGCATCAAACAAACACCTTTTGTTCCTCAAGAAGGTAGAATTGATATCCTCTTGTTTCCTTAGGATATCCTCAGAACATCCCGGAGGTACATCATATGTACAGCAGCGGAAAACAAAATTTTGTTCCGGACTTTCCCGAACGCCAGATCCGTGTATCGGTATGAAGACATCAACCTAAATAGCCAAAAGAGACTATCTCTAAAGGTGATCCACGCAGAGATCGAGAACCTAACCGAGTCAAACTCTTTGACCGGGAATAGCTAGAACAGATTAAAGGCGCTAGACCCTACCTCCGTCTCCCGAGAGCTTGGAAACCACGTTGAAGAGGAGATGAAGAAGATGATGGAAAGCTTGAAGAATGAAAACTCTTTCCTTCCTTCCTTTGCAATCCACGATGATGCTCTTTGAATTTCTCCAAATTCTTTTCTCCAAGAGCCTTTCTCAAAGACAAAGAAGAAAGGAGCATCGTATGCCCCCTCTACATGAACGAGCATCACACATCTTTATATTTCATTCTTTTGTCTTTTATGCATTTAATGCATTGATGACTAAGCAAAATTCAAGAAACTTCCTTTTGCTTCTTCCAACCATCCACGCACACACATGGCTTATATATTAATTAATTAATTAATTAATTAATTAATTAATCAATTAATATATAATTGCTAAGGTCCATCCAACTGGGTTGGTCCTACTGCTTATCGGCTCCGGTCTTTGAAACGACTCGAAACCTTTCTTAGCAATATCGATGTCGCGATCTCATCGACATATCCCAATCTCATCGGGATCGATTTAATCCTAATGCTCTCCATAATTGGAACTCGTCCAATTACTATTTTCTGATTCTCCGAGACACTCTTATGCGTGTGACCCTTTAGGCTCCGGTTATGTTGGCCACTTAGATTAACAATTAATCTAAGCAAGTCATGAGCGGTATCTAGCAACACATCATGACCCCAATTGACCGGAAAGTAATCGGTTTGATGTATTCATCACGAACCGATCACAAACCCTTCCATAGTCAATCATCGTGCAATTCGTCCTTTCACCATTCTATACCCCACTTGGTTATGAGTATGGTCAAAGTGTCAACTCTTACTAGACTAAGTCTAGCCCAAGTGATTTTAGTTCTGTCCAGATCCATTACTATATATGTCCCTCAAGACAATCTTCATGACATATCTGCTTTGCCAAAGACTTTCAAGTAATGATCCTTACAAGAGGCCATGGGTATCTCTTCCGTTATTCCGTAAGTGGTGAATCCTTTATTGGCTACTCAATTACCTTCAATACCTCAAACTGCACTCCAAGCACCACCCTATGAGTTACCTCGAAGGCAACAAGAAATGGAGTCAAAGCACGTGATCAAGATTCAAGATATCCTTGAGTACCTCAAGTCCAAGGATACTTGCACCATTGCTATGATGAGATTATCACCGACATTAGAATAAGATATCCATGTGATGATCTCATGACAGTCATCCAATGTACTTACGATCGCTAGTAAGCATCCACATGTCAATTCTAAAATATCTCATATTTACAGCTTCGAGATCCACCGCTGATCCAATCATGAATATGACATGTGTTAGTCTATCCGGATTAATGATGTCCAGCCTCATTAATCCTATGACTAGGATAATTTAGATAATGACATAATTGCACATGATAGGAATCTCAATAGTATGATCGCATCATAATTTCCTTCATGCTATGTCAAATATCATGGACTTCATTAATTGATTAAAGATCCATATCAATTCATAAACAATGTTCATGAATATCAAATTAATGAAATATGCCTTTCTTTATTTATTCATAAAGTCTCGATATCGACTTTGAACAAAACGCGCTAAAGGGATTGCCTTTAGGCACAATTTAAATAGCTTCGTCCTTGCATAAGTCAACTCACCCCATGTACATGTTGACTTATTCGATCTGAATGCGTGTAAGTCAACTTACACTTACAAATCTCCCACTTGACCTAAAGCCAATCGCCTTAGTACCTAATACCATAAGCGAGTCCATGAGAATCACAATTTCGTGTGACAACGGCTTTGTCAACGGAACAAAGAACACATTGCTCGTGGGAATTCTCTATGAGGATATCATTTCAACTAATGATCTCCCGAATCGGCGAGTACGGTTCCGATCGTCGATAAGACCTTGGTTCCTTGTCACAAGACTAACCCCATTGTATCACAATACAATCCTATGGGCCCATCACGGTAGGGACCAGATCAAGTTTAGAATGAACTTCCGATCCAAACCGCTTCTCTGCGCATCTCATGCGGTAATGTACTTTGCCTCGGTTGATGAATCGCATCCTCTCTTGTTTGAATCTTTCAAACCGACCGCCACGCTTATTCAAGTGTGAATGTATATAACCCGATCATGATTCGTAATCATCCTTATCGATTAAATACTAGCATCTAAATGCTCGCTCACTGAGATTTCCATCTCCAAAGATGAAGAAAACATCCTTAGTGCTTCACAAGTACTTGAGGATATTCTTGATCGCCACCCAGTGACCTCACCAGATCCGATTAGTATCCGTCGAACACTTAGAGCATACGATACATCGAGCCTCGTACATAGCATAGTTCCATGCTAAACCCTTCAAAGATCTCATCTATGTACGATGATTGTGAAAGACCAAGCAACCTTTGATTTATCTCTATAAATCCTTATCGCGAGGATAAAAGTTGCTTTACCAAGGTCTTTCATCGCAATTGATTGGACAACCAAATTTTAACCGATTGCGAAGATAGAGACATCGCTTCCTAATATCGATGTCATCTACATACAACACAAGGAATACGATTGCAGTCCCACTAACTTTCTTGTACACACAATATTCATCCGAATTTTGTGAGAGATCAAACTCTTTGATTGACTCATCAAAGCGGATAATCTAACTCTGGATGCTTGCTTTAATCCATACATGGATTTATAAAGCTTGCATACCTATTCGCCATCATAGAGGTGAAACCATCCGTTGTGTCATACACATCCTCAAGTTAGATTTCCTCTCAGAGATCTTCTTCACATCCATTTGCCATATCTCATGACATGATGAGCTGCAATGGCTAGAGTTTCGAATGGATTTAAGCATTGCTTCTAGGTCAAGGTCTTGTCATAGTCAACTCTTTGTCTTGCAGACAAAACCTTTAGCCACAAGCCTTGCTTTATAGGTAATTAGATTACCATCCATGTTGGTTTTCATGGCACGGCCATTTTGCGGACTCAACCTTCGTAACCTCTTCATAGGTAGCGTGCTCATCATCTCATATGAGCAATACGTCATTCTGCTCACTTACGAAATCCATATCTCTCGGAACAAGGCGATCCTACTTAACCCACGTAAATTGTGTAGTAGAAGGTTGAACATTACCTCATCTATATGAGTAACATTTCAAGTTCAGCAGCTTGATCTATGTTTGTTCGAGCATCTTGAACTTTTCCAAGTTCAACTTTGCTCCCACCGCCTTCTTCTTGTAAAGAACTCTTTCTTCAAGAAAACAGCAAGCTTTGAAACAACCAACTTTTGTTCCTAAGCAAGGTAGAATTAATATTCCATTTAACAAACACTTGTCGCCTTTACATTAAATGTATCTCGATCGTGTCCGCTTCACGAAGGTGACAATCCCAAACTTTCAGATGAGAAAGATAGGCTTTTAGTTAGTCCACATCATTATGGAGTAACATCAATCTGCTTGAGGGAACTCGCTTAGCAAGTAAACAGCTTGTCTCGAGCACATATTCCCAAAATCTGCAAAACCTATCATCAATCGCACCATGTTTAACAAGGTTTGATATCTCCTTTTAGCCAGCTTAAAAGTGGAGTATACCGAGATAAATTCCATTATCTCGAGATAACCCAAAACCGTTGGTTTAAGTATTCCCACTACGATCGGATCGTAATGCCTTGATACTTTTACCAAGTTGGTTTTCTACTTCATTTCAATTATTTGAGCTTTTCAAATGCTTCAGATTTGTATCTCGTCGATACAAGTACCGATATCGAGAACACTTATCGATAAAGGCAATGATGTAGTACACCTACTTCGCATGGATGGACATCGGACCATATACATCTCAATGTATTAGGTCTAATACTCCACCACTGCTCACCCTTTCCTTTAAAGGTAACTTAGTCATCTTGCCTAATAAACAAGATTCACATGTGTCATATGATTCATAATCAAATGACTCTAACCTCCCACTCTCGTGGAGCTTAGCAATGTGTCTCTCATTTATATGGCCGTCGACAATGCCATAAGTAAGTTGATTTTAAATTATCTCGATTATGTCTTTTCGTGTCATTGACATTCAAAACTAGATATGACATATCTAATATGTCAATTCTATTGCATAATGTACCAAGACGATAGAGCATTCCATTCAACTAAGAAAACAACCATTGTTTCTAAAATCAAATGGAATCAGCTCTAATTAAACATAAAACATACAATATGTTCTTTGTTTAATACTGGTACAAAATGTCAATCGTCAATTTGAATACAAGCCCAAGAGGGAGTGACAAGACATAAGTGTTCACGGCTAATGTAGCAACTCTTGCCGCATTACCTACACGAAGGTCTAGTTCTCCTTTATGAGCTTTCATCGCTCCCGAGGCCCCGCACATCATTTTATATGTGTGAGCCACAACCGTATCAAAGACCGATATGTTTTGATCAGAATAGTATTAACCTCAATGACAAACATAATTGAAGGAGTAGAGGCATCGATGCCTTTACCGCTTCTGTGGACTCAGATAGATTTTACGCTTTTGCCTCTAGTGGCTAGACTTGCCACATTGAAAGCAAAACTTTCGGGGCGATTTCTTTGGTTTTCCTCGATGGCACTTCCGCTTGGTTTTCTTCTTGAACCAGAAGAAGAAGCATCCACCACTAGCACTTGCTAGCTATCTTGATAGCCAGCTCAGCTGTCATGAGCAGATTGATCAGCTCAGGAATTGTTGTGGACATTTGGTTCATCCGATAGTTTGTCACTTAATCGTGAATAATCACGACAATCCAACCGTAATTAAGTCTCTACTTAACTCATAATCCATTACAAATCCTAAGACGGCCAATCTCTCAATATAGCCATTCATCTTTAGGGTATACTGCAAAGCAGTTGTCCCTGGAGCCATCTTTGTGATGAAGAGAAGCCTTGAGGTCTCGAACCTTTCGCATCGAGCTTACTCATCAAACAGCTCCTAAGATGAAATACTACAGAGTGAGCATCCATGGACTCATGCCGCATCGCAGCTCTAGTGACATCAAGGCAAGCATAAAGCAAGTTTCCATATCACCGCCCTTTAGATGCTTACGCTTGTTTTCGATCCCCATCAAGCATCGACAAGATGTGTAACCGGAAGTGGAACATCTAGACCTCGATCTAAGAACAATTATCGAGTCCTCACCAATCAAGAAAATCGGTCCAAAAGGAGAGCGAAAATTCACACCGAAAGACTTCTTCAATCAACTTAGCGCTAATAGAGAGAAGGAATGATGAATAGATATGCCTGCATGATCATAAGGACTTGCATGACATGCATATGGCTTCCACTAGTTTCCTAGAATCCATAACCTCTTTACTTAATCCAGAGAAACAATGTGACATAATGTCCTAGTGGGTCGATATCCGATATTGCTAAGAGTGACCTTGAAGTTTGCCCAACAAGCCACTTCTTAGGTCAATCGGTAGGTATCGGTCATACCAATTGCATCATCGATAACCGACATTAAGAATGACCTTGAGTTTGCTCAACAAGCCACCTTATGTCTCGGAGGTATCGATATACCAATTACATCTTAGACACAACTATCGATCGCTATCAACTTGTTGATGTGTGCACTTCATCGGGTATCAACTTTGATGCGCATACATCCGATGTATGCTACCCAATTTCGCCTCGTCCACGTTGACCTTGAGTTTGCTCAACAAACTAACGCCGGTGAAAACCAACCCATTAATCCGAAAATCATATTTTCATGGTTCAACATATTCAGATAGAGCGAGCTTGAGTTTGCCCAACAACCCAACTCTATAAGAACTACGGTTCTTACCATATTAATGGAAGGCGTTAGTTTTCATATACCGAGGAGGATTTAGAAACTCTAGACTCCAAGCTGAAAGATCATAGTCGCCAGACTATATGGAATGATTTAGGTTTCATCAATCCAATTGAATCAACTTATAATCATCCATCATCCAACTTATGATGCCACAAGTCGACTTTCATCAAATGCAAGTCGACTTATGCATTCGCTTGACACACAAGTCGACTTTGTAATACAAGTCGACTTATGTCACCTGCCTGATGAACAAGTCGACTTATGTAGAGAACAAGTCGACTTATTCTGAAAACAAGTCGACTTATCAAACAAACAAGTCGACTTACGAAAGCGAACAAGTCGATTTATTCTGCAAACAAGTCGACTTATCCATCAAAACAAGTCGACTTATGTCCCATATAAGTCGACTTATTTTGAGAATGCTATAATATCTAATCGCTAATTCCTCAATCCATGCAATTCCAATTCACAATACCATCATAACTAAGGTAATAACTGTTAGTTTGATGTATCAATGAACAATTCATCGACCATGAAAGCCTTTATACGGTCAAACCATATGAAAACTTGAAATGAGTCAAAACTCATTAATTTCAAACAATTTAGGAACACCCAAATTATCATCCTAAGCATCTCTAGCTAGCACATACATTATCAAATTTACTTCAGCACATGCCATAAAATTATGACGGTCAAAACAAACAAGATAATGCTATATACTAACGAGACGCTAATGTGACCAATTCGCATTCAAAACTTCTTGAAAAGCAACTTCAAGCAATTCAACTTGGCAATCATAATACATCAAGATAAAACATTTTTAATCACATTAAAAATGGTGCATGGCATTGGAACTGAAAAGGCACACTCAATCAAGCCAAGCAAAACAGTCCCAACAATTTTCACAAAACTGTCCAGTTCTGTACATTGCTTGAAATGATCACTGAAACAATTTCAATAAATCATGAGAAAATTATATAGGTTACTAAATGTTCAGAACATGCTACCTGAATTTTTTTTTAGGATTTTAGGCCATCAAAAACTCAGTCAACCTAAATAACAAAACCGATTCAAAATCTGTGTTCATCAGCACAGCAATTCCCAACAGCATAGAATAAATTCGTGAATAAATATCCAATCACCTTGAAATCCAATTTCCATGCTCAAAGACATTCACAAACATCTTAGAGACATGTAGGTGAAGGAAAATCTGAAAAACAATTTTTCTAGAATTTATTCTCGATTTTATACTCATGCCAGTTCCAGAATCGTTTCACAAAACAGCATCTGTAACCTTAGGGAATTAATTAGCAAAACTATATCAAATCAAATCGATAAATTCTGAAAATTCATAGACATATTCTCTAACATGTTATGAACAATCCTGGGCAGAAAAATTTCGAAAAGCATATCTCTATAGCAAAACGAAATTCAGACAGTATACATGCATCAACATCAACAGCAATTAGGTTTTCTGATCTTGCTTAGGTTTTAGCTTCATACGGGATACCAGACGCTCTGATACCACTGTAGGAACATCCCGGGAGGTACATCATATGTACAGCAGCGGAAAACAAAAATTTTTGTTCCCGGGACTTTCCCGAACGCCAGGATCCAGGTATCGGTATGAAGACATCAACCTAAATAGCCAAAAGAGACTATCTCTAAAGGTGATCCACGCAGAGATCAGAGAACCTAACCGAGTCAAACTCTTTTGACCCGGGAATAGCTAGAACAGATTAAAGGCTGCTAGACCCTACCTCTGTCCTGGAGAGCTTGGAAACCACGTTGAAGAGGAGATGAAGAAGATGATGGAAAGCTTGAAGAATGAAAAACTCTTTTCCTTCCTTCCTTTGCAATCCACGATGATGCTCTTTGAATTTCTCCAAATTCTTTTCTCCAAGAGCCTTTCTCAAAGACAAAGAAGAAAGGAGCATCGTATGCCCCCTCTACATGAACGAGCATCACACATCTTTATATTTCATTCTTTTGTCTTTTATGCATTTAATGCATTGATGACTAAGCAAAATTCAAGAAACTTCCTTTTGCTTCTTCCAACCATCCACGCACACACATGGCTTATATATTTATTAATTAATTAATTAATTAATTAATTAATCAATTAATATATAATTGCTAAGGTCCAGTCCAATCGGGCCTGGTTCTACTGCCTCATCAAGACTCCGTGTGAAACAAATTCGAAACCTTTCTTAGCAATATCGATGTCGCGATCTCATCGGGACATATCCCAATCTCATCGGGATCGATTTAATCCTAATGCTCTCCATAATTGGAACTCTGTCCAATTACTATTTTACAGATTCTCTGAGACACTCTTATGCGTGTGACCCTTTAGGCTCCCGGTTATGTTGGCCACTTAGATTAACAATTAATCTAAGCAAGTCATGAGCGGTATCTAGCAACACATCATGACCCCAATTGACGGAAAGTAATCGGTTTGATGTATTCATCACGAACCGGATCACAAACCCTTCCATAGTCAATTATGGTGGAATTCGTCCTTTCACCATTCTATACCCCACTTGGTTATGAGTATGGTCAAAGTGTCAACTCTTACTAGACTAAGTCTAGCCCAAGTGATTTTAGTTCCGCCCAGATCCATTACTATATATGTCCCTGAAGACAATCTTCATGACATATCTGCTTTGGCCAAAGACTTTCAAGTAATGATCCTTACAAGAGGCCATGGGTATCTCTTCTGTTATTCCAGAAGTGGTGAATCCTTTATTGGCTACTCAATTACCTTCGAATACCTCAAACTGTACCCAAGCACCACCCTATGAGTTACCTCTGGAAGGCAACAAGAAATGGAGTCAGCGCAGGATCAGTATCCAAGATATCCTTGAGTACCTCAAGTCTAAGGATACTTGCACCATTGCTATGATGAGATTATCACTGACATTAGAATAAGATATCCATGTGATGATCTCATGACAGGTCATCCAATGTACTTACGACCGCTAGTAAGCATCCACATGTCAATTCTAAAATATCTCATATTTACAGTTTCTGAGATCCACTGCTTGATCCAATCAAGGAATATGACATGTGCTAGTCTATCCGGATTAATGATGTCCAGTCTCATTAATCCTATGACTAGGGATAATTTAGATAATGACATAATTGCACATGATAGGAATCTCAATAGTATGATCGCATCATAATTTCCTTCATGCTATGTCAAATATCATGGACTTCATTAATTCGATTAAAGATCCATATCAATTCATAAACAATGTTCATGAATATCAAATTAATGAAATATGCCTTTCTTTATTTATTCATAAAGTCTCAGATACGACTTTGAACAAAACGCGCTAAAGGGATTGCCTTTAGGGCACAATTTAAATAGATTCGTCCTTGCATAAGTCAACTCACCCCATGTACATGTTGACTTATCAGATCGAATGCGTAAGTCAACTTACACTTACATATCCTACTGAACAAACACTTGTGAGCTTTTGCTCCAAGCTTATCGACCTCGTCCGCTTCACATAAGGTGACAACCCCATACTTTCAAATAAGAAATATAAGGTTTCTTGTTAGTCCACATCTCATATGGAGTAACATCAATCTGTCTTTGATGGAACTCTGCTTAACAAGTAAACAAATGTCTCAAGTGCATATCCCCAAAAGGATTTTGGTAATCGTGCAAAGCCCATCATAGATCGTACTATGTCCAACAAGGTTTGATTTCTCCTTTCTCGCCACACCATTATGTGTGGTGTGTAAGGAGGGATCTCATCGAGATAATATCCCATTATCTACGAGATAATCCAAAACTCTTGATCTAAGTATTCACCACCACGATCGGATCGTAATGTTTTGATACTTTTACCAAGTTGTTTTTCTACTTCATTTCTGAATTGTTTGAACTTTTCAAACGCTTGATTTGTATCTCATCGACATGGTACCCATATCGAGAATAATCATCGATAAAGGTAATGAAGTAACGACAACCACTTCGCATGGATGGACATCGGACCACATACATCCGAATGTATTAGGTCTAATAATCCATCGCTCGCTCACCCTTTCCCTTAAAGGTAACTTAGTCATCTTGCCTAATAAACAAGATTCACATATGTCATATGATTCATAATCGAATGACCCTAAACTTCCACTCTTGTGGAGCTTAGCGATCGTCTCTCATTTATATGGCCAAGCGACAATGCCATAAGTAAGTTGATTTTAAATTATCTCTTTTATGTCTTTTAGCCATTGACATTCATAACTGGATGTGACATATCTAATATGTAAATTCCATTGCATAATGTACCAGTACCATAAAGCATTCCATTTGAGCTAATAGAACAACCATTATTACCAAAAGACAAATGGAAACCACTCTATTTAAACAAGAAAAGCAGAAAGTATGTTCTTTGTTAACACGGTACAAAATAACAATCATCCAAGTTAAGTACAAGCCCACTGGGAGTGTCAAAACATAAGTCCCTACGGCTAATGCAGCAACTCTTGCTCCATTGCCAACACGCAGTCCATATCTCCCTTTATGAGTCGCCATCGTCCCCGAGGCCCCGTGATATCATTACATATATGTGAGCCACAACCGTATCTAATACCCATATGTTATGATCGAAGCAGATAACCTCAATGACAAACATACGAAGAAGTCGAGGCGGTGATGCCTTCTTTCGCTTGATTCTTCCAGATAAACTTTGCGATTCGCCCAATGACCCGGTCTTACCGCAATGGAAGGTGTACCTTTTGGTGCAGTCTCTTTGGTCTTCTTCTTGCCTTTCGCTGCACTTCCTTTCGCTTCGAGCCTTTTTCTTCTTCCTCTTCTTGGAAGCAGAGGAAGAAGAATCCACCAATAAGAACGCTTGCTATCTTGCTTGACAAATTTTGTTCATTGTCTTGGCAGATTGATCACTCTAAAGGAATTGTGGTGGATATTTGGTTCATTCGATAGTTCAACACAAACCGTGAATAACTATCGACAAACCAACAAGAATTAAGTCTATACTTAACTTCGTAATCCATCACAAAACCTAAGACGGCCAACCTCTCAATATAGCCATTCATCTTCAATGCATATTGCACTGCAGATGAAACAGAGTCATCTTCGTTGTAAAGAGCAACCTTGAGGTCTCGAACCGCTCGGACCGTGCTTGCTCATCAAACAACTCTCTAAGATGAAACACTATCGTGTGAGCATCCATAGACTCGTCTTTGCTTTTGCAGCTCGGTGACATCGATGCAAGCATAATGCGGTAGCTATGTCACCGCATCTTTTAGATGCTATTTATATGCCTTCCGATCATCATCGAAGCTCCTTCAGAAGTGGATCCCAAGCGTAAAATCAAGGATATATCCTAGATCCTCAGATCTGAGAACAATTCTCAGATTCCGCAGCCAATCAAGAAAATTTGGTCCAGTTAATTTGTTTGCATCCATTAGTGAGCGAAGATTCACACTAGTCGACATCTTCAATCAACCTAAACGTAGAGAGAGAAAGAAAGTTAGAATAGAATTAAATGTATGATCATAAGGACTTAAATGACATACATATGGCTCCCACTAGTTTCAACAGAATCCATAACCCTCATCATGAATCCATGAAACAAAATGGCACATTGACCTAGTGGGTCGATATCCGACATTACTAAGAATGACCTTGAGGTTAGCTCAACAAGTCACCTTAGGTCAATCGGTAGGTATCGGTCATACCAATTGCATCATCGATGACCGACATTAAGAATGACCTTGAGGTTAGCTCAACAAGCCATCTTATGTCTCGGGAGGTATCAGACATACCAATTACATCTTAGACACAACTATCGATCAGTGCTATCAACAGTTGATGTATGCACATACATTGGGTTATCAACACTTGATGCGCGTACATCTGATGTACACTACCCAACTTCGCCTCTGTCCACGTTGACCTTGAGGTTAGCTCAACAAATCAACGCTTCTAGGAAAACCGACCCATTAATCCGAAAATCATATTTTCATGGTTTGAACATATTCAGATAGAGTGAGCTTCAAAGTTAGCTCAACAACCCAACCCTATAAGAACTCGGTTCTTACCATATTAATGGAAGGCGTTAGTTTTCATATTTTAAGTGAGGGATTTTAGGTCTCATCTAATTAATCTCATCCAAGGATCATAGTCACCATGACTATATGGTGCGATTTAGGGCATTGCATCAATCACATTGAATTTATCGAAAATCACCCATCATCCCACTAGGCATGATATAAGTCGACTTGTATATGTATAAGTCGACTTATGGCTCTGTATAAATCGACTTATGCATGTTTAAGTCGACTTGTGTAATGTGCATGAACAAGTCGATTTGTACCATTGTGCAAGTCGACTTATTAGTCTGATGCACCAAACAAGTCGACTTATGAACATATAAGTCGACTTGTTCATTAATGCATTTGGAATTGCTATCTAATCGGCTAGTTCTCAATCCAGGCATTTCCAATTCACAACACCAATATAACAAGTATATAAACCTTTATATTAATGTGCTAATGAAACATTTTCATCAACTCATGCATGCCATATAGTCTAACTATATATGAAAACCTTGAAACCAATTAATCCACCATTAATCACTAGATTTCCACATAATTCAAGGACACCAAATTATCATGCTAAGTATCTCTAGGTAGGCTACACGTTATCAAGATTACTCCGCACTTGTCACAAAAAATTACGGCCAAAATAACCAAAATAACTAATAAGCTAACGAGACGCTAAAGTGACCTATTCGATATCCAAAATTATTAGAAACCAAATTTCAAGAATCTCATTTTGGGATGCATTCCACATCAATATAACACATTTTTAATCACTATAAAAATGATTCATGGCATTGGAACAGAAAATAACACAATCAATCATTCCAAACAAAACAGCCCCAGCAAGTTTCTCAAAACTGCCAAGATCAACATTTTGGTCAAAATGACCATTGAAACACTTTCAATAAATACTGAGAAAATTACAGAGGTTAAAACATGTACCCAACATGCTCCATGAAGTTTTCCAGGATTTATTTCCCACAAAAATTCATTGAACCTCAGCAATCTAGCCGAAACAGAATCTGTGTTATCCAACACAGACATTCCCATCAGCACACAAGTAATTCGGAAATAAATGGTAAATCACCTTGAAAACATTTTTCCATCCACAGAGACATTCACAAACATCTTAGGGACATGTCGGTGAAAACCAATCCGAAAAACAATTTTTCTAGAATTTATTCTCGAATTTACAAGCATACCTGTTTCAGAAACGATCAACAAGACAGCATCCGAAACTTGAGGGAATTAAATAGCAAAACCATATCAAATCAAATTGATAAATTCTCATTTTTCACAAACATATTCTATAACATGTTATGAACAATTATGAGCAAGAAATTTCGAAAACATGCATCTCTATACTGATTCGAAATTCACACAAATAACATGCATCAGCAGCTCAATTCATAATGGAACTCCGACCTAGTTATCATTTCGACTGTTTATACAACACAAGTGGCTCTGATACCACTGTAGGAAAATCCCGGGGTAGGCATCACATGCCCACAGTGCGGAATTTAAAATTTTGAGTCCCGGGACATTCCTGAAATCCAGGATCCATGTGTAAGTACAAACAATCAAACCATAACGACCAAAGGAGACCGTCTCTAACGGTATCCACGCAGAGGTCGGAAAACCTAACCGGGACAAACTCTTTTGACCCGGGAATAGCTAGACTAAAGAAAAGAGTGCTAGCTCTTACCTTAGCCTTGGAGAGCAAATGAGATGAACTTGGTGGAGCCTTGGAGAAGTAGAAGCAATCTTGAGAGGATGAGAGGAAGAAGGTGAAAATCAAATTTTCCAAGCTTAACCTTTAAACTTTCGACTCTTCTCTCTTCATCACCGTGCAAGCTCTCTATCCATAGCTTCTTATATGTATATTTAACACTTAAAACACATATAAAGGCTTGGTGGATGGCTCATCCACGTAGGAGGCATAAAAATGCCTTAAAATGCTAAATAATGATGAAGTTTGACTTTTCAAACTTACATCTCTTCTCCATTTAATGGCTTCCACGAAATTCAACATAAATATATATAATTAATTAATATATATAATTGTTGAAGTGGTCCAGTCATACTGGAATCGGTCCTACCGGCCTGCCGGGCCCCGCCGGTGAAAAATCACCGGAAACGGTTTTCAGCAATGTCGATGTCGCGATCTCATCGGGACACATCCCAATCTCATCGGGATCCATTTAATCCTATTGCTCTCCAGATATCGGATCTCTGTCCGAAACTATTTTACAGATTCTCCGAGTCACTCTTATGCGTGTGACCCATTAGGTTCCCGGTTATGTTGGCCACTTAGATTAACACTTAATCTGAGCAAGTCATGAGCGGTATCTAGCAACACATCATGACCCCAATTGACCGGAAAGTAATTGGTTTGACTAATGAAACCATATCACGAACCCTTCCATAGACAATTACCGTGCAATTCGTCCTTTCACCATACTATACCCCACTTGGTTTGAGTATGGGCAATGTGTCAACTCTTACTAGACCGATCGATCAAATCTAGTCCAAGTGTAATCGTTCTCGCCCTAGACTCATTACTTTATACGTCCATGAAGACCATCTTCATGACATATGTATGCTCGGCGCCAGAGACTTCAAAGTAATGATCCCGATAAGAGGCCATGGGTATCTCTTCGCTATAATGTAAGTGGTGAATCCTCTATTAGCTACTCAATTACCTTGAATAACTCAAGTTGTACCCAATCACTACCCTATGAGCGACCTCGAAAGGCAACAAGGAATGGAGTCAAAATGTAATCAAGACTCAAGATATCCTCGAGTACCTCAAGTCTAAGGATACTTGCACCATTGCTATGATGAGATTATCACTGACATTTGTATAGGACATCCATGTGATGATCTCATAGCAGGTCATCCAATGTACTTACTACCACTAGTAAGCATCCACATGTCAAATCTAAATATCTCAATATTTACAGTTTTCTGAGATCCACTGCTTGATCCAATCAAGGAGTTTGACATGTGCTAGTCTATCCGGATTAACGATGTCCAGTCTCATTAATCCTATGACTAGGGATAATTTAGATCCTGACATAATTGCACATGATAGGAATCTCAATAGTATGATCACATCATAATTTCCTTCATGCTATGTCATGTATCAGGGACTTCATTAATTTGATTAAAGATCATTATCAATTCATAATAAAATGAATATCAAATAAATGAAATATGCCTTGCTTTATTTATTCATAAAGTCTGTACATGACTATGAACAAAATGCGCTAAAGGGGATTACCTTTAGGGCACTACTCTAACACAATCACAGCCACCAAAAGAGGACACTAATCAGCTTCTGCATGGTATGATGACGTTGATGAAAGAGGAACGAACTTCCACAGCAAATCAATTCAACGCCATCGCGAACCTCATCCAACAGGACTCGCTAAGAATGCTGCCCGCTTTAGTGCCTTGAGAAAGCGCATGGAGCAATGGGAGACCAAGGCCGAGAACATGAACGCCTATGTCACCCAATTGTCTAATAATTTGAGTGACAACCAAGCTCGAGCAAAGGATCCATTCCTCCAACACGGTAATAAACCCAAGAGTTTAAATGCAATTGAGTTGAGGAGTGGAAAGAAAGTGCATTTCGACATTCCTGAAGAAGAAGAATGCACCGAGGAAATTGAGGTTGAAGAAGCGCCTCAAGTGAGAGAGAAGCAAGCTGTGCGATCAGAGAGTGATCGTGAAGAAGAATTGTTGAGGAACAAGAAGCAATCAACAATTGAGGACAAAGAGCAATCATCGAGCATTTTAGGAAGAAAAATTGATAAGGATAAATCGAGCAGAAATGAACCAGTCAACTTAAAGGACCTCCCTTTTCCGAACTCGTATCTGATGAGCAAGAGAGTCAATGAGCTCAAACACGAAAAAGAAATCATTGACCTGTTTGGGAAGGTTGAAGTCAACGTGCTCTGCTGGATTTGATTAAGAAAGTGCCGGCTCACGCCAAGTACCTGAAGGACTTGTGCACAAACAAGAGGAAATTTCGCCGAACGAACGTGTCCAATTAAGCTCAAATGTGTCGGCTTTATTTAAGCCCCAAATCCGGTGAAGTGTCAGACCGGGATCGCTCACCATTCCTTGTGTTATAGGAAAGGTGACCATTGGAAGAGCTCTATTGGATTTGGGAGCGCGATTAACGTAATGCCAAATGCTTATGAAGCCCTCAGGCGTTAAGAGCATA
Organism: Erythroxylum novogranatense; assembly: GCA_029891385.1. Lineage (NCBI taxonomy): Eukaryota > Viridiplantae > Streptophyta > Magnoliopsida > Malpighiales > Erythroxylaceae > Erythroxylum > Erythroxylum novogranatense. The sequence goes on from CM057226.1 coordinate 24,871,034, forward strand.
AAGCCTATCGTAGTCTTACGGTTGGTGATAGATCCTTCCGTCATCCAAGGGGGAATCATCGAGGACATCTTGGTCCGGTGAAAGGATTAGTGTTTCTGCAGATTTCTCGTTCTAGATATGTCTTACAAGTTGTGCAGACACTTCCTTGATCCTTGGGCGACCCTTCCTTCGGACTGCGAGCACGATGATTAGCATGAAGGAAGGGGAGATCACCATGGAAGTTGGTGATCAACAAGTTAGCTTCAACATGTATGAAGCTATGAAGCATCCTCATGAAGATTATTCTCATCGGGTGTTCACATGCTTGATGTTTCTATTGATGAAGCTCGCTCAATTTGTAGAAACTTTATATCCCGCCATCGACAATATTTTTGGAGAAAGTTTTCTTTTGACGATTTTACAGAGCACTGTTGGGTGCGAGTATGGACGTGAGTCGACTAGCAACCAAGCTCGCCGAAATGGAGCTTGGATATCAAACAAGAGTCCATACCGAGCTACAAGACCCACCTTGAGTGCCGTGTTTTCTTTCCATCATTTACTATATAATTGTTCTATGTTTTATACCAACGTGCGTATTGTTGAGCATGATTATATTGTTTAAGTGTGGGGAGGATTTAACCAGAGAATTAGAGTAGTAAGTAGGATTTCCTTCCGCTTGAATAATTTGATTCCCTTTGTTAGCTCTGTGTTCTTCCTAATAAAGCATGATTAGATCAAGAGAATTGATGATATGTGGGATGATTAATTGAATGATTGTGCAAACTGAGTAGGATCCTTAGACATTGTGATCTGTTCTGGGTAGTTCGCCGCATTTTTTTTAGTTCGTTCTACGGATCCTCTTTTTGTACATTACATTTTTGCGCTTAATGATATATCCACATTTCTGTTTTGTCTATTTTTGTTTCGTTTCCTCTGTGCCCTGCTACTTTTGTCATTGTGGACAATGCCATGTTTAAGTATGGGGGAGCCGTTCCCTTTTATATTTTGCATTGTACAACTATTAAAACTTGTGCATAATTTTGTGGGCCCGTTGCTTTTCTCGATAAATTTGGACTCAATCAAACATTTTCTGCACTTTCGTTCTTTTGTGCCCTTGCATGCAAAGCCCTTATAAGTTTCAAATCGATACTTGAGTTTTGTGAAAATGCTCTCCATTCTTCGAACGATAATTGGTTTTGGCAAAGATTTTAACTTTTGAAGTTTTCAAAACAAAGTAAGTGGGAGCATGCTAACAAGGTAGCATTTTAAGTTTTAAGTTTTGAGATTGATCATTGAGACAAAACCTTGTTGGAAGGATATTCGAGCCAAAGATTTTCTTCTATATTTTGTGTGTGCATCCGCTTAGTTCATGCTTCTCTAGAACTTGTGTGGGTTTTACTCAAAGCTTGATGGACTAGATTTTTGTGGATATGATAGAGCGTTCTTTCTTTCAGCCCTTTCCCCAAACACCAACCCCTAAACACCGCTCCTTGCTAGCCCTTTGAGCCTTCTTGCATGAGCATTTGCATGCATTATTTTCGGATGACGTCAATAGTCGGTTTGTTCTATTTTAGTGAAAAAAAGTTAGTCTTGTTTATTCCAAAAAGGGATAATAATGTGTATTGAATCCCAAATGGGATTAGTATCTCAAATGAGATTAAAAATCAATCAAAATTTAGTTTAGTAGAGGTCTAGTTTGATCATGATTATCGACATCGACCCTCATTTTATGCCATGCTCATATTTTCTTTTCTCACATCATCCATTCATTTAGCCTTCCGCTCATTACAACCCTTAAAGACCTCTTGATCTTCAAATTGATAGTCCTTGTAGTGGAGAAATAAAATTGATACAAACCTATGGTAGGAGATGTATTAAGTAGATTGAGAGAAAATATCCCTACTATACAAGTGAGTTGGCGTAAACATCATATCCTCGAGTGATTCTCTCTGTTCAATCTCATGTGCTTAAATTATTTCAATGTTTGTTTTATTAGCACTCTTTCAATTTGCTGCGTTCAATTCGATAAAGTGGATTGAGTCAATTTTGGTTGTTGTTTGAGCATGGGCAGAATTTTCTTTTACTCTTATACCTTTTGACTCTTATAAGCTTTGTTCAGAGTACAAAGGTTTAAGTGTGGGAAATTTGATTGGACCAAATTTATAATATAAATTAGGCCCGTTTTCTTTAGTAATTATGCATTTGTTGACTCTGATCTATGATTTTATGCTTATTTTGGTCCCCACATTGAGTTTTGATAAATTGCACATTGTCGGTATTTTGTTGTCAATTGTCATTAATTCTGCATAATTTTATTGGGACAATTGATCGCAAATGGGTTGTATTTTGTAGGACCAAAGGAGTCAACATTCAAGAAGTCAACACGCCGCAAGATTTTTGAGGCTAACCAAGACCTCCATTCGCCGACAAATTAATGGTATTTAATTTATTAGATTGCGATGAGTGACCAAACTCATTCGCCATGGCGAATTACAGCCATTTGTCTTGGCCGAATGTCGGGTAACCCGGACTATAAATGGAAATTAATCCTTTATTCGACCGCCCGCATAACCTCCTATAAAATCTTGCCATTTAGGGCAAAAACCAGGCAGCCGCACTCCAGAGGTGATTTTCTTCTTCTCTGTTTTCTCTGTTCGTCTAATAGTTTTTGGTTTTCTCTGGTTTTTGCAGTTTGTTTCGGAGGCAACAGACATCGTCTACTTTCACCATCTTCTCCTCTGCCTTTATTTCGTCGCGACCATTCATTCATCCTTCACCGTCTGAGTCATGAGCAGCAGCGTCGGGTGCCCAGCAGTGATGGACTCTTCTGCCGTGATGCGTGGCTAAGTCTCCACCTCTTGAAGATGGAGGTGGTGCGAGTTCCGTGAGCTTAACAGGTAATCGATCTTAGTTTTAGATTTCCGTTATATTTTGTATCAACTCCGAGTTGGAGAATGCCTTTGTATGATGGATTGAATCCGTTATAGTTTAATCGGATGTTAAACTTTGATTTATGTTATGGATTGATTATTGTTGAATGTTGTTCTTAAATACATGGAGTTCATGTTTATCAGTTGGATGATTGCATTAATTGATTTAATCGCCTAGTTATGTTTGATTAAGTTGGTTGTGTTATTATTTGGTTGATTTATTGCATTAATCATTCTATACATACACTAATGGTTTTAACAAGATTTAGTTAATCGAGTTGATTAATTAAATCTTGGACTTAACAGTTATTAAGGTTTAGCTTTGAAACTTAGTGGATTTCAAACCCGATATTATTTTGAGCGATGATGACCGAGCCACATTTTCGTGAGAGTTTTAATTAATAGTTTTCAGTCTCATTTAATTTAAATTGCCTTATCTTTCAAAATCCCAAAAATATTTACCTTTGCTTTAGTTTAGTTTAATTTTAGATTAATCAATCAAAACCCCCTTTTATTGCTTTCATTGCATGCATAATTCAAACATTAGGCTAGTCTAGGATCAATTGGTGCATTGGTTCCTTGAGAGTCGACCCGAGGTTGCATCCTGTATTGCAATCCTTGGTATAAATTTTATTTGACCGGTTTCCAAGGATCAATTCTTAAATTGAACGATAAGTCGCCGATCAGAGGGTGATAATTTGTATTATCTTCTTCCACTAGTTTATTGTGTGCCATCCCTGGATACTTCTGCTCTGATACCAATTGTTAGCGATCTAGAAGGGGGGTTAAATAGATCTTTAAATCTTTTCAAAATTTTCTACATTAAAATCAGAAGTTAATTCACACATTAGTATTTTAAACAAATTTAAATGCAAGGAGTAGGGAAGAAGATCAAACACTATTTTTATAGAGGCTCGGTGCTAAGACCTATGTCCTCTACCTAAGCCCCCACTTAGGATTTTGCAAACCACTTTATTACACACTTTGTAGTTTAGTGTGAACTCTTACAATACCGCTTGATTTCCGGCTCAAGCTACCTTTACACTTGATTTGTCTTCCGACACAAATCCTACCAACACCACTTGATTTCCGGCTCAAGCTACCTTTACAATTGATTTATTTTCCGACACAAATCCTACCTCACAAGTGACTTTTCACTAGTCACTCAAATTGTAAGAGAAATAATATAAAGATTCAAAAACAAAGCTCAATACAATGGTGTGACAAGATAAGAGTAATAGTGAGCAAAATATGAAGCAATAGTGGAGTATTTTTCTTGTAGAACTTCTCTAATCTTTTTCTCTGATAATCCACTCTTATATTTAAAGAAAAATAGCTGTTGGGAACCCATATAGCCGTTGTCTAATTTTTATGACCGTTCCTTAACATCCTCCTTTCCATTTGTGGCTAATTGAACCATTGGAATTAATTTGTTGTACCCATAAGTTGACTTGTTGAGTGCATAAGTCGACTTGTGTCAACGATTTACCTAAAATTTCATCTCCGCTCTTCAATAAGTTGACTTATGCTGTGTAAGTTGACTTGTGTCCTTCGATAAGTCGACTTATAGACTATTAGTCGACTTGTGTTGACAGATCTTCATATATTAGTTGACTTATGATGTTCTAGTCGACTTATGTTGGCTTCAACGATTATATTGCATGAAATCTTGATCTTTAATTGTTGGGATACACATCTTTGAAGTTCCTGATCCATAATCTTCATCCTTGAATATCTCTTTGCACATTTAAGGTAATTTCCATCTTGACTCCACAATGATTAATCTCTTTCCCATCAAAGATTAATGATATCTTGATTTGCACAATTCTTTTATTGAATATCAATCCCAAAATGCCTTAAACAATTTCTTAACCAATTCTATACATTTTATTATTATCAAAACATAAGTGGGATTTAATTTGTCAACCACCATTGGTCCAACAATATCCATCCAATAGATACTATTACATACATATTGATCTAACCAGATTATTAAAGTCCTTATTTGATGATCCTATGATTAAGAATACTTTTAGATTAAACCCTAAAGACATGATTCTTATTACCATAATCTTTATTACGATGGCAAGTGTGTAAATTTAATTAAAGACTTATCATATTAGAATAAAATACAATAAGCATAATATGATATCATAATCATTTGCCATGTTATTAAACAAAGTTAATAATTACAAAACAAAAATGTTCATTCTATTACATAACGATTGGATCATGGGCATAATTCCAACAAAAGACATGGAGAAATTTTGAGGGTTGTCATTCTTTTAAAAATTAACCCCAATCGAGCTCTAATTGCTTTCTTCTAACCCTATGTCAAACCTTAATGGAGTATTTGGTTGACTGTAATAACTGCTCGACTCTATTTTTGTAATAGATTATTCCCTTGTTTTGTTAAAAAATATACATAATATATAATCCAATGGTTTACTTATTTCTTGAGTGTGAGGACCCCTATTTTATCTATTCTCGAAAAAGAGTTGGGAATAAAAATAAGGATTTGTTGAACAAAAATGTCCTTAAGTAATTAATATAATTACTTAACAATAATACAATAATAATAGTTAGTTTGAACTAATGAATATTTTAGGGGCTATTTGTTTCTGTTTTTGTCATTTTTGTTGTCATTTTTGTAAAAACAAAACAGTAAGTAAAATGTATTTGGCTTACTCTGTTGCGATTTTTTGTTTTTGAAAATAAAAAAATCACAACAATTTTACAAAAACCAAAAAACATCGTTTCTCTAAAATTTGATGACATATTTTCTTCGACAGAAAACTAACATATTGTTAAGTCAAAATGACTTTACGATTAATTTTGATGAAAACCAAATAATGATGAAACAAAATGAGACAGAAGAGCAAAAATGAGACGGAAGTCAAAATAAGATGGAAGCGAAGCAAAATGAGACGGAAGAGCGAAAATGAGATGGAAGCCAAAGATAAATGAGACGGAAGGAAAATGATACAGAAGCGAAAGCAAAAATAAGACGGAAGCAATATGAGATGAAGCGAAGCCGAAAATGAGATGAATGAATCGAAGAGAAACAATCAAATCAGTTTGAGTTAGTTACAGAACTCAACTGCATAACCGTTTCTTTAAAGATCAAGAAGAAAGAAGTAGTTATCAAGAAGCAGTTGAAGATGAAGAATATAAATATGAGTCGAAGTCGAAGACTGAAAAAATTAGTGATTTTGTTAGTGATATTCAAAAGCTAAATATTGTATTTGTGCGAAAACACGAGAGCTATATTTTTTGTAAAAAAGCTCGCAATATCTTTCTGTAAGAAAGAAGAATACTTGAGAGCCTGAAGAGACTAAGTGAGAAAAAGAATATTTGTTGTAAGAGACCTGAAGAGGCTCTGTGAAAAAGAATACTTGTACTTTTGTGAAGTACTCATAAGGGATTCTGAGAACTAGACGTAGCCCACGGTTTGGGGTGAACCAGTATAAAATTTTTGTGTCGATTGTCTCTCAACTCTTAACTTCTGTTTCTATTACTGACATAAATACTTCATAATATTGATTTTCAATCGTTTTGAGAAAGCAAAATTTTTAAAAGGGGATTGTATTAAAAAAATCCGAATACACAATTCAACCCCCTTCTTATGCACTTTGTATAACCACCGTAACAAAGTATGGATAAAGATCCATGGCAGAGTCACACGTATACATAGCTGAAGGTGCCTCGGTAACTAGACCTCCGGCGTTCAATGGAGAAGACTATCATTACTGGAAAGACAGGATGTGTCTCTTCATTGAATCTACTCATATCGATCTTTGGGAGATAATAGAAAATGGACCTTACACACCAGTAGATGAAGAAGGAAATATCATTCCACGAATCAGATGGTCTATAGAACATAAAGCAAGATTCCGGCTGAATTCAAAGGCCAAGTTCTTCTTGAGTTGTGCCATAAGCAGAAGTGAGTATGATAAAGTTCACGAATGCGATACTGCGAAGGAGATGTGGGATACGCTATCCATCACATATGAAGGCACAAATCAAGTAAAGGATTCCAAGATAAGCATTCTTGTACACCAGTATGAGTTGTTCAAAATGAAGGATGAAGAGTCTATCGCTTAGATGTATAGAAGATTTCAAACTATTATCAATGGACTTAAAGCTCTCGGCAGAATGTATGGCAGTCAAGATCATGTTAGAAAGATCTTAAGAAGCTTACCAAAGAGATGGAGACCAAAAGTTACAGCCGTACAAGAAGCCAAGGATTTAAACGTATTGAAGCTTGATGAATTACTTGGATCTCTAAAGATACATGAAGTTGACCTCGATGCTGAAGATAAGCCCAGACGGGATAAATCCATAGCATTAAAGGTTGTACAGAAGAATCAGAAGAATTAAAGGAACAGAAGCTAATCATCAAAAACGCTGAAGATTGAGGCAGTCAAGGATGATGATTTCAGTAACTTAGATCATACTTCAAGAAAGGAAGATGATGAACTATCCTTTATCTCGAGAAAGATCAGACGCATGTGGAAAAAAAGGGCTAAGGGAAATAAAGAATCCTACGTTAAGAAGAATAACAAAGATGAAGGGAAGAACGACAAAACATCCATCACATGCTATGAATGCAATAAACCGGGACATTACAAGTCTGAGTGTCCATTGTTAAAAAAAAAAGTCAAAGAAGAGTAGAGAAGGCAAAAAAAGCATGATGGCAACCTGAGAAGATCTAGATTCGTCTGAATCAGATACGGACTCAGAAGCATCGGTGCAAGAAAATATCTGCCTGGTAGCTGAGGAAGAAAGTGACAAGGAGGTAACCTCAAAGTTTAATGAATTACAAGATGCTTACTCAGAACTATTAGAAGATTCTTATGCAATTCTAAAGCAGTATAAGTTGCTTAAGAAAAAGTACGTAGAAAACTTGAAAAACACGCAAGCATTAGAAGAGGAAAACATCTACCTTAAGAAACAAGTAGATGAGTTGAAGAAAAAGGTTATAGTAGATAGATCTGAAGAAATCAATAAGTTGAAGCAGAGAATAAATAGTCTTTTAGCTGATCTATCAAAATTTACGGAGAGTATAAGAAAAATGAATGATATGCTAGGAAAATACAGACACCCTAATGATAAAACTGGATTAGGTTTTAGTAAAAACCATCCCTAGCATAAAAAGGTTTCTGCTCCCTTAAGGAAGAAATTTCATCAACCTATTCATTATCAGAGATTTCATCAATTGCATCATCATACTATGAATTGTGCATGAACTAACCCTAAAGGACCCAAGAAAATCTGGGTACCTAAGACACAGATAATACCACTTGTAGATATCCTTCCTTGGAAAAAGCAGCCAGCACCTTTGGTACCTAGACAGTGGATGCTCGCGACACATGACGGGAAGAAGGTCTATGTTCCTAGATCTTCAGTATAAGAAGGGAGGATCGATAACTTTTGGAGACAACTAGCAGGGCAAGATAATTGGAATTGGTAAAATAGGTAAAGATTCCTTTGCATGCATTGATAATGTGCTACTTGTTGATGGTTTAAAACACAATTTGATTAGTGTCAGTCAATTATATGATTCTGGTTTTGAAGTGTCTTTCAATCAAAATTCTTGTGAAGTCAAAAACAAGGATGGGTCTATATTCTTTTTTGCCAAAAGACAAAACAATCTTTACAAAATCAATTTGGAAGATTTTCAAAATCAAAATATTTCCTATTTTATATCTACTAATCAAGAAAAATTGATTTGGCATAAAAAGCTAGGTCATATCAATTTTAAACATATTTCCAAGTTGATTAAACATGATTTGGTAAGAGGTTTACCAAAATTATATTTTAATAAGGATTTCTTTTATGAAATTTGTCAAAGAAGAAAACAGGTTAAAACAATATTTTCTTCTAAAAATGTTGTAACTTCTTCTAGATCTCTAGAGTTGTTACATGTGGATTTATTTGGTTCAACTAGAACTTTGAGTCTTGGCGGAAAGAAGTATGGTCTTGTTATTATTGATGATTTCACTAGATTTTGTTGGATATTGTTTTTATCACATAAAGATGAGACTTTTAAGTGTTTTAAGGTCCTATCCAAAAAGTTACAGATTGAGAAAGGTATGTCTATAGCTAATATTAGAAGTGATCATGGTGGTGAGTTTGAAAATGAGAAGTTCAAAATGTACTATGATGAGAATCAAATTTTCCAGAATTTCTCTGCCCCTAGAACTCCACAACAGAATGGAGGTGTTGAAAGGAAGAATAGGACGATTCAGGAAATGGCTAGGACTATGCTATGTGAGATGAATCTTCCTAAGTACTTTTGGGCAGAAGCTGTGAATAAAGCATGTTATATTCAAAATAGAATACTTTTGCGACCTTTGTTGAAGAAAACTCCATATGAGTTATGCAATGGCAGGAAACCCAATACGTCCTACTTCCATCCTTTTGGTTGCAAGTGCTCTATATTGAATACAAAGGAAAGTCTGGATAAATTCAACTTTAAGAGTTATTTTGGAATTTTTCTGGGCTATTCTCTATCATTAAAAGCCTATAGGGTTTACAACCTTACCACTAAGACTGCCGAGGAAACCATTCATGTCAAGTTTGATGACAGTTCTCAACCAAGTAGGAGACATGATCTTGATAATGAAACCCTTTCAGTACCTTTGGTTGATAGTGAAGAAGTATCACCATCAGAAACTTTCTTAGACAAAGTTGAAGATATTCCTGAGACTCTTGATTTGAAGAGAGATTAGAAATATAAGAGTTCTCATCTAGAAGAGTTGATCATAGGAGAGATCTTAGAATGTTGGCCCCTGAATTTTTCTTGTTGCATAAAGCATGATTTAATTGAATTATGAGGTTTGATGGATAAAGTTTTTGATCTAATTGCTATGTAAATGTTGGTAGAATTTATTCTATGGTTTGGTTGTATTAAAAGTGGTAAGAATGCTTAAGGGCATTTTGGGTAAGACACTTAAGGTTATAAGACTTAAGGCTTAAATGAAAGGGCAAAATGGACATTTCACTTTTATTAAGAATAGAAATTAGAAGAAGAAGAAGAATTGTGAAAGAGGGAAGAGGAAGCCGTGGAAGAAGAGAAGAAAAGAAGAGAAAAAGAAGATAAAAAGCTAGGGTTTGGAGATCCTCAAAGAGTTTGACGATTTTGATGCCCAACCAAGTAAGTATGAGCTTTAACCTCTTTTATTTGATGAATGAATCATGTTTAGTAATCGTTAAAAGAGAAAAATGGGGTTGAATGAATGAAGTAGTTTTCGGTTGAAGGTGTCCTAGGGTTAATGATTTTGTTGTGTTTGTGGATGGATTTTGTGTTGAAATAATTTTAGAATGAAGGAGGAATGATGGTTTAGGGTTTCGATGAGTTATTTGTAAAAGATGGAAAGTTTGAAGTTGAAAAACGTCGAAAAACAGTGCTCGGAAGAAGGGTTCCAGTCAGCATGTCGCGACGCAGCAGGCGTCCACACTACGGCGCGCATAGACACCCACGTCGCGGCGCACAAACTCCCACGTCGCGGCACGCGCAGGCGCCCACGACGTGGCGCGCCTTTGGGTTTCGTCGTGGCGAGCTCCAGTTTTTGACGCCGCGGCGAGCCCCAACTTTTGACGCTGCGACGAGCTCAATTTTTCTGACAGACATGTTTTGGGTATTTTGGGCATAACTTTTGGTGTAGATGTCCAAATGAAGTGATTTTTGATTCGTTGTAAAATAGAGACAAAGGTCTACAAGTTTTATGAAAAAAGGAAGTTTTATTTCAGTGTATAAAGATCTCAAATATTTGATGGAAGCTGAGTATAGATTCTTCTTTCAACATAAGGATAGTCCCAACATGTATGAAGTATAACTTTCATATTTCTAAACCAAATTGAATAATCTTGGATTCTTTAGAAACTTAGTACAATGGGGAAGTCTTATGGAAAAGTTGACCTACATGTTTGGACTTTTTAAAGAGTTTGAATTTTTAGAATTTGTCTTAGTGAATATGCAATAATTGGGTCCTTAATTTATATTCCTACTGAATGGGAATTTTGTACTTGATAAAGGGAATCAAGGAAGGAAAAAGGATCAAGAGGAGAGGCATCTTTTGAAGTATGTATCCAAGCAAGGAATTCAGGTGGGTTTCATGTTTATAATTTAGTAATGAGCCAATAAAGTTTTCTCCCAAATCAAGAATGATTTTAGCTACTTCATAAATATCATTTTGTTTCTTTTGAATGATTTGCAAAATTGCTACATGTTTTGGTATACGAACTTTATTGATGAATTTCAAAATAAGATGAGAATGCATTGAACATTTTATGTCATGCCTTGGAAAATTTATGGCATTTTGAATCTTTGAAAAAGAAAGAAAAGAGCATGAAAAGCATTAAAGCTTTTGATAAAATGATTTCAGCATGATTATGTGCTTCTGTTTAGGCGAGAGAGGAACGTTTTGTTAGTCACGTGCACATCGACATATAGCCTTCTCCCGGCTGTCCGCTTATGGCCACGAGATCCTGAGAAATCGAACTCGTTTTGTTCACGGTATAAACTCCGGTTTATCCTTTTTGTTCCACGGAACTCTCGAGCCGTTTGTTTATGCATTGCATCTATGAATTGTCAAGTATGTGCATAAATTGAATGTTTTTGTATTGTTGATGTGATGAAAATTTTCAACTATGAGTCTTGAATTCAAACTTCAAATTTGACTGAGATTTGTGCATTACATAACAAATGAACGTTTCAACGGTTTTGCTTGTTCTTTGTTATAAACCTGTTAACCACGAGTTATAAGCTCACCCCCCTTCATTCCCATCCACAAGTGATGAGAAGAAGATCGGGTAAAGGGAAGTGAAGGTTTTTGTTTGTATGTGTTCATATTGTATTATTTTTAGTTAGATTGTTGTCGAGAATTTTGGGAGTTATGTATTTTGTATATTTTAATTTTGATAGTGTTATTGTATTGTGGCTTGGAATGCCATGAGAACTTATAAAACTCTATCCTATTGTTGTTAAGAAATTATGTATTAAAGTATGGATGATGTTGAGTGGATGTATGCATTTGTGTATATGGATCAGGTTGAGTGGAAACTTGGTATACTCGAGAAAGTTATGGATTGGATATGAATCTTGTGATTGTGAATTGTTGATTATATATTTATAAAAATGAGATGTGTTATGGAAAAAGGAACATAGGAATTGTCTGAGATTTTAAGCTTCATGTTTTCCTTGGATTACGCCAATGTTTATGGTTCGATGGTTGGACTCCGAGAACAGGGCCCATCAGGTTTATTAGCAGAGCAACAAAAGATTTCTATGAACCAAGCTTCAGTATGACGATATTTTGTGAAGATTTGGGTTCCGGAAGCAGGATCCAACATCTGTGGTATCAAAGCAAGGAGATGAATCGATGAAAGTCAAGGAAACGTCATCGGAGTTCAGGTAAGTATGATGGTATTGTGTTTCGAGGTTGGGTTCCAGAAGCGGGGCCCAACAGTTGTGGTATCAGAGCCTAGTAATAGGATCTTACTTGGGCGCATATGTTTGTAAAGTGTTTGAATGGATATAATTGAGCTAGTGAGAATGTGATTTTGCTTTAAAGGAATTTTCATGAATTATTTGAGGAACCAAGGTGATTGTTTGACTTAGATTGACAAGAATTTTTATTGATTTTAGTAATGTGTTAAGGAAATTGAGATTTAAATTTCTTGATGCATTGGGATAAATGGATGTTGAATCTTCATGTGTGAGATGAAAGTTTGAAAGATGAGATAGAGAATAGAGCTATATGTATGGAAGATCAATAGGTTGAATTTGAAATGATGATTGGTCCATATAGGGTTCCTTAAGAAATGGGACCATTGGCTAGTGAAAATGTGTTAGGAAAATTAATTTGTGGGTATAGTGTTAAGAATTTGAGGTGAGAAAATGATGATACTCTATCACGATATGAGAAAAAGAAAGTTGTGGATAATTAGAAAGGAGAAATAGTGGAAGGGTAAACAGAACAGATAAGGATTCCATGCAATTGTATTGGAGGATGTATTATTGAGTATGACAGCAATATTGTACTGTGGTTATATATTTTCGAAAGTGATATAGATACGAATATATTGACATGGATTGTTTGGGAAAATACAGGGATATAAGTATACACGATGAGATTAGAATGTACAAGTAGAGTGCAATGGAAGCATAACTTTGTTAAGATCGTAAAATGAGGACATTGGAACCGAAGTGGTTGTTTGATTAATACGACAAGAGTTATGGTTCGCAGTAAGAAGCAATGAGTGGAATTGAGGTCAGAAATTCATAATGATTATGCATCGATAATTTCGAATTGGTTGAGGATATGCATGTGGAAGATGAAATAAATGATAATTGGAAAATGAGATAGAAGTGAGGAAATAGAGAAAGGGAAATGAAATAGACATGAATGACTTTACATGAGGTAAATGACATGATATGTAGTATGGGAAAAATCGCAAATGCGTATAAGATCCCATCTTATGTATGAATGAGATTAGAAAAAGGATGAAGAACCAAATGAGAAGAGTTTATGCACTCAGTATGGTAATGAACTCATTATGAAATGACATAGCATCAAAAAAGGGTGAATTCTAGGAAAACTGGAATTTAATTGGTGTTAGTATGTTGATAAAGGGAGAACTGTTGTCTCAGATCAATGAAGGATATAAATTGTGTAAGATATAAATTGGTGATTTTAAGGAGTAAATATGTGGACAGAATGGCATGACTTTGGCGATGCCTATCCAAGCATATATGATAGCAAGTATGTTCATTGCTCCATTGAGCTTTGAGTGACTTGAACACTATTACCTTCTGAGGATGAGAGAAATTGGTCTTCTCGAGGGATTAAAAGTAGCTGATGTGATAAAGATTTGTATGAATAGTATATATGATAGTAGCAAGAAACTCTCTTGTGAAGAAGAATTTCACTACGTTAGATTCAGCAAATCAAATGGTTTGTAGGAAGAATGATCAATGAAAGAATTGATCACGAAGGAATCTGTAATGATTTGAAAGTGAGTATTGGAGTCCTATTCCTATCGGAGACTCAAGCAAAAGAGGTAGAAGATACTATTGAGAATGTATTTTTTTATGTTTGATGAAAAGGATCCAACTAGGCTAGTGGATTCCTAAATTTGAGGAAACATTAATTGCCAATATGAGGAGTATATCGGTTCACGTTAGGTTCTGGGTAAATATGTTCGAGAAATGTAAAGTTTATCCGATGAAAGTGTGACAAGCACAGGAAGCTAAGTTTGCAAAGAAATTAGAGTGCATGGAGAAACGAGTATTATTGAGTAGACATTAAAATACGTCAATGCGAAATATGAGGAAATCTAAAGAATGGGCAAAAGCAGTTAAGAAAGGTAAGACAATTGGGAAATTGAAAATAACAAGAGGTAATAGTTCCTCATTGAGGAATTAGTTATTTGAGGAATTGCTAGAACCAATTGTGGACATATGGAGTTTTGACAATATGTGGTCAAGTTAACAAATTCCCCGACAATACTATGGTATGGAAGATTAAAGCGATCCAAGCGAAGTTTGATGATATGTTAAGTGTATTTGAAGAGTTGAGAAGAATAGTCTGAATACTTGAGGAAAAATGATTGAATCGTATGAGGGACGAAGGTAAAGAAAATTTTGAGGAATTATAACACCGATATTAATTATATCGTCTGGATTTGGAGATTCATAGTATGCAATAATGTTTGCATAAGAGGTCAGGATAAGATCCGCACCGTAAAATGAGGTGAATTCATGTGCATGGAGACAATTGAAACCTCATAGGTTGATTGTTGATACATGAATTGAAATTTGTTGCTACAGAGATTGCTTGAAAGTTAGAGACATTATATGTACAAAAATGTTTTGACTGTGTGTAAGATCTGCATATCATGAAACTTAAGGTACTTATTGAATTGAAAGAATTGAATACTAGACTGAGGCAATGGATAGAGTTACTGGAAGATTTGGTTGTACAAATGAGTACAAAAATGGTAAAACTAGTGTTATAATCAGATGCATTGAATAGAAAATTCGATAGCAGTGAAGTAGGAATTCAGATATAGAGGTTATCAGATCTAGTGCATTAAAGAATGATGAATGGAGTCGAATTTCGGGCAAAATGAAGTTCCATTAGTCACTGAAAATGTAAGATCGGTTTCGCATGAACAAAACTCAAATTGAGGATTCAGAAATTATGAACCTTATCAAGAAATCGAAAATGAACGTGATTTTTGAGTTCGAGTAGGAAAAATGATACTGAGTGATTGAGATAAGAAGTAGGTGTTCCGGCAAAGATGCTTGAGCAAAGAGACTGTCACAAAAGTATAAGTGGTGATTTAAGCTATACATCCTAGAAGAAAGATGTCAAGTGATTGAAAGTTTGAATTGTCGACGGTCTTAACTATCGGAGATATGCTTGAAGTTTATAATTTGGATTTCATGGGAACATGAGACCAATGTATGGTTCTCTTTGACTTTAAGCACCACAATCGTTGTCATAGTGATTTCAATAGAATACTGTATGAGGAGTTTGATGATAGAAAGAGTCATCGCTTTTGTGTTATGATGAGTAAGGCCTACTGGTCATCAAAGGCTAGAATTGGAGATGTTATGGACAGGTGATATTAAGTGATTCAAGAAAGATGGATGAGTTAGACGGATCCGTGTTAAAGACATGGAATACAGTGAGATAGACATAAGAGTTAAATGTACTGATACTCGAGTGATGTGAATTATTAAGTGAAAGATGATTTGTCTCTAAGAGTATCACCTTATAAGGTGTGCTAAAGTTAGAACAAAAGATTTGCTAAGCCCAATATGAATTGGTCTATATGAAAGTAGTATGAGTTAGCGGTGCTAATAAAAGATGTCTTGGATTCGAAATGTGCTATATATGAGTACGTGAAGGAAATATTGATATGATATGATAGTGATATGGAACATGATGAGGAAATAAGTAAGGGAGTGAATGGCCAAATAAGGGATTGAAAGATCAAGCGAATATGTTGACCATGGTCAGTTGAAAGAAAGTTTTCGAGCAATGAAGTTAAATGGGAAACGGAGGAGCATCCTGCACTCCTGATCTATCGGATAAGAATTTCGAGGACGAAATTCTTTTTAAGAGGGGGAGAGTTGTTGGCCCCCGAATTTTTCTTGTTGCATAAAGCATGATTTAATTGAATTATGAGGTTTGATCGAAAAAGTTTTGGATCTAATTGTTATGTAAATGTTGGTAGAATTTATTCTATGGTTTGGTTGTATTAAAAGTGGTAAGAATGCTTAAGGGCATTTTGGGCAAGACACCTAAGGTTATAAGACTTAAGGCTTAAATGAAAGGGTAAAATGGACATTTCACTTTTATTAAGAATAGAAATTAGAAGAAGAAGAAGAATTGTGAAAGAGGGAAGAGGAAGTCGTGGAAAAAGATAAGAAAAGAAGATAAAAAGCTAGGGTTTGGAGATCCTCAAAGAGTTTGACGATTTTGATGCCCAACCAAGTAAGTATGAGCTTTAACCTCTTTTATTTGATGAATGAATCATGTTTAGTAATCGTTAGAAGAGAAAAATGGGGTTGAATGTATGAAGTAGTTTTCGGTTGAAGGTGTCCTAGGGTTAATGATTTTGTTGTGTTTGTGGATGGATTTTGTGTTGAAATGAGTTTAGAATGAAGGAGGAATGATGGTTTAGGGTTTTGATGAGTTATTTTTAAAAGATGGAAAGTTTGAAGTTGAAAAATGTCAAAAAATAGTGTTCGAAAGAAGGGTTACGAGTGCACGTCATGGTACACAGTGTCCATGCGCTTGTGGCATACAGATGCCGTCGCCGCAGAGAATAGGTGTCACGTCATGGCATATAGGCATTCATGACGCTTGATTGCGCATCGCGGTTTTTTACGCCTATGAGCCCGACTTTTGACGCCACGGCGAGCTCAATTTTTCTGACAGACATGTTTTGGGTATTTTAGGCATAACTTTTGTTGTAGATGTCCAAATAAAGTGATTTTTGATTCGTTGTAAAATAGAGACAAAGGTGTATAAGTTTTATAAAGAAAGGAAGTTTTAATTCAGTGTATAAAGATCTCAAATTTTTTATGGAAGTTGAATATAAATTCTTGTTTCAACATAAGGATAGTCCCAACATGTATGAAGTATAACTTTCAGATTTTTGAACCAAATTGAATAATCTTGGAGTCTTTATAAACTTAGTATAATGGGGAAGTCTTACAGA
This sequence comes from Erythroxylum novogranatense, assembly GCA_029891385.1. Lineage (NCBI taxonomy): Eukaryota > Viridiplantae > Streptophyta > Magnoliopsida > Malpighiales > Erythroxylaceae > Erythroxylum > Erythroxylum novogranatense. The sequence goes on from CM057226.1 coordinate 24,888,184, forward strand.
AAAGTTTACCCGAATGTTTGGACTTTTTGAAGAGTTTGAGTTTTTAGAATTTATCTTAGTGAATATGCAATAATTGGGACCTTAATTTGTATTCCTACTGAATGGGAATTTGGTACTTGATAAAGGGAATCAAGGAAGGCAAAAGGATCAAGGGAAGAGGCATCTTTTGAAGTATGTATTCGAGCAAGGAATTCAGGTGGGTTTCATGTTTATAATTTAGTAATGAGCCAATAAAGTTTTCTCCCAAATCAAGAATGATTTCAACTACTTCATAAATATCGTTTTGTTTCTTTTGAATGATTTGCAAAATTGCTACATGTTTTGGTATACGAAATTTATTAATGAATTTCAAAATAAGATGAGAATGCATTGAACATTTTATGTCATGCCTTGGAAAATTTATGGCATTTTGAATCTTCGAAAAAAAAAAGAAAAGAGCATGAAAAGCATGAAATCTATTGATAAAAGGATTTGAGCATGATTATGTGCTTCTGTTTGGGCGAGAGAGGAAAGTTTCATTAGTCACATGCACGTCGACATATAGCCTTCTCCCAGCTGCCCGCTTATGGCCACGAGATCCTGAGAAATCGAACTCATTTTGTTCACGGTATAAACTCCGGTTTATCCATTTTGTTCTACGGAACTCTCGAGCCGTTTGTTTGTGCATTGCATCTATGAATTGTCAAGTATGTGCATAAATTGAATGTTTTTGTATTTTTGATGTGATGAAAATTTTTAACTATGATTCTTGAATTCAAACTTCGAATTTGACTGAGATTTAGGAACAAGCATTTTCTGAACTCATTATGGTTTTTACACAACAAATGAACGTTTCAATGGTTTTGCTTGTTCTTTGTTATAAAACTGGTACCCACGAGCTATAAGCTCACCCCCCTTCATTCCCATCCATAGGTGATGAGAAGAAGATCGGGTAAAGGGAAGTGAAGGTTTTTGTTTGTATGTGTTCATATTGTATTATTTGTCGTTAGATTGTTGTCGAAAATTTTGGGAGTTATGTATTTTGTATATTTTGATTTCGACAGTCTTATTGTATTGTGGCTTGGAATGCCATAAGAACTTGTAAAACTCTATCCTATTGTTGTTAAGAAATTATGTATTAAAGTATGGATGATGTTGAGTGGATGTATGCATTTGCGTATATGGATCAGGTTGAGTGGAAACTTGGTATACTCGAGAAAGTTATGGATTGGATATGAATCTTGTGAATGTGAATTGTTGATTATATATTTATAGAAATGAGATGTGTTATGGAAAAAGGAACATAGGAATTGTCTGAGATTTTAAGCTTCATATTTTCCTTGGATTACGCCAATGTTTATGGTTCGATGGTTGGACTCCGAGAACGGGGCCCATCAGGTTTAGTAGCAGAGCAAGAAAAGATTTCTATGAACCACGCTCCAGTATGACGATATTTTGTGAAGAGTTGGGTTCCGAAAGCGGGATCTAACATCTGTGGTATCAAAGCAAGGAGATGAATCGATGAAGGTCAAGGAAACGTCATCGAAGTTCAGGTAAGTATGATGGTATTGTGTTCTGAGGTTGGGTTCCGAAAGCGAGGCCAAACATAGAAAGTGTGCGGACTAAGTCCAAATTCAGAAGAGAAGCAAGTAGTGAATTTATTTCTAAAATAGAGCTTTAGAAAATTGATGAAGCTCGTCAAGATGAAGCTTGGATTTTAGTCATGCAAGAGGAGCTGAATCAGTTTACTAGGAATAAAGTTTGGTCCTTAGTTCCCAGACCACCGAAAAAGTCCATCATAGGAACTAGATGGGTTTTTAAGAATAAGCTAGACGAATCAGGTAAAGTGAGTTGTAACAAAGCAAAATTAGTAGCAGAAGGCTATAATTAGCAGGTAGGAATAGACTACAATGAGACTTATGCTCCTATAGCAAGGTTAGAAGCTATTAGGATATTGCTTGCATAGGTTGTCTATCATGATACAAACCAATTTCAAATGGACTTGAATAGTGCCTTTTTAAATGGCTTTATAAATGAAGAAGTTTATGTGAAGCAACCTCCAGGTTTCGAAGATGTTAAGAAACCGGATCATGTCTATAGACTTCATAAGGCTTTGTATGGCTTGAAACAAGCTCCTCGAGCTTGGTATGATCGTCTGAGTTCTTTTCTTATTGAGAATAAGTTCACTAGAGGTCAGGTGGATAAAACCTTATTTAGAAAGGGCATGAAGAATGATTTTATTATTGTTCAAATTTATATTGATGATATTATTTTTGGTTCTACCTCTAAAGTGTTATGTGATAATTTTGAAATTTTGATGAAAAATGAATTTGAGATGAGCATGATGGGTAAATTAAAATTCTTTCTTGGGTTACAAGTTAAGCAAACCAAAGAAAAGATCTTCATTCATCAACAAAAGTATGTGAAGGAATTGTTGATAAAGTATGATATAGGAAAAGTAAAACCAATGTCAACTCCGATGCATCCTTCAAACCATTTGTCCAAGGACGAAACTGGCAAGAAGGTTGATCAAACTTTGTATAGAGGGATCATTGGTTCCTTACTTTACCTTATAGCAAGCAGACCTGACATATTGTTTAGTGTTTGTTTATGTGCAAGATTTCAGGCATATCCTAGAGAATCTCAATGTATTTTTGTTAAAAAAATTTTGAGATATCTATCAAGTGTTGGATCGGAAAAAGAAAACATGCTTTCTTTAGAAAAACGGTAGATTTCAAAACTTTTAAGAAATCATTACTTGCAGCAGAAGCAACAAATCGAAATCAACATGCCAATCCATACATGATATGGTATAAGGATAATAAAATATAAACAAGATCGAGAGTATTATTGACTCTTCGCTTCTGCCTTTAAATCCTCGTTCAAGGCTATCCTCTCCTTCTTCGTGTATCCAAATCCTTTGCCTTTGACTCTTTTCCTTTAGCAATCTACTTTCTCCTTGTTGTAGTATCCTCAACCAATTAGATTTACCACCTGTTCTTCAAGGACAATTAGGTTAACAAAATCCTTTGGTGGGAGAGGAGAAGAAATGTTTGGAGGAGATTTTTTAGAAGAAGAAGAAGCAAAATTGAAAACTCTTTCAATTGGTATTTTCGATTCTCTCTTTCATGAAAGGAGAGAAGGTGTAAAGAACATGCCAGTACACTTTCTTGCCTACCAATTTCATATATGCATGGATGGAAGGAGAGAGAGGCATCAAATGCATCACTTATTTCATTAATCACTCATAAAATAACTAATAAATGAGATTATCTTCATTTATCTTTATGATGGCTATTTGAAAAGACCTTAACCTAAAATTCAATACCCAATTTCGTGTTTTCCAATAAGAAAGAAGGAATATGGTCCATCTAATGTACATCTTTCATCTTTAATCTAATGAATGCAAATAGGTTACAAGCCAACATTAAAAGCAGTCATTAAATCATTTAATGGTAAGTTCATAACTTCATTTAATGATGATTAACCATAATAAAGACCATCTTTATTTAGCATTTTAATGTAAAATGTGTGATTACACATTTAACCTAGGAATAACCAAAATTGCTATCTTCTTCTTAAATTTTTTAATATAATTAATTACATTAAACCAAAAACCAAAAACAAGCCCATTACTAAACGTACATTTGGGCTTCTTTAATTAGACCAAGCCCAAGATTCAATTATGGGCTTCTAATTAACCTCCATTTATATTTCTTACTTAGCTTGATAACCTTCCTTAAAGCCAAGTAGGGAATCTTGTTGGACTTTGATAATTCAAGCTCCAATAAGGCCAGAACTAATTCAATCTCATTGGAATTAATTCTAGCTTATTAACTAAAAGTCATTCCACTAAAGACAATTAGTTGAACTCTTGAATTATTAAATATTATGAGAATATGTCCAATTTCAAACCCTATTTAGAACCTTATTATAGCCATCCGCACAACAAAGGGTAAAATTACCGTTTTGCCCTTATGTTGGTTTTTCCTTCTAGATCTCTCATTTTACTTTATATGTTGATTAACACATAAGATCTCATCTCAGTGTTAAGACTTGATGGGTAGCTAATCCATCAAACTACTGGCGACAGTTTAATCACCAAATCTCCTTAAAATATCTAGAAGAGATGATAACACTATAAACTCTTTATTTGAGTGAATGTTCCCTGATACATGTTTCAATTAATAACTCCAACATGTAGACACTGGATTAATACTTTGTAAAAATCCATTCCGATCATATCAAGAATTATAATGAAACATATATGAGTTCACCACTCATCAAGATTATGGTTCATAATAAGCGAATGCTTAAGTTGTATGTTTTAAGATTAAAGTAACGACCCACTTTGTTCTTGAAAACATACTTGATTCCAGATTCATTTAATAGTGCCATTATCGATAGTCAACTACTATCAAGATATGAAACTCATCATTCCCTTGAAATAAACTCCTTTACTTATATGGAGATAAATTGCAACACTACAGTCTAAACCATAATCAAGCGACCAACTTGATTATTCAACTGTGAATCAATTAATTCAAATTCTAATAATATACATTTTTCCCATACATCTCTATGTATATGTATATTACTTACAAAAGAATCTTGGTACCTTATGACCAGATATATAATGCTCATACAGATAAAACCAAACTCTTTTGTTTTATTAATAATAAATATTTTCATTACAAAGCAGAATCAAGAAGATAAAGTTACATGTAAATACACTTGCTTTCAGGCACTATATTTACATAACTCCAACAATCTCCGCTTTCCCTAAAGCAAGTTTGACATATCCCTCATTCCCATCCCTTCTAGGTGACCCTCAAAGCTCTTTTGAGTCAATGTCTTTGTGAACAGATAAGTAAGGTTTTGCTTGGTGGGAATCTTTACCACATCCACTTCTCCACGTTGTATTATCTCCCTTATAAGATGATACTTTCGCTCAATGTGTTTGGCAACTTTGTGGTTCCGAGGTTCTTTAGAATTAGCCACTGTCCCAGTATTATCACAATAAAGTGTAATGGCCTTTTCTGCCTCTGGAACTACCTCCAAATCATTTAGCAACTTCCGAAGCCAAGCTGCTTCTTTTCTGCTTCTGGCGATAACATACTCAAACCTTCATAGTCGAATCAGCAATACAAGATTGCTTGACACTCCTCCAAACTATAGCTCCACCTCCTAAAGTAAATATAGAACCAGAAGTTGATTTCCTTGAATCAACATCTTATTGGAAATCGAATCCGTATATCACCGCCGGAATAAGATTACTTCAGAGTAAACAAGCATTAAGTTCTTCATCCTACGAAGATACTTAAGTATACACTTAACCGCAGTCCAATTTTCCATTCCTGGATTGGACTGAAATCTGCTTACCAGTCCCATTGCGTAACAGATATCCGGTCTAATGCACAGCATTGCATACATCAAACTACCAACTGCCGAAGCATATGGAATGTTACGCGTGTGTTCAACCTCCTCTTGGATTTTAGGTGCTTGTTCCTTTGAAAGTTTGATTCCATGTCTAGTAGGAGTAAAACCCCTCTTAGAATCTTGCATGACGAACTTATTGAGCATATTCTCAATGTAGGTTAGTTGAGACAAAACTATCTGCTTGTTCTTTCGATCCCTTATAAGTTTGATCCCTAGAACATAGGTAGCCTCTCCCAAATCCTTCATTGAAAACTGTTCATTCAGCCATCCCTTAACCGCAGATAACATTCCCACATCATTCCTAATGAGCAGAATGTCATCAACATACAGGATTAGGAAAGTAACCTTACCTTCTTGTATTCTTTTATAAACACAAGGCTCATCTAGGTTTTGTATGAACCCATAGGTTTTGATAGCCTTATCAAACCTAATGTTCTAAGACCTAGTTGCTTGCTTAAGTCCATAAATGGACCTTTGCAACTTGAAAACCTTATGCTCATTACCTGGCTCAATGAATCCTTCTAATTGGGCCATATAAATGGTCTCCTCAAGATCGCCATTAAGAAATGCAATTTTGACATCCATTTGTCATATTTCATAATCGAAATAGGCTGCTATGGTCAAAAGAATCCAGATCGACTTAAGCATGGCAACCGGAGAAAAAGTCTCCTCATAGTCTATACCCTCCTTTTGAGTATAGCCTTTAGCTACCAATCTAGCTTTAAAGGTCTCTACCTTTCCATCCGATCCCCTTTTTCCTTTTGTAAATCCATTTACACCCTATGGCTTTTAGACCTGGTGGTAGATCTACAAGGACCTAGACTTTATTAGTATACATAGAATCTATTTCTGATTCCATCGCCTTAAACCATTTTCCTGCATCAACATCATTAATAGCCTGTGTATACGTAATGGAATCTATTTCTTCTTAGTCCGAGATGGCAATTAAGCCTTCTCCTAAACCCAGATACCTATCTGGCTGTCTCACAACCCTCCCACTATGTCTAGGTACACCTTGATGTTCAGGTTGCACCTCTGATTCAACTCTTCAATCCATTTCGACATCTTATTCTGTCATATCCAAAACAACTCTTGGTTTAGATGAAATAGCTAACTCCTTTAGTACTACTTCACTTCTTCCTTTGTGATTTCTCACAAACTCTTCCTCTAAGAAGGTTGCATTTGTTGACACAAATACCTTCTTATCATGAGGATTGTAAAAATAGTACCCTCGAGTTCCCGTAGGATATCCTACAAACAAACATACTTCTGACCTTGGTTTTATCTTTGTGGATTCAGGCTTTAGAACATGGGTTGGGCAGCCCCAAGTCCTCAAATGCCTTAATGAAGGCACTCGGCCAGTCCACAACTCCCTAGGTGTTTTAGGCACCGATTTGGACGGAGCAAAGTTAAGAAGATATGTTGTCATTTGTATGGAATATCCCCATAATGATTCTGGAAGGCTAGCGTAGGACATCATTGATCTTACCATTTCCAATGGAGTTCTATTTCTCCTCTCTGCTACACCATTATGTTAAGGTATACAAGGAGCTGACAAATTGGAAACAATTCCATTGTCAATTAAATATTGTTAGAACTCTCAGATAAATACTCACCACCTCGATCTGATCGAAGCTGTTTTAATGACTTGCCAAGTTGCTTCTCATCTTCAGCTTTGAATTTTTTGAACTTTTCAAAAGATTCACTCTTTTTATGCATCAAATACAAATAGTCATGTCTTGAGTAATCATCTATAAAAATTATGAAATATTCATAACCTCCTCTAGCTTGTACATTCATGGGCCCACACACATCAGTATGTACCAGGTCTAATGTGGATTCAGATCTGTTTCCTTTATAAGGAAATGAGTCTTTGGTCATTTTTCCTTCAATACAAGATTCACAGGTGGGTAATGGATCATTATCCAAGCCTATAAGGATCTCATCCTTTACCAGTCTGTCAAGTCTTTTCTGATTGATATGAACCATTCTTAAGTGCCACAGATACTTTGAATTAATGTTAGAGACTTTGGATTGTCTTGGTTTTATCAATTCTGTGGTGTTTAGTGAGCCTTTCATAGGTTATATAAAAAAAATCCCTGTTTAATTATCGCATCACAGATAAAATCCTTATTCTCATATATTGAAACAACCTTTTCAAAATATAAGGAATAACCAGATTTTATTAGACAAAAAACAGAAATCATGTTCCTTACAATCATTGGCATGTAATAAACATCCTCCAAATATAACCTATGACCACTAGAAAAGTCCAAGATAACTACTCCCACTGATTCTGCTGAAACATAGGAACCATCTGCTATCTTGACTTAAAACTGACCTTTAGGTAGTCTTTTCCTTTGCTGGAACCCCTACAAAGAATTACAAACATGGTTAGTGGCTCCTGAATCTAATATCCAAGAAGTAGATAAATCTGCCACATTTCTAGTTCTAACAAACTTAGGAAGCCCATACCTTATTTGTTTTTAGGGACTCTAGGTAGATCGACAGTTTCTTTTCCAGTGGCCCATCTCATCACAGTGGAAACACTTTCCTTTGATGTTCTCTTTGGCTTTTTTTTTCATGGATTTGGCCTTGACCCCTGTTTGGGCCTTCTTTTTCATTGGACCCTTCTTCTTTTCCTTGCCCTTACCCTTGGGCTTAGAAGAAGAAGCTACATTAGCTTCTGGCCCATGAGCCTTAATATTCAATATCTCCTCCGTGCTCTAGAGGGTATTCATTAACTCACTCAAGGTGTAATCCTTGTTATTGAGCTCATAGTCCAACTTAAACTACTAAAAAGAAGAGTTTAAGCTATTGATGATCATAATCATCTGCGTGTTCATATCCATATCCGCCCCAAGCATCTCAACCTCAATGACCACAGAGATTACCTTCATCATGTAATCCCGCACCAATTCACCAGGTTTCTGTATGAGATTATGAAAGGTTTGGATAGCTTTCACTCTTACAGACCTAGTCCTCACACAAAACATCTCATGTAGGTGATGGACCATTGCATTATTAGTTTTCATACAAGCAATTTGCTTTTGCAACATGTCACCGATTGCGAAGCGAATATAACACTTAGTAGTCTTGTCAACATACATGGCCTTCGTGTTGTTGGACTTACTCAGGAGTTGAATCTCCACTTGGAAGTGTAGGCTAATTTTCAATTAACACCCATGAAATACGTTCATATTGAAGAACAATGTCAAGGTTACGTCTCCATTCATTAAAATTGTCTCCGTTTTCCAATTTGTTATTAGTCAAGAGCAGGGTGAGTGGATTCATTTTGTGGTTGATTATGTCTGAAAATATAAATTATTAAAACATGAGCATATTAGTCAACAATTTATGGAACTTTGTATAAAATCTTGATGCATGTATGCATGATGATAGATTTAACAAAACTTATAAAATTAAAACATTATATGACGGTTATTTTTCTTATCTATAACAGACTAAGTGACGGTGGCCCATCTTATCCATTAAAAGAAAAATTGGGACCCTCCCACTCAAAAACTACCAAGCATCTCATGCCAAATTTTTTAACAAGCTTCTTAATTTGGTCAATACTTTTACCAACAGAGCTACGGTGGGCAGTTTATTGATAAAAAATGTTGAGTGTTTACCCATTTGATTCATTCACTAAAGATACCTACAAACCATGCCTCGGTGGGAGGTCACATTTGCAATCATTAAGTGGACTTATCCTTAAGGAGACCTAAACCATGCAAGATCTAGGATCCATGCCCTCCGATGGCGAGTAACACTTCACCACATGCAAACGGACCATCATTTGGAGACTGTGGACTCTCACAGGAGCATCCTCTCCAACTCAATCTTTTTGGGCTTTAAGTTTTAAATACCATCTTGTCTAGATGCAATTTATTATCCATCCTATATTGTTTCATTATATATCTCATACATAATATATGCATGGCAAAGCCTAGGGTTGGCAATTTTCTAAATGACATGCAATCACATAATATCACATATTATAAGCATTCATTTCTCCATTCATCACATGAACTAATAAAGCCACTTTTGATTGTCCATCCTAGAGAAATTAAATAATTACAAGCCTTTTAGTCCCAAAGTATTCTTCTTGGACTTGGATTTTCCGCTTCGAACTCTTCACAAACATGATCCGGCCCATTCGGTAAACAAAATGTAATGGCATATATGAAAATCAAATTTTGTCACTTTGAAAAATAAAATTCCAGCACCAGATTTTTAGAAAACCAAATCTTTGTTTTGACAAATAATTCCAGCACTAGTTTTCATTAAAACCGAAAAGTGATCCATTGAAACAAAATTCCAGCAACTATGTTTTCACAAAACTTATGCCAATACACAAAAGGATGCACCGAAAATTTTACCTTTCTATTTCTTCAATCTATGGCTGCTCCATCTTCATCATTACATCAATTTGTACAATACAAAATCAAAGAAAATAGAAAAAAGAAACCAAGGAGGAAACATGGTGATGATAGACCACCCTTCTTGTTACAACCAATGAAGAAATCTTACAAGGTAAATTTAACTTCTATGGACAACCAAAAGAGAAAACATACACCATGTATATTTCTATCACATAAAAATATGCAGCATACATAAAAAGATTGCCAACCTATACATCCAACGTATAGGAACCGAAATCATGCATTAGAAACTGGCTCTGATACCAATTGTTGGATCGGAAAAAGAAAACATGCTTTGTTTGGAAAAACGGTAGATTTCAAAACTTTTAAGAAATCATTACTTGCAGCGGAAGCAACAAATCCAAATCAACATGCCAATCCATACATGATATGGTATAAGGATAATAAAATATAAACAAGATCAAGAGTATTGCCGACTCCTACGCTACAACTTTAAATCCTTGCTGCGCTATCCTCTCCTTCTTCGTGTATCCAAATCCTTTGTCTTTGACTCTTTTCCTTTAGCAATCTACTTTCTCCTTGTTGCAGTATCCTCAACCAATTAGATTTACCACCTGTTCTTTAAGGACAATTAGGTTAACAAAATCCTTTGGTGGGAAAGGAGAAGAAATGTTTGGAGGAGATTTTCTTAGAAGAAGAAGAAGCAAAATTGAAAACTCTTTCAATTGCTATTTTCGATTCTCTCTTTCATGAAAAAAGAGAAGGTGTAAAGAACATGCCAGTACACTTTCTTGCCTACCAATTTCGTATATGCATGGATGGAAGGAGAGAGAGGCATCAAATGCATCACTTCTTTCATTAATCTCTCATAAAATAGCCAATAAATGAGATTATCTTCATTTATCTTTATGATGGCTATTTGAAAAGACCATAACCTAAAATTCAATACCCAATTTCGGTTTTGCCAAGAAGAAAGAAGGAAGATGGTCCATCTAATGTATATCTTTCATCTTTAATCTAATGAATGCAAATAGGTTACAAGCCAACATTAAAAGACAACCATTAAACCATTTAATGGTAAGTTCAAAAACCAAAAACCAAGCCCATTACTAAATGTACATTTGGGCTTCTTTAATTAGACCAAGCCCAAGATTCAATTATGGGCTTCTAATTAACCTCTATTTATATTTCTTACTTAGCTTGATAACCTTCCTTAAAGCCAAGTAGGGAATCTTATTGGACTTTGATAATTCAAGCTCTAATAAGCCCATAATTAATTCAATCTCATTGGAATTAATTCTAGCTTATTAACTAAATGTCATTCCACTAAAGACAATTAGTTGAACTCTTGAATTATTAAATATTATGAGAATATGTCCAATTGCAAACCCTATTTAGAACCTTATTATAACCGTCCGCACAACAAAGGGTAAAATTACTGTTTTGCCCTTATGTTGGTTTTTCCTTCTAGATCTCTCATTTTACTTTATATGTTGATTAACACATAAGATCTCATCTCAGTGTTAAGACTTGATGGGTAGCTAGTCCATCAAACTACTGGCGCCAGTTTAAACACCAAATCTCCTTAAAATATCTAGAAGAGATGATAACACTATAAATTCTTTATTTAAGTGAATGTTCCACGATACATGTTTCAATTAATAACTCCAACATGCAAACCTTTGGATTAATACTCTGTAAAAATCCATTCGATCATATCAAGAATTATAATGAAACATATATGAGTTCACCACTCATCAAGATTATGGTTCATAATAAGCGAATGCTTAAGTTGTATGTTTTAAGATTAAAGTAACTACCACTTTATTCTTGAAAATATACTTGATTCAATTCATTTAATAATGCCATTATCGATAGTCAACTACTATCATGATATGAAACTCATCATTCCTCAAGTAAAATCCTTTACTTATATGGAGATAAATCGCAACACTATAGTTCAAACCATAATCAAGCGACCAACTTGATTATTCAACTGTGAATCAATTAATTTAGATTCTAATAATATACATGTTTCCTATACATCTCTATGTATATGTATATTACTTACAAAAGAATCTTGATACCTTATGACGAGATAAAACCAAACTCTTTTGTTTTATTAATAATAAATATTTTCATTACAAAACTGTAATTGAAGAAGATAAAGTTACATGTAAATACACTTGCTTTCCAGGGCACTATATTTACATAACTCCAACATCAGGTACTACTGATCTTTGCTTAATGTATGAAAAAGGTAAAGATTTCAGATTAATTGGCTACTGTGATGCGGATTATGCCAGTGATAGGATTGATAGAAAAAGTACGAGTGGAGGATGTCACTTTCTTAGCAATAACCTAGTTTCGTAGTCAAGTAAGAGGCAAAGCTCAATTGCTATATTAACAGCGGAAGCCGAGTATATGTCAGCCGTAAGTTGCTGTTCACAGATGTTGTGGATTAAGTATTAGCTAAAGGACTACGCAGTTCAAAAAGAAGAAATCTCAATCTACTATGACAACACAAATGCCATCAATCTATCGAAGAATCCCATACAACATTCAAGAGTTAAACATATCGAAGTCAGATACCATTTTCTACGAGACTACATTCAGAGGAAGATCGTGAGTCTTCAGTTTATTGAGATGAACCATCAGTGGGCAAACATCTTCACTAAACCATTAAGTGAAGAAAGATTCAGAGAAATCAGACGAAACCTTAACATGGTGATGTTAAGTAATCAACCATCTGACACGTCATGACCCAGATGAAAACATTGAAAGAGTTAACGGTAACCGCAACCGTGAGTTACAACTAATAAAGTCCGTTAAAAAAAGTTTTGGACGGAAGTTTTCTCATAGCCTTGAGAACACCACCTATTCTAGAACACTCATGATATACCCTGACAACCAACCTTTCAAGAACCCTCATCAAAAACCTTTCATTACTCTGTTTGGATTTCAAACTTTCCTTGCTCACACTCTTAACCTCACAAACCGATTTCACTTCTTTGAAGATGATGAAGATGATTAAAAAGATGATTAAGAAGGTCACGGAGTGTCCATTTAAAGGAGAGAAGCTCACAAGCAAAGCTAGATGGATTACACAAGCCAGCGTGGAGGAAACTCAAATTAATTTGTAGTTATATGGAGGCAATGATCCAAGGGAAAAGAAGGCGTCCAATCTTGTTCCAAAGGCTAGGGTATTATTACACTCACTTCTTTTTCATTGTGTACTACCAAGAACAGGGTCAAGGCATTTGGTAATAACGCTAGATGAACAATGCCTATTTCATCTACTAAATCGTCAGCCTATCAACCTACCATTCATTATCTTTCATTATATGGTAAAGTCTAAGAAAGACTCGACTGCTCTACTATACGGAATGATACTAACAAGGATATTCAGAGACTCTGGAGTACGTCTGAAAAGGGGAAACAGGATGAAGATGAATATCAAAAGTGTCATTAATTCTGCAACAATTAATAAAATGGGCTTGAAGAATCAGGAGAAAGTAGAAGAAGATTCTAAGAAGAATGCCAGGATTGAGGGGGAGCGTGCTAGAAGAGAATCTCCCTCAACAAAATCAAAATCTCGATCTGTTGAGAGGATACTTACAGAAGGAGAAAAAGAATCATCAGGACAATCAATGGGAAGGATGATATCTCTTAAAGAAGGAAGCCAGGTGCAACAAAAGGAGACAATAACCCTGAAAAGAAAAGCGGATATGCTACTTTTAGAGAAGTCGAAGCAAGCAAAAAGGTCGCCTAGAGTTCGAACCTTGCGTCAATAAGAGGAGAAGAAAAAGAAAGAGTTTATTCATGGTTAAAACTCTGAGAAGACAACATCTCAGACAACCAGGTCCTTATTTTCAATTTTGAGAGAAGAATCACCAAAATTGGCTAAAGTGACTGAAATAAGGAAGAAATTGGAGTTTGAGAAAGTAAAACGTCAACCTCAATAGACTTCCAGACTGATTAAGGAGAATAAAAAGGAGAAAAATAGTACTGAGAAGAGCACTCCTACTGTTGTTCAGAAGAAGAAGAAGATAGTGGAACGGAATCCAGCACAGGTCAATACTTCTCGACTGATAAAAAAAGAAGACTTAAGAGTCAAGATTTTTGAAGAAATTCAACCTGTCAGTTGTAGCAATTCGATAATAATCAGAGAAATCCCAAAAAGTTCAGTCAAGGTACAATTTCAATCTATACTGGTAAATAGTAGTAATATGTATCTGTTGAGTGAGGACGAGAAAAGTATGTATAATGGTCTGAAGGATGAAGGAACCAAACCATACCCCACACAAATGACAAAACAGAAGTACACTATTTTTCTAATCATAAGGAAAACTGTGATCAAGGTTGTCCCTGATATTCAACCTTGACCTTTCATTGTTAGCAATGAGGATAAAGGGAAGAAGAAAATGTATCCTGAAAGGATAAATGATCTGACAGATGAACAAATTGAAGCTGAAGTGAGAAACATTGATGAAGCATGTCATGCAGTCCAGCATACTTTAACGTATGTTTCCCATTTCATTTCAACAGCGTCAAGAAGCAATTGTGGTCAGCAAACCACTGAAGATTCTGTTCAAGTAGTGAAAGACTTTCATAAGGGCCGTATAGATTCATTAAGGTTGGAAACCGAAGCTACTCAGTAGAGCCCCTTATGCATTCCATTATGCACATTAGAACTTTATCAACTGTGTCTTCATTTGGTGATGTTCTACGCCTATTGGGAAGACAAGTTCTACGTCTAACTGGCCCTGGTGATCTTGATCTTCCAAAACCTAACCTATCTGTTCAACCTCCTACCATTACAACAATTGAACCAGATGTTATATCTTCATATGCATATACTATGACTGTTGGTGTTGAAGTCGTACAACAGAAGCCAGATGAAGATATTGAAGAGAAAGTTGATTATTTGTGTGCTTCTATGGGTGACTTGCATAAAGAAGTTGCGGATATTCGACAAGATATCAAGTCACTTCGCATTAAGATGAGAATAATATTTTCTGAAGTTATGAAGCATCTGCGATCATGATCTTTTTGATCAATTACAAATAGGGGGAGAAAGGAGAAGAAGAAGAAGAAATGACAAAGATAGGGTGTTAAGTCAAAATGACTTTACTTAGATATAATTTTGATGTATAACAAAGAGCAAAATAAAAGAAAAACAAAAGCGAATAGAAAAACAGACGAAGAACGCAGAAGAAATAAACAGACGCAGACACAACATAAACACAGACGAAGCAACATAGATGCAAAAGAGAAATACAGACGCAGAAGGAGACACAGTAGAAAATCAGACGAAGAACGCAGAAGAAATAAACAAACGCAGACACTACATAAACACAAGCGAAGCAACACAGATGCAAAAGAGAAATACAGATAGAAAAATAGATGAAGAATCGAACAGAAAAACAGACGAAGACGTGAATAGAAAAAAATAGACGCAGAAGAAGAGTTGAAAAAGAAGATGCAAGAGTCAGTTCGGGTTAGTTACAGAACTCAACTGATTAACCGTTTCTGTTAAAGATTCAAGAAACAAGAATCAAGAAGCAGTTAGAGACGAAGGCTATAAATACAAGTCGAAGTCGAAGATTGCAAAGTTATTTGAAACGTGAGCTGAATAATTGAAAAATTAGCTGAATTACATCTACGTGATCGTAAAAGCATTCTGTGCAAATTAGCCGAGAGCTATTTTACTGTAACAAGTGTTCAAACACTTATTTGTGAGAAAGTAGTATAGATAGCTTGCAGAGGCTAAGCATGAAAGAATACTGGTTGTAAAGACCTGAAGAGACTCGCAAAGAAAACTTGTAAAGTTGAAGAGATAGTGAAAATCTCATAAAGAACTCTGAGGACTGGACATAGCCCACGGTTTGGGGTGAACCAGGATAAATCGCTGTGTCAACTACTCTTACTCTATCTCTCTTTTAGATTAAAGTTTTATCATTACTTGGTTTGAAACAAAGTTTTCAAAGTTTTTGATTAATTAGAATCTATCGAAAATTCTGTAAAAGAATTTTATTTCTAACAAACAGTTTTGAAAGATTTTCAAAAAGGGGAATACACAATTCAACCCCCCTTCTCGTGCATTCTTATATCGTTTTCTCAGCATTGTATTAACGTGTGATTCTCTTCAATTGGTATCAGAGAGAGGTATCCAAGGATCACTTTAACAAAGTGTGGATCAAAGATCTTTGGCGGAATCACATGTATACATCGCGAAGGAGCCTCGATCCACTAGACCTCCAAAGATTCAACGGAGAAGATTATCATTACTGGAAAGATAGGATGCGGCTATTCATAGAATCTACTCATGTCATCCTTTGGGACGTGATAGAGAACGAACCATATACACCAGTAGATGAAAACGGCAATTTTATTCCACAAATCAGATGGACGGCTGACCAAAATAAGTATTCTTGTGCACCAGTACAAGTATTTCAGGATGAAAGATGAAGAATCTATTGATCAAATATTTGGAAGATTTCAAACAATTGTCAATGGATTGAAAGCTATGGGAAGATCGTACAATAATCAAGATCATGTTCGAAAGATCCTAAGAAGTCTTTCGAAGAGGTGGAGACCTAAAGTTACTGCGGTGCAAGAAGCCAAAGATTTGAGCGTGCTAAAGCTTGATGAGTTGATTGGATCCTTAAAGATTCATGAAGTTGAACTCGATGCTGAAGACAAGCCCAAAAGGGGCAAGACGATAGCACTGAAGGCCGGACAAAAGAATCACAAGACTCAAAGAAGGAGGAAGTCATCAAAAGCCTTAAAGATTGAAGAATCAAAGGATGACGACTCCAGCCAATCAAAACAAGAGTCAACTGATGAAGATGACGAATTATCTTTCATCTCCAGAAAGATAAGGCGCATGTGGAAGAAGAAGCCCAAAGGAAATCAAACCTTCAAGAAGAATGGCAAAGATGAAGCTAAACTAGAGAAGTCATCTGTCATTTGCTACGAGTGCAATCAGGCTGGACACTATAAGTCCAAATGTCCAACACTAAAGAAACCAAAGAAGAGTAGAGAAGGAAAGAAAAGCATGATGGCAACATGGGAGGACCTAGATTCATCAGAATCAGATACAGGTTCTGAGTCGTCTGAACATGCAAACATCTGCCTGGTAGCCGAGGAAGATAGTGATGAGGAGGTAAAATCTGATTACGATAATTTGCATGATGCCTACTCAGAATTGTTAAAAGATTCTCATGCTATTCTGAAACAGTACAAATTGTTAAAGAAAAATATGTAGAAAATATTAGTCATACGGAAGAAATATAGAGAGAGAAAATATCTATCTGAAGAAGCAATTAGAGGAGAAAAAGAAAGTCGTAGACAAATCAGAAGAGATCAATCAGCTAAAACTTAGAATTAAGAATCTATCAGCCGATTTAGCTACTTTCACCGAGAGCACAAAGAAAATGAATGAGATGCTTGGAAAATGTAGACATCCGGGTGATAAAACTAGATTAGGGTTTACAGGCAATAAGTCTCATCCCCATAAGAACTCTTTCACTTAGAAGAGAAACTATAATAAATCTCGATCTAGTAATATGCATAAAAAAACTCATCATGTGCATGCTACTAACTATAAAGGACTCAGGAAAATATGGGTACCAAAAAATAAAATAGTTTCTCCTGCAGATATCCTTCCTTGGAAGATCGCGGCAAGCACCATTGGTATTTAGGCGGTGGATGCTGCAACATATGTGGGAAGAAGGTCTATGTTCCTAGATCTTGATATAAGAAGGAGGATCGGTAACTTTAGGAGATAACCGGTGAGGGCAAGATTATTGGAATCGGTAAAATAGGTAAAGATTCCTTTGCATGCATAAATAATGTCTTTGCTAGCGATGGTGCGAAACATAATTTGATCGTCGATCAATTGTGTGATTCGGTTTCTGATCACATTCAATCAAAATCTTTGTGAAGTTAGAAACAAAGATGGGTCTATACTTTTTTGCCAAGAGGAGAAATAATCTTTACAAAATTGATTTAGAAGATTTTTAAAGTCAAAATGTTTCATGTTTTCTATCTTCCGAAGAAGAAAGACTAGTCTGGCATAAAAAGCTAGGTCATGTCTCTTTTAAACACATTTCAAAGTTGGCAAAACATGATTTGGAAAGAGGATTGCCAAAAATAAGTTTTGACAAAGAATTTTTCTGTGAAAATTGTTTGAAAGGAAAACAGATTAAAACTTCTTTTTCTTCTAAAAATTTTGAAACATCATCTAGACCTTTAGAGTTGTTACATATGGATTTATTTGGTCCAACAAGGATGACAAGTCTTGGCGGAAAGAAATATGGATTTGTTATTGTTGATAACTTTACTCGATTTTGTTGGATATTGTTTTTATCACACAAAGATGAATCTTTCAAGTGTTTTAAGACCTTATCCAGAAAGTTAAAGAATGAAAAAGGACTATCTATAGCTAGTATCAGGAGTGACCATGGTGGAGAGCTTGAGAATGATAAGTTTGAAGTGAATCACACGTTAATACAGCACTTAGAAAATGATATTAGAATGCACGAGAAGGGGGGGTTGAATTGTGTATTCCCCTTTTTATAAATCTTTTCAGAACTATTTGTTAGAAATAAAATTCTTTACAAAATTTTTATAGATTCTGATTAATCAAACTTTTCAATACTATGTATATAAAAAGTAAGTAATGATAAAATTTGAAACTAAAATTTAGACACGAAGATTTATCCTGGTTCACCCCAAACCGTGAGCTACGTCCAGTCCTCAGAGTTTCTTCTGAGATTTCACTATCTCTTCAATCATTACAAGTATTCTTTCACGAGCCTCTTCAGGTCTCTACAACCAGTATTCTTTCACACTTAGCCTCTGCAGGCTATCTGTACAACTTTTCTTCTCAGAAAAATATTTGAACACTTTGTTACAAAAAGATAGCACTCAGCAAAATCACTTTTTCACGTAGTAATTTTTCTCGCTATTTCGTGTAAGTATCTGTAAGTATGTAGCTTTTTGTGACTCTTTGTGTGTAACAGTAACTTTTTGTAACTTTGCAATCTTCGACTTCGACTTGTATTTATAGCCTTCGTCTCCAACTGCTTCTTGATTCTTGAATCTTGAATCTTGAAAGAAACGGTTAATTAGTTGAGTTCTATAACTAACTCGAACTGACTCTTACGTCTTCTTCTTTTCTGCGTCTGCGTCTGCTTTTGTATTTGTGTCTGCGTCTGCTTTTGTATTTGCGTCTGCGTCTGCTTTTGCATTTCCGTCTGCGTCTCTGTCTTTCATTGTTTGTGTCGTCTTAAATGCGTGTTGACTTTAAGCTGTCAACCGTGCATGTTGACTTAATTCTTACGTAATGCGTCATGTCGACTTGATTATTTCAACTTAAATGCATATCTCGAAGTTAAATGCGTGTGCGCCTCATGATTCTGCGTCTGTGTCCGACTTCGTCTGTTTTGTTTTTCTTTGTATTTGATCTTTTTTTGTTATACATCAAAATCATATTTATGTAAAGTCATTTTGACTTAACAATCTCCCCCTTTTTTAGTATAACAAATTACATACAAAAAAAGAAAACAAAAATTTACAAATATTGCAAAAGTAGAACAAAACTTATCTTCTTCCTTTCTTCGTCTGCTGTGGTCACACCTTCTTTGTCTGAACATCCTCTCCTCTTACATTCATTTTCTTCTTTTCTGCTCTCCCCTATTTGTTATAATAAAAATGATTAATGATTACGGCTCTTCAGTTAGATTCTGTTATCATCTTTTGGATCATTCACCGTCTCCTTCATGTCGTTGAGTTCACCACGCAATCTGCTAACTTCATCTAGTGGATCAACCGATGAGGAGGCTTGATCGAGATCTGGCGATGGAGGAGTGAAGGAATTGAAGTAGTGTAAGCATCAGAAGATAGAATGTAGTCTTCATTGATCTCAAAGGTAGGTGGACGAATGAGCGTTTAAACCAGGAAGATTTAAGTCAAAAGGACAGCAAAGATCAAGAATCGTCTTCCTTGCGAGGGTAATGCTTGTGTTTGTATAGGCGATGTATTAGACAGAGGGCTAATATGTAGAACTGTCTGAACAAGGAACCCAATAAATGTTCCTGTTCTTAGTCTTCCCCCTACTGGACAGTCTTCCTCCTTATTAGTATAGCTGCAGCTCGCTTTTTCTGGATCTTGTTCAGAAGCGCATGCCTCATCAATTTTTCGCACTTCTTCTGCAATTTGATTTGCTGACAGATCATTACTGGCATCATCTTCAGGAAATAATTTTGACTTCCCCTTAGTGAAATTTAGTGGATATCTTGGTTGTATATCTGGTGCAACCATTATCTTTATGTTTTCTGTGATTGGGAAAATAGTACACGGATGGCAGTGACGTTTTGAAGGATATGGCATAGTAGCAGCAAACCCCAAAGTATCGTAGAAGATCTATTCGTCTTCTTTGAGTAACTGTCATGTGTTACTAATAATCTCCATAGGTTGTACCACAGTCACTATCTTCTTCACTGGTTGAACATCGATTGCAATAGCACTCCTTTGTCTGGTAACTACTTCCACCATTTTGATCATCAACTTCTGTTTCCTCAAAAATTTATGGTAGTTGTATACCATCAGACACGGTTTATCATCATCCGAATCTGATACCGCTGGTGCTTCTTGATGTGCTTGATGAGGAGTCACTGAACAAGGCTTTCTCTCTGGCTCCTCTGTTGAGCAATAGGTGTTTCTGAACGTGCTTTCCTCCTTTGGTTCCTCTGTTGAATAATAGGGGTTTCTGAAGCGTATCTTTGCTTTCGGTTTCTGTTTCTTCTCGAACAGCATCAATAGTTTCTTTCTATTGACTAACTTCCTCAGCAGTTGAAATGGTCTTCTTTCGACTAACCTTCTTAGTCTTTGTCTCTGCTTCAGTCAGTCTTACCGATTTCTTTGTTCGAGATTTTCCTCTCTCAGATTTTGATTTTCTCTTCCTCTCAGTCTCTTTGGTTTTTCTGGCTGTATCTTCTTCCATAATAGATACTAAGGATCTTATGGCTCTGGGTGCACAAGATTTAGAGGTTTCTTCTCGAGTCTGTTCTCTGGCAATCTTTTCTTCTTGTTGCCTCAGAGTCCTAATCCTCGGTGATCTCTTTGCTTTCTTCACAACTTCGCTCAAAAGACTTTCTCCTTGTCTTTTTGGCGCACTTTGTTCTGTCCTCTGGGATTGGCTTTCTTCGAGATGAGGACTCGCCTGTTTCATGAGAGGTCTTCCTAACACTCTCCTTAGTTCATCCGCAGGCGATCTGGTACTCACTGGAGATTGAAAACTTGAAGCGGGAGTCTTCTTCAATACACGCTCCCCCTCAGTTCTTGACTTCCTTGAAGAGTCGGCTTGGTCTTTGTCTACTGTGCTCAGACCCATTCGTCGTATCGTGTGTGCATCGATCTTGCTCTTCACAGGAACAATTCTTCTATTTCCTTGGTGCAGACGAATACCAGATTCCTTAAAAATCCTCGTCAGAAGCAAGCCATAAGGATAACTAGATGATTCCTTTATCCCCTTAATCATGTAATGAAGGATCAAGAAGGGTAAATCTATGGGATTTCGATTCAGTAGGTAGAACAGACATTGTTCATCCAGGGTGGTCACCAAATGTCTTGAACCAACTCTGGGTAGAATGCAATTAAACAAAATTGCGTGAAGCACCCTAGCCTTTGGAATCAAATTGGATGTCTTCCTCTCCCATGAATCATTTGTGCCATATAGTTTCCTCCTGATATCTTCTTCCTTCATACCGACTTGAGACATCCATCCGGCCTTGGTAGACAGTTTCTCACCAACCGATGGACAATCGATCACCTTCTTTATAAGCTCCTTTGTCACAACAACAGATATTCTATCTACAGAAGATACGATGGTGTTGTCTATTAGTTGAGCGTTCTTCCAAAACTCATATACCTCATTCGTGTATACAGGTTTTTGCGTCTGGAAGAAGTTCCTCCAACCAGCTCTTATGATTTCTGGTTCTACATCCATGCCGTCTCTTTTTAGTGACTCAAAGTTCACATGTCTTCCATAAATAATAGCTGCTTCCATTGTGTAGAGCAAAAATTGTCTTCTGGAGAACTTTTTGAGTAAGATGTTTTGAGAGAATTGGTAAAGCAGAAATGAACCATCAGGAGATGATGAAAAGACCGCAATAATTTCGCCTTCAGTCTACTTGTAGGATTATGGTCCGGTGAGTTCTAGAATCATTAAGAACCTCGATATCATCAAATTTTTCCCTCCAAAAATCTTCCTTGTGAAAGAAGTTACCAGCTGTAACTCACTGTAACTAACGTCGTTAGTTTTGACGTTACTTTAGTCCTAATCGTTCACTTAACATAACCATGTTAAGATTGCGTCTTATCTTTGGAACCGATTCTTCACTCGATGGTTTAGTGAAGATGTCCCCTTGAAGTTCATTTTCAACGAATCGTAGAAGCACCACTTTCCTCTGAACATAATCTCTCGTGAAGTGATGTCGACTTCTATATGCTTCACTGGAATGCTAAATTGGTTCTTTGATAGTTTGATTGCCCGGTGTTGTCGTGATAGATTGGAATCTCCTCTTGTTGGCTGAATAGTCTTCAAGTGATACTTAATCCTGACGTCTGTGAGCAAAGAATCACTTCGGCGGACATATATATACTGCTTCGGCGGTTGATAGAGCAATTGAGCTTTGTCTCTTGCTTGACCGGAGACTAGATTTCCTCCAAGAAAGTGACATCCTCCACTTGTGCTCTTCCTTTCGATTCTATCTTCGACATAGTCCGCATCGCAATATCCAATTAACCTGAAATCTTTACCTTTCTCAAACATTAAGCAAACATCAGTAGTACCTGCAAGATATCTCAAAAAAATTTTAACAGTAATAAAATGAGACTCTCTAGGATCGGTTTAAAATCTTGCACACAAGCATACACTGAACAAAATATCAGGTCTACTTGCTGTAAGATACAGTAAAGAATCGATCATCCCTCTATATAGGTTTTGATCCACCTTCTTACCAAGTTTATCTTTCGACAAAAGGTTTGAAGGATGCATCGGAGTTGCCATAGGCTTCACATTATTCATATCAAATTTATTCAACAACTCTTTCACATACTTTTGTTGATGAATGAAGATCTTATCTTCGGTTTGCTTAACTTGCAACCCAAGAAAGAACTTTAACTCACCCATCATACTCATTTCAAATTCTTTCTTCATTAGACTCTCAAACTTCAAGCCTGACTCTTTTGAAGTAGCACCAAAATGATATCATCAACGTAGATCATCTAAGATAAAATCATTCGAAAATTCTTCCTAAAGAGCGTCTTATCAACTTGACCTCTCTGAAACCATTTTCTATTATAAAGGTACTCAGACAATCATACCAAGCTCTAGGAGCTTGCTTCAGGCCGTATAAGGCTTTGTGAAGTCTATAGACATAGTCTGGGTTTTTAACATCTTCAAAGCCAAGTGGTTATTTCACATACACCTCTTCATCTATAAAGCCATTCAGAAATGCACTCTTCACATCTATCTGAAACAACTTTATATCATATTGGATCGCATATGCCAACAAAATCCTTATAGCTTCAAGTCTCGCTCTTTGGAGCATATGTTTCATTGTAGTCTATTCCTTCACGATTATAGCCCTGTGCTACTAATCTAGCCTTATTTTGACTCACTCTTCCTGATTCGTCTAATTTATTCTTAAAAACCCATCTGGTTCCTATAATGAATTTCTTAGATGGTTTCGGAACTAAGGACCAGACGTTATTCCTAGTAAATTGATTCAGCTCCTCTTGTATGGCTAACACCCAAGCTTCGTCTTGAAGAGCTTCCTCAACCTTCTTAGGCTCTACTTCAGAGATAAAAGCTACATTAGCTTCTCTTATGAACCTGGACCTTGTCCTAACCCCTTCTGAGGTCTCACCGATAATTAACTCTTCTGGATGAGAACTTTTATACTTCCAATTTCGTCTTAGTTCAATAGTTTCTGGAATATCCTCAATTTTGTTCTCATGAGTGTCTGATGAAGGAGTTTCTGAGGTATCATCTAAGTTCTTTGAAGGACCTTCATTCTCCATGTCATCTTCCTTATGGGGTTGAGAGCTATCATCAAACTTGACATGGATGGTCTCTTGACGATCTATGAAGTAAGGTTGTAAACTTTAAATGCCTTAGATGATGATGAGTAGCCTAGAAAGATTCTGGATAGGTCTTGAATCGAATTTATCCAACAGCTCTTCGTATTCGAATGGAACATTTGCACCGAATGGATGAAAGTAAGATATGCTTGGTCTTCTTCCATTCCATAACTCATAAGGAGTTTTCTTCAACATGGGTCGCAATGTAATTCTATTTCGAATATAGCATCTTGTATTCATGACTACGCCTGAAATACTTAGGAAGATTCATCTCACATAGCATGGTCCTTGCCATCTCTTGAATCGTCCTATTCTTCCTCTCAACAACTCCATTCTGTTGTGGAGTTCTAGGGGCCGAGAAGTTGTGGGAAATTCCATTCTCCTCACAGAATACTCTAAACTTCTCATTTTCAAACTCTCCACCATGCTCACTCCTAATACTGGCTATGGACATTCCTTTTTCATTCTGTAACTTTCTGGATAAGGTTCTAAAGCACTTAAAAGACTCATCTTTGTGTGATAAGAATAATATCCAACAAAATCGAGTAAAGTCATCAACAATAACAAGTCCATATTTCTTTCTGCCAAGACTTATTGTCCTTGTTGGACCAAATAGTTAACACCCCACTCCCGAGTGACCCGAACCCGATATCGTTGGTGATATCCGAGTCCGTGTCCCGCGAGGGTGGCGTACTACATCAGTCGATTAAAACTCAGTATACATTTTTTTTCTTTTGAAGCCATTGATTCCACGTTAACGCGGCAAAAACAGTAAGTAATTAAAACCCATGTTCATAATAAATCAGTTTCAGTTATTACAGTCATCCAAGAATAATTTACAATCAGTCAATGAGTAAAACATTAAAACCACAAAGGGCTCAGTAGAAATACAAAGCATTGTTATCTGATGATCACGGAACACAATTTGATAAGACACTAATGCGCATACGGATGATCCCGACCTCATCCTTCACTTGCCTACATGAGAGACATACTCCCGTGTCAACCGGGGTATTCTTCAAAACCTGAAAAATAGATGCAAATTTTGGGTGAGTTTTGCGAACTCAGTGAGAAACCATCATCGATGGTTCACTTAAATCATGCATTACGAACATGGCGTACAACATAACATAGTAGTATTCAATTAGCAGTAACATAACAATTTACAGCAATAAATAATAATTTGCGATAACATGTAACGCTTTCTGATAAATCATGCCATCTCGTAATCATAATTTTCACAAAACAGTCATTCATGTGAATGCAATGCATATGTGACTCTTTCCAATTATTCAGTGTTGTGCCCAAGTGCTCACTCAGTATTTAATGGGGACGCGTCAAGGATTTCTCCCCTCGGGCTCGAGGCCCGGTCAGTACAGTATTCAGGGATAAATCCCCTCGGACTCAAGGCCCGGTGTAGCATCTCACTCCCACGAGACCCCAACCTGACATCGACGGCGATATCCGAGCCCGCGAACCGCGAGGGTGGTATGCTAGAGAAGTCAATGCAGTGCAAAAACTCATTATGATATTTTTTTGTTTTTGAAACGATGAGTGCCGGAATTAAACTAAACGATTGGCCCGTGATACTGAAACCCCATTTCAATCTTACTCTTTATCAAATATCACTTTTCAAACAATATTTATCAATTAGGGCCCTCAAACAATTCAGTACTATTTTTGCGGAATATAAATTTACACATAAGTCAAAATGACACAAATGCAGACGTGAACCGATCTCGACATCGAACACCGACTCTCTTGTAGTAATCATACTCCGGTTCACTAACGGGTACTCTTCAATTCTGAAAAAACATTTGCAATGTTGGGTGAGTTTCGAACTTCGGTGAGAAACCATCATCGATGGTTCACTCAATTCATGCATATTCAATCAATTTACCAAATATCACATACTATCACAATTCACAAATGTAAAGCATATCACCTTTCATACCATCCATATTTAATCATACCATTTATGCAATGAACATGTGACACTTTTCATTTTCTTTTCGTTGTTGTGACATGCGCTGGCTTGTCCCGATGAAGGCACATTGCGTTGAGCCGTGGCTCACGAAAACATTGGGCTTGAAGCCACGGTACATTGAGCACGAGGCTTTAAATCGTTGGACACGAGGTCACATGCGTTGGTGAAAGCTCTCATATCGTTAGGCGCGATATGCCCTAATATGGTGGTTGCTCGGTCTGTTGCCTTTATCTGATCATGCCATCATGCATGGATGCATATGCTCTAATTCCCATTTACAGTCAGTTATAGTTCAGTGACCAATTTCCGTTTCTTCGGACCTTCGGTCCGGTGTTTCAGTCATATACATTTACAATTTCTTGCATCCAGCCATATCATATTAAAAGTCACATTCAATGTATCAAAACAGACAATTAACACTTCAATATTAATTTCCCATTCCCTCCGGACCTTTGGTCCGAGGTCTCCAATGTAATTATTCACAAACAGTCACACACAAATGGCACTTCGATAACAAGTTTCCAATACTTGGACACTATGGTCCGAAATCAATCAAAAGTAAACACACATAATCCCTCCATTATCTCCACATGGCATCAATGCGTCATATTAAACACACATAGATTGAGAAACCAACTAGGTTACTCACCTGTACTTCCGAGCTAATGCCGGGAAGTCTCTGCAACGTCGGTAGGATGACGTTCCAACTGTGCCTCTATAACAAACAGAGAGGAACCCGATCACTAATTATCCAATCCGAACTAGTATTAATGCACATGTAAGTGTATAATGCATGTTCATGAGATTTTCGGCCCTAAATCCAAATTTTTCCCGTAATAAAAATTCCATCTAAAATTAGAAAACTATAGCCATCGACAAAGACTCAATTCGTACCTCGATCGGTCAAAATAAATAAAGCAGTGACCATAGAACAATTGCAGGGGCCACGTCAATTTTCCGTCTAAAATTTCCAATTTCTCACAAAATGAAATTCAATATTTCACAAATCCGATGCCTCAAGAATCAGGTCAATCGGACGTCGGACGGAAAAGAAATTGACAAAAGAATCACCAAATACCAAATAATCAAATAATAATTAAAAAAAACCAGCCTCGCGGGGGCGAGGCGTCGCCCTCGCGAGGCCGACTGGTCCGGCCTCGTCACTAGGGCGAGGCGTCGCCCTAGTGATTCCGACCTTCAGAGCCTCGTCGCTAGGCGACGCGTCGCCTAGCGACCAAATAATTTCCACATTCTCATTCTCTATTTTTTTTTCCTGATTTCTAATCCAACTTTCAACACTCATAGCGCTTAGCACACAATTCAGAAAAATACAAATCATACCTTGTTGGAAAGATCATAAAAACCTCTACAATTCTCAAGAAGACCATAAAAATCAATTTCACCCCTAAGGGTGTCAAAACTCCCTTCAAAGCTACTGCCTACTCAAATCCCATTAAAACAGAACAGTACATTGCAAATTCCATAACTCTCTGATTCTTCAGCCAAAAATTACCACAGAAATATGCTCAATAAGTTCACAATGTCATATACAACTTTCATGAGCAACCCAAAATCAAATTACATAACTAACTAGGTCAAACAATTCAACAAAGAATCTGTCTACTGAAATCAACCAATCTGGACAGTAATTTTCCAATCAGTATAACTCTTAGCACAAATGTTATAAAATTCACTACCTTATATCCCTGAAAAGATAAGTTCTCAAAATTCAATTTTCATGAAGAACTCAAAATCCAATTCAATTTCTAACAATTTCAAAACTGTCATGCAAGTTACTGTCATGATCAGCAATTCATAACCTAATGCAGGTTCAATGTTTGCAAAATCATAACTCCCAAATCTGACCTATAAAAATTACACACCATATATCATTTTCAAGATAATTCCTTCCTCTGCAACTTTACAGAAGATCACTCACACCAATTCAGTTCACATAAATTGTTAAAATTGCTCCCAAACAGAAAGCTCACAAAATCAACACTTTGATTAGGTTTCTCCAAAAAGCATAAAACCAGTCAATAGAAATCAGTTCATATCTCCCAATATACAACTCGAAAATTAGCAAGATCAGTGGCAATGGAAAGCTAACTCAATATGCTACAACTTTCATGAAGACTATTTTCCCAAATTCCATCTCAAGTAATTTAGAAAAATCAACAAAGTAATCAGGTCATAACTACGGGTACTGTTCACAGGTAATAAAACAGTAACTTTCCATGCAAAATTTCGACCCTCTAGCATTACAATTTAACAACACCTATTTCATACAAAATTGTAGCCAACATCCCAAAGTTTCATTGGGCACAAATTTCACCTCATTTTCACATCTACAGAATAAGTTATGATCAAAACATTTCAATAGGTTAAACACCAATTTTCCAGATTTCATCTATACCTCATCCTCTTCCATTCTATCACTTTACCTACATTAATATACATTCATTTACACCTCCAATTCAGCCACAAACTCAACACAACAATTATTTGTATACTAACACAAAAGTTGGCAGCACCCACACAATCATTTGTCATTCATATAGCCTTTCTAATCTCAAGCTAAAACCAAGTCAAAATCAATAAAAACCATAGTCATTAATTCATCCATAACCAAGTATACATTTAAACTCATTCAACCCTACTACTATGATGATCAACTACATATATAAAGGATCTCCATGAATGCTTCTAACTACCAAAAGCATAAAACAACATCACTTCTCACCTAAGTAAGTAGCAAGCTTAAACTTCTTCAATCTTCCAACTTATCACACCAACTTTCCAACCCTCACCAAAACCCACGGTTAGCACTCTCACACACTCAACTTATCATCTTCACAAGACTTATGGGTGGATTTATGTACGAAGAGGAGAAGAGTAAGCACAGCAAGGAAAAGCTTCTTGCATGGTGGATGAAAACAAAACAACAAAGA
Organism: Erythroxylum novogranatense; assembly: GCA_029891385.1. Taxonomy (NCBI): domain Eukaryota; kingdom Viridiplantae; phylum Streptophyta; class Magnoliopsida; order Malpighiales; family Erythroxylaceae; genus Erythroxylum; species Erythroxylum novogranatense. The sequence goes on from CM057226.1 coordinate 24,917,082, forward strand.
AGGGAAGGAGGCACTCACGGATGGAGGAGAACAAAAACACTTAAAATCACCCTTTTTACTCTTTCTAAAGCAAGTGTCGTGGAAGCTAAACTTAAGATATTTATATTCATTAGATAACTATTAAAGAACTAAGACTAAGTAGGCAAGTGACATGTGTCACTTGCCACTTGTCCTGGTTTTATTATTTCGGTTCTAATTCTACTCCAATTTCTCGTCAAACTCTAATGACTTAATTTAATAAATCATAACATCATATCTCTAATTTTTCAGTGCCATTGGCCAGTCATTTCCAGTACAGAAAACCCACTCAGTCAGTCAGTTAAAATTTTCCGGTCCGGAAAAGAACCCCGAATCATTTTTTTGAAAATTACCTAAATTGCCCAAAATTGTAAAACATATGACAGTCCACTCCCAATAATTTTTTTAAACACGAAAACCACATTTATCACAACAAAACACATTTAGGCCATTTACCGGCGATTTTGCCGGTCCGGGAATTTTCTCCGGATAATTCCAGAAAAATTTCCGAAAATCTCATAAAATGTAAAACACTCAATGGCGCACTCCAAATAATTTTTCAAATACTATTTTCCCATAAATTTCACAAAAGATCTCAATTGAAACCTAAGCCGAAAAATGTCATGAATGCATGTTTACCATGTGCAAGTGCAACAAACCATCAATCATAGAGGCGATAAGTTGTATGATCATGCCGAGTTATAATTTAATACTCCTAACCCGTCCCAATTTACTAAAATACCCTTCCCATCGGTGATGGGATGTTACACCCGGTCAGTAATAATCGCAACTTGGGTCACAACGTCCATTATCTGTTCATGCATTTATGCATGTAATGCAGTACTCAGTGGTTTACAGTAGTATGGCTATAAAAGCCTAGTATTACAGTACTCAGTAATCCAGTGATATGGCTATAAAAGCCCAGTATTGCAGTTTCCAGTTTCATGCAGTAGTCCAATCCAATACAGTGAAAGCATGCAACTTAATCCTATACAGTTCAGTAACCATACAATTCACCTTTACAAGTAGTTCCATTCAAGATAAGAAAAGTATGTAATTCCATCCAATATGCCAAATAATCTATGTAAATCACTCTCTAAGTAATTCACATAGGGCATTCAGACATTCAGGAATTTGAGAAACCAACTAGGTTACTCACCTGTATTTCCGAGCCAAAATCTGGCAGTCTCGGTGACGTCGGTGAACCGACGCTCCAAGTGTGACTCTATAACAGTGACAATAAACAAACATTATCAATTGTTCAATCAAAACTATTTTAGAATGCACATGTAACACTTAGAAGATGCACAATGCATGATCATGATATTCCCGGCCCTAATCTCATCTTTTTCCCAGAAAAATCCGTCCAAAAATTAGAAACCTATTAAGCGGCGACGGTCATGTAAATCGGACCTCTATAGGTCCCCAATTAAACAAAACAGTGATTACACAGACTTTTACCCAGACCCACATCAATTTTCCGTCCAAAAATCTCCAATCTCTCAGAAAATGAAATTCAATATTCTACGAATCCGATGCCTCAAGAATCAAGTCAATCGGATGTCGAACGGAAAAGTTATTCACGAAAGAAACCAAAATTCATATTAATATATAACCCTTATTTCCTTTCATTTTTCCTGATTTCCAACCAAACTTCCAACACCCATAACTCTTTGCACACAATTCAGAAAACTATAAACCAAATCTCATTGGAACGATCATGACAAGCTCTACAAGTTTCATTTAGACCATTTAAAGTAATTCCACACCTAAGGGTGTCAAAGACCCCATGAAAGCTACTGCTCACTCAAAGTCACTCAACACAGTACAGTACCTTGTAAATTCAGTAACTTTCTTTCTATTCAGTAAAAAATTACACAATAACTATGCTCATCAAGATCACAATGCTATCTAAAACTTTCATGAATAGTCTAAATTCAAATTCAATGGCTAACTAGGTCAAACAATTCAGTGAAGGCTGCTGCCCTTGGAAGTACTCAAATTGGGCAGTAATTTTTCAAACAGTATAACTCCTTGTACAAATGTCGAAAAATTGCATACTTTATAGCCATGAAAAGATAAAACACAGTAATACACTTCTCATGAAGGGCTTATAATCAAATTCTATCATTGACCAATTCAAAACAGTCCTGGAAGTTACTTCCCTGATCAACAGTCCCTGACCTAACTTCAGTCCAATCTTTGAAAAATCATAAGTCCCAATTCTGTTATCTAAAAATAGCATGCTATATACCATTTTCAAGATAATGGTTTCCTCTACAACTCTTCAGAAGATCACTTAAGCCAATTCAATTCACATAAATTACTAAAATTGCCTCTAAACAGAATGGTCACAATACCTACACTGATAGCTAGGTTTCACCAATTGCTCACAATCAGTCAATATTCCACAGTGGATATCTCCCAATATACAGATCGAAAAATTGAAAAATCAGTGAGAATGGAAAGATAAATTAACATGCTTCAACTTTCATTTAGTCCATTTGTTCTAATTCCTTCTCAATTAATTTAGAAAAATTAGCAAAACTCTAGGTTATGGTTTCGGGTACTATTCATTCTAGTCAAAAGCAGTAACTTTCCAAGCCAAATTGCAACCTCTTAAAGCTAAAATTGGACAACACCTATTTCACACAAAAATGTAGCCAACACACCAAAGTTTCAGTGGGCGCAAACCTTGTCTCATTTACATAACCACACAATTAGTTATGCTCAAATCAATACAGTAGGTCAAAAATCCATTTTCCAGCTTTGACTACTCAACCAATTTCTATAATTCCAATTCCAATTCTACTTCCATAATCATCAATCAACCATCAATTTAACCAACAAAGTACCTAACCATATACACCAACACAATTTTCATGCCATTTTGTTCACAACCTTCACAAATCATACATTTAATTACCAAAACAAACATAAAACACAAGGCTTACCTAATAAACTTCCAAAATCACTAATTCTCTCCTTCCTTTCACCATCCACGACATCATCTCTTCAAGGAGGACAAGGTTAGATTTTTAGAAACAAGATGAAGAGATAGCAAGGATCTTAAGGTGGCTAGTGCTGAAAATGAACAAAATTCACATGGAAAGTGAGGGAGTGTCAAAGTCGTATGGAGAAAGAAAAGAAGAAGAGAGTATATGATGAAGGACAAAGAAGATAGCCTAGTTATTCTAAAGTGCCGTGGGTTTAACAAAGAAAGTAAAAGCTTAGTGAGTGTCATGACACATCACACACCACACAAAAACAAAGATTAATAACCCATCTTTTATTTTTGACTTAATAATAATTAATCTCTAGTTCATTTGTCACCCAAATGTTTAATCCAATTGGCACCCAAATTTTCAATAGCTCTAATTAATAAATCCTAAAATCATTTACCTAAATTTCTAGTGTCATTGGACAGAAATTTTCGCTACCGAAAATCGACCAGTTTTCCACTTGGCGATTTTTTTCCGGTCCGGAAATTTCTAGGAATTTCCCCGAATCATTTTTTTGAAAATTACCGAAATTGCCCAAAATTGTAAAACATATAACAGTCCACTCCCAATAATTTTTCAAACACGAAAATCACATTTTCCATAACAAAAACACATTTAGGCCATTTACCGATGATTTTGCCGGTTCGGGAAATTTCTCCGGAAAATTTCAGAAAAATTCCTTAAAATTCCTTAAAATATAAAACACACTCTGGATCAGTCAAAATAATTTTTCAAACCCTATAACCATGTTAATCTCAATAAAATTGCATTAGGCCCAATTACCGGGAATTATCATGAATGCATGTACAGTAATTCCATGTGCACAATTGATACTGTGAAGCAATCCTATTATGCATGAACAGTACTAATTATTCCCTATCAATCTCATCCTATGACAAATTTCCTATTTTACCCTTCCAGTAGGGGGTGGGATGTTACAAAATAAATCCATATGTAACAATTCTAAAGGTCTCGATGAGGTTACAAAACTTTTAGAAGAAAAAGAGGTTTTAACTTGTTTTCCTTTCAAACAATTTTCACAGAAAAATTCTTTGTCAAAACTTATCTTTGGCAAACCTCTTACCAAATCATGTTTTACTAATTTTGAAATATGTTTCAAAGAGACATGACCTAGCTTTTATGCCGATTAGTCTTTCTTCTTCGTAAGATAGAAAACATGAAATATTTTGACTTTGAAAATCTTCTAAATTGATTTTGTAAAGATTGTTTCTTCTCTTGGCAGAGAAAACTATAGACCCATCTTTGTTTCTGACTTCGCAAAGATTTTGATTGAATGTAACTGTGAAACCAGAATCACACAATTGACTGACGCTAATCAAGTTATGCTTCAGACCATCAACAAGCAGTACATTATTTATGCATGCAAAAGAATCTTTACCTATTTTGCCGATTCCAATAATTTTGCCCTGCTGGTTGTCTCTGAAAGTTACTGATCCTCCCTTCTTATACTGAAGGTCTAAGAACATAGACTTTCTTCCCATCCTATGTCGCGAGCATCCACTGTCTAAATACCAATGGTGCTTGTCATATCTTCCAAGGAAGGATATCTGTAGGAGAAACTATTTTATTTTTTGGTACCCAAATTTTCTTGGGTCCTTTACGGTTAGTAGTATGCATATGATGTGATCTTTGATGCATATAACTAGGACGTTGATTAAAATGAATTATCCTATAACTTTCTTTTTGAGAGACAGATTTTTTATGAGACTGAGTCTTGTTTCCTATAAACCCTAATCTAGTCTTATCACTTGGATGTCTACATTTTCCAAGCATTTCATTCATTTTCTTTGTACTTTCTGTGAAAGTAGCTAAATCAACTGATAAATTCTTAATCCTTAGTTTAAGTTGATTGATCTCTTCGATCTCGTCTACAAACTTCCTTTTATCTTCTAATTGTTTCTTTAAACAAATATTTTCTCTCTATTACCTCAAGTATGTCTAATATTTTCTACATACTTTTCTTTAATGACTTGTCTTTGCTTGAGAATAGTATGAGAATCTTCTAACGATTACGAGTATGCATCATGCAAATTATTGTAGTCGATTTTACCTCCTCATCACTATCTTCCTCGACCATCGTGCGGATGTTCGCGTATGTTCGATGACTCGGAACTCAGATGTCGATTCAGATGAATCTAGGTCCTCTAAGTTGCCATCATGCTTTTGTTGCCTTCTACTCTTCTTTGATTTCTTCTTCGAGAGTAGGACATTGGACTTGTAGTGTCCAGGCTGATTGCACTCGTAGCAAATAATAGAAGACTTCTCTTGTTTAGCTTCATCTTTCCCATTCTTTCTAAATGTCTGGTTCCCTCTGGACTTCTTCTTCCACATGCGTCTTATCTTTCTAGAGATGAAAGATAATTCGTCATCTTCATCACTTGACTCTGATTCTGATTGGCTGGAGTTGTCAACCTTTGATTCTTCAATTTTCAACGCTTTTGATGACTTCCTCCTTCTATGAGTCTTATGATTCTTCTGTCCGGCCTTCAGTGTTATCGACTTGTCCCGCTTGGGCTTGTCTTCAGCGTTGAGTTCAACTTCATTAATCTTTAAGGATCCCAGCAACTCATCCAGCTTTAATACGCTCAAGTCTTTGGTTTCTTGCACCGCAGTAACTTTAGGTCTCCATCTCTTAGGAAGACTTCTTAGAATCTTTCGAACATGATCTTGATTGTTGTATGTCCTTCCAAGAGCTTTCAATCCATTGACAATTGTTTGAAATCTTCCAAACATTTGATCAATAGATTCTTCATCTTCCATCTGAAAAGTTCATATTGATGCACAAGAATACTTATCTTGGATTCTTTAACTGGCTTGTGCTCGTGAGCAATGGGCAATGTGTCCCACATCTCTTTTGCGATGTCGCATCCGTGGACTTTGTCGTACTCGCTCTCGCTAGGGCACACGCCAAGAAAAATTTCGCTTTGAATTTAGCTGTATTTTTGTTTTCTGATCAGCCGTCCATCTGTTCCGTGGAATAGAATTGCCTTCTTCATCTACAGGTGTATAAGGTCCGTTCTCTATTACGTCCCAAAGGTCGATATGAGTAGATTCGATGAATAACCGCATCCTATCTTTCCAAGAGTGATAGTCTTCTCCGTTGAATGTCGGAGGTCTAATGACCGAGGCTCCTTCAAATGATGTATACATGTGACTCGCCATTATCTTTAATCCACACTTTGCCAAAGTGATTTTGGATACCTTGCTCTGATACCAATTGAAGTGAATCACACGTTAATACAGCACTTAGAAAACGATATTAGAATGCACGAGAAGGGGGGGTTGAATTGTGTATTCCCCTTTTTATAAATCTTTTCAGAACTATTTGTTAGAAATAAAATTCTTTACAGAATTTTATAGATTCTGATTAATCAAACTTTTCAATACTATGTATATAAAAAGTAAGTAATGATAAAATTTGAAACTAAAATAGAGATAGAGAGTAAGAGTGGTAGACACGAAGATTTATCCTGGTTCACCCCAAACCGTGGGCTATGTCCAGTCCTCAGAGTTTCTTCTGAGATTTCACTATCTCTTCAATCGTTACAAGTATTCTTTCACGAGCCTCTTCAGGTCTCTACAACCAGTATTCTTTCACACTTAGCCTCTGCAGGGTATCTGTACAACTTTTCTTCTCAGAAAAATATTTGAACACTTTGTTACAGAAAGATAGCACTCAGCAAAATCACTTTTTCACGTAGTAATTTTTCTCGCTATTTCGTGTAAGTATCTGTGAGTATGTAGCTTTTTGTGACTCTTTGTGTGTAACTGTAACTTTTTGTAACTTTGCAATCTTCGACTTCGACTTGTATTTATAGCCTTCGTCTCCAACTGCTTCTTGATTCTTGAATCTTGAATCTTGAATCTTGAAAGAAACGGTTAATCAGTTGAGTTTTGTAACTAACTCGAACTGACTCTTGCGTCTTCTTCTTTTCTGTGTCTACGTCTGCTTTTGTATTTGCGTCTGCGTCTGCTTTTGTATTTGCGTCTGCGTCTTTCATTGTCTGTGTCGTCTTCGTCTATGTTAACTTTAACTGTGTCAACTTCGTCTGTGTTGACTTAATTCGTCTGTCTGCGTCTGTATCCGACTTCAGTTATTTCAACTTCGTCTGTGTGCGTCTGTATCTGCGTCTGTGTCCGACTTCGTCTGTTTTGTTTTTCTTTGTATTTGATCTCTTTTTGTTATACATCAAAATCATATTTATGTAAAGTCATTTTGACTTAACAAAGTTTAGGTTATTCTGTGAGGAGAATGAAATTTTTCACAATTTCTCTGCTCCCAGGACTCCACAACCGAATGGAGTTGTTGAAAGGAAGAACAGGACGATTCAAGAGATGGCAAGGACTATGCTGTGTGAAAAGAATCTTCCTAAGTACTTCTGGGGAGAAGCTATAAATACAGCATGCTATATTCAGAATAGAATTCTGTTGCGACCTATGCTAAAGAAGACCCCCTATGAGTTATGGAATGTAAAAAGACCAAACGTATCTTACTTTCATCCATTTGGGTGCAAATGCTCTATTCTGAATACAAAGGAGTTGTTGGACAAATTCGATTCAAAGACCTTTTCAGGAATCTTCCTAGGCTACTCATCGTCGTCTAAGGTATTTCGGGTGTACAATCTTATTTCAAAGATAGTTGAGGAGACCATCCATGTCAAGTTCGATGATAGTTCCCAATCCCATAAGGAAGATGACATGGAGAGTAAAGGTCCTTCAAAGAACTTAGACGACACAACATAAAGTCCAGCACCAGGTACTCATGAAGACAAAGTTGAAGATATCCCAGAAACTATTGGACTGAAAAGAGACTGGAAATATAAAAATTCTCAAACAAAAGAGTTGATTATCAGAGAGACCTTAGAAGGAGTTAGGACAAGGTCCAGATTCAGAAGAGAAACTAATGTGGCTTTTATCTCTGAAATAGAGCCTAAGAAGGTTGAGGAAGCTCTTCGAGATGAAGCTTGGGTGTTAGCCATGCAAGAGGAGCTGAATCAATTTACTAGGAATAATGTTTGGTCCTTAGTTCCGAAACCCCCTAAGAAATCCATCATAGGAACCAGATGGGTCTTTAAGAATAAGTTAGACGAATCAGAAAGTGTGAGTCGAAATAAGGCTAGATTAGTAGCACAAGACTATAATCAGCAAGAAGGAATAGACTACAATGAGACATATGCTCCAGTAGCAAGACTTGAAGCCATTAGGATATTGTTGGCATATGCGGTCTGTCATAATATAAAGCTATTTCAGATGGATGTGAAGAGTGCCTTTCTAAATGGTTTTATAGACGAAGAGGTGTATGTTAAGCAACCACCTGGTTTCGAGGATGTTAAGAATCCATACCATGTCTATAGACTTCATAAAGCCTTATATGGCCTGAAGCAAGCTCCTAGAGCTTGGTATGATCGTCTGAGTACTTTTCTCTTAGAGAATCGTTTTAGTAGAGGTCAAGTTGATAAGACGCTCTTTAGGAAGAATTATGAGAATGAATTTATAATAGTTAAGATCTATATTGATGATATTATTTTTGGTGCTACTTCAAATAAGTTATGCATGAAGTTTGAGAGTCTAATGAAAAATGAATTTGAGATGAGCATGATGTGTGAGTTAAAGTTCTTTCTTGGGTTGCAAGTTAAGAAAATCGAAGAGAAAATCTTTATCCATCAACAAAAATATGTGAAAGAATTGTTGAATAAGTTTGATATGCAAAGTGTGAAGCCAATGACTACTCCGATGCATCATTCAAACCTTTTGTCGAAAGATGAACTTGGTAAGAAGGTGGATCAAACCCTGTATAGAGGGATGATCGGTTCTTTACTGTATCTTACAGCAAGTAGACCTGATATATTATTCAGTGTATGCTTATGTGCAAGGTTTCAGGCCGATCCTAAAGAGTCTCATTATAATGCTGTTAAAAGAATAATGAGATATCTCGCAGGTACTATTGATCTTTGCTTAATGTTTGAGAAAGGTAAAGATTTCAGGATAATCGGATATTACGACGTGGACTATGCTGGAGATAGAATCGAAAGGAAGAGCAAAAGTGGTGGATGTCACTTTCTTGGCGCAAACCTAGTTTTCTGGTCAAGCAAGAGACAAAGTTCGATACCTCTATCAACTGCCGAAGCAGAGTATATGTCTGCTGCAAGCTGCTGTTCACAAACGTTGTGGATCAAATATCAACTTGAAGACTATTCAATTCAAGAAGAGGAGATTCCAATTTATTGTAACAACACCAGTGCAATTAACCTGTCAAAGAATCTGATTCAGCATTCGAGGGTAAAATACATCGAAGTCATACATCACTTCTTGAGAGACTATGTTCAGAGGAAGGTGGTTAAACTCTAGTTCATCGAAACAGAGTATCAGTGGGCAGACATCTTCACCAAACCACTGAGTGAAGAACGAATCCAGAAGATCAGACGCACCCTTAACATGGTTATGTTAAGCGAACAGTCAGACTAAAGGGACGTCAAAATTAATGGCGTCAGATACAGTGAGTTACAGCTGATAACTTTTTTGACAAGAAAGTTTTGGAGGAAAATGCTTCACGACCTTTAGAATCCTGATGATTCTAGAACACGTGTAATAAGACCCTTCATGTAGTCTGAAGTTGAAATCATTGCGGTTACTTTCATCTCTAGACTGTTCATCTTGCTTTCCAAATTCTCTCAATCATCCTACCCTGTATTTAAAAGCTTACTGAGACAGTTTTCATTCAAACAATGGAGGCAGTTATGATATTCGGAAGGCATGTGGATTTCGAATCACTAAGGAAGGATGGTATGGACGTAGAACCTGAGATTAAAAGAGCTGGTTGGAGGAATTTCTTCCAAGTACGAGAACCAGTGTAAACCAATGAAGTATTTGACTTTTGGAAGAACGCTCAACTTGTAAACAACACTATCGTATCCTCAGTAGACGATATATCTGTTGTCGTGACTAAGGAGCTGATAAGGAAGGTGACCGAATGTCCATCGGTTGATGAGACTCTGTCAACCAAGGCGAAGTGGATGACAATGGTCAATATGAAGGAAGATGTTAGCAAACAGCTGTATGGAGTGAACGACCCTTCGGAGAGGAAGACTTCGAGTCTAGTCCCAAAAGCTAGGGTTCTTCATGCGATTTTGTTTAATTGCATTTTACCCAGAGCAGGTTCAAGAAATTTGGTGACCACCCTGGATGAATAGTGTTTGTTCTACCTGTTGAATCGCAATCCTATTGATTTACCCTTCTTAATCTTTCATTATATGATTAAGGGGATGAAGGATACAAATAGATATCCTTATGGCATGCTTTTTACAAGGATTTTTAAGGAATCCGGAGTCCTTCTACATAGAGGAAATAGAAGGATTGTACCTGTGAAGAGTACTATTGACTCAATCACTATACGGCGAATGGGTCTGAGGACAGTGATTCAGGAAGATGCAGACTTTTCAAGAAGAACTAGAACTGAGGGGGAGCGGTTATTAAAAAAGTCTCCAGCAACAAGTTCTAGATCTCATGGAAGTGTGACTATGCCAATAGAAGAAAGGAGAAGATTAAATAAAAAGCCTTTGATAAAACTGGCATGTCCTAGAGAAGAGTATGATATTGCTCGAAGGACAAACGATGGTACGACTAAAAGAAAAAGAGAGAATCTTTTGGGTGGAGTTACTAAGAAAGCAAGGAGATCACCTAGGATTCAAACCTTAAGGCAATAAGAAGAGAGAAGAACCAGAGAGCAGGAACAAGTAGAAGCCTCTGGATCCAGCGCACCAAGGGCAAAGGTGACAAGATCTCTCGTCTCAATTTTGGAGGAAGAATCAGCTAAACAGAGCAAGGAGACTGAGAAGAAGAGAAAATTGGAGTCTGAGACACAAAAGTCTCAAGTGAAGAAAACTCCAAGAATAAAAACTAAAGTGGTTAGTCGAAGGAGGAGTTTGTCTACTCTTGAGGAAGCTAATCAAGAGAAGAATACTCCCATTGTTGAGGAACCAGTGGAGCCTAACCTGGTTCAGCCTACTCCTGTCAATAATCAACAGGAAGTCACAGCAGATTTGAGCTCAGTGCAGGTACCATTGAAGAAATCTGATGAAACTAGTCTAGTCGTTCATAACTATTCCAAATTTTTAAGAAAGGATAAGTTTGATGTCAGACTGGTTGAAGTTGTGACAAGGAGGAGTACTGCAATTTCTATTTGTAGTCAACCTAGAAGGAAAATAAAGGTTGTCTCACAACCAATTCTGATAAATAGTGAGACATGGCACATATTGAATGAAGACGAAAGGAACTTCTATGATACATTAAGGTATGTTGCTACAAGGCCATACCCTACAAAAATGTCTTCTCATCCGTGCATTATTTATCCAGTCACAGAACAGTCGATAATAAAGGTTGTACCAGACATTCAGCCAAGATATCCCTTGGATTTGAATAAAGGAAAATCGACACTTTTTCCTGAAGAAGTTTGTGATGATCTGTCCGCAGATCAAATAGCTGAAGAAGTGCGGAAAATTAATGAGGCATGCACTTCTAAAGAGAATAATGGTGGAGCTAGTTGTAGTTATACTAATAAGAAAGAAGACTGTCCAGTAAGGGGAAGATTGACAACAGGGTCATTCATTGAATTCCTTGTCCAAACAGTTTTGCGTATTAGACCCTTATCTAATACGCTGCCTATTGAAGCTGAAGGCATACCCTTGCAAGGGAGACAGTTGCTGATGCTACCTGCTCCCTATGACTTGGATATTCCAGAGTCAAGTGTATTCATTCATCCACCCACATTTGCAATTAATGAAGACTATGTTCCATCCTCGGACGCATATGCTACAACAATTGCGTTCACTGCACCCTCCGAAGATAATGATCAATCCTCCTCAACATTTGCCTCCCAAGAAGAAATCAGTCAATTACGTGGAGAAATAAACGGGATAAAGGAGACGATGAATGATCTGAAGAAAATGATGACAGAACTGTTAAAGAGTCGTCGTCATTAATCATTTTTTATTATAACAAATAGGGGGAGAAGAGAATGAGCATAAGAGGAATGAAAATTGTCAAATCTTAAGGGTGTGATTGAAGGAGCTGAAGAAGAAGGAAGAAGAATAATTTTTTTTTTAAGATAAGTTTTTTTTCTTCTTATACATTGCATTTTGTTTTCTTGATTGTATATAATTTGTTATCATCAAAAAGGGGGAGATTGTTAAGTCAAAATGACTTTACTTAGATATAATTTTGATGTATAACAAAGAGCAAAATAAAAGGAAAACAAAACCGAACAGAAAAACAGATGAAGAATGCAGAAGAAATAAACAGACGCAGACACAACATAAACACAGACGAAGCAACGCAGATGCAAAAGAGAAATACAGACGCAAACGGAGACACAGTAGAAAATCAGACGAAGACGCGAACAGAAAAACAGACGAAGAACGCAGAAGAAATAAACAGACGCAGACACAACATAAACACAGACGAAGCAACGCATATGCAAAAGAGAAATACAGACGCAGACGGAGACATAGGAGAAAATCAGACGAAGACGCGAACAGAAAAACAGATGAAGACGCGAACAGAAAAATGGACGAAGGCGTGAATAGAAAAAAATAGACGCAAAAGAAGAGTTGAAAAAGAAGACGCAAGAGTCAGTTCGGGTTAGTTACAGAACTCAACTGATTAACCATTTCTATTAAAGATTCAAGAAGCAAGATTCAAGAAACAAGAATCAAGAAGTAGTTGGAGACGAAGGCTATAAATACAAGTTGAAGTCGAAGATTGCAAAGTTAGTTGAAACGTGAGCTGAACAATTGAAAAATTAGCTGAATTACATCTGCGTGATCTTAAAAGCATTATGTGCAAATTAGCCGAGAGCTATTTTACTGTAACAAGTGTTCAAACACTTATCTGTGAGAAAGTAATACAGATAGCTTGCAGAGGCTAAGCGTGAAAGAATACTGGTTGTAGAGACCTGAAGAGGCTCGCAAAGAATACTTGTAAAGTTGAAGAGATAGTGAAAATCTCAGAAAGAACTCTGAGGACTGGACGTAGCCCACGGTTTGGAGTGAACCAGGATAAATCGTTGTGTCAACTACTCTTACTCTATCTCTATTTTAGATTCAAGTTTTATCATTACTTGGTTTGAAACAAAGTTTTCAAAGTTTTTGATTAATTAGAATCTATCGGAAATTCTGTAAAAGAATTTTATTTCTAACAAACAGTTTTGAAATATTTTCAAAAAGGGGAATACACAATTCAACCCCCCTTCTCGTGCATTCTTATATCGTTTTCTCAGCAATGTATTAACGTGTGATTCACTTCATAGGGGGAGAAGAAGAAAAGAAAAGGAGAACAAAACAGAAGAGGCGAGATAAAATTTTTTGTATGATTATTTGTTATCATAAAAAAGGGGGAGATTGTTAAGTCAAAATGACTTTATGATTAATTTTGATGAAAACCAAATAATGATGAAGCAAAATGAGACGGAAGAGTGAAAATGAGATGGAAGGAAAATGAGACGGAAGCGAAAATAAAAATGAGACGGAAGCGAAAGTAAAAATGAGACGGAAGCCAAAATGAGATGGAAGAAAAATGAGACGAAAGGGAAGCAAAATGAGATGAAGAGCGAAAATGAGACAGAAGCCAAAGCAAAATGAGATGGAAGAAAAATGAGACGAAAGCGAAAGCGAAAATAAGACGGAAGCAATATAAGACGAAATGAAGCCAAAAATGAGATGAAGGAATCAAAGACGAACAATCAAATCAGTTTGAGATAGTTACAGAACTCGACTGAATAACTATTTCTTTAAAGATTAAGAATCAAGAAGAAAGAAGCAGTTATCAAGAAGCCGTTGAAGACGAAGACTATAAATATGAGTAGAAGTCAAAGACTGAAAAAGTTAGTGATTTTGTTAGTGATATTCAAAAGCTAAATACTGTATTTGAGTGAAAATACGAGAGCTATATTTTCTGTAACAAAGCTCGCAATATCTTTCTGTGAAAAAGAAGAATAGCTGAGAGCCTGAAGAGACTAAGTGAGAAAAAGAATACTTGTTGTAAGAGACCTAAAGAGGCTCTGTGAAAAAGAATACTTGTACTTTGTGGAGTATAGTGAAATCTCAAAAGGGATTCTGAGGACTGGACGTAGCCCACGGTTTGGGGTGAACCAGTATAAAATTACTGTGTCGATTCTCCTCTCAACGCTTAACTCTTGTTTCTATTACTGACATAAATACTTCATAATATTGTTTGTCAATCGTTTTGAGAAAGCAAAATTTTAAAAGGGGATTGTATTAAAAAAAATCCGAATACACAATTCAACCCTTCCTTCTTGTGTACTTTGGATATCGTATACTAACGTGTGATTCACTTCACATATCCCTGCTTTCTATCTCGAAAAATTATTATTATTATTATTATTATTATTATTATTATTATTATTATTATTATTATTATTATTATTATTATTATTATCATTATTATTATTATTATTATTATTATTATTATTATTATTATTATTATTATTATTATTGTTGTTGTTGTTATAATAAAGTAAAATTTTATAATAATAATTAATAATAATAATAAGATAATTAATTTGGTATAATAAAATTAATAATAAAATTGACAATATTAATAGTATTAAAATAGTAAGTAGAAAATTTATAACAATAATTAATAATAATTATTAATAATATTATTATTAACAATAAATAATAATAATAACAATAATAATAATAATAAATTAATAATTATAAGAATAACTTATTAAAAATTAATAATAAAAATAATAAGAATAAAAATAACTTAATAATAATAATAATAATAATAATAATAATAATAATAATAAGTTTAATAATAATAATAATAAGTAGAAAATTTATAACAATAATTAATAATGTTATTATTAATAATAATAATAATAATAATAATAATGATAATAATAATAATAATAATAAGTTTATTAGAAATCTCAACTAAACAGGTTTTTATTTTCAGTTTTATATTGCAAATCTCAACTAAACAGGTTTTCATTAAAAAAAACATAAACCAAAACAACAATAGAAAAATAAAAATGGAATCGAATCGACCCTTAATCATTTTGTTAGTTATTCTTTTGTTATTCCAATTTTATGTTTTCAAACTAAGCATTAGCATTATATCATCATTAGAAATTCTTAAAAATAAACATACATATTTTATTTTATTTATCATTTATTCTATTCCTAAATATTCACTATTTTTCTTATCTATTTTTGTAGATGGACCAAAATCCTTATAAAAGTTTTAACTGTCTATTATTACAAAGTTCAGTCCGTATGTTCAAGTCAATAAGTCCCTTTAAAAATGGATTCAATTATCTATTTTTGAAAAACTGTCGGACCTGAGCTGCATTTAAAATGTATAGTCGAATATAAAAGTCAGAGGATAAATCTCTGAACAGACTCATTTAGCTCTTTTTTTCTTATTGCACTTTAGGATGTATGCCAAACTGAAAATATATTCCGAACTAATGCTTCAAGCCCAGCTTTAGCTCAATGGGTCAATTAGCAATTCCTTATTTTGGACCTATGAGCCTTATAAATGAACCAATTTATCGCGGCGCTTTACCTATAGCCTATACTATCTGACAACTACATTTCTTTGGCAACAAAATTTACATTATAACAAGTCGGGGACAAGCATACTTTTAGGTTTTATTCTCTATTTTAAGAATATTTAAAAATTAAATTAGAAGTTAAATTGATAAAATAAAAGAATTAAATTGATAAAATAAAAGAATTAATTTAAAATTTAATTGATATTATATTAAATTTAAATTTTAAAATATTTAAAATATGATTTACAAATATTATTTTTATCTATAGAAGAAATTTAAGTTTAAATAAAAATAAATTAAATAAATTTTTTTATAAATTTTTTTAATTAATAAAATTAATAAAAAATTGGTGAATTTTAATAATAAAATAATAAAATAAATTAAACTGAAAAGTTAAAACTGGGCCAAAAGTTAATAAATTCCCAATAAAATATAGTCTTAAAGTTCTTCGAGTAGCTAGGCTTAAAACATAAAACGAAAAATTCTTCAATCTATTACAATATTTGATTATTCTTTAATATTAATATTTCGAATAAACTGAAAGTGTTTATGAATTTGATATATAAGGTTTAACCCAATCTCAATCAACATGAAAGGGTCTTGTTTCCATTTTTCACCCCGCTCGTTTCTCAAGGTACCTGATTATAACAAAGGGTCAATGCAATTAAGTTACATCGAATTCGATCAACATCATTGTCATCTCAGAACTCAGAAAGCATTTTATCTTCTCCTTTACTAGCCCCATCAATGACGATTTTGTGACTTCATTGATGACCGCATATCTCATTTACTGGTCACATCAGCAAGTAATGTTGACATATTAGAATAGTTGGACCGCAGTCTATTTTATATGTTTTAAAATGTTAAGTATGACATCAAACAAGTTATAAACAACACTCTCTATAATAGCTCCAGAGTCGAAATATCTCCATGTTTAGTTATATTGAGGTGTTTTATTTTGGATCAGATTTTTATCCCGTAAATCAATTTTATCTTATTTTATTTAATTTTATTTACATATTTATATAAAACTTATATAAATATATAAATAAAATTTACTTAAACAAAATTGTCTATCATTGGAGGAAAAAATTAATGTGCTTTAGTTTCTGACTTTCATAATTATAAACATACGAAATTTCAAATCATTCAAGCCTTGTATTAGATAAGGGTACTATGAAATCTTTTAATATCTAAATTTTATGACATTATTCTTTCAATTTGATATTACATTTTATTCTATTATTAAATTTTCTTAAATCTGTATTTAATATGATAAATATATAGTTTAAACTCTTAAGATATTAAATTATAATTGTCTTAATCTTTGTTGTTAATATAGAAATTTAACATTCGATGCACTCTATTCATATACAAGAAACAATAAGATTGAATATCTGACAGAGCTCGTAAGAATTAAGACTGGACAATTTGTACGAAAGCTAAACATAAAAACGGGGCTGTTTGTTTCTGTTTTTTGTTTCTGTTTTTTGTTGTCGTTTTTTTAAAAAGAAAAATAGGTAAATAAAACGTGTTTGATTTACTCTGTTGTCATTTTTTGTTTTTGAAAATAAAAAAATCACAGCAATTTTACAGAAACAAAAAATCATCGTTTCTCTGAATTTTGACAACATGTTTTTTTCGATGAAAACCAACATATCCCTATTTTTATCTCAAAATAATAATAATAATAAAGTAAACTTTATAACAATAATTAATAATTAATAATCAATAATAATAATAAGATAATTAATTTGATATAATAAAATTAATAATAGTATTAAAAATAGTAAGTAGAAAATTTATAACAATAATTAATAATAATTAATAATAATAATAACTTATTAAAATTAATAATAATAATAATAAAATTAATAAAATAAAATTAATAAGAATAAGAATAACTTAATAATAATAATAATAATAATAATAATAATAATAATGAGTTTAATAATAATAATAATAATAATGAGTTTAATAATATAATAATAAAATTAATAAAAATAATTCTTGACCTTTATTTTGAGGAGTTAACATTTAATGCTAATTAAATTCTTTAAATAATTTTATTTATTTTATTTCTACTTATTAAATATTATTTCAATACCTTAATAACATCTATCTTCTTTGTAAAATTAATGATTCTATTTTGTATTTTCACATTCATTAATTTTCAATTTTCTGTTTTCATATAATTTAACTTATGTGATCCTCTAATTTTCTGTTTTCAATTTATGCTTCAATAAAGAAACCGTAATTGTACATGTATACGGGTCTTCTGAATATTTATTCTTATCTTTATCATCTCTACTCATCAACTGCACACCATCAATGCACTTAATCATTGATGCGATTCCTTAACTAGCTTGAATATACGAAGTTCTGGGCTCAGATGTGACATGTATTTGTGGAGTCTATCCGTGATTTAATTTCGTTCGTTCAGTACCATGCATTTTCTTCGGGACCAATTCTTCTTTTCCGTCTATTCAAGATCAACAAAATTCAATGGCCAACAAAATTTGTGCCCACGCTTGAATGACTTTCACTTGTAAGCCGTAGGAAGTCCATACTTTGCACAGAATTGCTTGGATTGCTTATTTCATTTTATTGGATGGCTTACCGAGATTTTGCCCTACCTGGATGTTTGGCTTTGATTTGTCTGAGGTGTTGATCCAGTCGTTTTCAAGACCGAGAAAATTAGCATCCTCTGTATTACCTAATCTGACTCAAAAGTCAAAAATTAAATCCAACCACAAAAGGTATAGATAAGTTCTTCACATTTTTTTTACTAAAACATCTGTTCAATTGAAGATCTTAATATATTATATTTTATTATTATTAAATACTCATAAATTTGTCCTTAACATATTGAAATTCAAGATATACCTATAAATATATTAGAAATTACTAATCAATTATTAAAATTTTATTACAATATAAATAAGTTTTCATGAAAATCATTACTCTTATTATTAAATGTTGTCTAAATAAGAATTATTTCAATGGAATATGTCAATAATAACAATTAATTTACAAGAATTAAAATATTAAAATATTTTAGAAAATTTATAATAATTTTAAGAGTAAATTCTTACTTTTGAGGTAGGAAATATATATGTATATACATAATTCAATAGTAACTCACCTCCTTTTTATTGTGACGAGGATTGAAATTAACTCTATATTTTCTTTTAAAATAAATTTATTTTAAATTATTATTAAATACTCACAAATCAGTTGTTAAGATATTAAATTTTAATGTGCATCCTATGTTTGTTAAAAATTACTAATGAATTATTAAAATTTACTTATAATATAAATAAGTTGTCATGAAAACATTAATTTTGTTATTAAGTTTTGTCTAAATAAGAATTGTTTCAATGACATATGTTAAAATTCATAAGAAACTTATAGATGTCAAAATATTAGAGATTTATTTAGATTTTATAAAAATTTAAGAGTAAGAATTTAACATAGATTTGATATAGATTTTATTCAATTTTTACATGCAAGAGAACAAATTGTGAAGAAGATTGAGATTGACTTTATGTTACCTATTTTAAAGATAATTATTAGTATTTTATATATGTATAAAATCTATTGAAATTCAATATTTATAGAATTTTAATAAGTTTTTGAAAATCTAAAAATATGTGGTTTCGCAAAATCTAATTTGGGCTCAGTTGCTTTGAGCTATTTTTGTCGGTTGCTTAGTGAATTGTGTGAGCAACTATTAATATTCTAGAAAAATATAAACAGAAAAATTCAATACACAACAAACAAATCAGCGACCAATACACTTTATCCACATCTGTGAGGTCTTTACCCAGCTTAATCAACTTTTACTTGTGAAGCAATAGCTTTACTTAAGGTTTTACTAGGTTGACTCATTCAACCCTTGACACTATCCCTCCTACTCACACTCTGTGAAAGTAAATCACTCTGAATAACACGACCACCTTGTGCTAACCTCAACAAAAAAATTTAGAAGCAATGATTGTTAACAAAGATAATAATAAAACAACTCAAGTAATTGAATGTAAAATAGCATAAACAAAGAAGACACGAGTTAAGAAAGCAACTCCCCCAAATATATGTAGTTTCATTAACCGAAAATATGGGAAGTTGTCCAACAAGAATTATGTTGTGAACCTTCGATATTGTCACTAAAGCATCCTACACACAGAAGCCACAACACTCAACAAATGGACAATCATTTCATCAACGAAATGTCACAAATAATAAAGCTGAAGCATCATAACACTATTGGATTTTTTTACCACTTAAGCATTACTTAGACAGCCCAGAAAAATTACGCGCACTAAAGAAAAATGCAGCTGCCTAACATAGATGGAATCCTTGAAAAATCTAGCTACCTTAGATAACCACAATCACCAAAATAGGTTGCTAAAGATAAGTCTAAAATCACAAAAAATAGACATTATCCATATTAAGATATGGTGATTTATCCCAATGAAATCCTATCATCATTAGGATTTTATCCTTCATGTAATCTTATCGTCAAGAATCCCATAAAAGGTAGATTAACTATCATAATGATATACGACAATTATCTAATTATGTCCAATTATAAATAATTTTCAAAATTCATTAACAAGATATCTCAACAAATATCTTAACAATCTCTACCTCTTTGACATTATTTGTCACATATGAGGACCCCACCCCCACCCCCTCGCCCCTTAAGAATATAATTAGACACTCCCCCTTAATGGAACATTAGCTTCCAAATAACATCCAAATAACATTAAGTTTATATAACACCAAGTTCACATAACACTAGCATCAACTAATTGTGAATTTGGACAGTTTCTAATTTTAGCTTGATTGTGTCCTTGTTCTAATTTGTGAGGATTATTTTGAATGTTTTCTTCTACCACCTTATTAATATTTTGGTGCCATAGAGACATATAATCATTTGCGGCTAAATTGCAAGAAGTAATAGCCTATTGTTGCAACAATTATCCTCCAATCTTTTTCCACTTACTAAGCACTCTCCTTGTTCATTCTAACACCTTCCATCCATCATTAGTAAATTTAACAAACAACCCAGCATCACAAAGTTGACTAATACTTGCCACTTTGGTTTTTAAACCATCCACGTCAAGTACAGTTTTGAAGTGAGGTAATTAATCTATGCAAAGAGCTCCTCTACCAATCACCTTTGCTTTCTTCTCATCACCAAAAGTAACATGACCATCCATATAACTTTGATAATCCATCAAGTAGCTTCTTTCACCTATCATATGATGTGAGCACCCACTATTAAAAGACCAACCATTATGAGAAGTAGCTCATATGGATTTAAAAGCTACAAGTGGTAGTAATTGACCCTTTTTCCCCCAAGTATGTTTTGGTAACATTGGTTGCTATTGAAAGTTCATCGAAGAGTGTCAAGATTTTCAGTTTTGAGCCCCCTGAAGTTTGAAATATCATTTATAACAACTTGTAACAATTCGATCTTATGTGTCTGTTTACCCCACAAAATTGACACGTAGGCATAAACTTTCGTTTCCTCTTTGAAGTTTCTCCTTTAACAAATTTAGTTTCACCATTTTGCCCATTATTCAACTTAGACATTCACCTTTGTAACCAACACCTTGAAAGCCCCTTTTTTCTTACCAATTTCAAACAATTGTTCTAGCTTTTCAGTACCTCCGTTTGACATCCTTATTCCTTTTTTCCATATTGTCGGCTTCAACCTTGTTTCATCAAGCTCATCTATTGTAGATAATAACTTATTCTCAAGATCTTGAATGATATTCTTCATGGTTGAAGTTTCCTTCTTTAGGTTCTCATTCTTCTTACACATTTGCACTCATTTTTTGTACATTAACTCATAAACTTTGCTAATGTCCACTTTTTTGTATTGTAAATCACTGTCATAATATGAAATAGAATTTTGGACTGATTCATTTGCATTTTTTCTGGAATTTTAAACCGATTCATCTAAATTTTTTCTATCAGTTTTTTCTTTAGTTGTTGTTAAGCAAGCAACTGGATTTATGTTGTATAAAGCAACTAAATTAGCATAATTACTCACAAATTTATCTTTGCTTCCATGCTCACTGACATATTCATTCCCACTCTAAGTGCTTATATAAGTCTTCCCTATTCTCTTATCCAAAGTGTTAACACATTTCTCTTGCATATGTTTGAAGCCTTAACATTCATGACATTTTATTTTCTTTACCGTTTTTTTTACCCTTTTAAGTTTTTTCTTACTGATTGAAATTAATGTTTGATTTATTCCCATCATGCTTCCTAAAATTGGATCTATCTTTCTTCACTTTCTTAACCACTTACTGAAATTTCTTGTTAATAACTCCATATTCTCATTCTTATCAAATTCATCTCCTAAGTCATTCACGACTTTTCCAACCTCACTTACAATGTCAATCCTTTTTTCTTCTCTTATTTATCTCTTAATAAAATCATCTTAATGTTGGAAAGAATCTCAATTACCTTATCCAAAGATAATTCATTGATATCATGAGCTTCTTTGATGACTGCAATTTTTGGTATAAATCTAAGAGGCAGTGATCTCAATGTCTTCTTGACAAGTTTTAGATTTGAATATTTTTCCCAAGTTGATGTGCTTGGTTGGCAATATCACGAAACCTCTCACGTAAGTTTCCAATAGTTTCCCTTTCCTCCATCTTAAGCTCTTAAAATCGAGTCGCCAACATTTGAAATTTTGAAGCTATTACTGATTTTAATCCCTTATGTATTGTTTGTAATGTATCTCATACTTCTTGCTAATATCATACTGAAATATCCATCATCTACAACACTAAACATTGCACGTATTTGCTAGAGAGTTAACAAGTGCTTCCTTTTCTTTAACACTTGTCCATTCATATGGATCTTTAGGCACTGCTTCATTCTTTTCATTAATAATCATTGGATGTGGCCAACCATTCAACAATAAAGTCCATACTTTGCTTCCTTGTGCTAGAATAAAGACTTTCATTCTAGATTTCTAAGCAGGGTAATTAGAACCATCTAGTAACAATGGTTTAGTGATAATGTCCCTTCTCTTGTATCCATAATTTCAAAACACGAATCTACACCAAATTGACGTATCAAGTTCTAATTAGGTGACCCCAGCTCTGATACCAATTGAAAATCCGCAAGGATGTCGTTTCATAAAATTTGGTTCTGCCTTACTTGCTTTGAGCTATTTTTGTCAGTTGCTTAATAGAAAGCAATTGTGCCAGCAATCATTAATATTCTAGGAAAATACAAATAGAAAAATTAAATACGCAACAAAAAAATTGACAAACAAGATTTGGTAAAGTAGTTCAACACACCTTACCTACATATATGGAGCCCTCACCCACAATAGTTTTACCCAAGGCTTTACTAAGCTGACTCACTCAAATCTTGACACTATCTCTTGTACTCATGCTTTATGAAAGTAAATCACTCTCAATAGCATGATCACCTCGTGTGAACCTCAATAGAAGATTTTAACAACAATGATTGTTAATAAAGATGATAACAAAACAACTCAAGTGATTGAATCTAAAATAACATAAACAAAAAAGGAACTTGAGATGAGAAAGAAACTCCCCTAAATATGCAGCTTCATCAATCGAAAGTATGGGAAGTTGTCCAACAAAAATTTTGCTAAGAACGTTTGACATTGTCATTGAGCATCCCACGCACAACAACCACAAAACTCAAAAAACAAATAATTTGTTCATCACCGAAATGTCACAAATAATAGAGCTGCAACATTACAACATTGTTGGATGTTCTTCACCACTTAAACAATTCTTAGACAACCCAAAAAAATCACAACCACTAGAGGAAAACATAGCTACCCAACATAGATGGAATCCCTGAAAAATCCAGTTGCCTTAAATACTATAATCACCAAAATAGGTTGCCAAAGATAGGCTCAAATCACTAAAAATCTACACATTATCCTTATTAAGATATGGTGGTTTTATCCCAATTAAGCTTATCATCATTAGGATTTTAGGGGTCACATTTCTGTAGTGTATTAAATAGGTCTCCTGACATGACTCATTAACAATGGGAATAACAATAGGTTATTATTATAAAAATTTAACCTGCACCAGTAAATGGCAAGTTTTATATTCAACCTGCACTAGTAAATGGCAAGTTTTACCAGAAACCAATCAATAAGGAGACATTCCTATTGGTGTTCTATAAGTTATACGATACACCTAAAAAGCATCGTCTATACATGAACTTTAATTCTTTCGTCCAATATTTACCATCGTTTTTAAAATAGATTTTACTTCATTGTTTTATACTTTTACTTATCCATTCATTTGTGGATGGTACGTTGTAGCTACTTGATGATACACTCCATAATTTTTAAAAAAAGTTGCCACTACTTTGTTGCAAACATGGCTTCTTTAATCACTAATAATAGATTGAATAACTCTAAATGTATTGAAAATATAAGACTTTATAAAACCTATAACAATTACAGAATCATCAATCTTTTTGGCTTGTGCTACCACCACTTCGAAACATAATCAATTGCTGAAAAATGTAAGAAGAATCATAAAAAAAGGCCCATAAAATCAATACCACATATATTAAATATGTCAACTATAAGAATTTTTGTTTGAGCCATTTCATTTCTATAAGATAACGTACGTGTGTTTTGGTATCTATTACAAATTTTAAGAAACATATAAGCATTTATATACAAAGTCAGCCAATACAAATCACTATTTAAAAATTTTCTAGCAATTCATTTAAGACCAAACTGACCGCCGCATGCATAATTGTGATAAAAAGTTAAGACATAATGATGTTCTTCCTCTGGCACACAATGTTTAACAATTTGATCGGAGCAGAACTTTCATAGGTGTGGTTCATCCCAAATATAATATTTTACTCATTCCTTATCTTTTCTTTCCTAAACTTACTAATGTAATTAGGTAAAGCTCTAATAACTAAATAATTAATAAGTTCTGCTTAACATGGAACCATATCTTTCATTTAGAACAATTGCTCACCAGGAAAAGTTTTTAAAATAGGTAAAATATCTTCATCCCTTACCAATCTACTCATATGGTCTACTATTGGATTTTTTACTCCTTTTTTTCCCCTTATTATCAAATCAAACTCTTGAAGTAGCAAAATTAACTATATCAACCTTGATTTGACTCTTTCTTTGCCAAAAGGTTTTTAATGTTACATGGTTAAAATATATAATAACTTTAGATCCAAGCAAATAAGATCTAAATTTATCTAAAGAACAATTGCTAAAACATCCTTCTCAGTTGTACAATAATTACACTGTGCAACATATAATCTTCTTAAAGTATAATAGATAACATGAATTTGTTTTCCAATCCTTTAGCCTAAAATAACTCCCATTTTTTAATTGCTAGTATTGCATATGATCTCAAATGGTAGATCCCAATTTGGTGGTTGAATAATAGGTGCACTTGTCAACAATTCCTTAGAGCTTATCATAAGCTTCTTTACATTCCTTTCTAAATTTAAATGAGACATCTTTTTGCAGTAAATTTGATAATGGTATCGTAATCTCAGAAAAATCTTTATTAATCTTGTCATAAAATCCTAAATGTATAAGAAAAGATAGAAATTTCCTAACATTTGTAGGATAAGGTAAGTTCACAATTAAATATACTTTTGCTTTGTCAACTTCTATACCCCTTGATGAAATCACATATCCCAAAATAACACCTTGATTAACCATAAAATGACTTTTTTCATAATTCAACACTAAATTCATTTCAATGCATCTTTTGAGACCCATAGATAAATGAATTAAGAAATCATCAAATGAATATCCATAAACTGTGAAATCATTACTAAATACTTCAATGTAATTCTCAATATACTTAGAAATATACTCATTATACACCTCTGAAATATACCTCGAGCATTATAAAGACTGAAAGGCATTCACTTGAAGGCATACGTTCCAAAAGGGCATATAAAGGTAGTCTTTTCTTGATCTTCTTCGTAATTACTATTTAGTAGTAACCTAAACAACTATCCAAAAAGGAAAAACATGATTTACTTATAAATCTTTCTATCATTTGACCTACAAAGGGTAATGGGAAATGATTCTTTCTAGTGACCAAGTTAAGCTTCCTAAAGTCTATGCACATTCACCACCCATTATGTTTCCTCATTGGCATGAGCTCATCATCCTAATTTCTTATCACTATCATCCCATTTTTCTTTGACATAACATGTACTAGGCTCACCCATTCACTATCTGAGATTAGACAAATTGCACCTTCATCAAAAATCTCCAAAATCTCTTTCATTACCACATCTTTTATTATTAGATTAAATCTTCTTTAGGGTTCCCTTATTGGCTTAAAATTTTCTTCCAAAAGAATCCTGTGCATAAAATTTCTAGGCTAGTGCCTTTTATATCTGTTAAATTCCATCCGAGTTTATTTTTGTATTCCTTAAGTAGTGCTACTAGTCTTTTCTCTAGTCTAGTAGTCAACCTTTTTTAGATGATCACAAGTAGTGACTCTCCTTCACTCAAATAGACATACTTTAGGTAATCAAGTAAGGCCTTCAATTCTATCCTCAAATCTTGCAAAATAGAAGGCAACATTTTTTTCTGAGTTATAGAAATTTCATCATTTAAAGTTTTTCAATCTATTAACATTATCAATGACGATTCTATAGCTTCATAAGTTTTATCAACTTACTTGATTACTTCTAGTTTAGCACCAAACTTCAACTCATCATAAAACTTTATTCTTTAAAAATATCATGCATACTTGAATCCATAATATCTATATGATAAATAGAGTGAAAACACTAGATTACTTTATTGCCTAAAAGATATTAATCTTTGTTATTTATTCATCAAAATCAATGGAAAGTATACTCTTCTATCATATTCTTCTTTATAAACAACCTTCCAATAAAATAAAAGAAAAATGCTCAACCCTATCACCATCCACTTTTAAGATGTAAAAGTCCATTAGAAATACCAATAGGATGAACATAAGAATGGTTAGCTTGTTAAATAATCATATTAGTTTCTTACAAAGAATTTAAACTTAAAACTTTGTAAATTAAGAATACATGACAATTAACATATACACCTAAGTCTAGCATCGAATGCTCAATTTTCTTATCAGCAATGACATAAGGAAGTATAAAAATACCAAGATCTTTGCATTTTTCTGTTGATTTTCCATTCATTGTAGCTGATACATTCTTACCCAATATTATTCTCTCTTTGTCCCTTGACTTCCTTTCATTTGTGCATAGTTCTTTTAAAAACATTGCATATTTTGGAGTTTGCTTGATGGCTTCTAAAAGTGGTACATTGACTTTTACCTTTTATAAGGTCTTTAAGATCTCTCATTCATATTGCCCTCCTTTAGATTTAGCCAGCCTATAAAGGAAAGGAGGTACATGCGCATTAGTTGATATTAGTAAAGATAAATCAACTTTTACCTTTATTGATTCTTAAGTTAAAGGTTCATCTTTCTTCTATCCTTCTTCAAGCTTTTCTACCTCCATTGGTAAGGAAGATTCATATTGAATTTCCTTCCCATTTTTCAATGTCATTGCAATTACATTCTCCTTAAGATTCACCACCATTTATGAAGTTCATTTTCTTGATACTACTCTTCCAATTTACAAAATTATGAGGACTTGCTCTTGATTCATATTGAAATTGTTTAGTATTAGTAGGAAATTCCTTAACAACTTCATCTAAAGAAGTACCTGAATTTGAAGATTGAGATTGAGCATAAATAGGTACTTGAGGTTTTGTATTGAAATTTTGAGGTTTTTGGTATCTGTGTTACCCTCCTTAACCTCCATATTTATATTTTGTATGATCCATACAATCCAAATTATAGTAATTAGAATAAGGGAAATATTTCCATTGAGGTTGACTAGGAAATATCCCTATTACACTAACTTATTGGACAGAGTATTTTTGAATTGTAGAGCACATATTCATAGGGTGCTCAGGGAATAAGTATATTCCACATACTCGTGCTAATTACAATTTACCGATAGTGTTTATTAAGACTCCTCCACTAACTGCATCTAATACTTCTATCCATTGGCAATAGCCCTTTATAAAAGTACTGAATCAACAGTTGATCAAAAATTTGATAATGCCACAAACTGGCATATAATTCTTTAAGTCTCTTCCAATATTCATACATTTTTTCTTATATATATTGTCTTATCAAACACATCTCCTTTTTTATATTGGTTACTTGTGTTGTAGGAGAGAACTTATCCAAAAACAACCTTTTGTCTCATTCCATATAGTCAAAATCTTCACCAATCGTTAACTTTATCTCAACTTTTTCTTCTAGAGGTGAATGAGATTTTGCTTACTCAGTCTTTTTCCTTAAATGATGCATTGTCTTCTCAATTCTAGGATTATATTGCAATTTACCTATCAAAGAAAAATGAGTCATACAAGATAGAAGATTATAAATAAACTGTAAAATAAAACAAAAACTAATAAACTAAAATAGTTCCCTAGAAATGACATGAAATTTTTGATTGATTGTTAAAGCCATTAAAATTAATTCAGATTTACTAAACTCTTGTAGCAATTGTGGAACTAGGTGAATCCCAAGAGAACTAACAACTAATTTCTTAATTTCAAGTTTCCAAAAATGTGGGTTTGTGATTAATTAATTAATGAACTAAAATTAATAAATTATCAAAATTATAACCTAAAATAAAGATTGAGAAATTCAATTTTAATTAACTATGATTCAAGGAAAATACGTCATCTAATTATAAAGAATAATTTTTACAATTTAAGCATTTACTCTAAAAGAAATTACGATAACCATAATAAGTCCCAAATTTTTCTTAACTTAGTTAGTTCAAACATACCATCAATTAAATGGGTATGATAGTATTCTATATCAATTAAATGATAGCAATAAACTTACTAAAAAATACTAAACCCTAAATTAAAAATTGAGATAATACATATTCAATTTACTTTTCTTGTTTTTCATAAGTCAAATATGCAAATTTATAAATAACATACTTGCTACTTATATTAATCCTTCATGAAAATTATAGATCATTGAACTCAAGGATAAATGTAGAATAATTAAAATCAAATTAATTTTTCAAATTAAACAATATTGATTGCTCGTGAAACAAACAAACACAAAATAAGAAATATTTGAATTGAAATAAAATCTATGTTTAGAGGCAAATCTCACAAGGTTACAACTAGAGTTTTAAATTCTCTTTAATCGTAATATTTGGAATTAGTCACTCATGGCTTTAGTTCCAATACCAAAAATAGAAGAAAGATGAAAGATTAAGAGAAAATTATAAAGAATAAAAATAAGGTGATATGGAAAAGTGAAGAACATTTTCCTCTCCTTTTCTAACCTAAAACTAGATTTCCTCTATCTTGTAGAGATTCTTATCTAAACAAATTCAAATACGTACATAATAGGGTTGGAAATAAGTTTCCTAATTGGATTCAAACTCTTAGGGTGAATATGGCATTAAGTGTGATCTCGCCTTATCCACTACAATAATTTGTCCACTTTTCCTAAATCATGATTTGGATAAATAATACTTCAATTTGATCCAATCTTCACTTGTCATCTCCTAAAATAAAGTATATATTAATTTCCCCATTTGAGAATCAAAATTAAGCCAAAATAAAGAGATAAATCCAATTATATAACCAAATAAAATTTTATCAAGAGCTTCTTAATGTTCTATCTTCTTATCAAGTATTTGTTATTTAATATCATTAATTCTCATCGTTATTTAGAGATCTCTTTATTCATAAAATGGTTTTTCCAAGAAAATGTTTTGATCCATTGATTTGACTTTGAGATTCTTTTATTCTTCTCCTTCTATACAACATATATTATACAACTTAGAATTGTTCTGAAATTTTTTTGTAATACTTTGTATCTTGCTTGCCTATTTAATAATATGGGTCTATGTCAGAACCCGATCCCGAGACCGGATCCCAACTCCAACTATTTATACCTTAACATTAACGCTCATGCTCTTGCTTACATTCCACACCTATTGGACCCGCTTCCAGAGCCCAAAATTTCGAGCCCTAAAGCTTTGCTCCCTACTTTGTAGCGTTTGATCTTGTGGTTCCATAAGGGTGATGAGCGACACTACCTAATCATCAAAATCACATTTAGACTTGTTCATATCAATGTAGCTTAAGGCCTCACGTTCACACAGAGGCAGGAATCACCTTAATCGGAGTCATATAACTCAAGATATACTCCAAAAATCTAAGAGAGTTCATACCCGAAACATGCCCTCTTAACTGACCTTTCACTTGTTTTAGAACAAACTTTCTCAATTTAACTCCAATTGATACCGAATTTTATGGAGTGAAAGATATGTGTCTTATAAATCCAATGGTTCAAGCCTCACCTCATTTAGAGGTCGTATGAGAGAATTATTCCCGAAACATTGGACCATGCTCACTTCTGAAATCGGATTGAAACTCTTTTGGCGCGATTTTCTATAACTTTTAATCTATAGCTCCAAATGCTTTCGTTCTTTCACCATACGAAAGTAGACATCTAGATATACAACTCTCATGAAGACTACAAAGGCTGATTCTATCTCCTACATTCTGCAGCGTCCTATTTTTCCATCATCTGATTTCTATCATCTGGTTTTCTATCGTCTGATTTCTATCTTCTGCTTTTCTATCTTCTGCTTTTCTATCTTCTGATTTCTATCTTCTGCTTTTCTATCTTCTGATTTCTATCTTCTGCTTTTCTATCTTCTACTTTTCTATCTTCTGATTTCTATCTTCTGCTTTTCTATCTTCTGCTTTTCTATCTTCTGATTTCTATCTTCTGCTTTTCTATCTTCGCTTTTCACCTTCCGATTTCTATCTTCCGCTTTTCTATCTTCTTCTTTCTATCTTCTGATTTCTATCTTCCGCTTTCTATCTTCCGCTTTTCTACCTTCGATTTCTATCTTCGCTTTCTATCTTCCGCTTTTCTACCTTCCGATTTCTATCTTCCTTTTCTAGCTTCGATTTCTATCTTCCGCTTTTCTATCTTGATTTCTATCTTCGCTTTTCTATCTTCCGATTTCTATCTTCGCTTTTCTATCTTCGCTTTTCTATCTTCCGATTTCTATCTTTCGCTTTTCTATCTTCGCTTTTCTATCTTCTCGATTTCTATCTTCCGCTTTTCTATCTTCGCTTTTCTATCTTCTGATTTCTATCTTCTGCTTTTCTATCTTCTGCTTTTCTACCTTCTGATTTCTATCTTCTGCTTTTCTATCTTATGCTTTTCTACCTTCTGATCTCTATCTTCTGCTTTTCTATCTTCTGATTTCTATCTTCTGCTTTTCTACCTTCTGATTTCTATCTTCTGCTTTTCTACCTTCTGATTTCTATCTTCTGCTTTTCTATCTTCTGATTTCTATCTTCTGCTTTTCTATCTTCTGATTTCCTTCCTTCTGATTTTCTATCTTCTGATTTCCTTCCTTCTGATTTCTATCTTCTGATTTCATTCCTTCTGATTTTCTATCTTCTGATTTCCTTCCTTCTGATTTCTATCTTCTGATTTCCTTCCTTCTGCTTTCCTTGTAAGGCTCATATCTTTTAACTCCAAACTCCAAATTTAGCAAACGTTATACCCTTGGAAAGCTCTAACCTTCTACTACAATATTCATGAAGGCTCATTTATCTAATTCAAGTTCTACGAAGGTCAAAATCGAGGCTAAGTTCTGTCAAATTTGGGAAAATTTGATGCTCTTCCTTGAAAGTACATCTATCCAATTTTTCAATCCTAATACTTCCACTGCGTAAGACTCATCATACAACCTCATATAACATGATTAAACCCTAAGGTATCTTCAAACACCATTCAAGCAACAACCACACTCTTAATCATCTATCATATCCAAACTATAATAATGATGCAATTGGCTTAAACATGCATGGATTTCTCAAAATACATTTGAACTTAGCATTCTTGCATTTCATTTACATTCAAAGTGAGTAGCTTATAATGCTTTAGTGGGCATTTCAAGCCCTTTTACAACATAGTTCAAATACACTTCCAAAATACTACACTTTTCTTAAATGCATCTAAAGCATTGTTTACAACAATTTGCTTGAAATAAATCAAAACATAATTCTTGGAGTATGCCTTGAGCTCATTCTTCATGATCCCGATCTTTACCGGAGATGGGGACGGGAAGGTGGGGTGAGCTTTAAGCTCCGTGGGTGACACATTTATATTTAGGCTAATAAGCTACATTGCTTCATTAATCATACTTTTAGCAACTTGCATAGAAATCATGCAATCATGCAATTCATGATATTTATCAATCTCAAAACATAATGTTCATGCTTCATATCATTCTCATTCTTGCAAAATATACGCTAACATGTAAACACATAGCGATGGTTCAAAAGTCCACGGGTTCTTGATGAGCTACACAAGTGTAGTCATATGTCGAGAGTCTAAAGGAACATCCTATGCCACAATCGGGCAAAGGCGAAGGCTATCTTGGTCGACGTGCACATGACTCTGCTGGTGGACTTAACTAACCCACATAACACTTAATTTCATGCATAAAAGCTGGACTTGTCTTGTCCGTGACTAATTTTCTGAAAATGGATATTCAAGCATCCATAAAGTGATCATGCTTAAAGCACATTTCACGCTTAGCTCACATTTCATGATCTCATTCATGCTCATCCAATTTATGGCAATTTCAAGCAATGTCATGCACTAATCAATTTCTCACCTAATGGCAATCATCCATCAATTTATACACAATCAAAAGTCAATCAATGCTCATTCTAAGATAGTTGGAAAACATTAATTTTCCTTAGTTAAGATAATATTTAAAGCATTACTAACATAAAGATAAAAGTGAAACCCACCTTATATCCTTGCTTAAGCTTGCCTAAGGAAGTTCCTCTTCTTGTTCTCCTCTTCTTTCTTGTCCTCCTTCATTCATGGCAAGGAAAGAACCTCACATCATTTAGGGTTTCTAAAATTGAAAACCTAATGAACCTTAATCATGAAATCAACCCTAGAATCACTAAACCCATCTTCTTTCTAAGCTTTCTAAACCATAAAATCAAGCCAAACTCAAACTACATTTCATAACTTACCTTGAATCTTTACTCAACCCAAGGGTTTCTTGTATCAAAATAAAGCTTAGACTCTCCTCCACACTTTTTCTTCTTGGACTTTCTTCAAAAACCCACTCACTTTCATGGAAAAGCCAAAACCCTAGCAAGCTCCTTTCTTCTTCTCCTTTCTTTCCTCTTCTACGTAAATTTCTCCCTCTTCTCCTTTAAATTTCGTAAATCTCACTTCTTCCTACAAAAATCACTTATCTCCTTCCTTATATACTCCTTTCTAAATTACTTAAGCCCAATAAGCTTAAGCCCAACTTACTTCCTTCTTCTTTCTTCTTCTTCTTTTTCATTTCTCCTCCTTACTTACTCAAGCCCACTAACTCTTTTCCTTCAAGCCCATTGCATTAAATTCCTCTCTTCTTTCTTTCTTCATTTGGACCCAAAGCCCAAATTAATACATTAATTACACCTAACTCACCTAAGTCCAACTAACATATTTAACTTCATAAATTCTTCACCTAACTCATTAATGCTATCATATATTAATTTATGACACCTTAATTAATGCTAATCTAACTTAATCAATTTAATCTAATCATGATTAATCCTAAAATTTTGGGGCTAACATTTCTCCCCCTTAAGAAATTTAGTCTCGAAATTCTTACTGAGTCATGAAGAGGTGTGGATACTTCTCCTTCATTGCATCCAAAGGTTCCCACGTCGCCTCTTCAATTGCATGATTCCTCCACGGGACCTTGACTAGCTTGATTGTCTTGTTCTCGAGGATCTTATCCTTGCTATCCGAATTGCCACGGTCTTTCTTCATAACTCAAATCATCGCCATTTGAACTTCGAGGTCCGAATGATGTGAGAAGGATCTGATCTGTACCTCCTCAAAGATCGAGACATGGAACACATCATAAATCTGCGACAATTCGACGGCAATGCTAACCTATAGGCCAACGGCCCAATCCTCTCAATACTTCATACGGACCCACATACCGAGGGCTTAACTTCCCTTCATCAATCTCATAACTCCCTTCCATGGAGACGTCTTGAGGAACACCTTGTCACCCACTGCATATTCCATTTCTTTTCTGTTAGCATCGACATAGCTTTTCATTCTGTCCTGGGCGGCCTTAAGTCGCTGTTTGATTACCTCCACTTTCTCAACTGTCATCTGGACCAAATCTGGTCCCACTAGCTTCCTCTCACCTTCCTCATCCCAGATATCGAAGTCCCGCATCTTACGCCATAAAGGGCTTCATAAGGAGCCATCTGATGCTCGAATGGTGCAATTGTTGTAAGCAAATTCGACCAACGGCAAATGATCATCCCATGCTCCTCTGAAGTCCATGACACATGCTCTAAGCATCCCCTCTAGAGTCTGGATTGTCCTCTCAGACTGACCATCCGTCTGAGGATGAAATGTGGTTGAAATTCAATTTAGTTCTAATGCTTCCTGCAGACTTCCCAAAATCTCGAGGTGAATCGAGGATCCTGTCGGATACTATAGAATCCGAACTTCATGCAACCTTACCACTTCATCAATGTATTTCTTTGCTAAGACTTGCAAGGAATCTGTTTGCCTAATTGCGGAAAATGGGCTGACTTGGTCAACCGATCAACAATAACCCAAATGGCATCATGCTTCACGGTCCTCAGCAAACTCATCCGAAAATCCATTGTGATCCTTTGCCACTTCCATTC
The DNA here is from genome assembly GCA_029891385.1 of Erythroxylum novogranatense. Taxonomy (NCBI): domain Eukaryota; kingdom Viridiplantae; phylum Streptophyta; class Magnoliopsida; order Malpighiales; family Erythroxylaceae; genus Erythroxylum; species Erythroxylum novogranatense. The sequence goes on from CM057226.1 coordinate 24,951,532, forward strand.
AGAATGGACAATGGATGCAACATGCTGAAGGTGCACGGTGTTCACCTTGACTTGCTGACACACTAGACATCTGCTCACATATTCTGCTACATCCCTCTTCATGCCTTTCCACCAGAAATGTTCCTTCAAATCTCTATACATTCTGGTGCTGCTTGGGTGCATGGAATAAGACGCATTGTGTGCCTCATCCATGATCTCATCCTTAACTAATTTATCATTCGAGATACATAACCTGTTTCTGACTACCATTAGCCCATCATCCCTCACTACCACTTCAGACTGCTTACCATTCTGTATTTCCTCACGAAGCTTACTCAGTTCTGCATCCTGCTCCTGCAAATCCTTAACTTTCTCTCTAAGTATCGGCCTCACCCTGAATTGAGCAAGAATACAATCTGACTGATCCTGTTTTAGACTTATCTTAAGCTTGGCCATTTGCTCCAATAGAGGCAAGTAAACTGCCTGAACATAAGCTATCGATGACTTCCTACTCAATGCATCCGCCACTACATTAGCCTTGCCTGGATGATACTCTATCATCAGGTCATAGTCCTTGAGCAACTCTAACCATCTTCTCTGCCTCAGATTCAGTTCTTTCTGGCTCATGATGTACTTAAGACTTTTGTGATCCGTGAAAACCCTCATGCGAACCCCATACGAGATAGTGTCTCCATATCTTTAAGGCAAAATCATGCTGCCAATTCCGGATCATGAGTCGGATAATTCAACTCATATGGCTTCAAGCGTCGTGAAGCATAGGCTATCACTTTGTCATTACGCATTAACACACAACCTAAGCCTCTTCTCGAAGCATCATCAGACTTGTATACCCCGATCTCCATCAAGGTGATTAAAATGGGAGCACTAGTTAACCGTTGCTTAAGCTCCTCAAAACTCTGCTGGCAATCCTCATTCCAGATAAGCTGTTGATTCTTCATATGACTTAGTCATAGGGCGGCTATTATTGAGAATCCTTCCACAAACCTTCAGTAATATCCTGCCATGCCCGAAAACTCCGTACCTCTTTTTTTGTCTTAGGCTCTTGCCAATTCCTCTCGCTTCCACTTTTCTCGGATCAACATGAATTCCTTTGCTGGAAATCACATGTCCAAGGAAAACTACTTCATGCAGCCAAAATTCACACTTACTAAATTTGGCATACAGCTCCTGCTCTCTCAATCTCTGCAATACTATCCTGAGATGCTGTTCATGCTCTCCTTCATCCTTAGAATAGACCAGAATGTCATCAATGAACACTATGACAAACTGATCTAAGAACTCTGAAAACCCTATTCATAAGGTCCATGAATGCAGCTGGAGCATTGGTCAGTCCGAATGGCATGACCCTGAACTCGTAGTGCCCGTAGCGGGTCCTGAAAGCTGTCTTGTTAACATCAGACTCCCTGATTCGGAGTTGATGATAACCTGATCTGAGGTCGATCTTCGAAAAGACCCTTGCTCCTCGCGGTGATCAAGCGGATCATCTATCCTAGGTAAAGGATATCTATTCTTAATCATCACTGGTTAAGCTTCTGTAATCTATACACATGCGCCATGTCCCATCCTTCTTCTTAACAAATAGAAGTGGCGCTCCCCAAGGTGATGAACTTGGCCTGATAAACTGCTTCTCCAACAACTCCTCTAACTGCTCCTTAAGCTCCCTTAACTCGGTGGAGCCATCACAGTATGGTGGTATCGAGATTGGCGGTTCGGAATCAAGTCAATTTGAACTTAATTTTCTCACCGCGGCAACCTCGTAATTCTTCCAGGAATACTTGAAACTCCTCACAACCCGAAAATCTTCTAATCTGCCCATATTCACTTCTGGATCCACTACATGCGTCAGGAAGGCCTCACACCCCTGGCTCATCATACTGTCAGCTAACAAGGTTGAAATGATCCTCGGTGCCAGCATTTTCCTGTCCCCCTTAAAGACCACTTTCTGACCATCTCCCAGATCAAATTCTACTTCCTTGAGACTACAATCTAGCTTTGCCTTAAATCTCTCCATAACATCCATCCCCAATATCACATCCAATCCTTGAAGGTCTAGAGGTAGTAGGTCTACTACCAGTCTAGCACCACCGATGCTGAGCTCACAATCCTTGTAAATCAAACTGATCACCACCTTACTCCCTAAAGGAGTACTAACAACCAAAAAATTGTCCATAATCTCAGGACATACAGCATGCATATTCATACTTGAGGAAACAAATGAGTGTGTGGAGCCAGTATCAATTAACACATAAACAGGAGAGTCAAATAACTGAGCCATACAGTCCAACTTGAGAGCATTGCAGCTTCCTCTCAGTGTCATGGCAAATACTCTAGCTGGCGCTGACCTGTGCCCTTGGTCTCCCTGCAGATTAGCCCTCTGATCGCTCCAGAATCGCCTACTTCAGAATCGGCTGGTTCCCACTGTCTCTGCGCGCCTCGAGCTTGAGCTTGGGAACCCTCCTGTCTCGACCTCCTGGGACAATCTCTCATCATATGCCCTTCTCTCCACACCGGAAACAACCACCAAAGCCCTTGAGACACCTCCCGGGATGAAACTTCCGCATTGCTCACACCGAGGATACTTGCCCTTCCATGCCTTCCCCGAGCCTCCCACACTAGAGACTGTTTTAAATTGCCTGGATGCTGACTCTTGGCGGGACCACTCACCGCCCATGCCACTGAGTATGATGGGTCCCGGTGCTCCTCCAGTGCCTGGAGCACTCACTCCCTTCCTAGAAGATTACTCTCTGTTCTTCCTTTTCCTACTCACTTGACCTTAATATTCTCCACTTCTCGGCTGAGAGCCAGCATCTACCAAGCTGGCGATAGTCATGGAAATTATGGATCAGCACCTTCTCCCGATCCCTAGGTGCAATCCGCTCTCAAACTTGCGGCACTTATCCTCTTCATCGCCACAATATTTCTTGCATATCGAGGCAGTTGAGTGAACTTCACTCATATTCACTCACGCTCTGCTCCCTCCGTGTGAGGCTCGAAACTCCGGCCTTCTCTTGGATGTAAACCCTCGAGAAGTACTTCCTCCTAAAACTTCTAGAAACTCCTTCCATGTCACTCTGGAGGTACTACTCGATCGTGGCCTTGCCTCCCACCAGGTCTGGCAGATCCCATGCAATAAACTAGCTGATACTCTACCCTCTCCCCATCCGAGCACTTCATCGACTCGGGACCCTCTCGGTCCTCTTCAACCATGCTTCGCCTCCCGGGATTAGTAGTCCCGCTGAAATCGACAGCCCATACTTCCGAGCTTGTCACACGCCCTCCTATCTGCTGGAGTGGCATCGAGCTTGTGGTCCTTGGCCCATGGCATGGATGAAAGCTTGGGCGAAGGCTGAAAGAGCTGGGATCTACTTGAGGCATAGGAGGGGCTGGAGAGGCACTTCATGCTGCACACTCGGTGCCTCTGAATCAAAACAGGATGGTCCCTGCATCCAGGGAATGTGAGATTCATCCGCACTTCTCCGAGAGCTGATCGAGCTTGAGCTCCTCGAGTTCTTCTTCGAGGCGGCATATTACTCCTTTTAGTGAAAACATTTCAAATCTTTAACTCATGCTTGTAAGACAAGTTCAAATCATGTAAAACAATTCAAAATCAATGATGCATGTACTGTATTTAAAACAAGTTTAAAGCTTATGTAACATGATGTATGCTGACTCTACTCTTGAGGCTACCCACTAGGGTTCCTAGGAAATCATAAACCTAGAGCTGCTCTGATACCACAAATGTCAGAACCCGATCCCGAGACCGGATCCCAACTCCAACTATTTATACCTTAACATTAACGCTCATGCTCTTGCTTACATTCCACACCTATTGGACCCGTTTCCAGAGCCCAAAATTTCGAAGCCCTAAAGCTTGCGCTCCCTACTTTGCAGCGTTTGATGCTGTGGTTCCATAAGGGTGATGAGCGTACACTACCTAATCATCAAAATCACATTTAGACTTGTTCATATCAATGTAGCTTAAGGCCTCACGTTCACACAGAGGCAGGAATCACCTTAATCGGAGTCATATAACTCAAGATACACTCCAAAAATCTAAGAGAGTTCATACCCGAAACATGCCCTCTTAACTGACCTTTCACTTGTTTTAGAACAAACTTTCTCAATTTAACTCCAATTGATACCGAATTTTATGGAGTGAAAGATATGTGTCTTATAAATCCAATGGTTCAAGCCTCACCTCATTTGGAGGTCGTATGAGAGAATTATGCCCAAACATTGGACCATGCTCACTTTGAAATCGGATTGAAACTCTTTGGCGCGATTTGCTATAACTTTTAATCTATAGCTCCAAATGCTTTCGTTCTTTCACCATACGAAAGTAGACATCTAGATCTACAACTCTCATGCAGACTACAAAGGCTGATTCTATCTCCTACATTCTGCAGTGTCCTATTTTTCCATCATCTGATTTCTATCATTTGGTTTTCTATCATCTGATTTCTATCTTACGCTTTTCTATCTTACGCTTTTCTATCTTGATTTCTATCTTACGCTTTTCTATCTTCTGATTTCTATCTTCCGCTTTTCTATCTTCTGATTTCTATCTTTTGCTTTTCTATCTTACGCTTTTCTATCTTGATTTCTATCTTACGCTTTTCTATCTTACGCTTTTCTATCTTGATTTCTATCTTACGCTTTCTATCTTGATTTCTATCTTACGCTTTTCTATCTTACGCTTTTCTACCTTCCGATTTCTATCTTCCGCTTTTCTATCTTACCTTTTCTATCTTCCGATTTCTATCTTACGCTTTTCTACCTTGATTTCTATCTTACGCTTTTCTATCTTCCGATTTCTATCTTACGCTTTTCTATCTTGATTTCTATCTTCCGCTTTTCTATCTTACGCTTTTCTATCTTCCGATTTCTATCTTCCGATTTCTATCTTACCTTTTCTATCTTCCTTTTCTATCTTGATTTCTATCTTACGCTTTTCTATCTTACGCTTTTCTACCTTCCGATTTCTATCTTACGCTTTTCTATCTTCCGCTTTTCTATCTTCCGATTTCTATCTTCGCTTTTCTATCTTCGCTTTTCTACCTTGATCTCTATCTTACGCTTTTCTATCTTCCGATTTCTATCTTACCTTTTCTACCTTCCGATTTCTATCTTACGCTTTTCTACCTTGATTTCTATCTTACGCTTTTCTATCTTGATTTCTATCTTTTGCTTTTCTATCTTCCGATTTCTATCTTACCTTTTCTATCTTCCGATTTCCTTCCTTCGATTTTCTATCTTGATTTCCTTCCTTCGATTTCTATCTTCCGATTTCCTTCTTTTCGATTTTCTATCTTGATTTCCTTCCTTCGATTTCTATCTTCGATTTCCTTCCTTACGCTTTCCTTGTAAGGCTCATATCTTTTAACTCCGAACTCCAAATTTAACAAACGATATACCTTGAAAGCTCTAACCTTCTACTACAATATTCATGAAGGCTCATTTATCTAATTCAAGTTCTCGAAGGTCAAAATCTGAGGTAAGTTCTGTCAAATTTTGGGAAAATTTGACAGCTCTTCCTGAAAGTACATCTATCCAATTTTCAATCCTAATACTTCCACCTGCGTAAGACTCATCATACAACCTCATATAACATGATTAAACCCTAAGGTATCTTGAACACCATTCAAGCAACAGCCACACTCTTAATCATCTATCATATCCAAACTATAATAATGATGCAATTGGCTTAAACATGCATGGATTTCTCAAAATACATTTGAACTTAGCATTCTTGCATTTCATTTACGTTCAAAGTGAGTAGCTTACAATGCTTTAGTGGGCATTTCAAGCCCTTTTTACATCATAGTTCAAATACACTTCCAAAATACTACACTTTTCTTAAAATGCATCTAAAGCATTGTTTACAACAATTTGCTTGAAATACATCAAAAACATAATTCTTGGAGTATGCCTTGAGCTCATTCTTCATGATCCCGATCTTTACCTGGAGATGGGACGGGAAGGTGGGGGTGAGCTTTCATCTCGTGGGTGACACATTTATATTTAGGCTAATAAGCTACATTGCTTCATTAATCATACTTTTAGCAACTTGCATAGAAATCATGCAATCATGCAATTCATGATATTTATCAATCTCAAAACATAATGTTCATGCTTCATATCATTCTCATTCTTGCAAAATATACGCTAACATGTAAACACATAGGCGATGGTTGAAAAGTCCACAGGTTCTTGATGAGCTACAAGTGTAGTCATATCTGAGGAGTCCTAAAAGGAACATCCTATGCCACAATCAGGCGGCAGGCGAAGGCTATCTTGGTCGACGTGCGTGCACGTGACTCTGCTGGTGGACTTAACTAACCCACATAACACTTAATTTCATGCATAAAAGCTGGACTTGTCTTGTCCGCTGACTAATTTTCTGAAAATGGATATTCAAGCATCCATAAAGCTGATCATGCTTAAAGCACATTTCATGCTTAGCTCACATTTCATGATCTCATTCATGCTCATCCAATTTATGGCAATTTCAAGCAATGTCATGCACTAATCAATTTCTCACCTAATGGCAATCATCCGTCAATTTATACACAATCAAAAGTCAATCAATGCTCATTCTAAGATAGTTGGAAAAACATTAATTTTCCTTAGTTAAGATAATATTTAAAGCATTACTAACATAAAGATAAAAGTGAAACCCACCTTATATCCTTGCTTAAGCTTGCCTAAGGAAGTTCCTCTTCTTGTTCTCCTTTTCTTTCTTGTCCTCCTTCATTCATGGCAAGGAAAGAACCTCGCATCATTAGGGTTTCTAAAATTGAAAACCTAATGAACCTTAATCATGAAATCAACCTAGAATCACTAAACCCATCTTCTTTCTAAGCTTTCTAAACCATAAAATCAAGCCAAACTCAAACTACATTTCATAACTTACCTTGAATCTTTACTCAACCCAAGGGTTTCTTGTATCAAAATAAAGCTTAGACTCTCCTCCACACTTTTTCTTCTTGGACTTTCTTCAAAAACCCACTCACTTTCATGGAAATGCCAAAACCCTAGCAAGCTCCTTTCTTCTTCTCCTTTCTTTCCTCTTCTACATAAATTTCTCCCTCTTCTCCTTTAAATTTCGTAAATCTCACTTCTTCCTACAAAAATCACTTATCTCCTTCCTTATATACTCCTTTCTAAATTACTTAAGCCCAATAAGCCTAAGCCCAACTTACTTCCTTCTTCTTTCTTCTTCTTCTTTTTCATTTCTCCTCCTTACTTACTCAAGCCCACTAACTCTTTTCCTTCAAGCCCATTGCATTAAATTCCTCTCTTCTTTCTTGCTTCATTTGGACCCAAAGCCCAATTAATACATTAATTACACCTAACTCACCTAAGTCCAACTAACATATTTAACTTCATAAATTCTTCACCTAACTCATTAATGCTATCATATATTAATTTATGACACCTTAATTAATGCTAATCTAACTTAATCAATTTAATCTAATCATGATTAATCCTAAAATTTTGGGGCTAATAGCCTAACACTAGCAAACATATATTGCAAGTATTTACAACTTGTTACATATTATTATTAGGCATTAACATTCAAAGAAATATTTTATGCTGATTACTAAAAACCAAATTATAATATATACTTGATGTTTAATATCCTTTTAATACTAATCAAAACACAAAAGATACTTTATGCATACTTTTGAAAACCATATTAGAACTAATCAATAAAATCTAGGGATATCATCAACAAAGAGTTTGGTGCATGACTAATAAGTGAACATGTCTAAGCTATACCTCAATCAAATAATTATATTCAAAATGTCAAGTTTACGGTGATAATTAGGCAAGTTATTAATGATTCATAAGCAAACATTTTTATGATATGTTAGTGAAGACCATCTGCTTGCTTAGATAATAAACTTAAAGCTTATATTTTTTGGAATACTTGCCATCAAGGATCTGGCATGCAAAGGGCCTATGTTATGCTATTTGACTTACTATATTCATATGTTGTAACACCCCACTCCCGAGTGACCCGAACCTGATATCGTTGGTGATATCCGAGTCCGTGCCCCGCGAGGGTGGCGTACTACATCAGTCGATTAAAACTCAGTATAATATTTTCTCCTCTTTTTTTTGAACCATTCATTAACGCCGCATAAACAGTAAGAAACTTGAGCCCATGTTCACAATTAATCATTTTCAGTTATTACAGTCATCCAATAATAACTTACAATCAGTCAATGAGTAAAACAATAAAACCACAATGGCTCATTATACATACAAAGCATTATTGCACAATGATTACGGAATACAATTTGATAAGACACTATTTCACACAAAAATGTAGCCAACAACCCAAAGTTTAATTGGGCACAAACCTCGACTCATTTGCATAACCACACAATGAGTTATGTTTAAAAGCGATCTGATGGGTCAAAATCCATTTCCACTTTCATCTTCAACTTACACTTCCTATCATGCCAATTCAAATTCTACTACCATAAACATCTCAATTGGACACAAAATCAGTCTCTATATCATTCATACATTCACTAAGAGTAACCACCTCAAGTTTGCAGCCCTAACCTCTTCATTTCCATGCAAGAATAATCATCAATATTCAACCAAAATCAAGCTAAAACCAAATTCAACCATAGTCATTCATTATCCTAACACACCATACATTTATACCCAACAATTCCACCTATTGAAAATGGAATAAAATGTAAATGACAGTAAATGGAAATTGTGACATGTGCATTCATGCATAAAGGCATGATCAGATAAAGGCAGTTGTGACCGGAGCAGCCATCGATATGCCTCAACGCGTATATGAGCTTTAAGCTTAAACGGGACCTTAGGTCCAGCGTATTGAGCCTCGGGCTCAATGTATCGAGGCTTCAAGCCCAATGTTTTGAAACCCTTTGGTTCAGCGAATGTGCCCGTCATGGGACAGTTTCAGCGCAGTCCACAACAACGAAATGAAAATGAAAAGTGTCACATGTGCATTGCATATACAAATGATTGAACATGAATTTTGTTAAAGGCGAAACGCCTTATAAATGTGAAATTGAATGCATGTGATTATCTTAATGTGTTATGATATATGATATGATGTGAATTGTGTGTATATGCATGAGTTGGGAGAACCATCGATGATGGTTCCTCATTGAGTTCGCAAATTAATCCAAAATTGCAATATATTTTTCAGGACTTGAAGGGTACCTCGTTTGACACGGGAGTATGTCTACTGTAGCGAAGTGAAGGATAGAGGTCGGGATCAGTTCGTGTCTGCAATCTTATTACAATCTCACTATCATCATCTATCTACGATATCTCGATATCGAACACAAATCTTGATGAAATAATATCACTGATCGGACCATCTACGTTTTACTCAGTTCCCATGTTTCCCATTTCATCGCATATACAGTCAGAGCTCTAATTACTTCATCATTTATTTTTACATAGGCCTACTATAACCAGTATGTTTCTCATATCTCCAGTGGACCTCTCCAAATTCTAGACATATTCGTTTTCTGTCTCCGTAATATTGCCACATTAATTAGGGGACTCAGTTTAATATCAATTCTTTCCTTAATCAGTCTAGGCCAACATAGTCATTCTAACCACAGTACATTTTAATTCTCATTATCGATGTTTCCTTTTTCCCATTCCCAATTGCTCATACCCTTTTATGGGTTCACATTCTGATACCTTCTCACTTTTCTCACACTTACTCACGTAACACATGTTCACACGTAGGATTTCTACTAGTGCGACTCAGACTAGGCATGCAACTTGACCTATGTTTCAGACTATGCCCAGATACATTCGTATACTTACTCACGTAACACATGTTCACACGTAGGATTTCTACTAGTGCGACTCAGACTAGGCATGCAACTTGACCTATGTTTCAGACTATGCCCAGATACATTCGTATTACTGGGCTCTGATACCACCTAAATGTAACACCCCACTCCTGAGTGACCCGAACCCGATATCGTTGGTGATATTCGAGTCCGTGCCCCGCAAGGGTGGTGTACTACATTAGTCGATTAAAACTCAGTATAACATTTTCTCCTCTCTTTTTTTGAACCATTCATTAACGCGGCATAAACAGTAAGAAACTTGAGCCCATGTTCACAATTAATCATTTTCAGTTATTACAGTCATCCAATAATAACTTACAATCAGTCAATGAGTAAAACAATAAAACCACAATGGCTCATTATAAATACAAAGCATTATTGCACAATGATTACGGAGTACAATTCGATAAGATACTATTGCAGACACAAACTGATCCCGACCTATATCCTTCACTTACCTACAGTAGACATACTCCCGTGTCAAACGGGGTACCCTTCAAGTCCTGAAAAATAGATTGCAATTTTGGATGAGTTTGCGAACTCAATGAGGAACCATCATCGATGGTTCTCCCAACTCATGCATATACACACAATTCACATCATATCATCAAATTAAAGCATCAATAATCATAATAAATGCACTGAAAGTCCCATTAAATGCATCTAACAACCATGATTCATCAACTACATAATCAAAGCATAATTAAAACTTAACTTAATCACTTACCAATTCAAGCTTCCACTCTTTCCCACTCTCCAATCACTTCACTTTCTTACTTCACTTCTAAAGCCCATACATGGCTATCACCTTGGATAAAGACTTAAGCTCATATGCAAGTAAAGAGGACTCTTAAGGTTGGAGGAAATAAGAACACTTTGAGGAGAGAACCAAAAATTCGATGGAGAGGAAAACCAAGAGCAAGTTTCGGATGAAGGAAATAATAAGCATTTAAGTCTTCTTTTCATTCTATTTCATAGGGCATAACCGAGAGAGAGGCTTTAGCATAAGACAAAAATCATTAATTCAAAGGACAAATGGCATTAGAAGGAAGAAAGAGACTAATTAGATATAAAACAAAGTAAGGATAGGATTTAGAAATCCTACTACAATTTGACCCATTATAGTCCAATGATCCTAATTTCAATTCCAAAATAAAATACCCAATATGACAGTGCCATTGGGTAGCAATTTTCACTACCGAAAAGCAATCGGTTAGCCACTTGGCGATTTTCTTCCGGTCCGGGAATTTTCTCCGGAAAATTCCAGAAAAATTCCTAAAAATTTCTTAAAATATAAAACACTCAGTGGTGCACTCAGAATAATTTTTCAAACTCAATAACCACGTTAATCACAATAAAATTACATTAGGCACGAAAACTGGGAATGTCATGTATGCATGTACAGTAATTTCATGTGCACAAATGATATTGCGTATCAATCCAATTATGCATGAACAGTACTAATTAATCCCTATCAATCCCATCCTATGGCAAATTTACTATTTAACCTTTCCTGATGGGGGTGGGATGTTACATATGTTCTCTCCATTTTGATAACAATTTTAATGTTAGCATTAACTTTATCTCCAAGGTTTAAAATATATGAGCGTTTGAGATATATTGATTTTAGCTTAGATTCTCCAAAAATCTTACCTTTAAAGATTAAGTAGGTATACACCCAAAGGGGTTACTAATTTATATGTAGTTTTCATATTCTTTTAGCCAATAAAACCTTGTTTATTATTATGATAGTTTTAATTCCCCACACTTCGTAGACGGTAGGTTTACAAACACCTTCCTATTTGACTTTAGCATTAGATGCTACATTCTACGTTTCAAGGGTAGGAAATGATGTGAATACTAGTACACCTGAAAGCTAAAAGAAATATAATTGATGAATTGTAATATCCTAAAAAGATAGGAATATATTTTACTAAATTTTTATTTTATGTATTGCATTAAAGAGAAGTTATCAATTCATAAGTGCAAATCTTAAATCTACTATTTAGGATTCCTAAGTATTTGAAAGAATGTTGGAGTTAGATAAAGCCTAAGAGCATGGTATTTTTTGCTTCAAAGTTAGTGGTAACAATTGAGGCAATATTGTTGATTTTGTTTCATTGATGGAGAGACTTGAGAAACTTTGAAATTTTTAAAGAGAGTTAGGTATAACCTTGACCAATTCTAGGTTTGTCCTAAAAAGCATTAGTATATCATGTGCAAAAGTGAGGTTGAAGGTTTTGATTTCTCTACACATAAAGTGAAACTGAAATTTTTTTTCCTTCTCAATGTTGCAAGCCACCAGCTTGATAAAAGCTTTATTACAAATGTTCAATACGCAAAACGATAATGAGTCACCTTATCTTATTTTTCTTTCGCTCATTGGAAAGTTTGTTTAGGTTCCTATTTACTAGAAAACTGAATCGTAGAGTTAATAAATTGTTTTAGACATTAGATGAATTTAATAATAGATATAAATGTTTGTTCAAAAATTTGAAGATTTCATTGAATAAAAATACAAATAATCTAGAGTAAAATTGATCTAGAATAGTCCAAAAGATCTAGATTACAATGATTATAGTTCTTAGTAATCATCTACATCATGATATCTAAGGGAGATTTATGAACACAAAAAAAACTAGAATTATTATAATCCTCATCTTCTCTTGGGCCCCAAAAAAATTTTCTCATTGATGTTATTAAGCATGAATTGTGTTAATTGTGTGACTTATGACTTAATTGGATTAAAATGAGATTAAGTGAGTTTAATGTGGTATAAATGGGAATGAAAGAGTAAAAATGTTTGAGGGTAAAATGGGAAGATCACTTAAGTTGGAGAGGTTAAGGCTTTACTAGGAAGGGTATTTTGGTCTTGGTCCATCCCATTTGGACTTGGGTGAGAAATTAGAAGGAAAGAAAAGAAGAGCGAAGAGAAGTAGGAAGGAGAGTGTCGTTGGTGAGGGAGAAGAAGAGAAAATAGGGCTTTTCATTCCTAGAGGTTTTCGACGGATTTGAAGCAGATTCCTGGTCAGTGAGCTTCATTTCATTTTGTTTTGGTTAGATTAAACCCTAGTATAGCTTGGTATGATGTTAGAATCAGTTGAAGAAGAGTTTAGGGAAAAAAAAGGTTTAATTCCTTTGGGTTGATGATCTTGTTGCGGTTTTAAGATTATAATGAGTTAGAAATGAAGTAGAAGACATGATTTAAGGTTTGGATATGTTGCATTTGCAAAATGGGAGGATCTTCGATGGAAAATGCAGGAAAAATCAGGTTTCGGGAGAGGTTCTTGGACCCACATGTTGCGTGCTCATGAGCACGCCGCGGCGTGCGAAGGTGTGCACACTGCGGTGTACATAAATGTACTTACGGCACCATGACGTGCGAGAGGGTACACGCATGGTGCACTGTCGTGCACGTCGTGGCCAAGATAGGTTGTTCACGCAATGAGTGTAGCTTTTCGCCATGGCGAGCTCCGATTTCAAAGAGATGTATTTTGGTATTTTGGGCATAATTTTTGCTGTAGATGTCCAAATGAGGTGATTTCTGATTTGTTGTGAACTAGAGCCTTAGGGATACAAGTTTTTCAAAGAAAAGAAGTTTGGTATGAGCCTCTAAAGATATGAAAACTTGGATGGAAGTCGAGTATATATTTTAGTGTTAGCACTTTTCATTTTCAAAGCTTTATGAATTTCTTTTGAATGTTATTTAAATGGGAGCTTGGTTTGTTATAGGAAACCAAGCCGACCTGGTCCAATCACAAGAGGAAGGAAAACAGTGAGCTTGGTTTATCAAGCGATATTAGGTGGGTAATATATTTATGGTTGTTGTGGGTATGAGCAAATTTTCTTGCTTGCTTGCATGTGTGTGTGTGACATTGAAATTGTTCAAAATGCATTATGATTGTGATCATGTATTGCCTTGTAATTTCATGGCATTTTGTATGAATGACAAAATAAGAAAGCATGATGATCATAAAAAGTATGAAAGCAATTGATAAAATGATTTGAGCATGAAACAAATGATTATGTGCTTTGTTTGGGCGAGAGAGGAACGTTTCGTTAGTCACGTGCACGTCGGCGTATAGCCTTCTTCCGGCTGCCCGCTTGAGGCCATGAGATCTTGAAAAATTGGACTTGTTTTTTTCACGGTATAAACTTCGGTTTATCCGTTTTGTTCCACGAAACTCTTGAGCCATTTGTTGTGCATTTCATTATTGATTTGCTTGGTATGAGGCATAATAAATTTCCATGTTGTGAACCCTAAAATAGCATGAAATATTCTTGTGATGATTCTATATGCATATGCTTGAATGTGTGACTCGTTGCCAATGGCTATAAATGTATAAGCCACTGAGCTTCGCAGCTCACCCTATTATCTCCCACTCCTCAGGTGCAGAACGAGAAGATCGTTGATCCTTGCAGGGCTTCAAAAACTCCAAGATAGTTAGAAGCCTTTGTATTAAGTTAATGCTTTTGGTTTGTTTTCCAAACATATCAACATTGAGCATCCTCATGTATTTGGATTTAAGCTTGTTATGTATTATGTTATGTTAAGAATGCTTGTTCAATTTTATTGTATTGTAATGACATGAAGTTTCTTTGTTTATGGGTGTGTTTAAACTCATAGTTAGATCGAATGTGTATGCTGAAGTGAATCACACGTTAATACAGCACTTAGAAAACGATATTAGAATGCACGAGAAGGGGGGTTGAATTGTGTATTCCCTTTTATAAATCTTTTCGAACTATTTGTTAGAAATAAAATTCTTTCTGAATTTTTATAGATTCTCGATTAATCAAACTTTTCAATACTATGTATATAAAAGTAAGTAATGATAAAATTTGAAACTTAAAATAGAGATAGAGAGTAAGAGTGGTAGACACGAAGATTTATCTGGTTCACCCCAAACCGTGGGCTACGTCCGATCCTCGAGTTTCTTCCGAGATTTCACTATCTCTTCAATCGTTACAAGTATTCTTTCACGAGCCTCTTTAGGTCTCTACCAAAGATTCTTTCACACTTAGCCTCTACAGGCTATCTGTACAACTTTTCTTCTCAGAAAAATATTTGAACACTTTGTTACAGAAAAATAGCACTCAGCTAAATCACTTTTTCACGTAGTAATTTTTCTCGCTATTTCGTGTAAGTATCTGTAAGTTTTTTTTGTAACTGTTTTGTGTAACTTTCCGTAACTTTGCAATCTTCGACTTCAACTTGTATTTATAGCCTTCGTCTCCAACTGCTTCTTGATTCTTGATTCTTGAATCTTGAATCTTTAAAGAAACGGTTAATCAGTTGAGTTCTGTAACTGACTCGAACTAACTCTTGCGTCTGCTTTTTTTTTGCGTCTGCGTCTGCTTTTGTATTTGCGTCTGCGTCTGCTTCTGCGTCTGCTTTTGCATTTGCGTCTGCGTTTACGTCTGCGTCTGCTTTTGCATTTGCATCTGCGTCTTTCCTGCGTCTTTCATTTTCTGTGTCGTCTTCGTCTGTGTTGACTTTAACTATTTCAACTTTGTCTGTGTTGACTTAATTAAATGCATCTGCGTCAGATCCGACTTCGATTATTTCAACCGTCGTGTCCGACTTCGTGCATTTTGTTTTTCTTTTATTTGTTCTCTTTTGTTATACATCAAAATCATATTTATGTAAAGTCATTTTGACTTAACAATCTCCCCTTTTGAGTATAACAAATTATATACAAGAAAAGAAAACAAAATTTCTGATGTTGCAAAAGTAAAACAAAACTTATCTTCTTCCTTTCTTAAATTCTGCTATGGTCACACCTTCTTTATCCGAACATCCTCTCCTCTTCATTTCACCTTTTACATTCATTTTCTTCTTTTTCGCTCTCCCCTATTTGTTATAATCGAAAATGATTAATGATTACGCTCTTTAGCGATTCGCTATCATCTTTTTCGGATCATTCACCGTCTCCTTCATGTCGTTGAGTTCACCACGCAATCTACTGACTTCATCTGGTGGATCAACCGATGAGGAGGCTTGATCAACTTCTGCTGATGGAGGAGTGAAGGGAATTGAAGTAGTGTAAGCATCAGAAGATGGAATGTAGTCTTCATTGATCTCAAAGGTAGGTGGACGAATAAACGTTTCAGCTTCAGGAAGATTTAAATCAAAAGGAACAGGCAACATCAGCAACTGTCTTCCTTGCAGGGGTAATGCTTGTGTTTGTATAGACAGTGTATTAGACAGAGGGCTAATACGTAGAACTGTCTGAGCAAGGAACTCAATAAATGTTCCTGTTCTTATTCTTCCCCCTACTGGACAGTCTTCCTCCTTATTAGTATAGCTGCAGCTCACTTTATCTGAATCCTGTGCAGAAGCGCATGCCTCATCAATTCTTCGCACTTCTTCTGCAATTTGATCTGCGGACAGATCATCACTGGCATCATCTTCAGGGAATAATTTTGACTTCCCCTTAGTGAAATCTAGTGGATATCTTGGTTGTATATCTGGTGCAACCATTATCTTTGTATTTTCTGTGATTGGGAAAATAGTACACGGATGGCAGGGACGTTTTGAAGGATATGGCATAGTAGCAGCAAACCCCAAAGTATCGTAGAAGATCTTTTCGTCTTCTTTGAGTAACTGCCATGTGTTACTATTAATCTCCATAGGTTGTACCACAGCTACTATCTTCTTCACTGGTTGAACACCGATTGCAATAGCACTCCTTTGTCTGGTAACTACTTCTACCATTTTGATCTTCAACTTCTGTTTCCTCAAAAACTTATGGTAGTTGTATACCATCAGACACGGTTTATCATCATCCGAATCTGATACTGTTGTTGCTTCTTGATGTGCTTCAGTAGGAGTCACCTGAACCGGGCTTTCCTCTACTGGCTCCTCCTGTTGAGCAATAGGTGTTTCCTGAACCGTGCTTTCCTCCGCTGGTTCCTCCTGTTGAACAATAGGGGTTTCCTGAACTGTATACTGCCCAGTTTCTGTTTCTTCTCGAACAGTATCAATAGTTTCTTTCTGTTGACTAACTTTCTCAGTAGTTGAAATGATCTTCTTTCGACTAACCTTTTTAGACTTTGTCTCTGCTTCAATCAGTCTTACCGATTTCTTTGCTGGAGATTTTCTTCTCTCAAATTTTAATTTTCTCTTCCTCTCAGTCTCTTTGGTTTTTCTGGCCGTATCTTCTTCCATAATAGAGACTAAGGATCTTGTGGCTCTGGGTGCACAAGATTGAGAGGTTTCTTCTCGACTCTGTTCTCTGGCAATCTTTTCTTCTTGTTGCCTCAGAGTCCTAATCCTTGGTGATCTCTTTGCTTTCTTCACAACTTCGCTCAAAAGACTTTCTCCTCGTCTTTTGGGCACTTTGTTCATCCTCTGGGATTGGCTTTCTTGAGATGAGGACTACTTTGTTTCATGAGAGGTCTTCCTAACACTCTCCTTAGTTCATCCGCAGGCGATCTGGTACTCACTGGAGATTAAGAACTTTAAGCGGGAGTCTTCTTCAATACACGCTCCCCCTCAGTTCTTGACTTCCTTGAAGAGTCGGCTTGGTCTTTGTCTACTGTGCTCAGACCCATTCGTCGTATTGTGTGTGCATCGATCTTGCTCTTCACAGGAACAATTCTTCTATTTCCTTGGTGCAGACGAATACCTGATTCCTTAAAAATCCTCGTCAGAAGCATGCCATAAGGATAACTAGATGATTCCTTTATCCCCTTAATCATATAATGAAGGATCAAGAAGGGTAAATCTATGGGATTTCGATTCAGTAGGTAGAACAGACATTGTTCATCCATAGTGGTCACCAAATGTCTTGAACCAACTCTGGGTAGAATGCAATTAAACAAAATTGCGTGAAGCACCCTAGCCTTTGGAATCAAATTGGATGTTTTCCTCTCCCATGGATCATTTGTGCCATATAGTTGCCTTCTGATATCTTCTTCTTTCATTCCGACTTGGGACATCCATCTGGCCTTGGTAGATAGTTTCTCACCAACTGATGGACAATCGATCACCTTCTTTATAAGTTCCTTTGTCACAACAACAGATATTCTATCTACAGAAGATACGATGGTGTTGTCTATTAGATGGCGTTCTTCCAAAACTCATATCGTCATTCGTGTATCTGTGTTCTTGCGTCGGAAGAAGTTCCTCCAACCAGCTCTTATGATTTCGGTTCTACATCCGTGCCGTCTCTTCTTAGTGACTCAAAGTTCACATGTCTTCCATAAATCATAGCTGCTTCCATTGTGTAGAGCAAAAACTGTCTTCTGGAGAGCTTTTTGAGTGAGATGTTTTGAGAGAATTGGTAAAGCCGAAATGAACCGTCAGGAGATGATGAAAAGACCGCAATAATTTCACCTTCAGTCTACTTGTAGGATTATGGTCTGGTGAGTTCTAGAATCATTAAGAACCTTGATATTATCAGATTTTTCGCTCCAAAAATCTTCCTTGTGAGAAAAGTTACCAGCTGTAACTCACTGTAGCTAACGTCGTTAGTTTTGACGTTACTTTAGTCCTGACCGTTCACTTAACATAACCATGTTAAGATTGCGTCTTATCTTCTGGAACCGTTCTTCACTCAGTGGTTTAGTGAAGATATCTACCCACTGAAGTTCTGTTTCAACGAACTGTAGAAGCACCACTTTCCTCTGAACATAGTCTCTCAGGAAGTAATGTCTGACTTCTATATGTTTCACCCTGGAATGCTGAATTGGATTCTTTGATAGATTGATTACACTGGTGTTGTCGCAATAGATTGAAATCTCCTCTTCTTGAACTGAATAGTCTTCAAGCTGATACTTGATCCACAGCGTCTGCGATAAGCAACTTGCGGCAGACATATATTCTGCTTTAGCGGTTGATAGAGCAATTGAGCTTTATCTCTTGCTTGACCAGGAGAATAGATTTCCTCCAAGAAAGTGACATCCTCCACTTGTGCTCTTCCTTTCGATTCTATCTCCGGCATAGTCCGCATCGCAATATCCAATTAACCTGAAATCTTTACCTTTCTCAAACATTAAGCAAAGATCAGTAGTACCTACGAGATATCTCAAAATTCTTTTAACAGCAATAAAATGAGACTCTCTAAGATCGGCTTGAAATCTTGCACACAAGCATACACTGAACAAAATATCAGGTCTTCTTGCTGTAAGATACAGTAAAGAACCGATCATCCCTTTATATAGGGTTTGATCCACCTTCTTACCAAGTTCATCTTTCGACAAAAGGTTTGAAGGATGCATCGAAGTTGCCATAGGCTTCACATAATTCATATCAAATTTATTCAACAACTCTTTCACATACTTTTGTTGATGAATGAAGATCTTATCTTCGGTTTGCTTAACTTGCAACCCAAAAAAGAACTTTAACTCACCCATCATACTCATTTCAAATTCTTTCTTCATTAGACTCTCAAACTTCAAGCACAACTCTTTTGAAGTAGCACCAAAATGATATCATCAACGAGATCTGTACTAAGATAAAATCATTCTAAAATTCTTCCTAAAGAGCGTCTTATCAACTTGACCTCTCTGAAACCATTTTCTATTAAAAGGTACTCAGACGATCATACCAAGCTCTAGGAGCTTGCTTCAGCCGATATAAGGCTTTGTGAAGTCTATAGACATAGTCTGGTTTTAACATCTTCGAAGCCAGGTGGTTGTTTCACATACACCTCTTCATCTATAAAGCCATTCAGAAATGCACTCTTCACATCCATCTGAAACAACTTTATATCATGACAGATTGCATATGCCAACAAAATCCTTATAGCTTCAAGTCTTGCTCTTTGGAGCATATGTTTCATGTAGTTTATTCCTTCTTGCGATTATAGCCTCAGGCTACTAATCTAGCCTTATTTCGACTCACTCTTCCTTATTCGTCTAACTTATTCTTAAAAACCCATCTGGTTCTTATAATGGATTTCTTAGATGGTTTCGGAACTAAAGACCAGACGTTATTCCTAGTAAATTGATTCAGCTCCTCTTGCAGGACTAACACCCAAGCTTCATCTTGAAGAGCTTCCTCAACCTTCTTAGGCTCTACTTCGGAGATAAAAGCTACATTAGCTTCTCTTTTGAACCTGGACCTTGTCCTAACTCCTTCTGAGGTCTCACCGATAATTAACTCTTCAGGATGAGAACTTTTATACTTCCAATTTCTTCTTAGTTCAATAGTTTCTGGAATATCCTCAATTTTGTTCTCATGAGTGTCTGATGAAGGAGTTTCTGAGGTATCATCTAAGTTCTTTGAAGGACCTTCATTCTCCATGTCATCTTCCTTATGAGGTTGAGAGCTATCATCAAACTTGACATGGATCGTCTCTTTAACAGTCTTTGAAGTAAGGTTGTAAACTCGAAATGCCTTAGATGATGATGAGTAGCCTAGAAAGATTCCTGGATAGGTCTTCGAATCGAATTTATCCAACAGCTCTTTTGTATTCAGAATGGAACATTTGCACCCGAATGGATGAAAGTAAGATATGCTTGGTCTTCTTCCATTCCATAACTCATAAGGAGTCTTCTTCAACATGGGACACAACAGAATTCTATTCTGAATATAGCATCTTTGTATTCACAGACTTACGCCTGTAAATACTTAGGAAGATTCATATCACATAGCATGGTCCTTGCCATCTCTTGAATCGTCCTATTCTTCCTCTCAATAACTCCATTCTGTTGTGGAGTTCTAGGGGCCGAGAAGTTGTGGGAAATTCCATTCTCCTCACAGAATACTCTAAACTTCTCATTTTCAAACTCTCCACCATGGTCACTCCCGACATCGGCTATGGACATTCCTTTTCATTTCAGAACTTTCGGATAAGGTTCTAAAGCACTTAAAGAATCATCTTTGTGTGATAAGAATAATATCCAACAAAATCGAGTAAAGTCATCAACAATAACAAGTCCATATTTCTTTCTGCCAAGACTTATTGTCCTTGTTGGACCAAATAAATCCATATGTAACAATTCTAAAGGTCTCGATGAGGTTACAAAACTTTTAGAAGAAAAAGAGGTTTTAACTTGTTTTCCTTTCAAACAATTTTCACAGAAAAATTCTTTGTCAAAACTTATCTTTGGCAAACCTCTTACCAAATCATGTTTTACTAATTTTGAAATATGTTTCAAAGAGACATGACCTAGCTTTTTATGCCAGATTAGTCTTTCTTCTTCAGAAGATAGAAAACATGAAATATTTTGACTTTGAAAATCTTCTAAATTGATTTTGTAAAGATTGTTTCTTCTCTTGGCAGAGAAAACTATAGACCCATCTTTGTTTCTGACTTCGCAAAGATTTTGATTGAATGTAACTGTGAAACCAGAATCACACAATTGACTGACGCTAATCAAGTTATGCTTGGACCATCAACAAGCAAGACATTATTTATGCATGCAAAAGAATCTTTACCTATTTTCCCGATTCCAATAATTTTGCCCTGCTGGTTGTCTCCGAAAGTTACTGATCCTCCCTTCTTATACTGAAGATCTAGGAATATAGACCTTCTTCCCGTCATATGTCGCGAGCATCCACTGTCTAAATACCAATGGTGCTTGCCGTATCTTCCAAGGAAGGATATCTGCAGGAGAAACTATTTTATTTTTTGGTACCCAAATTTTCTTGGGTCCTTTACGGTTAGTAGTATGCATATGATGTGATCTTTCATGCATATAACTAGGACGTTGATTAAAATGAATTATCCTATAACTTTCTTTTTGAGAGACAGATTTTTTACGAGACTGAGTCTTGTTTCCTGTAAACCCTAATCCAGTCTTATCACTCGAATGTCTACATTTTCCAAGCATTTCATTCATTTTCTTTGTACTTTCTGTGAAAGTAGCTAAATCAGCTGATAAATTCTTAATCCTTAGTTTAAGTTGATTGATCTCTTCTGATCTGTCTACAAACTTCCTCTTATCTTCTAATTGTTTCTTTAAACAAATATTTTCTCTCTATTAACTCAAGATGTCTAATATTTTCTACATACTTTTCTTTAATGACTTGACTGCTTCGAATAGCATGAGAATCTTCTAACATTACGAGTATGCATCATGCAAATTATCGTAGTCAAATTTAACCTCCTCATCACTGTCTTCCTCGGCCATCAGGCAGATGTTCGCATGTTCTGATGACTCGAAACTCAGATTCGATTCAGATGAATCTAGGTCCTCCCAAGTTGCCATCATGCTTTTCTTGCCTTCTCTACTCTTCTTTGATTTCTTCTTGAGAGTAGGACATTCAGACTTGTAGTGTCCAGGCTGATTGCACTCGTAGCAGATAATAGAAGACTTCTCTGGTTTAGGTTCATCTTTCCCATTCTTTCTGAATGTCTGGTTTCCTCTGGACTTCTTCTTCCACATGCGTCTTATCTTCCTGGAGATGAAAGATAATTCGTCATCTTCATCACTTGACTCTGATTCTGATTGGCTGGATTTGTCATCCTTTGATTCTTCAATTTTCAACGCTTTTGATGACTTCCTCCTTCTCTGAGTCTTATGATTCTTCTGTCCGGCCTTTAGTGATATCGACTTGTCCCGCTTGGGCTTGTCTTCAGCGTTGAGTTCAACTTCATAAATCTTTAAGGATCCCAGCAACTCATCCAAATTTTAACACGCCAAGTCTTTGGCTTCGCACCGCATAACTTTAGGTCTCCATCTCTTAGGAAGACTTCTTAGAATCTTTCGAACATGATCTTGATTGTTGTATGTCCTTCCAAGAGCTTTCAATCCATTGACAATTGTTTGAAATCTTCCAAACATTTGATCAATAGATTCTTCATCTTCCATCCTGAAAAGTTCATATTGATGCACAAGAATACTTATCTTGGATTCTTTAACTTGGCTTGTGCCTTCGTGAGCAATGGACAATGTGTCCCACATTTCTTTTGCAGTGTCGCAACCGTGCACTTTGTCGTACTCGCTCCTACTCAGGGCACACGTTAAGAAAAATTTAGCCTTTGAATTTAGCTGTATTCTTGCTTTCTGATCAGTCGTCCATCTGTTCCGTGGAATAGAATTTCCTTCTTCATCTACAGGTGTATAAGGTCCGTTCTCTATTACGTCCCAAAGGTCGACATGAATAGATTCGATGAATAACCGCATCCTATCTTTCCAGTAGTGATAGTCTTCTCTGTTGAATGCTGGAGGTCTAGTGACTAAGGCTCCTTCAGTGATGTATACATGTGACTCCGCCATTATCTTTAATCCACATTTCGCCAAAGTGATTCTTGGATACCTTGCTCTGATACCAATTGAAGTGAATCACACGTTAATACAGTACTTAGAAAGCGATATTAGAATGCACGAGAAGGGGGGTTGAATTGTGTATTCCCCTTTTTATAAATCTTTTTAGAACTATTTGTTAGAAATAAAATTCTTTACAGAATTTTTATAGATTCTAATTAATCAAACTTTTCAATACTATGTATATAAAAAGTAAGTAATGATAAAATTTGAAACATAAAATAGAGATAGAGAGTAAGAGTGGTAGACACGAAGATTTATCCTGGTTCACCCCAAACCGTGGGCTACGTCCAGTCCTCAGAGTTTCTTCTGAGATTTCACTATCTCTTCAATCGTTACAAGTATTTTTTCACGAGCCTCTTCAGGTCTCTACAGCCAGTATTCTTTCACACTTAGCCTCTGCAGGCTATCTGTACAACTTTTCTTCTCAGAAAAATATTTGAACACTTTGTTACAGAAAAATAGCACTCAGCTAAATCACTTTTTCAAGTAGTAAATTTTCTCGCTATTTCGTGTAAGTATCTGTAAGTTTTTTGTGTAAATGTTTTGTGTAACTTTTCGTAACTTTGCAATCTTCGACTTCAACTTGTATTTATAGCCTTCGTCTCCAACTGCTTCTTGATTCTTGAATCTTGAATCTGTAAAGAAACGGTTAATCAGTTGAGTTCTGTAACTGACTCGAACTGACTCTTGCGTCTGCTTCTTTTCTGCGTCTGCGTCTGCTTTTGTATTTGCGTCTGCGTCTGTTTCTACGTCTGCTTTTGCATTTGTGTCTGCGTCTGCTTTTGCATTTACGTCTGCGTCTTTCCCGCGTCTTTCATTGTCTGTGTCGTCTTCGTCTGTGTTGACTTTAACTGTTTCAACTTCGTCTGTGTTGACTTAATTCGTCTGTGTGCATCTGTATCCGACTTCATTTATTTCAACTTCGTCTGTGTCTGAGTTCGTCTGTGTCCGACTTCGTCTGTGAATTGAAATTTGCATAGATGTTGGGAACGGGTCCAAAAATTGGGGAGCTCGCTGCGTCGAGCTAATCCTTCGTCGTGGTGCAGCCCATGGGTGATCGCCGCGACGTGGGGCTGGTCGGTCGTCGTGGCGTGTACCCACAAGCTCGCCACAACGAACCTTGCCGCGAGGCGCTTGTCGCAGAGAGCAACCTGTCGCCGCAGCGAGGCCTCCTCCTCCACACTGCTATTTCTCTGTATTTTTGCATGTTTTCGATTCGTCCTTCACAGGCCCCGTACCTGGCAACCCCAAAGGGTCACCCCGAGATGAGTATCGGGACCCGGGCCCAACATCTTCTTTTCATGCTATGTGATAGATTTATTGCTATTCTCTTGTTAACATAGTCAATCTACAATGAAGATAAATGTCCTAAAAAAACCATCTTTGTGCTTCTATTCTTTAATTTTCTCTTTTTAGATGTAATGCACAATATTGCCTAGCTTATCTTAATTACTTTAAGATTCGTTATATTTTGCGCTAAAAGTTTCCCTTACCAAGTAATAGTTTCACTCCAAGAGTCCATTAGTCTGCCCATGTTAAGAGTAACCTACATCTGGCCCTAGACTTGACTACTATACCTGTATTTAATCATAACATGCTCCATATTTTCCAATTCAATATTACATAACTCACAGCGCAATGTGTTAATTGAGAACTTGGTCTTATTCCTCATGAGTAACCCTTCATTGATTCCTATCCATTAGATGAATGACTGAGTTGGATTGATTTCAATGTCCCATACCAAAGTTGTCCACTCTTGCCTTATATTCTGGCAATCTGTATAAATGTTTTACTTGCTTTTATGCTAAACTCCTTTGATTTATCTGCTAGCCATTAAATTTCATCTTGTTCTCCCTCATGGCATCTTTTCATCTCTTCCAATATGAATCTAACACTTCTATTATTATGGTTGGGCCATATCCATTGATTGTTTCTAGCTAGCATACTTACTTTAGTTTTCAAATTCACCACCAATTTCAAGGGTTATATCCCTTCCACCTTATATAGGGGACCTTAACAATGCCAATTATCATACCAAAAATATTTGCTTTCTCCACTCCCAATCCTGTGGAATACTTGATTTTACATCCATTGCCTTCTTTAGGATATCTTTTAAAGTTCCAAACATTTGCTGCCTTTGCTTTAGTATCCAAATACTCTTATTCTTTATTAATACATTATGTATCCATTTCACCCATAAATTCTCCCTTTTATAACATAACCACCATAAATTCCTTGCTATACTTACCTTATTAATCATCTTTGCAGAGTGAATTCCCAGTCCCCTAGTGCTTAGGTCTACAAATCTTATTCCAACTTATCTTATCTTTGCCTCTACCTTGGTTTGAACCATTCCATAAGAAATCTCTAGGTCTCCTATCTACTTCCTTAAGGATTCTTTTGTCTGAATTAACTGGAGCTCACCTCCATAACTACGGAACCTATTACTCCATTAGTTGATTCTTCCATAGATTTAGTCCTACAAAGGTTTAAAATATGCTGCATTGATTCTTCTTAGGGATATTAGTAACCCTGAGTACTTAAAGAGTATGTTCCCTTACTTAATCCCATCTCTATAGCTTTTGAGGCTACCTCTTCATTTGAGTTGCATGATAAGTAGAAACAACTCTTCATTGGATTGCTTTTTTGGCTTAAAATATCTTGGAACTCCTCCATTGTTTACAATATTAAAAAATTTTAATTTTTCTCAGCCCTATAAAACAATAGTAAGTCAGATGCAAAAGCTAGAAGTGTAAGCATCATACCTTTACATCTGCTATGGAACTTCTGGGTGCCTTTTTATGTTATTTGCAAGGAGAGTTGACAAGACCTCTATGCAAAGTATAAATAGGTAAGGAGATAATGGGTCCACTTACCTTAGTCCTCTCCTTGCTTTGATCAAGTTTTTAGGTTCTCCATCCACCAAGATTAGCATAGAAGTAGTGGTTACACATTCCTCTACCCATTTTCTAAACATAGAATTATAACCTATTGCCTCCAATGTATTGAAAAGAAAACTCCAAAAATTGAGTCATAGGCCTTTACAAGGTCCATCTTTATAAGAAATACAAATGTTATTAGAGAGTCAAACATGAACTCCATTCTACTAAGTTAAAAGCCTTGTAAAATTCCACTTTTAAAGCATAGCATTTATATCATTTTTCCATGATAATTCTTGAAGAATTCTTAAGCCAGTAGAATATTTTCACTTATATTTATTCCTTCAATGAATATTTCTTAGCTTAGGATAATAATGCGTTAAAGAATGACCTTAACTTTTAAAGTCAATAACTTACATATTGTAGTAAGAAATTAGTTTAAAATCATGGAAAGTTTAGGGTTTTGGACCTTAGATGTAAGAAAATGATATTTTATTGAATGTTTTCAATAGCTAGCTTGAAGAGAAGAACATCATAATTGAACTTAAGATGTCTGCTCTATAGCTTTAAGATAAATTAAAAGAAGAATGCATTCAACCCAGCTGGTCTTAAGGCTTTATTTGTATCAATGTTAAACAAAGCTCTTTCTATATCAACTATTATAAATGGCTTAAGGAGAAACTCTACATAGTCATTGTTGATGAAATGAGGTATAAAAGATTTAATTTCATAAAGGCTTAAGATAGTACTTTTATAGCTCCCTAAAATGTTTTTGAAAAAATTAAAATATAAGATCTCCAGGTTCTCCTAATCCATAATGGATTTCTGTACTGTTGTCTATAAGAGAAATGATATTATTAATGTTTTTTATGTTAAGAATGGAGTTATGGAAGAACTTCATGTTTCCATTGCCATCCTTGAACTATTGAATTATTTATCTCTACCTTAGAATGGATTTATGTGTATCTAATGTTTCCATGTACCAACAAAGAGAAGGTTTTTCTTGTATCCGAGGACCCTTATCCCTTAGGTTAGAGGAGAGTTTAGTTTAGAGAGCTAACAAATGGTTCTTAGAGGTCCCAATCATATACATAGTGTTATTACTAAAGCTTTTTTAATATTCTTAAGCTTTTGTTTGATTGTAGTTAGCCTTCTCATGCATTTATAGGATTCAAATTTAATTATAATGGCATTAGCACCTATTGAGACAATTGCTTATAGTTTAGGTACTTCATTATATAATTGTTAAACTTAAAAGAATATTTCCTAATATTAGAGTAGGTGTTGATATGAAGTTTAATTGGGGAATGGTCTAACTATATAGGTGAGTGAAAATGGCATTTGCTCAAGGAGAAGGAAGAGAATCAAGTAGAGTAACTACTATTATATGCAACTTTTTTCTCAGTTGTAGGCTTCCTTCCTACTTATTACTTCATATATATTGATGTCAATCATATATGAAGTCCTTACTTCCAATTTTATATAGGTGTTTTTTAAATTCATTTTTATCTTTGATCAAACACATACCATTTACTTCATGAACATAAAGAGTATTGTTGAAATTTCTAAGGACAAGACAAGGGTTGGAGGATATAATATAATTCCACCTTGGAAAGTCTAAATTGTATACGTAAATAAAAATAATAGTAGCCAAGGTATTGTTTCTAATTAAGGTTACCTTCACGTGGGTAAATTGGTATGATATCTGACTATTTTCAATTTAGACTTACTTGGGGTCAAAAGCTACCAATATTCTTCCATTATAGTGGGTTTAGTAGTTAATGATTGAGTGTCTTTTTCTCAGAATCATAGGCCTTACTTAAAGAAAGTGGCTCTTACTTTAATCTTTAACAGACCAAATAAATGGACCTTCTGTTGATTAGGAAGTCACTAAAGATTTACTATTTATTAGGGAAATTTAGTCTTTTTAAAATTTTGTAACTATGAACATAAAAGGATTTGGGAGCAGTCCCTTTCTTTTTTAGTTTTCTACCTAATTTCCTTTTAACAAGTGCTTTGTTTAGCTTATTCTAATACAATGTCTATTAGAGTTAATTGTGACACTATCATTCTCTCCTTGGCTTAAAAAGATGCGTTATGTTGCATAAGCTTGTTGAGAGTCTGGCAGTTGAGGGAAATCTAATGTTAGATCTAATAACCAAGCTTTGAAAAACACCTCATTTAGAGTCTACACATCAAAGGTCAACTTATTTGGAGTCTCTACATCAAGAATCTCTATATCAACCATGTTTGGGTCCTTAATCGTTTCTTTTTAATCTCCTATTTATCAAAAGGGGCTATAGTTTCTTTAAAATTCCCCTTAACTAAAGTATCTTTAAGGTTGATCCCTATTAACTCATTATAGCCATATGTGATAAACTTCTCCTTATTAGTTTCCAAATTTTGGATGTAGTTATTTAATAAACTTCCGTTAATCGGATATAGAGATTTTAGACTCCCTTAATCCCCTGACTTCATCTAGGATTTTAAGATTAATCATTTCAGGTAACTCCACTTGCACATCCACCTCAAGGAAAACTTTGGCATAACATATCCTCTTTAGTTGATTATTTTTCTCATATAAACAATGAGGTTTGTTTATAGAACTAGTCAAATAGCTCAAACCAATGGTTAACCAATATTTTAAAGAATTAGACCATAAGCGATTTCCATTTATGTTATAGGGACCTTGCTCCAACACTTTAATCATGTTAGTTTCATGAGTGAATTTGAATAAATAAAAATCCCGCTCTATGATAAAAGTTTTCTTAAGACCTAATTTGCTTTATTTTGATTCAGCCTACATTTTCATTTAGAAAAAAGGCCTTTAATCAAAGAAATCTCCTAAAACAAATGTTTCAGCAGTAGTAGAGTAGTAGTAATAGAAGTAATAGAGGAGCAGTAGTAGTAACAATAGGAGTAGGAGGAGCAATAGCAATAATAGTAGAAGTAGTAGCAGCAGTTGTAGTAGTAGTAGTAGTAATAGTAGTAGCAATAGTAGTAGATATATGAGGAGTAGTAGTAGTAGTGGTAAGTAGTACTAGTAGTATTTACAAGTTTAGGCAAACTACAAGAGGAAAATTTTAAAAGAGGCCTCCCTTTTTTTCACTTACAATCTCTAAGTACGATCATCTTGCATCTTCTCACTAGAGGGTCTGAATTTCTCCTCTTAATATGTCCAAACCACCTAATTCTGTCTTTCTTAAAATTTCAATAATACTAGCTATCTTTAATTTGTCCCTTACTATTACATTCCTAACCTTATCTCTTCTAATAAGGTTCCACATCCAATGAGCGTCCTCATCTTCGTCACCATTAGTTTATGTTTATGCGCTTATTTGACGGACTAATATTTTGCCCCATAGAGAATAGTCAGCGATATCACTAAATAATAGAATTTACCTTTAAGCTTAGTGGTATCTTCTTGTCACACAAAAATCATGATACACTTCTCCATTTAAGCTATCATAATCTGATCCAGTGAACTATGCCTTTATCAATCTCTCTGTTACTTTGGATGATAGATCTTAGATATTTGAAACACTCCTTTTATGGTATAAATTCTAAACCAGTCTTTACCTCCACATCGATATCAACCCTGTGTCTTGAAAAGTTACACTCCATATACTCAATCTTAGTCCTACTCAATCTAAAGCTCTTTGACTCTGACGCATCCCTCTAAAGTTCAAGTTTGGCTTTGATTCTTTCTTTTGTCTCATCCACTAAAATAATGTCATCAGGAAACAACATATATAATCAAGGTACATCCTTTTAAATATTCTTGGTGAGCACATCAATCACTACTGTAAGTAAAAAGGGGCTTAAAGAGGAGCCTGGGCTTAAGAGAAAAGGTATTTAAGATAAAAGTTTGAGTAAGGACTCAATTGTTTTAACATAGAACACCTATTATTTTATGGATTAAATTAAGTCCTACTTAAGTAATAGTCAAAATAGAAATGTGTAACAATAAAGAGGATAAAGTGATCAATAATGAGATCTTAAGTCAAGCTCTTGACAATATTCTAGTCATCCTATTAACACTAATAGTTGTAATAAAAATATGGAAAAAATTGATTGAAAAATCGAAAGTGGCTCAAAAAGAGAGCAAGCCAAACTCTTCATAGCAATCCTAATATTGATAACAATTTATAATCAAAATGTTCGTAAATTGCAAAATCTATTTTTGCCTAGTTGATATACCCAAACCGTAAAACACATTAAAAAAAACTACTTAGTGCATTGAAAAAGATAATAATTTATCGAGATGCTACACTGTTGAGACTGAGTACTGAATTTTCGTGGGAAACGAGCTCTACTGCTTTACATTGAACTAACGTTCCAATAATTGTGCGACAAGATGTACAATCAGGCGTGTACATGTTGTCGTATAAAAGCTTTAGTATCAGTATCACTAATCGTAGGATTGAAATGAAGAGGACATTCTAAGAAGGTGATTTATCTATAAAAGGTGAACATCAAGCCTCATTTGGCACCGTCTTTCCAACTTTACCCAAGACCCTATACTTGAGATACTTGATACGTTGTTTGGTAGCATTATGGCTAATATTTCTAAGCTGCAGATTGAAGTAGAGGTTACTTCACATGCTGATGAATTCTTTAACACATACAGGGCTAAAGCACATATAGTACCCAAAACCTCTTCTGAGAACGTGCACGGTGTCGAGATTCATGAAGGGGATTTCGGTTCTGCAGGAGCAGTCAAGACATGGACTTTCAACCTAGGTAATGTATGATCAAAGTGGGCAGTTCATTTTTTTTTATTGTTGGAATAATCTTTTTTTTCCTCTTCAAGATGGAAAATTCAGACTATAAAAGGAAAATTGAAGTTGATGAGGAAAACAAGACGATAACTTCTACAGCTATAGAAGGAGATGTGTTGAATCTTTACAAAAGCTTTATAGTTATCCTCCAAATCATTCCCAACGGTGAGGGTAGCTTGGTGAGATGGACTTGGGAATATGAGAAAGTGGATGACGACGTCCCGGACCCAAAAAAATTTCAGGATTTGGCTGCCAATCTCACCAAGGACGTTGATTCATACGTTGTCAAAAATGGTTAAAAATTATATATATATATATACATATATATATATAGGCACCCAGTCAACACCAATTTAAAATAAATAATTTATTGTGTGTGCGCACGTGTGTGTATATATATATATATATAATTGTCTTTCTCCGGATGGTAGTATGTGTTTGCTGCCTTCTCATATAATTCCATATATATATATATATATATATATATATATATATATATATTTTGTCTTTCTCCAGATGGTAGTCTGTGTTTGCTGCCTTCCCATTTGGAATTATATGCTTATGTACCGGTATGACATGGGCAGTACTTGTGGGTTTCAGTAAATTTTAAGATATGGTATGATGTTTATGGTTCAATAAAGGCTGGTAGCTAATGTGTTTGCATTTCCGTATTTTAAGAAAACATACTACTACAAATTCTCGATGCTATTGAGGCTGTTTCATATTACATTTTAACAACAAAATCTAGGGCTAGTGATGAAATTTTAAGGGATATAGGGTAAACATTTTAAATCCTTCGACTTGAAAAATTCAGTGAAATGAATGCTCACTTCCTTAATTTCTTTCATTAGAATCAACTCATTAGGAGGCAATATATTTTACTACAATAAGCAGATAAGATTTGAAGATATTTCTTTGCTAAAGTCATATCATAACTCTCCTATGCAATGTAATTATCAACAAATAATAAAAGTAAAATAAAAATAAAACATTTCAAATAAAATAATCGAATTGTAAGATATTTCAAATCTAAGTAAATTGAGATTTTAAGATGTTTTCAAATATTAATTATTAATTATTAATTATCAAAAAAACATAATTAGATTTAAATAGTGTAGACTTTTTTATCTATATTTAATGTCTACCTAGAATATTGGATGACAAATACATAAAATTGTATGTCATAATTATAAATGAATAAGTTAAGTCAAACTACTTTAATATTTATAATATTTGTATGGCTATGATATATTACTAAATATCAAGCTTCATCTATGATTATAAAAGTTTAAATGAAGAACTAATATTCAATTAAAATGAGCTTTAAATTTACTTCTAATTATTAAATATAATTATAATTTATAACTATTACTAACATATTAGAACTTAATAGGTCACATATAACAAATAGTTAAATAGAGAAAATAATTAAAATAAGGTTGGACATAGTTTTGAAGTTTATGAAACTTTAAGGATCAAATATGAGATATTTAATTTTATTAAGCTTCAATTATGATCATAATTAAGTTAAACTTTATTCATAACTAAGAGTTTTTTAATTAGAAAAAACCCTAGTTTTTTTTTCGTAAATAAGAAAAGATATGGTGGAGCTAGTATTCCTTTCTTTTCCTTTCTAACCTAAAATTTATTTACTCTGCTTTGTGAATACCTTTGAAGGTTAAACATTTAAATAGTTTGTGGTTAACAACTTTATAAAAAATACATTTCAACAGTTTGTGGTTAAATACTGTCTCGGGGACAAATACATTAGGACAAAATTGCTGTAGCGACCCCTGTGTTATACGAAAGTAGCTAATTAAACCCTGAGATATAAAATGTTACTTTATTAACCTTATGTTTTCAATTTTGCTGCAAAAAAAACCCTTAGCCGTGTGTTGTTCTTCCACGCTTAAGGGGCTTTGAGTTAATAAAATTTCAACTCAGGATTTTTTTTGCTAATTTTTATATGTCAAGATTTTTTTAGCAACTTTTGAATAACACAGGGTTATTAAGGCAATAAATTCATTACATTAGATGTTTGATGTATTTGGCATGTGTAACCCATAATGCATTGACTAAGAGGCTCGCGCACTACACATGCCTCATAAGAAGTGGTTAGCACATGCTCCACATATGTCAATAGTTCCCCTTCTAATTTTCGTAACTTTTCTATTTCTAAACTTATTTTAGTTTAATTATTTTCTTAATAAGATTAAGATTAAATTTGTTTCAATTCCTCATAAATCTAAAAAAACATCTTTCTAATCATTTGAAAATTTTTTACAAAAGAGTTTTTAAGGAATATTTGTGGTATTTAATTTAATATTAAATTAAATATCAAAATTCCCTTAATTAAATATTAAGTACACATTTAATATGTGATTGTTGGCTTTTATTACTTAATAATAAAATTAAAGTTATATCTATTATAAAGTTTAA
Source organism: Erythroxylum novogranatense (assembly GCA_029891385.1). Lineage (NCBI taxonomy): Eukaryota > Viridiplantae > Streptophyta > Magnoliopsida > Malpighiales > Erythroxylaceae > Erythroxylum > Erythroxylum novogranatense. The sequence goes on from CM057226.1 coordinate 24,984,721, forward strand.
GCGCACTCAATGCCCATTTAAACTAAATATGTTTTATCTAGATTAATGATCTTAACTAAATTCATATGATTTAGATGAGCAAACCTTTGATCCTATCAATTTAGAGGTAAGGTTAGGAATAATATAAAATATAAAATTTTAGTAAATACTTGTTATCTAATAGATCTAGGACTCATATGAGATGTGATTAATAAGAATATTCTTGATCAAATTTAAATTTAATTAGTTTCTTAAGCAAACTCAAGATCAACTATATTTGAATGAGATTTTGTTTTATAACAAAATTATTAAATAATTTCTCAATTTAATAATGAAGGTTATTATTTTGTTTAAAATAATGGAAGTAACCAAATATTTATTAAAGTCCTTATTTTATTTAGTTTTGTGGAGTAAATTAATATTTGCTCTTTTATGTCATTTTGGTTGTCAAATAAAATGAGAAGCAATTTGTTCCTGAAAAACATCATAGACGTTAACAAGCTCACTAGACCTAACTTTCTGGACTAGTTTCATAGCTTTGAGAAATGTTCTCAAACAAGAAAAGAAATTATATGTTATGTACAATCAAATTATATTAGACCCCAATTCGAATGCAATTAATGAAGTATGGGAGAGATATTAACATCATATTCACGATGTTGAATAAACTTTATGTTTGATGTTAGTTAGTATGTCTCATGAGCTTCAGAGATAGTTTGAGAATATGGATGCTTCTACAATAATTTTGCACTTTAAGAAGTTGTTTGGTGTATAAAGTGATGTGGAGGAATATTATATTTTTAGAGCATTGTATCAATGTAAGATAGCAAAAGGATTTAGTAGAGTGACAAATATTAAAACTGATTAGCTATATTAAAAAATTATGCCTATTAGTCTTATTATGAACTATGAGTTAAGCATTTAATTTGGTGCTTTAGTCTCTTAATCCATACTTTTCATAGATGGAACCTAATTTTGTTCCTATTATGGATTCTTCTAGGAACAAGAAAAAGGCTCTCGAAGAAGAATAATAAAGAGAAACAAAAGGCTTTTACTAAAATAGTAATGCCAAATGACAGTGTCAAAAGGAAGAATAACGATAAAGGCATATAATTTCATTATGGATTTGATGGACATTGGAAGAGGAACTACAAAGTTTATCTTACTACCTTGAAAGATAAGAACCTTCATGAAGCTATATCTTTAAGTATCCTTACACTACAAGAAAAATTAGTTTCAGTAACCATTATTAATGGTTGCTAAAAATAAGAAAATGGTCGTTAAAAGTTATAGCGACCAAAATCGGGTTGGTCACAGGTGGTTACAACAGGGTTGTTACTAAAAGTGCTCAGTGACAAGTTATTACGTTGGTCGTTAAAAATGCACTATTAACAACCATTTAAAATTGGTCACTAAAGGTAGAATTATTAGCGACCAAATTTACACTTGCTAATGTAAAATTTCATGGTCGCTGTAATATTAGAATGGTCGATATAGTTATGCATACTGCAACCAAATTGTTTTTGTTGCTAAAAATAATCTTTTAGCATGGTTGCTATATATTTATTCATCTTGTGACCAAATTATTTTTTTGGTAAAAAGTAATCTTATAAAGAACCAAGTCAATGGTTACTATACTATTCATATCATGACCAAATTATTTTTGTTGGTAAAAATAATCTTATAGCAACCAAGTCATTGGTTGCGATTATTTTTATCTGGTTGCAACAAATGGTGTATCAATTTTCTTTTAGTAACTATGTTGTGACGACATGATGCTGTTGCTAAAAATTTACTTTTAAGAACCAAATAATTTGTTGCTATAGTTTTAATATCGTCACAAATTGTATTATATTTACTATAATTTAGCAACAAAAATTAATTGTTAGTCACTAAAGTGTATGTGTTAGCCACCAAAACTTGGTCACAAAAATAATTTGGATGGTTCCTAATATATACCTGCCAGTAACCAAAATTAATTGCAAAAATAATTCAAATTAGTCGCTAAAATTTATGCAATAGAAACCAAGTAAATACGTGGTTGGAGAAAATTATTTCAATTAGGCCACAATACTCATTCTAAGTGAACTCCAAATATTCCAGCACGATACCTTAACAACCCAACAAATTGATATCAATTTCTTATTGACCAAAATAATCACCTCTAGGTCACTCATAATAACTATCAGGCACATTTGATAAATATAAGAAAAGATTAAAGTGTCAAACAAATCTACTTAGATAACATTTTCTAAACCAAGAGTAAATACATTGACAATAAATTATCGCATTCCGATCATAGTAGGCCTCTCTGTTGAGACATCCCATGCCAAAAGTGTACCATGTCTATCATCAACAAAAATCCATTCCAATGTGGGGTGAAAAGCAAGTGCGCCAGCACCAAGGAGCTTAATGGTATTATCAACTAAAATACAAAACAAACAGATGGTGTCAGTAAAACACTATCAATCAATTGGCTCAAGTAAAATGCTACATCTGAGTGAAGTTTGAATCAACTAGAGCTGACATTTCAAAATTCGGGAGAAACGTTTTATCAATCAATCTGCCTCAAATTCAAAAACATAACTACTAATCAATGGCAGTCACAAGTGATTTGCATGACCTCCTTGTAGGGATAAACAATTCTTTGTTCAGTCCTTTTACCTTTAACTTTCATTTTTTAACTTCTACAGATGAGATAAAATCAAATAATTCATTCTGTCAAACTCCATCAGGAATTCAACAAAAAATAGCTTGTCAACCCTATTACTTTTTCATATTTCTTTATTTCTTTTCTCTTAGTTAATGATTTTTCCAATGAATTCCTGTCACTAAAACTCTGATGACAAAGTTTGTTACACTAAACACTTTGTTGTTATATTTTAAATAACAAGAAGAGTTCATTGGGAGAAGTTAAAGTACTGCAATAGAATTATATCATAGAATAGGAATTGAAATGTAATGGCAACAGAACATTTCATTCAGTAGGGGAGGAAGAAGCAAAAACTGGAATAATCCAAAAATTAGACAGTGAGGGTGGTGTAACAAAGAACCCATCTTTCAAGGCTACTTGAAAAGAACCTAGTACCATCAGCAACTAGGTGAAATTGGGAGAAGGATTTAGATATTATTGTGGTTCAATTCATGTGCAATCAATTTTGTATTCATACAATTTATTTCATAATCTACTACAAACATTATCATTAACCACCTCGCACAATTGCGCGTACTAGAGTAATAATTTGATTCCATCATTCCCTTTTTATTAATAGTCTCTCTTAATATTCCCTACAAGTAACAAAAGAATTCCCATCTTACTATGTTTTTAATAAAAGTGTGTTCCTCATTGATATCTTAAAAGGACATATTTCTCTTCCAAATGTAGTAAACACTCCCAGCTGCATGGCTAACCAAGGATGTCTTAAGCATAAGGACAATCATTAAATTGCTGATTAGTGATTATCTTTGTCAGTAAGAAAAAAGAAGTGTTCTGACACCCTCATAAAATATCAGACTGGAGAACCATAAATTAGACTGAACTGGATAAAAACATAGTTGATTCCATAAAACTCAAAGAAGAGATACACGAAAACAAACATAAAAACACATTAGAAACAAGCATTACCAAGACTGGAAGGGGTGGATGACAAGCAAGATGTACAATTAGCTTTGTTATGTCTGTTTTTATTTTTGTTGGCGGCCTCCCCCCTTCAACAGTTCCAACAACTGCAACAAAACATTATGCCATTAGAATCAAAATAATTACAAATACATTAAAAAAAAATAACACATACCGACATGTATGCTACAAAATGTGCATATGAATAAGAACCTGCAAAAGAATCACGTTATTGTCAATTTCAATAAACTCAAGCAACAATATTAAAAATAAAAACTGAAAAACTATAGATAATTGAATTTGGTGGAAGAAAAAAACTATTCAATCTTACCTATTACACATCAAACCAAGTCACTATCATCATAAGCTTGAGAACTTAGAAGAACTGCAGGTGTACTTCTACAGTTTAGAAGACTCAATCTTGATATACGTATATCATGCTAAATTCAGTTATTGAGAAATTTAAACCTCTTTACCCTAAGAGCCAAGCACTATATGCTACCTGTTCTTCACAGAAGCTAGTATAATAATTGATAACTAAGAAAAAAGGATTAGAACTAACCAGAACTTACAGGTGGACCATAAACGGGGTCATCAGCATTTAAAGGGACGAACTTTGAATCTTCAACTAATTCATTAGGCATTTCTGCAAGAAGAACTAAAAAAATATGAAGTAAATCAATGTCAAACAAAGAGAAGTAAATGCAAACAAAAAGGAAAGCCGGTACATTAAACACGCATCATAAGATGAATTAAAAAATTCGAGATTTATAGAGAGAGAAAGGTGAATGCACCTTCGGCAGATACTCTCGGTGGATGCCTGAGCTTCACGCGGTGGGCAGCAATAGCATCCTTTGTCGATAAAGAAGCTAGAAAATTGGGAGAAGAAGAAGCACTTGGAAGCACTGAACTTGCAAGATTGGTTGATGAAATCGAAGGAATCGTAAATACCAGACTATACAATCACCTGTACACACATGGTTTCCGGTAAACACATCCATGGTTTCAGGTAAATACCAGACATCCCTTTCAAGATTATTCACAAGAAAAGAAAATAAAAGAAAATTGAGAAAAAAAGTATGTGACGAGGAAAAAGAGTGATATTGTATACCATGGAAAAGCTATCTCGAATTAGGGGAGAAAGAGTCCAACCACTAGTCTCCTGCAATTAAAGTAGTTTCAGAAGAAGCTTTCAGTTAGAAACAATGATGAAATCGAAGATTAAGGTCGGAGCTCGATTTTGAATCTGCCATAGCGTAAGCCTTTCTCTGTCTATCTCTCAGACGTAGAGATAAGCACGATAAACCCCAAAATGACGCTAAGAACGCACGGCTTGCGAAATAGGAAGAAAAGGGCTGAATGGGGAGTAAAGACAAGAGCACGGCAATAAGGAATGAAATGGTTTATGTTGAGAACGGCAACGATGGAAGCCCAAAACGACTATAAGAAAAGGAGAATATGATCTGATAGGTAAATTATAACAATATTTTAGGATTGTTTACTTCTACTTCTTCTTTTTTAATTTTTAGTTTTTAATTTTATTTTCTATTTTAATTAAAAACAAAATTTTATTTGATTCATATTTCTAATATAAAATAAAAATAAAAATATGATTAGTTAAGATTTGTAATAAAACTTAAAACAAAAACAAGTTTGATTTTATCGTCATATTTTTATTTTTATAATTATACTCTTATATTAATTATTTTAATATAATATATGATTTTTAAAATTAATTAATTCTCATTATAGTTAGAAATAAAATATATGCAAATTAATATAATTAAAGAAATGTATATATTAATTGTATATAATAAAATTCTATAAATTTAAGGTTGTAGGAATCAATATAAGGTTGTAGGAATCAATAATATTCTAATAGATTTACAGAAAATTATAGTTTTATTACACCTTTTCTGTATAAGAGAGGTCTATATCTTTTATCTTTTAAATTAATTAAATATAGCCCAAAATTAATTTAAAATTAAATTAAATTAAAATTGAAAATTTTAAGTCTAACTTCCTCTATTACTATTCAAATCAAATTCAATTTTTTCTTTTAAAATTAAATTAAATTAAAATTGAAATTATTATATTTTGTTATTAAACTGTAAAAGTTGTATTGTGATTATAAAAAATTATTAATTTTAATATTTTGGATCTCACCTTTGCTTCTCTTCAAGTTGAGTAGCCCTTTACTAACTTATTTCCCACCAAAACCAAGTGGAATATTTATATATTACACGATATATATAATAATAAGGAAATTAAATTAATTAATAATTAACTATTTATGATAAGAATTTTAAAATATTTTTATTAAATTTCATGTGATTATTATTAAATTTATTGGTGAGTATTTAATATATTAAAAATAATTTAATTAATTCCGTTATTGATATTAAATTTTTAATATTATTATTTCTATTGTTAATTAATTTCGACCCGATCATTGGTTTACTAGCCCATGGGTCAAGCAGTTTCGATGTGAGTTCGCCAACTCGATCTACCATATATTTTTTAAAAATAGTCAAAAATAATCTAGTTTTTGAAATAAAGGTTGGACTGCCCAATAGCTCAATCAACCCTAGCCGAAATCGGCCCAGGCCAACCTAAATTTGACATCCCTAACTTGACTCAAATTAATATTTGTTATAATTATTAATATAAGTCAATTTTAATCGGTTATGGTCAATTTTAAAGTTTGAGTTGGTTTATTAGATCAGTGACATTTAACAAGTCCAGTATGATAATCATATTGTGTGTATTTTATTATTATTTTTAACTAAAATCTTAGGTAAGATCAATGTTATGAATACCGTATCGGGTTGATCGGATTGAGCTCGAAACTGAATCTGCACTCAAGATCTTGGTTGATACTAGGATACCATTTCGGAAAATTTTTAAATTTATGAAATAGTCCCTAAAATTTTAAGAATTGCAAAATAGTCCATATTGTTATATTATCTGGTTGATTGTATACTTTACTATTCATCGTTTACATCAATCATGCTTTCAAAATCTTAATAATAAATAATAATGACAATTAATATGAAATAACAATAATTTTAAATATTTTACATATAAATAATAACCACAATTAATATAAATAAAACAATTATCATCATACAATTATAAAATTAAGAATAATACAAAATATTTAAAATATTACAATAATACAAAATATTTTTAAATTTATAAAATTGTCTCTAAATTTTTTAAAATTTATAAAATAGTCCATTGTCATATTTTAAAGTCGTAGATTATTTAATTTAGTTTTTTGTTTATATCTTATTCATTTTAGTTTATATATATCTTTATTATATTTTAATTATTTCTATATGTAATAATTATCTATATAATATATATATATATATATAATTATTATCTAAATATAATAATTAATTTTAAAATAATGAAAATAATTCAAAATTTTGAATTTTGAATTATTTTCTATTTTATCAAAATTTTAAATTATTTTTTACAATTTTATTTTTCACATTCCATTTCATTTTACACTTAATTGGACATAATTACAATTTTATTTAATATTTAAAATTAATTTAATAATTATTAATAAATATAATTAATTTTAAAATATATAAATTTTGTTTTAATAATTGAAAATATATAAAATAAATATTAGTTTATAAGTAATAATTTTCAAATTATTATTTATAAATTAATTTATTAGTATTTATTAATAAATATTATATAAAATGTTAAAATAAATTTAAATAAAATAATTTATTAGTAATAAAATAAAATAATTTATTGGTAATAAAACTAAAATAATTGATTTTAATATTTTATTTAATTAATAATTATTATTAGTAATAAAATATTTATTATTATTTTAAAACTTAAAAAAGGGGAGAAGGAGGGTAGGCGGGATGGAGGAAATTTTGAAAATTTTGAAAATTTTTAAAAATTTTGCAAAAAAGTCTCCCAATTTTTTAAAATTTTCAGATTGTCGATTTAGATTTGACCAGTATTTTGAATACCTACCAGTACCTCAGAATTAGCTGGCACCGATTGAAATTCATCCCTGTACTTTTATGTCAATTTAAGACTTGCTTTTTAGTAAGATGAACGTTCAAATTGTGATCTACGGAATCGAACGGAACTCATAACATTGGGTAAGATATTTTCAAAAATGAAGGTTTTTTTTTATTTATTTTAAACATTATAGAATTTGTGTAAAGTTTTTTTAGATTAAAAAGATGTGTAATAATAACAATAACAACATCTAATATAAATCCCGTTGAGGCGCAAAGTCTGTGAAGTAATATTGGTGAATTTAAAAAGAGGTGTAATAATAACAATAACAACACAGTATTGTGAATTTCGTACCGTATCGACCGAAAATTGGTACCGATATGGGTGTAAGTAATATCGGTAAAAATATCTGGCTAGATCTAGCCAATTTTTAGATTAATTGGTACCAACAGATATTCAAAATACCGGCCAGTACCAAAAATTTTAAAAAAATGGGGGACCTTTTTTCAAAAATTTGAAAATTTTCAAAAATTTACAAAATTTTTCAAAATTTTACAAAAATTTCAAAAATTTTCAAAATTTCCTCCTCCTCCTACCTAAAAATTTTCAAATTTTCCTCCCTCCTACCTCTCTTTCCCATTTTATTACTAATAATAATTATAAATTAAATACAACTTAAAATAAATTATTTTTATTTTATTACCAATAAATTATTTTTATTTTATTACTGATAAATTATTTTTATTTAAATTTATTTTAATATTTTATATAATATTTATTAATAAATACTAATAAATTAGTTTATAAATAATAATTTGAAAATTATTTATTTCTTATTTTATATATTTTCAATTATTAAATTAAAATTTATATATTTTAAAATTATATTTTAAAATTAATTATATTTATTAATAATTATTAAATTAATTTTGTATATTAAATGAAATTGTAATTATGTCTAATTAAATGTAAAATGAAAAGGAATGTGAAAAACAACAATCCTAAAAGATTAATTCAAAATTTTGACAAAATAGAAAATAATTAATAATTCAAAATTTTGAATTATTTACATTATTTTACAATTAATTATTATATTTAGATAATTATTATATATAAATATATATTATATATACATAATTATTATATATAGAAATAATTAAAATATAATAAAGATATATATAAACTAAAATGAATAAGATATAAACAAAAAACCAAATTAAATAATCTACAACTTTACAATATGATAATGAACTATTTTGTATTTTTCAAAAATTCAGGACAATTTTATAAATTTAAAAAAATTTGTATTATGGTATTATTTTAAATACTTTGTATTATTCTTAATTTTATAATTGTATGATGATAATTGTCTTTATTTATATTAATCATGATTATTATTTATATATAAAATATTTAAAATTATTATTATTTCATATTAATTGTCATTATTATTTATTATTAAGATTTTGAAAGATTATTGATGTAAAAAAGAACTAAGAAAGATACAATACAATCTGTATAACATACTAATATGGACTATTTTGTAAATTTTAAAATTTTAAAACTATTTCATAAATTTAAAAAATACACAGAATTATGAAGAAGTACAAAAATACTACTTGGATCCAAACTCTACATCTCTAGAAGTTTTCTTAGGCATCGTTCGGTCATTCCAAGTTGGAAAGAATGAAAAAGAAGAGGGGAATGAAATGGGCATTGCAACTGTTTGTGAAATGGCCCACAACAAGAACTACTGACCTTTACGCGTCAGCTTTAGGTGATAGTGAAACCCAGTTCACCCCAAATACGGCGCCGATCGCTTTCCGTATAAGTCATCCTCCATTTGCCTTAGCCATCCAACCCATCTTATCCTATCTCTCTCTTCTCTTATGTTTGCGTCTTTATATGTTTCCTATTATGCATATACTATTATAATTCATTTTTTTTTCCTTTGTTCTTTGAAGAGAGGTATTAACACTAATAATATTGACCCAAAATTTATGTTCTTTATAATCCCCTATTTTTAATATTATTCCCACAAAAGTCACAATATATTGGCTTTCATTTTAGATTTTTGAGCTTTTAGCATCTCTTGCTAGATTTAACATTTCAAGTTAGATTGTAAACAAAAATTTATATTTAACTTTTGATTTTTAAATCAAAAGATATTGAAAGTAATATGTCTATATTTATGTACTAAATAAAAGTTCACTAATTTAATTAACTAAAGATAAATGAAATATTAAATTACCAAACATTACCAAACAATAAATTTTATTAGATAACTTCTTTCCTCAAATGAAAATATATTTTGAATTATAAAATTAAGATAAATTAAATTATAATGATTAATTATTATAAGAATGAATCTTTAAACTAATTTAAACTATATGGACCGAATCTAAAGAACTCTTTTCATCTTTTCTAAAATACTTAATGATAAATTATTTTGTTGCTATAAATACTTCTTTAACAATCATATAATGTGGTTGTAAAGAATTCATGTAAATTTAGCAACCAAATTTAGTAGCTACTAATGGAAAATTTGAAATACTTGGAGTGACCACTCAATAGTTGGTTGTTAATAATAATTTTCTATAGCGATCATTAAAGTTGTCGCTAAAATTGTTAAGTTTGGTTGTTATATTATTATCAATGAATTGTAAGTTTTAGTGACCATCTATAGCCACCAAGTATTGATTGGTCGGTAAAAAATATACGTAACTTATATATTGCAACCAAGTAATTTTTGGTTACAAAATGTATATAATTAGCAACCATTTTACTATGGTTGCTGAGAATTTGGTCATGTAAATTTAGCAACTAAATTTATTAGTTGCTAATGGAAAATTTGAAATACTTGTAGTGACCATTCAATAGTTGATTGTTAATTTGGTTGTTAATAATAATTTTCTATAGCGACCATTAAAGTTGTCGCTAAAATTGTTAAGTTTCGTCGCTATATTATTATCCATAAATTGTAAGTTTTAGTAACCATCTATAGCCACCAAGTATTGATTGGTTGGTAAAAAATTTACGTAACTTATATATTGTAACCAAGTAATTTTTGGTTGCAAAATGTATATAAATAGCAACCATTTTATTATGGTTGCTGAAACTAGATTTTCTTGTAGTGTTATGACTGAGATCAATCTTTTTATCTCTATTCCACATTTTCGAGTATTAGATACTAGCTATGGTTTTCATATTTGTAGCAATATGTAGATTTTAACAAGGGATAAATCATTCAGGAAAAACGAATTGGATATGTGAATTAGTGATAGAGCAAGGGTTTCTATATCAATTGTAAAAACTTGTAATTTAACTTGGCCTTATGACCTTTTACTAGAAATAGACAATTATTATTGTAACATCCCGTTACCAATGTGAAGGGCATATTGGTAATTCGGATGGATTAGGATTGGGTGCATCCATAATTTAAATTGCACATGCATTTAGCCTCTATAAATTCTTGATAAATGATTATTATTGCACGAGCATATGTATGTACATGCATGTATGACAATTTCCTGATTTAATTGTGTAAATTGGAAATTGGGTGATAATTGCATAGATTAAGTTTTGAATATAGAATTGGAGTGAAATTGAATTTTTGAGAGTTGAAAATCGAAATCAGAGTGTAGGAACATGTGTCATATATTTTGAGGATTTATAGGAATTTTTCTGGAATTTTTGGAGTTTCATGTCCGGACCGAAAAAATGACTTAGAAACTAATGGATTAGATTTCGGTTCTGAAATTGTTGGGGCAAATGGCATGGAGAATTAGGATTTGTGATTTTAGGAACAAGAATGTTGAGCCATTGGAAATTAGAGACTGAAATTCAATGAATTTGAGGACTATAATCTATAGGCTTAAATAAACCCTTTATATATATACTCTAGGTTTTGAAATTTAGAAAGATATCTTCTCTTCTCCTAGGGCAAAAATCCCTCTTCCCTTCGTTGGTGATTTTTGATTTCTCCTTTTGGTGGGAGTTTTCGATCGTTGCTTGCTTCTTCCCTCTGTTTGATCCTTAAGGAAGATGAGGTTTTGTTTGGTTTTGGGTGTTAACCGTGGTTGTTAGAGCTTGGAAGAGATTTTCGGAGGTTTAAGGATTTGAGGCTTGATTGGTAAGTTATGTTGTCTAATGTTGTTATTTATTGTTGTTTGATGGATGTATGGTATTTATTGTGTAAGAATGGGTAGTTGAGAGTAGTTTGATACTGGTTTTTAAAGAGAGAATGATGAAGGTCGATTGGAGAAGATGAACCAGAGCTCGTACGTCGCGACGAGCAAGGACGCACGTCGCGATGAGCAGAGGCGCGCACGCCATGGGAGAGTTTCGCGTACGTCGCGACGAAGGCGAGATAACTCGCCGCGACGAGCGACCTTACGCCGCGACGAGGGAGCATGATTTCCGAAATTGAATTAAGTTGTTTAAAGTGATGTTTTGAGGGTTATTTCTTAATGGATTGGTTAGGGATAAATCGATCTTGATTATAGGGACTAAGAATTGTGAATTTATAAAAGTAGAAATTCGGAATTTATTTTTTGTGGTGCTCGAAATCGGGTGATGATTGAATAGTGAATTTGATTCTGATTTAAAGATAATTCCTATGATTTGGAATTGGACTTTAGAGAGTTCGGAATTTAGTCAATTGCATTATGGTATTAGGAATTGTTATGAATTAGAGTGAAAGAGTCGAATTGAGAAGATTCGGGAATAGGATCGCGAATGTCATAAACATTTATGGTACATATTTATTCATATGCATTATTGAATATTAGAAATTGTGCAATTAGTAATGTTTGATTATTCTGATTGTTATAGAGGCTCAAGTGGACCGTCGATCGTTCGATATAGCTGAGATTTTCCGGCAGTAGCTCGGAAGTTCAGAGGTGAGTAACCTAGATGGTTTCTCAACTAGTATTTGTTACATTTATGTACCTATGCCATGTGGAGTTAAGGATGGATCTATGTGCTTGCTTTTGATTGATTTCGGACCACAGGTGTCTGAAATATTTGGAATTGTTATAGAAGTGTTAATCGTGCATAAAATTGAAATTGATTGGTTTAATTCAAATTGGACATAGTGTGATAGGTTGTGACACGATTATTGTGAATTGAATATGTGCATTCACGATAAAGGCATGATCGATAATTGATGATTGTGGACCGGTGCAACCGTATTTGAGCTTTAAGCTCAACGCATCGTGATCTCGTGTCTAACGATTTTAGAGCCTCAGTTCAATGTATTAGGCTTCGAGCCCAACGAAATTGAGCCACTGGCTCAATGTTAATGAGCTCAGGCGCACGGTCACAACAACGAAATAAAAATGAAAGAGTCACATGTACATCGCATTGAAGTGAATCACACGTTAATACAGCACTTAGAAATATAGTAGAATGCACGAGAAGGGGGGGTTGAATTGTGTATTCCCCTTTATTAATATCTTTTTTAGAATTACTTGTTAGAAATAAAATTCTTTACAGAATCTTTATTAATCCTGATTGATCAAACTTTTCAATGCTAAGTATATGAATAGTAAGTAATGATCAACTTTGAGGTAAGATAAAGATAAAGAGTAAGAGTAGTAGACACGCGGATTTATCCTGGTTCATCCCAAACCGTGGCTACGCCCGATCCTCGAGTTTCTTCCGAGATTTCACTATCTCTTCAAGCGCCATAAAGATTCTTTCACGAGCCTCTTCAGTCTCTACAACCAAGATTCTTTCACACTTAGCCTCGCAGCTATCATGCAACTTTTCTTCCGAGAAAATATTTGAACACTTTGTTACAGAAGAAGATGGCGCTCGCTAATTCAACTTGACCGCTTTTTTCACTTTGTGTAATTTTTCTAACATCACCACTCTTTTTTTCGACTTCGACTTGTATTTATAGCTTTCGCCTCTAACTCGCTTCTTTGATTCTTGAATCTTGAATCTTTAATCTTTAAAGAAACGGTTAATCAGTTGAGTTCAGAACTAACTCGAATCGACTCTTGTATGTTTCTTTTCTCGTCTGCTTTGCTTTTGCGTCTGCTTTCTTTTCTGCTCGCTTTGCTTTTGCGTCTGCGTCTGCGTCGACTTTGTTTTGCGTCTCACGTCTCACGCCTCGCTTTGCTTTTGCGTCTGCGTCTGCGTCTGCTTTGCTTTTGTGTCTACGTCTGCGTCGACTTTTTTTCAACTTCGCCTATGTTTGACTTTTATCAACTTCGCCTCATGTTTGACTTTTATCAATTTAAATCGATAATACATTGTTTTCTTGCAACTTCTTCTGTCTCTCGGACTTCGCCTGTGTACGCCTGTACGTATCGAGTTAAATTCAGGTCTGCATTTTGTTTATCTTGTATATGATCTCTTTGTTATACATCAAAATCATTTTTATGTAAAGTCATTACGACTTAACAATCTCCCCTTTTCAATATAACAAATTACATACAAGAAAAGAAAACAAAACAAAAATTTAGATGTTGCAAAATAATAAAAAACTTATCTTCTTCCTTTCTTCGTCTGTTGTGGTCACACCTTCTTCATCCGAACATCCTCTCCTCTTCATTGATTATCTTCTTTCTCGCTCTCCCCTATTTGTTATAATCAAAATGATTTAACGATTACGGCAATTCAGCAGTTCTGCTATCATCTTTCTCAGATCATTCACCGTCTCCTTCATGTCATTGAGTTCACCACATAATCTACTGACTTCATCTAGTGGATCAACTGACGAAGAGGCTTGATCTGCTTTTGCTGATGGAGAAACGAAAGGAATTGAAATAGTGTAGGCATCAGAGGATGGAGTGTAGTCTTCATTGATCTCAAAAGTCGGTGGACGAATAAACGTTTCAGCTTCAGGAAGATCTAAATCAAACGGAACTGGCAGCATCAGCAACTGTCTTCCATGCAGGGGTAAGGCTTGTGCTTCTATAGACAGTGTACTAGTCAGAGGCCTAATACGAAGAACTGTCTGAACGAGGAACTCTGTAAATGTTCCTGTTCTTATATTTGCCCCCACTGTACAGTGTTCCCTCCGATTAGTGTAGCTGCAGCTCGCTTGATCTGGATTCTGTGCAGGAGTGCATGCTTCATCAATTTTCCGCACTTCTTCTGCAATTTGATCTGCGGAAAGATCATCACTAGCATCATCTTCAGGATACAACTTTGCTTTTCCCCTTGTGAAATCTTTTGGAAATCTTGGTTGTATGTCTCGTGTAACCATGATTTCGTGTTCTTTGTGATCGGGAAAATGGTACATGGATGGCGAGACGATTTGTAGGATATGGCATTGTAGCAATAAATCCAAGGAGTCATAGAAGATCCTTTCGCCTTCTTTGAGTAACTGCCATGTGTTGCGATTAATCACCATAGGTTCCACTATAGCCACTAATTTCTTCACTGGTTGAACACCAATTGCAATAACAGTTCTTTTTCTCGTAACAACTTCCACCATTTTGATTTTCACATGCTTCCTCATAAATCTATGGTAGTTGTGTACCTTCGCACTGGTCCAACATCCAGTCTCAAACCGCTGTTGCTCCTCGATGTCTTCGCAGAGACGCCACCGAATCGACTTCCATCTTCGGCTCCTTCTTGAGACCAAAAGGTGTTTCGGTGTTGGTTCCTCTCGCTAGCTCCTTTTCTTGATCATTAGGTGTTTCCTTAACCGTGTTTTCTTCAATTGGTTCTTCTTGTTGAACCATGTGGGTTTCTGAATCGTATCTTCGCTTCACCTTCGCTTTACTTGAACAACATCATGATGTCTTTTCGTTGACTAACGCCCTCAGATTGAGATGTTCTTCTTTCGACTAACCTTCTTAGTCTTTTTCTCTGCTTCAGTTAGTTTCGCTGATTTCTTTGCAGGATATTTTCTTTTATCAGATGTTGCTTTTCTCTTCCTCTCAGTCTCTTTGGATTTTCTGGCCGTATCCTCTTCCAGAATAGAGACTAAGGATCTTGTGGCTTTGGGTGCACAAGATTTAGAAGTTTCTTCTCGCCTTTGTTCTCTAGCAATCTTCTCTTCCTGTTGCCTCAGAGTCCTGATTCTTGGAGATCTCTTGGCTTTCTTCTCAACCTCGCTCAAGAGACTTTCTGCTTGTCTCTTTGGCGCACTTTGCTTTGCCCTCTGAGATTGGCTTTCTCCGAAAAGAGGACTCGCCATTTTCATGAGAGGTCTCCCTAGCACTCTCCTTAGTTCGGCAGTAGGCGATTTGATACTTACTGGCGATTGAGAACTTGAGACAGGAGTCTTCTTTAATACACGCTCCCCCTTAGTTCTTAGCTTCCTTGAAGAGTCGGCTTGGTCTCTTTCTACTATGTTCAGACCCATTCGCCGATTCGTATGTGCATCGATTTTGCTCTTCACAGAACAGTTAAATTCGATACCGTGTAGTGCATTTAACATCGAATTCCATAAAGATCCTCGTCAAAATCATACCATAAGGATAACTTGAGTTTCCTTTAACCCTTAACCATATAGTGAAAGATTAACAATGGTAGATCTATGGGAGTTCTATTCAGAAGAAAGAACAGGCATTGTTCATCTAGAATAGTCACCAAATGCCTTGAACCAACTCGGGAAGAATGCAATTAAACAGATTGCATGAAGAACCCGAGCCTTTGAATCGATTTGATGTCTTCCTCTCCACGAATCATTTGTGTCACAGAAATGTCTCTTGACATCTTCTTCTTTCATTCCAACCGAGGACATCCATCCAGCCTTGCAGAGCGGTTTCTCACCAACCGATGGGCAATCACCACCTTCCTTATTAAATCCTTTGTGACAAGAACATATATTCTTTCCACAGAGGATACAATAGTGTCTTCTACTGACGAGCTGCGTTCTTTCGAACTCATATACCTCATCCGTAAAGTTCTCAGATTCGAAAGAAGTTCTTCCAACCAACTCTTGTGATCTCGGTTCTACATCCATGCCGTCACTCCTTAGTGACTTAAAGTCCACAAGTATTCCATAAACCATGGTCGCTTCCATTGTATAGAGCGAAAAATTATCTTCGGAGAACTTTTTAGTGAGAAGATTTTGAGAGAATTGGTAAAGTAGAAATGAACCGTCAGAGATGATGAAAAGATCGCTATAATCTCATCTTCGCCTACTTATAGGGTTATGGATGATCGTTCTCAAATCATTAAGAACCTCTAGTTTATCATATTTTTCCTCCAAAATCTTCCTTGTGAGAAAAGTTACCATTTGTAACTCTCTGTATATATAACGCCGTTAGTTTCTCACGTTATTTTAGCTTTCGAACGCTCATTTAGCATCACCATGTTAAGATTCGTCTTATCTTAAAACGTTCTTCACTTAGTGGTTTAGTGAAGATATCGCCCATTGAAGTTCTGTTTCAACAAATCAGAATCACCACTTTCCTCCGAACATAATCTCTCGTGAAATGATGTCCGACTTCTATATGCTTCACTCGGAATCTTTGAATTGGATTCTTTGATAGATTTATCGCCTTTGGTGTTGTCGCAACAAATTGAATCTCCTCCTTTTGATTGAATAGTCTTCAAGTCGGTATTTGATCCACGATACGTGAGCAAGACTTCATGCGAGATATATATTATGCTTGGCGGTTGATAGGGCAATTGAGCTTTGTCTCTTGCTTGACCAGGAGACAAGATTTCCTCCAAGAAAGTGACATCCTCCACTTGTGCTCTTCCTTTCAATTCTATCTCCAGCATAGTCCGCATCGCAATATCCAATTAACCTGAAATCTTTACCTTTCTCAAACATTAAGCAAAGATCAGTAGTACCTGCGAGATATCTCAAAATTCTTTTAACAGTAATAAGATGAGACTTTCTAGGATCGGCTTGAAATCTTGCACACAAGCATACACTGAACAGAATATCAGGTCTACTTGTTGTAAGATACAGTAAAGAACCGATCATCCCTCTATATAGGGTTTGATCCACCTTCTTACCAAGTTCGTCTTTCGACAAAAGATTTGAAGGATGCATCGGAGTTGCCATAGGCTTCACATTATTCATGTCAAACTTATTCAGCAATTCTTTCACATACTTTTGTTGATGAATGAAGATCTTTTCTTACATTCCGCTTAACTTGTAACCCAAGAAAGAACTTTAATTCACCCATCATACTCATTTCAAATTCTCTTTCATTAGGTCGTCAAACTTCAAGCCAACTTTTTCAAGTAGCACCAAATATGATATCATCAACGAATCAGACTAAGATAAAATCATTTTGAAAACCCTTCCTAAAGAGCGTCTTATCAACTTGACCTCATCAAACCATTTTCTATCAAGAAGGTACTCAGACGATCATACCAAGCTCTAGGAGCTTGCTTCAGTCAGTATAAAGCTTTGTGAAGTCTATAGACATAACTGGGTTTTAACATCTTGAAGCGGTGGTTGTTTTACATACACTTCTTCGTCTATAAAGCCATTCGAAATGCACTCTTTCGTCCATCTGAAACAACTTTATATCATGACAGATTACATATGCTAACAAAATCCTTATAGCTTCAAGTCTCGCTCTTGGAGCATATGTTTCATTAAGTCTATTCCTTCTGCGATTGTAGCTTTGGCTACTAATTTGGCCTTATTCGACTCACTCTTCCTGATTCGTCTAACTTATTCTTAAAAACCCATCTAGTTCCTATAATGGATTTCTTAGGAGGTTTTAGAACTAAGGACCAGACGTTATTCCTCATAAATTGATTCACTCTTCTTGCATGGCTAACACCCAAGCTTCGCTTGAAGAGCTTCCTCAACCTTCTTAGGCTCTACTTCATAGATAAAAGCTACATTAGCTTCCAAATCGAATCTGGACCTAGTCTTAACTCCTACGAGGTCTCACCGATAATTAACTCTTCTGGATGAGAACTTTTGTACTTCCAATCTCTTCTTAGTTCTATAGTTTCTGGAATATCTTCAGTTTTGTTCTCATGAGTGTCTGACGAGGGAGTTTCTGAGGTATCATCTAAGTTCTTTGAAGGACCTTCATTCTCTATGTCATCTTCCTTATGGGGTTGAGAACTATCATCAAACTTGACATGGATCGTCTCTTCAACAGTCTTTGATATCAAGTTGTAAACTCGAAAAGCCTTAGCGATGATGAGTAGCCTAGAAAATTCTGGATAGGTCTTGAATCAATTTATCCAATGACTCTTTCATATTCAGAATGGAACATTTTCACCCAAGTGGATGAAAGTACGATATGCTTGGTCTTCTTCCATTCCATAACTCATAAGGAGTCTTCTTCAACATAGGTCGCAACAAGATCCTGTTCTGAATATAACATGTTGTATTCACGACTTACGCTTAAAAATACTTAGAAAGATTAGTCTCACATAGCATGGTCCTTGCCATTTCTTGAATAATCCTATTCTTTCTTTCAACAACTCCATTTTGTTGAGGAGTTCTAGAAATTTGAGAAGTTGTGGGAAATTCCATTCTCTTCACGAATACTCTAAACTTCTCATTTTCAAACTCTCCACCATGATCACTCTGGATACTAGTAATGGACATTCCTTTTAGTTCAGTAACTTTACGGATAGAGTTCTAAAGCACTTAAAAGACTCGTCTTTGTGTGATAAGAATAATATCCAACAAAATCGAGTAAAGTCATCAACAATGACAAGTCCATATTTTTTCTCGCTTAAGACTTAATGTCCTTGTAGGACCAAACAAATCCATATGTAACGATTCTAAAGGTCTTGATGAGGTTACAAAATTTTAGAAGGAAAAGAGGTTTTAACTTGTTTTCCTTTCAAGCAATTTTCACATAAAAGTTCTTTGTCAAAACTTATTTTTGGCAAACCTCTTACTAAATCATGTTTTACTAATTTTGAAATATATTTTAAAGAGACATGACCTAGCTTTTTATGCCAGATTAGTCTTTCTTCTTCATAAGATAGAAAACATGAAATATTTTGATTTTGAAAATCTTCTAAATTGATTTTGTAAAGGTTGTTTCTTCTCTTGGCGAGAAAAGTATAGACCCATCTTTGTTTACGACTTCGCAAAGATTTTGATTGAATGTAGCTGTAAAACCGTAATCACACTGGTGACTCACACTAATCAAGTTATGCTTTAAACCATCAACAAGCAAGTACATTATTTATGCATGTAAAGGAATCTTTACCTATTTTTCGATTCAATAATTTTACCTATTTGGTTGTCTCGAAAGTTCTGATCCTCCCTTTTATCTTGAAGATCTAGGAACATAGACCTTCTTCCGTCATGTGTCATGAGCATCCTTTGCCTAAATACTAATGGTGCTTGCCATATCTTCCAAGGAAGGATATCTGCAGGAGAAATTATTTTATTTCTTGGTACCCAAATTTTCTTGGGTCCTTTATGGTTAATAGTATGCTTATGATATGATCTATAATGCATATTACTCGGACGTTGATTAAAATGTGTTATCCTATATCTTTCTTTTGAATGATGATTTGCTACTAGATCGAGTATTGTTTCTAGTAAACCCTAATCCAGTCTTATCACTCGGATGTCTACATTTTCCAAGCATTTCATTCATTTTCTTTGTACTTTCGTGAAAGTAGCTAAATCGGTGATAAATTCTTAATCCTTAGCTTGGTGATTAATTTCTTCCGATCATCTACAATCTTTCTTTTATCTTCTAATTGTTTCTTTAAACAACTATTTTCTCTCTATTATCTCGGTATGTTTAATATTTTCTACATACTTTTCTTTATCAACTTGTCTTTGTTTTAGAATAGCATGAGAATCTTCTAACAATTCGAATAAGCATCATGCAAATTATCATAATATGATTTTACCTCCTCATCACTATCTTCCTCAGCCATTAGGCAAATGTTTGCATGTTCTGATGACTCGGAGCCTGTATCTGATTCAGATGAATCTAGGTCCTCCCATGTTGCCATCATGCTTTTCTTGCCTTCTCTACTCTTCTTGGGTTTCTTCTTGAGGGTAGGGCATTCAGACTTGTAGTGTTCAGTGGTTGCACTTTCGTAGCAAATGATGAAGACTTCTACGGTTTAGCTTCATCTTTTCCATTCTTTCCGAATGTCTGGTTACCTTTGGGCTTCTTCTTCCACATACGTCTTATCTTTAGGAAATGAAAATAATTCGTCATCTTCATCACTTGACTCGATTCGATTGATTTGAGTTATCATCCTTTGATTCTTCAATCTTGATGCTTTCGATGACTTCCTCCTTCTCCGAGTCTTATGATTCTTCCGTCCGGCCTTGATGCTATTGACTTGTCTCGCTTGGGCTTGTCTTCGCGTTGAGTTCTACTTCATGAATCTTGAGGATCCCAAAGAACTCATCTAGCTTCAACACGCCAAGTCTTTGGCTTCAGATCTTGCAAGAACTTTAGGTCTCCATCTCTTGGGAAGACTTCTTAGGATCTTTCGAACATGGTCTTGGTTATTGTATGTCCTTCCAAGAGCTTTTAATCCATTGACAATTGTTTGAAATCTTCCAAACATTTGATCAATAGATTCTTCATCTTCCATCATGAAAAGTTCATATTGATGTACAAGAATACGTATCTTGGATTCCTTAACTTGACTTGTGCCTTCATGAGCAATGGACAATGTGTCCCACATCTCTTTTGCATTGTCGCAACCATGCACTTTTTCGTACTCGCTTCTGCTTAGGGCACATGTTAAGAAAAATTTTGCCTTTGAATTCAATTGTATTCTTGCTTCGATCACCATCCATCATTTTCGTGGAATAGAAGCGCCTTCTTCATCTACGGTATATAGGGTTCGTTTCTATTACATCCCAAAGGTCTACATGTGTAGATTCGATGAATAACCGCATCTATCTTTCAAAGAATGATAGTCTTCTCGTTGAATCTTTGGAGGTCTAGTGGTGAGGCACCTTGATGATGTATACATGTGACTCCGCCATTATCTTTAATCCACACTTTGCTAAAGTGATTCTTGGATACCAGCTCGATAACAATTGAAGTGAATCACATTAATCAAAGACTTAGAAATACGATAGAATGCACGAAGGGGGGTTGAATTGTATTCCCTTTATTAATATCTTTTTAGAATTACTTGTTAGAAATAAAATTCTTTCTGAATCTTTATTAATCTGATTGATCAAACTTTTCAATGCTAAGTATATGAATAGTAAGTAATGATCAACTTTGAGGCAAGATAAAGATAAAGAGTAAGAGTAGTAGACACGCGATTTATCTGGTTCACCCTAAAGCTGTGGGCTACGTCCGATCCTCGAGTTTCTTACGAGATTTCACTATCTCTTCAAGAGTTCTGATATTCTTTCACGAGCCTCTTGGTCTCTACAACCAAGATTCTTTCACACTTAGCCTCTGCGGGCTATCTGCATAACTTTTCTTCTCAAAAAATATTTGAACACTTTGTTATGATAAGATAGTGCTTTCCACTAATTCGCACTTGATCGCTTTTCACTTTGTGTAATTTTTCTAACATCACCGACTCTTGGTTTTCAACTTCGACTTGTATTTATAGCCTTCGCCTCTAAATGCTTCTTTGATTCTTGAATCTTGAATCTTTAATCTTTAAAAAGCGGTTAATCGGTTGAGTTACAGTAATTCAACTCGAGGCCGACTCTTTGCGTCTGTTTCTTTTCTGCGTCTGCTTTGCTTTTGCGTCTGCATTTTTTTTCTGCGTCTGCTTTGCTTTTGCGTCTCTGCGTCGTATGCATTTTGCTTTTGCGTCTGCGTCTGCGTCTGCGTCTGCGTCTGCGTTTGCTTTGCTTTTGCGTCTGCGCTTTGCTTTTTAATGCTGCGTCTGCGTCGACTTTTTTTCAACAAATGCATGTTTGACTTTTATCAACTTCGCTCGTGTTTGACTTTTATCAACCGTGCAGGTTCATTTGTTTTCTTGCAACTTAAATCATCTCCGGACTTAAATGCACGTACGTATGCGAGTTAAATGCGTATGCATTTTGTTTATCTTGTATATGATCTCTCTTTGTTATACATCAAAATCATTTTTATGTAAAGTCATTCTGACTTAACACGCATATATGAATGTTCAAATGTGAATTGCATGAATGGCGAACCGCCATATAAATGTGAAATTGAATGCATGTGATTCTCTGGTTTTGATAATATATGATATAATGTGAACTGTGTGTATATGCATGAGTTGGGTGGACCATCGATGATGGTTTCTCGCTGAGTTCGGAAACTCACCCAATATTGCAATTATTTTTCAGGACAGTGGTAGTAGACTCATAGCTTCAGGGTTTCACTTTTCCGCTGTGTGAGCGCGTTGGCTCGGGAAGCATGGCTCATAGGTCGGTCAGTTGAGTTCGATTTTGAGGATGACTTAGCTTAGGCTTTCATTTCAGTTCCTTTTGAAGATGTATGTGTAGACTGTGGAAACTGATAAGTTTGTAAATTTTGTTTTAAGGTTATAAAATGAAAGCATTTCGATTTTAAATAATTTAGAAATGTTGATATTGCAGTTTAAATTGTATTGATGCCATGAGGTTATAGAATTGATCGTTCGTAGTACACCCTCATCGTGGGTTATGTATCGGAATGATTTACGGGCATCTCGATGCCTACCCTATGGTAAGGGGGTGCTACATTAGGTGGTATCAGAGCATGGTTTGACATCTTTTGGGCACAACATGTTTTTAGGCTTGAATTTTCGTAAGAAAATCAGAAATTGATCGAAATTGTGGTTTGTTGTAGGTCATCCGTCCTTGGTGATCAGGTAGATCAACCAGCTGACCATGGATCAGTCAGAGCTAGTTGAGAGTCTTTAGTGCCTCTATTTAAGGAGCAGCCTCCTAGGGTTCCCGTGAGACAGGAAAGGAGGTATGATCGATTGCAAGGTGGTATGAGACTTTATGGCGATGAGACCTGCTGAGGCTAAGGGATGGTTGGAGAAGACTGAGAGAGTCCTAGATCAGATGGATTGCGACTTTGAGGAGTGCTTTGATTATGCGGTTTCTTTGCTTCAGGGTCCAGCATATCAGTGGTGGAAGACTGTCTCGGGCAGTACCACCAGACCCTGCATTTTGACATGGAGTGACTTTCTGAGGGCATTTAGAGACAACTACATGCCCAAGGTGTATTTAGAGATGAAGATGCAGGAGTTCTTAGAGTTGAGACAGGGTCAGATGTCTGTGGCCGAGTATGAGGTGCGGTTTAATGAATTGATGAGTTATGCCTCTGTTCTGATTGCTACAGAGTCTGATAGGTGCCGGAGATTCGAGGGAGGGCTTAATTTGGAGATCTGCACCAGGTTAGCCCGGTCTGATATGGACACCTTTGTAGAGTTGAGAGCTGCTGCAGTGCGAATTGAGCATCTTCTGAGACAGAGTCAGACTAAGACTGGCTAGGGATCCAGGGGTAAGAGATCGAGTGACAGTCAGGGCAGCTTTGGTAGGAGTGTTAGCAGGCGCCAAAGCAGGTTCTTTAGATTTTCAGGAGGATCCAGACAGTCTGGTTTTGTTCAGAGAGGGAGTTTTGGGTAGTCTGGCAGTGGCAGTGGCAGAGGATCAGGGCAGTTGCCTGTTTGTATACATTGTGATAAGAGGCACAGTGGAGAGTGCTGGAGAGTGACTGGAGCCTGTTCGGCATGCGGCTTCATGGATCATATGATTAGGAATTGCCCTATGACTTTAGGAGTTCAGTTTGCTGCGAGTGGGAGAGCTGGTAGTAGCACGACAATGCAGCAGAGCCGCAGTGGTGGACCTGGATTCAGAGGCCGAGGTAGAGCCCGAGATAGAGTTGGAGATTCCTTTGTGGGGTCCGAGGGACGTGGGAGATGACCACAGTCCCAGACCAGGGTCTACGGCATGACTAGGCAGGAGGCCCAGGATTCTCCAGATGTTGTAACGGGTATGCTTTTGATTTCCGGCTTTGAGGTATTTGCATTGATAGATCCAGGTTCCACGCATTCTTTTATTTCACAGCATGTAGCATGTAGATTGCATGGGGATAGAGAAATGTTGCAGTATGTGTTGGACCCCGATCTTTAAGTGAATTTTAAAAATATAAAAAGTATGAAATAAGTAAGTTCGTATGGGAAGTTTGTATTAGATGTGATTATGTTTTAAGAAATTGATGAGAAAAAGAATTGATGGAGTTTGATGATTTTGAAATTTGAATAGATTTGTATGGATTATACAAGTCTAAGTGGATGAGTTGATTGAAATTAAGTTGAAAATCAAGAAATAAAGAGAGAAAGTGTGAGAAGATGAAAAATTGTAAAAGGTTGACTTTTTGGCCTTTGAGAGTTGACTTTTGATTTAGGCAAAATTTGATAAAATAATCTTCATGAAACTTGTAGATTATGTTAAGAGCTTTCTGTAGCCATAACGTTTGCAGTTTTTCGATATCGAGAGTGAAAGTTATGATCAGTCAAAGTTTAGATGTTTCAGGTTGACTTTTGACTTTTATTATGGCTGAAATTTTGACTGAGAAATTAACCCAGTTAGAGGTTAATTGAGCTTTGATGTTCTTCATGAAAGTTGAAGGATTTGATTTGATCTTTATTTTGGTATAAAGTATGCAATTATTCGATCAAGGAAAAATAAGTTATGATTTTTACAAGTTTATGTTATGGTTTTTGCATGATTATTAGAGGATAGAACTTTTGATGGAAAAATTGACTTCCTTAGAGGTCAAATTGATTTTTGTGTCCTTCATGAAAGTTTTAGGTGACTTTCTAATCTTCGCATCGATATAAAATATGACATGATTGGAGTTTGGAGTTGAAAGATAAAAATTTTCAAAGTTGAGGACTTTGTTTAAGTATTTATTATTTGGGTTAAATATTTGATTAGAAAATTAATCATTTTAGAGATAGAATTGGTTGTGGAGTTCTTCATGGAAGTTATAGAGCTTCCTTCAAGGTTTTCATAGAGACCAAATTTGTTAAATTTGGAGTTCAGGATAAAAAGTTATGATTTTTGAAAGTTTCGGGAAAAAAAAAGAAGAGAAAGGGGTGCAGGTCCACCCAAAAGTCGCGCTCGTGCATACGCACGATCACGACTCTGCGGGTTCACCCCGTGCACGATCGCGACTCTGCTGGTCCATGCGGATATCGCGGTCGTGCACACACACGATCGCGATTTTTCCTATTTGTTTAAAAAAAGAAATTTTCTGAACATACTCCATTCTTTTGCTTATAACTTTTCCGTCCGACATCTGATTGAGTTGATTCTTGCGGCGTTGGATTCCTAAGACAATTCCCTACATCTTCATGAAAAATTTGTAATTTTATGAGATTAAATTAATGGTGATTAATTTAATCAAAGTGAGTCGGGAAATTTTCCAAACATAGTTCAGTATTTTGAGAAATTCAGGATCTGTAGAGATCCGATTGAAGTGATTCTTGAGGCGAAATAAAGATAAGACAAGGGGATATAAATCATATGAAGAAATGAAACGTCAATTTTGCCCCTAAGACCTTCGAATCATGAATGGAAGTTCGGATTAGAGTGTAATTTTTGAATTAGGAACACCTGAGAGTATTTTGAGCATAACTGTTGATATGAGAATCGAAATGTAGCGCCCCCTTACCATAGGGTATCCACGGAGCGCCCGTAGGTCATTCGATACATATCCTACGATAAGAGACCACTCTGAGCAACAACCACTACACTCCTCATGGCATCACAATCATAAGACGAATAATAAGAAATTGACCACTTTTAAAACCAAATTAGATTCCATTTCATTCACTCAAAACTTCGATAATTTACAAGCATCAATATGTTTAGATTACACATGCTCCAAAACACTACTCACTAAATGACATCTTGTAATGTACAAAAGACAGATCTAACTATAGGTCTCCAAAAGAAAGCCCGGTGGCCGACCTTTGAGCCATCGCTTCTCTACGCTAATCCACGAGATCTGACTCTCTGACGAGGGAGCTATCTGTCTTTACTTAGGCACGAAAATAGATTGCAATTTTGGATGAGTTTGCGAACTCAATGAGAAACCATCATTGATGGTTCTCCAATTCATGCATCATATAAGCATGATACTGATACTCATTCAACAATTATACAAAACACACAATTGAAACAATCACAAGTATAATTATAGTATCTGAGATCTCGAGCGATATATAAAGAACCGTCAAAACATTGTCAAGTATTGATCCGATTATGCAATGCACATGTGACTCTTTTCCGATTCATTTTAGTATTGTGACCGAGCGATAATGATGATCGGTATAGGCGTCTGGGAGAATTATCTCCGTCGAGCTCGAGGCTCGGTTCGTTATATCGAGCTCTGGCTCGGTTCGATCTGATGGCGTCTCGGTTCACTGACTTTCCTTTTAAAAGTGTGATGCATTTGTGCATGAATGCACGTGGTCCATAGCGATAAACATGGTATTTCATAGTCAATATTCAGTCAATTATACAGTCTCATTAAGCGGTCAATAAAACCACATGTAGTCCACGTAATCCCGTAGGCAATCAATTCACAGTAATAATCCATGTAATCCCGTAGAAACAATCAATTCAAGTAATAATCCATATAATCCCGTAGGCAATCAAATCTGATAAACACATAGATTGGAATAACCAACTAGGTTACTCACCTAATAACTTCCACGCTAGTGTGGAAGTCTCGCCAAGTCCAGTGGAGCGATGGTCCACTTGAGCCTCTATAGCAAATTAAATGAATAACCATTACCATCGGTATAAATGACTAAACAATGCACATGAAATCAGTCAAATGTGTATAATGCATGTTCATGGCATCCGACCCTAATTCAATAATTCCCCATAATAGAATTCTATCAAAATTAGGAATCCATAGGCGGCGACGGCAATAATTAGGACCTCTATAGGTTCCTAATTAAATAAACAATGATTCTTTGTTAAGATTGCAGGACTACATCAAATTCCGTCTAAAATCCCGAATCTCTCAGAAAAGGAAATTAAATATTCAATGAATCCGATGCCTCAAGAATCAGGTCAATCGGACGTCGGACGGAAAAGTTATTCACGAAAGAAACCAAAAACTCAACAATTTATATTTTTATATAAAACCCTTATTTCCCCCTTTATTTTCTGATTTCTAACCAAACTTCCAACACCCATAACTCTTTCTACACATTTCTGAAAAATGCAAACTATACCTTGTTGGAAAGCTTATGAAAAGCTCTACAATTCTCAAGAAGACCATAAAAATCAATTCCAACCCTAAGGGTGTCAAATATCCTATCAAAGCTACTGCCTACTCAAAATGGATCAACACAGGACAGTATCTTGCTAATTCAAGAACTCACTGATTCTTCAGTAATAAATTACCACAAAAATATTTTTAATAAGTTCACAATGTCTTCAACAACTTTCATGAACAATCCAAAATCAAATTCTATTGGTAAACAAGTCAATTAATTCATCTAATGTTACTGTCCCTGAAATCCTCCAATTTGGGCAGTAACCTTATAACAAGCATAACTCCCTGTATACAAGTCAGTAAAATCAGAACTTTATATCCCTGAAAAGATAACATCTCAAACTTCAATTTTCATGAAGCACTCATCATCCAATTCGATCTCTATCAATTTCAAAACTGTTATGGAAGCTACAGTTATGATCAGCCATTCATAACCTAATGTAGGGTCAATTTTGAAAAATCATAACTCCCAATTATGACTTCTAAAAATTACACACCATATATCAATTTCAAGGTAATCTCTTCCTCTACAATTCTTAAGAAGCTCACTCACACCAATTAAGTCCAAATAAAATGTTAAAATTGCCTCCAATCCGAAAACTCACAAAATCACACTTAGACTAGGTTTCATCAAAATGCTCAAAACCAGGAAATAGTAATCAGTTCATATCTCCCAATATACAACTCTAAAAATAGCAAGATCAGTAGCAATGGAAAGCTAATTAAATATGCTACAACTTTCATGAAGACCATTCTCCCTAATTCCATCTCAATTAATTCAGAAAAATCAGCAAAGTTCATATGTTGTGGTTTCGGTTACTGTTCACAGCAATGGAACAGTAACTTTCCATTCAAAATTCACCCTTCTATCATTAAAATTCAACAACACCTATTTCACACTAAATTGAAGCCAACATCCCAAAGTTTCAGTGGCCACTAACCTTACCTGATTTTCATTTCTACACAATAAAGTATGAATAAAACAGGAACATCAATTAAAACCTTAATTTTCCAGATTTAGTGTTAACCTTAGATCTATCATTTCAATGCCTTTTCACATCACTAGACATCCAATTAAATACAAATTAGGTCTTACCACATTCCTACATATACTAGGGCTAATACTGAAAAATTGCAGCACTTAATTCCTCAATTCAGATACCCAAATAATCATCCATATTCCATTTAAAATCAAGCCATATCACTACTTTCAAATCATCAAACACTTAGCCTTACACCCATTACTTCAAACCATATTAATCATCACTTTAATGCATACATGAACCTAATAAATGCTCTAAACCTTTTATTAATCACTCCTTACTATCATGGCATTTAATTCCATATGCAAACATCATTTAAAGCTTAAACCTTAAATGAATACATACCTAATTTAGAACCTCCTTTAAAGCTTCAACTTCTAACTTCTAACTTCTACACCTGTAACACCAAAGCACCAACCTCCTTCCCTTCTCAAGTATGCACAAAACTCATCTTCTAACTTTGATGGAATAAGAGATAAGAGGTATTGAATTTATGGAGAAGAGAGCAAAAGTCGATGGAGTTTGAGAAGAGGGTTTGAGTTTCGGATGACAATAACAAAGACTCAAAACTCATCCTTTCTTTTCTTTTAAAACAAGCAAAACCGAGAGCATTGGGAGGGAGCATTAAATGAAGACTTTTAAATGGCAATTTCTCATTGGTCCACTTATATAAGAAAAGTCAAAATATTATTTCTTTAATCCAGATTAAAATTTTCCTCCAATTAACTCCAATGACCCTAATTTGGTCCCAAAATAATATACCCAATATTACGATGCAGGTGGGTGGCGATTTTTTCTGAGAATCGATAGGTTCGCCAATTGGTGATTTTTTGATCAGGAATTGTCTTGGAAAAATCCAGAAAAATTCTTAAAATCCCTAAAATGTAAAACAATTTATAGTGCGATCAAATAATTTTCCAAACTCAATTACTCCAATTAATTTCACATGAAGTTCAATATAAAACTAGGTAGGAAGCGTCATGAATACATGTATACTATGTACATGTGCAACCAATCGAATCGAAAGGCTATATGTTGTATGTGCATGCCGAGATATAATTTAATATCCGAACCCGCCCTAATTACCAAAATACCCTTTTCTATAGGAGAGGGATGTTACCGAAATGAGGCGATTCTTGTTTTGAATTAAACTTGAGACATAAGGCTACAATTGTTATGCAGACATTGAGTTTCACAGGATTAAGAATGTAAATTTACGGAAGGAAATAATCGTACATGGAAAATGTGTTAGAATATGGATATACTTGAACTATTTTATGCATAACTTTTGGTGTAGTGATCCGAATTGAGCGGTCGGTGGCATTGGATTTGTATGATTGAGAGGAACATTTCTCGAGAGAAAGTTTTAAAAAATTCCTTCAAATTGATAGTGCGAATCAAACCCGCAAGTGGAAATAACTTAAAGTAAAGTGTAAGGGCATTTTGGTCTTTTAATCAAATTTTAAATGACATGGCATCAAGCAATGGGATGAGTGTCGTTGGAAGAGTCTAGAAAATATAAGAAGAGAAATAAAAAGTGTAGAACACGATGATGATAGAGAAAGAAGAAGAAATAAGAAGAAAATGAAAGGAGATTAGTGGAGAAGGAAGAAGAAGAAAAGCTTGGAGATTTGAAAATTTTAGGGTTTCAAGATGATTTTCGTGCCTATCTCAAGAGGAAAAGAAGGAAAATGAGGAAAGCTTCCCATGGGTTTTGCAGAAATTTCGAAAATGAAGAAGAAAAGAGGTAAGAGAAAATTTTAAGCTTTGAGTTTTTGATGAATTTTTGGTTGAGAAACATGGAAAATGATATGGGTATGTGAGATATGAAGTCAATTTTGATGTATATGCTTTAGGTTGAGTTTAATTTTGGATGGAAATTAATTGAGATTTATGCCAAATTTCGAAAATTGGGATTTTTAGAAATTTATGACTTAGAATCATGGAAAGTATGATGAATTGGTGAAATATGATATCAATTATGAAGAATTTGTGAATTATGATATTGAATTTAGATAAATTGGTTTAGGCCAATTTTGAGATTTGGGGATTTTCGAAATTTGTGGTTCAGATATCTTGATATGAGTATGAATTGATGAATTATGACATCAATTTTGAAAATTAAGTTATTTATGAGATTGAATTTGAGTGAATTGGTTTAGGTCAAAGTTTGAATTTGGGGATTTTAGAAATTCTGGTTTTAGAAAACTTGGAAATATGATGATTATGAATTTCCGATAGTTAATTTTGAGAATTATGCAAATTATGATGTGGAATTTGAATGATTGTGGCTTAGGTCAATTTTAATTGAAAGAAGGAAAGAAGCAATGATCAAATTGATGATCGGGACGAGTTTTTGGCATCAATTTGAGGTGGGTGATGTATTTATATTTTGAATTATGAGTAAATTATATGAATTTGAAAAATTAAGAAAGGAAAACTATTTCGAAATTATGTTTTCAAAGTTTGAAAAGAATTGGTACAAAGGTTTACGTAAAATGTTTGTAAATGATTTGGGGTATTTATAGAAAATTGAGAACATATATATATGTTGATTGAGGTTTTAAAGAAATACATTGCATTCATATTTATGATTTGAAGCGTCGTGATTAAATTAGTGAATGTGAATTGTTGTATGTCTTGATGTGATTTGTGAATGTGGGTGTGTCAAGTTTTGACATTATGTGAAAATATGAAAATTTGGTGAAAAGCAAGATTTTGAAAAATGCCTTGGACAATCCGACCTTTCGTTTTCGCTTATGTTATGTGGGTTTGGTCGAGGTCCTACGTGAGTCGATTACCGTCTCTATTCGTTATAGCCTTCTCCCACTGCTCGCTAGTGGCACGGAGCTCGATTCGGACTCCCTTCACGGCTACTTGGACCGACCGCTTATGAAAAGTGTAATACGATCTGTTCACGGCGGGGACAGATCGCTATGAGAATGTGCGAGACGTCTATTTTGGACCGAACCTGACCATTTGATGTGTTATGTGCTTTTGTTTCGTTTCGAAGTGAGATGCATTCATGCTTTTAAATTTGATTATGATATAAAAAGGAATTGAGAATTTTGAGAAATGAGAAGATAAGATTTGCAAATGTAAGATTTTGGAAATGTTTTATGAACGGTTTCAAAAGTGAAAGATTTGAAAGATAAGCTTTGAAAAGTTTTTACCGTGAAATGTTTGAAAATATCAAACTTCTTGAAAATGAGTTTTTCGTTTATTGTTCAATTTATAAATATATTATCCATGAGCTTCCGAGCTCACCACCCTTTCATCCCCATCTCCAGGTTTCGAGCAGGAGATCGGATGAAAGAATGTCAAGACGTTTGGTTCGTTTTTGCATCGTTTGTATTGTTACGTAAATTTTGAGATTCGGAATATTTTGGGTATTGTAAATGGCTTGCAATGCCATTAAAGTGTATTGTATATGAAATTGTGTATGAATTTGGAAAGGGGATTGAGTTATGAGATCAGTATATTGAATTGCAGTTATGAGAATGTTTTAGAATTAGGTTTGCGTTTGTGCGTCTTGAGATCCGGACGGAGGTCGGTGGATTCGATATTTGTGTGATTGATTGGATATTATGAAGTGTTGTTTTGAACACTTTGCAGAGTTTGGAGTTAGTCATAAGCGCAAGTTATCTTTGATTTTCGAAAAAATTGGGATAAAAATGTATTTTGGGACTTATGCGGATATATAAGAATATGAGCAAGTTTTGAGATTTGCATGAGAATGAATTTCCAAAGTGGAAATTGTTTGTTTGATTTGAATGAGATTGCCTAAAGATGTAATAAATGAATATGAGAAAAATTAATTATACCGGATTTGGATAGTTTGGGTTTCAACGCGACTTCTTTAAGATAATTTATACGGATGTCGGACATTTGTTATGCTTTTCGATTTGACCTCATTTGTATACTTTGATTGGAAGGTTTGAATTGATCCGTCTCTCATTGCGCTTTGATCAGAACTGTTCGATTTCTGTTTTCGGTTCGCATTAAACTTTGCTTTTGCTTAGCTTTCGCTTTGTTTGTCGTTATAGAATTCAAGTTATATAATTTTAATTCGCCTCGTTCTTCGAATCTGTTTCCGGTTTCCGGTTGGGATCCGGTTCCGAGATCGGGTTCCAACAGTATGGGTTGCAGGTGAGTATACCTTTAGGTGGTACTACTGCTTTGGGAGAGATCTGCAAGGGATGCTCGATCCAGATAGATCAAGCAGTGCTGAGTGCAGGCCTGATAGTTTTGCCGTTGAGGGAGATTGATTTGATTCTGGGGATGGACTGGCTCACTACCCATAGGGCTATTATGGATTGCTATACCAAGGAGGTCGTGTTAGAGTCTCCTGGTTAGCCTAGAGCTGTGTTTCGAGGTGTTAGTCAGGCAGTACCAACCAGGATGATTTCTTTCCTGAGTGCCTTGAGGTTGATGCAGGGAGGTTGTGAGGCCTATCTGGCTCATGTGATTGATTCTAGAGTTGAGCGAAGGTTGCAGGATGTTCTCGTGATCAGGGAATTCCCAGATGTGTTTCCCCTGGAGTTACCGGGTTTGTCGCTGGATCAGGAAACGAAGTTTTAGATTGACCTCGTTCTAGGTACCGCTCCTATATCTGTACCTCCATATAGAATGGCACCGGTGGAACTGAGGGAGCTTAAGGCTCAGCTGCAGGAGTTGTTGGATAAGGGGTTTATCAGACCCAATGTTTCGCCTTGGGGAGCTCCAGTATTGTTTGTGAAGAAGAAGGATGGGACTTTGAGATTGTGTGTCAATTATAGGTAGCTGAATCGGGTTACAGTCAAGAACCAGTATCCACTGCCTAGGATCGATGATTTATTTGATCAGTTACAGGGAGCTCAGGTGTTTACTAAGTTAGATTTGAGATCCGGATATTATCAGTTGAGGATCGCAGAGGCCGATGTGCCTAAGAGTGCTTTCGGGAGGCGGTATGGGCATTTCGAGTTCTTAGTGATGCCGTTGGGTTGACTAATGCCCAATGACCTTCATGGCCTTGATGAATAAGGTTTTCAGCCTACGGATCGGTTTGTGATAGTATTCATTGATGACATTCTGGTGTATTCGAGGAGTAGGCGGGAGCACGCGGACATCGAGACGATTTCTGATTATGAGAGAGAGACAGTTGTATGCCAAATTCAGTAAATGTGAATTATGGCTCAATGAGGTGGTATTTCTAGGGCATATAGTGTCTGGTGAGGGTATCTGGGTGGATCCTCACAAGATTGAGGCAGTGAGGAGTTGGGAGATTCCGAGGAATGTGTCTGAGGTGCGGAGTTTCCTCGGATTAGCAGGTTATTACCGGAGGTTTGTCGAGGGGTTTTCAGTGATCTCAGCCCCTCTAAAAAAATTTCTGAGGAAGAATGTGGCTTTCAGATGGACTGATGAGTGTCAGAGGAGTTTTGAGGAGCTGAAACATCGGTTGACTATGACACCGGTGTTAGCTTTGCCTTCAGGAGCTGGAGGTTTTGAGGTATTCAGTGATGCTTCGCAATAGGGTTTATGGTGTGTCTTGATGCAGCATGGGAGAGTTATAGCTTATGCCTCGACACAGTTGAGGTCTCATGAGATGAATTATCCAGTGCATGACTTGGAGTTAGCTGCAGTTGTGTTTGCTTTGAAGATCTGGAGAAATTATTTGTATGGTGAGACGTTCCAGATCTTCACTGATCATAAGAGTATGCGGTATTTGCCGAGTCAACGTGTTGGACCCCGAACCTTGAGTGGAAATTAGAAATATGAAAATGAAATAAAATGAGTGTTTTTGTATATGAATTGTGTTATAGATGATTATGATATTAGAATGTGTTATTAATAGATGATGAGCTGAGAAACTTTAAGCATGACCCATGATTAGATATCTAAGACATTATGGAAAAGTAAGAAATTATGAATGACAAGATGCTATTGAATTGAGGTTGAGTTTTGGATAAATTCCAAATGATAGTTGAATTGTTAGAAATGATGTGAAATTAAGAAGAAGTGTAGTTAGAATGAATGTTAAGTTATGCATAAGAATGAAAATGAGTATGCTGATTCAAGAGAAATTAAGGAATGATTTAAATAGAATTGGCCAAAGTTGCCTTCTTTGAAGTTGTAGCTTGTTCTTTTATCTTTCCAACGAGACTAAGTATGTAAGTTTTTGAGATCGGAGTTGAGATTTATGCTTATTACAAGTTAGGATGTCGTGGTAATTGAATTCCCGAACCTTTAGAGTTTGTGACGTGATCCCGGACTCGAAAGAGTTGATTTTAGGTAAGATATGAGTAAAGGGAAAGTTAGGTTTGGTTTAGGATTGTTAGAACCCGACCCGGAGACCGGACACCAACTGTTGGATCCCGTTACTGAAACCCAACTCTCTTGCTTAAGATCGTGAAACCTGAGCGTGCGTATTACTTTGAAGGGTTTTTAAAAATATTTTTCATTCTTAATCCCTTGAACCCTTAAAGACATCATGAATTCATTCTCATGCTCAAAACGCCCTGAATTCACTTACCAAAGTTCCGTAATGTGCCCATGTACCTAATCATCTTACTTGAACTTATTTTCTCTCTACGTTCACGAATTTGAAGAACTTAAAGTCTTAAATTCATTTGAAATTTTCTTGTAAATCATAGACTTATGACTCTTGTTTAATTTAAGACAAGAATTGCTTCAATTGGAGTTATATAACTCTAGATATACTCCAATAACCTGAAAGAGTTCATACCGGAAACATGCTCTCTTAACCGACCTTTCACTTTTTTTAATGAGAACTTCCTCAATTTAACTCCAAATGATACCAATTTCTGTAGTAAGAAAGATATATGTCTTATAAATCCAATGGTTCAAGCCTCACCTCATTTGGAGATCGTATGAGGGATTTGTACCCAAAACAATTGACCATGCTCACTTCAAAAATCCAATTGAGACTCTTTTGGCGCGATTGCCATAACTTTTAATATAGAGGTTGGATCATATTCGTTCTCTCACCATTTGAAATTAGACATCTAGATCTACAACTCTCATGAAGACCACAAAACCAAATTGGGCCTCTAACAATGTACAATATGCCATATTTCCCGTAACTCGAGGTCTGCTGATGGATAACTCGACTTATCACTAACAAGTCGACTTATCGAGACAAATAACTCGACTTATCACTAACAAGTCGACTTATCGAGACAAATAACTCGACTTATCACTAACAAGTCGACTTATTATTCAACTGTGCTTCACAAGTCGAGTTATGGAGACAATAACTCGAGCTATGTCTATTATTAGCTCGTCTCCAACCCTCTATACGCTCTCTTGACCTAACCCAAACACCATGAACACTCCTAACCTTTTTAAACCTACCCATTTCTATGCCCAACTCATTCATTCAATAATTTAACACCTCAACATGACTTTGCCCAATCAACCTCACACAAGCCTCATTCTCACCTTCATTACATGCATGACCATCAATCCCAACCTCATAACATTTACCTATCCATATGATATTCATGCCCTCTCATGCTAACATACTTTATAACGACTCAAACATCACACTTATTTTATCATTCTATAAATTCTTGTTTCAATTTGTTCATCAAACCCTAAATTCCTAGGCAACCATCAAAGCTATCCTCATAAACAAGACTTAGGCATCATGCTAACTTT
The DNA here is from genome assembly GCA_029891385.1 of Erythroxylum novogranatense. Classification (NCBI taxonomy): domain Eukaryota; kingdom Viridiplantae; phylum Streptophyta; class Magnoliopsida; order Malpighiales; family Erythroxylaceae; genus Erythroxylum; species Erythroxylum novogranatense. Next base: position 25,021,143 of record CM057226.1, read on the forward strand.
CAACCATTTGCTCCATATTCGTTTATATGAAATTTTACATTCACAACCATACTCAAGTCCATATTGCATTAATCATCATACATAAGAGTTTTACAATTTCATTGGCATTTCCTAGCCAAAATCCAAAACCAATAACCTTATTCAATTGCTCATATGAATTACAACTATACATTTACATAACCAAACTTCAATTACACAATAAAACAAGCACAAGATGCCTTGATCCACTTCCTCTTGAATTCTTGCTAGAAACCTGGAAATTGGGAAAATAGGGGGTGAGCTTGGGAGCCAGAAGGTTCTATGCTTATAACCAAATAATGAACAAAACAATTTTAGAAGTCCATTTCCGTATTAATTTCCTTTGGATCATAAAACATTGTTTTCTTCAAAATTCTTGTCATTTTCTTGAAATCACAAATCATTCATTTTTTAAAAGCTCATCAAATCATAAACTAAGAGCTCTTGTCATTTTCTTGAAATCACAAATCATTCATTGTTCAAACTTTAATCAAATCATAAACTAAGAGCTCTTGTCATTTTCTTGAAATCACAAATCATTCATTTTTCAAAAGCTCATCAAATCATAAACTAAGAGCTCTTGTCATTTTCTTGAAATCACAAATCATTCATTGTTCAAACTTTAATCAAATCATAAACTAAGAGCTCTTGTCATTTTCTTGAAATCACAAATCATTCATTTTCAATTCATGCATTTTCAAAGCTGTCATGAAATCATGAATGCAATTCAACTTGTCACAATTCACATCATATAACACATATCACCTAACACATCATAATGGTTTGGCAAGTCCATTCTTGGCGACCATATAATCTCATTTAATGAGCTTATATGGGCAAATCTTTAGAGTCCGTATCTTGGATCATCTATGCATGATCAGACGGCAGGCGAAGGCTTTTCATGGTCATCGTGCACGAGGCGTTTCTTGGGTGGACTTAACCTAACCCACATAACATATAATCATGTCTTGAATCTTGATTGCCCAAAGGCAAAATCTTGAAATCTTATTTTTTGCATAAATCATGCAAAATTTTCTTAAATCATTTCATATGCAATGCATCATCATTCCTCAACAAAATCACATTCACATATCCAATCATCAATCATCCAATTCACATATCATTTTCAAATCATTCATACCATTATGCATCAATGATAACAATTTCTCTAGGCATTCAAAAACAATGAGTTTAAAAGCATTTTTACATTCTTAATTTCTTTGAAAATTTTGTCAATGGCCCATTATTTAACTATAAACATAAAACCTACCTTATAACTTGCTAAATCCTTGGTTTCTTTGCTACAACTCTTGTTCCTCGTCTCTTCCTTCATTCCCTTCATTAAAATCGAAAACCTATAATAAACACAAATTCTAATGAAATTCTATAAAACCCCTTTCATGAAATTAGCTTGATAATCACTATACCCATTCCATTCTTAGTCTTCCTAAACCATAAAACCAATAAAAACTTAAACTTAACTTCATGACTTACCTTAAATCCTTGCTCAAATAAGAAGTTCCTTGGCTTAGATTGTAGCTTGACTCTTCCTACACCTTTTTATCTCTTGGACTTTCTTCAAACTCTCACTCTTTCTCTTAGAAAATCACAAACCCTAGCAAGCTTCTTTCTTTTCTCCTTCTCCCTTCCATGGCCGAAACTCTCTCCCTCTCCCTTTCAATTTCGTTTTTTCCTCTTCTTTTCCCTACAACTCACTTAACTCTTCCTCTTTTATACTCCTTCTTCATTTAACTTAAGCCCATCTTCACTTAAGCCCAAAATCCAACTCCCTTCTTCTTCTTCCTTCTTATTTCCTCTCTTTTATACTCTTTACTTAAGTCACTTAAGCCCAAAGCCCATTTACTTCCCTCTTCTTTCTTTCTTCTTTCCTTCTTCCTTCCTTCTTCATTTAACTCATACTACAACTTAAGCCCAAGTCCACTTCATTTCCCTTAATTCCTTCTTCTTCTTATTTTCCTCTTATACTACTCAAGACCCACTTATCTTTAAGCCCATCTTATTTCTTTTCTTTTCCTACCTCAATTCATTTCATCTCCTTCCTACTCACTTAAGTCCAAACCATTTCTTCTTCTTTTCATTTGATTTAGGCCCATTATTCTCTTAGGCCCAATTAAACTCTAAACTCTTAAATTCAACTAACACATTTAATTTTATTTATTCATGCCACCCAACTCATTACTCTTGTTTTAATCCTCTTCTTTTTATATCACCACTTAAGCCCAACTTGAGTCCAAGGCCCATTTAACTCTTAATACATTTATAACCTTCATAACACCTTAATACACTTAATCCATGTCATATAGTCTTAGTCTAATCAACATGTTAATTAAATTTTCTTAACATGCTAATTAAGTCCACAGAATACAATAATTGAATCCCATTAAATCATGCCACCTAATTTCATGACACCTTACCTTAAGCATATTAACATGTCAATTAATTCCACATTAATCCATCTCATATTTATACCATATCTTCTATTTCATTTCAATTTCAAAAATTCTTAACTTCTTCACTCATGAATAATCATTCAAAAATCCTTATTTAATCATCCTAACTTACCAAAAGATTCGGGGTCCAATAAGGATCCTTTTGAGGAGGCTTGAAGGGTGAAAATTTTGTTTCATCCGAAGGTTACACAACCTGCCCGTGTGAATTTACACGAATTTGTAAATCTCTGGTAGGAGAGGCAGTTTTCACCCGAAGGTTACACGGGCTGACCGTGTGATTTCACACGGATAGTGTAATTTGACCCCCATAATGTCCGAATTTCAAATTTTTTCCTCATAAAAGTTTTAGCCCTAGATGTATGCTTTCTAACCGTCCAAGAACGAAGTCATTCTGACATCTATAGTGAAAGTTATGGCATGTGCGCCAAAGTATGTTCGATAGCAATCAGAACATGAACATGTTGAGTTTGTCAGGTCATAACTCCCTCATCCGACCTCGGATTGAGGCGATTATGGAAGCATTGAATTCCTAACACATGTGTTTTTCTCTCCTTGAAAATTTGGATCAATTGGAGTTGAATTGAAAGAGTTTGATTGAATCTTATGATAATCGGAACAATTTGTTTCCTTCCAATTTTGCTATCTTCCTTCTTCATCCGACTTATGTCCAATCTTTTGTTGATATCTCTTCCGTCCGAAATCTGAATGACTTAGTTCTCGAAGCGTTGGATTCCTAAGACACTTAATTTCATATTAATGGAAAATTATGAATTTTAGGGATTTAATTGAGCAAGATTATTTGAATCAAAGTGAGACAGGAAAGTTTTTGAATATAGTTCAGTATTTTATGAAATTCGAGATCTGTGGAGATCCGATTGAAGTGATGTTTGAGGGAAAATAAAGTTAAGACAAGGGGCTACAAGTCATATGAAGAAATGAAATTTCAATTCAGCTTTTAAGAATTTCTATTTGTGGAAGGAAGTGAATTGCTAGAAAATGTATTAGCAAATGATATGTCCGACATGTTTGGACTATAACTTTTGATGTAGAGCTCCAAATAGGGTGATTCTTGTGGCATTATGAAATTAAGAAATAAAGGAACAATTCTATAGAAGGAAGTTTTGGATAATTCCTTCAATTTGATGGTAAAAATAAAGTCCTAATGTAAGCTTGTATGAAAAGAAAGTTCAAGGGCATTTGTGGAACACCACTTAAGCATTTGAGATCTAAGGCTTACAAGTAAGGGACAAGAGGGTCATTTACACCTCATTAATGAGCTGGCAAGATTTAAATGGGTTGGCTATTGTGTGAGAAGAGAAAGACACGAAATTTGAGAGAGAAAAGAAGAGAGAATGAGAGAAAGGGAAAATCGGTGATGGAGAAGAAGAAGGAGAAAAGGAGAGAAGAGCTAGGTTTGAGTTTTCAAAGGCTTCAAGGTGATTTTCAAGTGGGTCAAGAAGGGAAAAGATGGAGGATGAAGAGAGCTCAATATGAGCCAAGCAATGTCGAAAATGAAGAAGAAAAGGTAAGAGAACCTTATGAGCTTTGAAATTTTCTTGAGTTTTGGGTTGATTTAGCATGAGATGGTTATGGGTTTGTGGTTTTGAAGTTAGTTTTGATGATTATGTTTGGGTTATATTTAATTGTGGATGAAAATGTTAGCCCAAAAATTTTTTTTGTAATTAAGCATGATTAGAATAATTAAGTAAATTATGTTAACATTAATTAACTTGACATTGAGTAATATGAGTTGGCATTAAAGATGTTAGGTAATGAGTTAATGGAATTAAATGAATTAGTTGGGTTTTAATGAGGTAGGAAAGAAAAGAAAGATAAAATGGGCTTAAAGATAATTGGGCTAAGTAAGTTGTAGGATAAAGAGAAGTAAGAAGGATGTAGGAAAATGAAAGAAGAAGGAATTAAATGAAGGCTTGGGCCTTTTGGGCTTAAGTGGATTAGAGAAGAAGTATAAAAGGAGGAGTTTAAGTGAGTTAGTGTAGGAAGAAGTGAGATTTACGAAATTTAAAGGAGAAGAGGGAGGAGTTTACGTAGAAGAGGAAAGAAAGGAGAAGAAGAAAGGAGCTTGCTAGGGTTTTGGCATTTCCATGAAAGTGAGTGAGTTTTGAAGAAAGAGCGAAGAAAAAGTGAAGAGGAGAGTCTAAGCTTTATTTTGATACAAGAAACCCTTGGGTTGATTAAAGATTCAAGGTAAGTTATGAAATGTAGTTTGAGTTTGGCTTGATTTTATGGTTTAGAAAGCTTAGAAAGAAGATGGGTTTAGTGATTCTAGGGTTGATTTCATGATTAAGGTTCATTAGGTTTTCAATTTTAGAAACCCTAAATGATGTGAGGTTCTTTCCTTGCCATGAATGAAGGAGGACAAGAAAGAAGAGGAGAACAAGAAGAGGAACTTCCTTAGGCAAGCTTAAGCAAGGATATAAGGTGGGTTTCACTTTTATCTTTATTTTAGTAATGTTTTAAATATTATCTTAACTAAGGAAAATTAATGTTTTTCCAACTATCTTAGAATGAGCATTGATTGCCTTTTGATTGTGTATAAATTGATGGATGATTGCCATTATGTGAGAAATTGATTAGTGCATGACATTGCTTGAAATTGGCATGAATTGGATGAGCATGAATGAGATCATGAAATGTGAGCTAAGCATAAAATGTGCTTTAAGCATAATCAGCTTTATGGATGCTTGAAAATCTATTTTCAGAAAATTAGTCGTTGGACAAGACAAGTCCAGCTTTTATGCATGAAATTAAGTGTTATGTGGGTTAGTTAAGTCCACAATGATCACGTGCCGTCGACCGATATAGCCTTCTCTACCACTGCCCGATTGTGGCATAGGATGTTCCTTTTAGGACTCCTCGACATATGACTACACTTGTGTAGCTCATGATAACCCGTGGACTTTTGAACCATCGCTATGTGTTTACATGTTAGCGTATATTTTGCAAGAATGAGAATGATATGAGCATGAACATTATGTTTTGAGATTGATAAATTGCATGAATTGCATGATTGCATGGTTTCTATGCAAGTTGCTAAAAGTATGATTAATGAAGCAATGTAGCTTATTAGCTAAATATAAATGTGTCACCCACGAGCTTAAAGCTCACCCCACCTTCCCGTCCCATCTCCAAGTAAAGATTGGGATCATGAAGAATGAGCTCAAAGCATACCCAAGAATTATGTTTTGATGTATTTCAAGCAAATTGTTGTAAACAATGCTTTAGATGCATTTTAAGAAAAGTGTAGTATTTTAGAAGTGTATGTGAACTATGTTGTAAAAGGGCTTGAAATGCCCACTAAAGCATTATAAGCTACTCACTTTGAACATAAATGAAATGCAAGAATGCTAAGTTCAAATGTATTTTGAGAGATCCATGATGTTTAAGCCAATTGCATCATTATTATAGTTTGGATATGATAGATGATTTAGAGTGTGGCTGTTGCTTGAATGGTGTTGAAGATACCTTAGGGTTTAATCAGGTTATATGAGGTTGTATGATGAGTCTTACGCAGTGGAAGTATTAGGATTGAAAAATTGGATAGATGTACTTTCAGGAAGAGCTGTCAAATTTTCCCAAAATTTGACAGAACTTAGCCTCAGATTTTGACCTTTGTGGGACTTGAATTAGATAAATGAGCCTTCATGAATATTGTAGTAGAAGGTTAGAGCTTTCAAGGTATATCGTTTGCTAAATTTGGAGTTCGAGTTAAAAGATATGATCCTTACAAGAAAAGGAAGGAAGAAAAGGGAAGATAGAAATCGGAAGATAAAAGCGAAGGAAGAAAAGTAGAAGGAAGAAAAGCATAAGATAGAAATCGGAAGATAGAAAAGGAAGGAAGAAAAGGAAGATAGAAATCGAAGGAAGAAAAGGAAGGAAGAAAAGGAAGGAAGAAAAGCGAAGATAGAAATCGAAGGAAGAAAAGGAAGGAAGAAAAGGAAGGAAGAAAAGCGGAAGATAGAAATCGGAAGATAGAAAAGGAAGGAAGAAAAGCGAAGGAAGAAAAGGAAGATAGAAATCGAAGATAGAAAATCGGAAGGAAGAAAAAGGAAGGAAGAAAAGTAGAAGATAGAAATCGGAAGATAGGAAGCGAAGGGAAGAAAAGGAAGGAAGAAAGCGGAAGATAGAAATCGGAAGATAGAAAAGCAAAAGGAAGAAAAGCGGAAGATAGAAATCAAGATAGAAAATCAAGAAGATAAGCGAAGGAAGAAAAGCGAAGGAAGAAAAGCATAAGATAGAAATCGGAAGATAGAAAAGCGAAGGAAGAAAAGAAGAAGATAGAAATCGAGAAGATAGAAAAGGAAGGAAGGAAAGCGAAGATAGAAACCGGAAGATAGGAAAGGTATGAAGGAAACCGGATGATAGAAATCAGACGATAGAAAACCAGATGATAGAAATCAGACGATGGAAAAATAGGACGTTGCAGAATGTAGGAGATAGAATCAGCCTTCGTAGTCTTCATGAGAGTTGTAGATCTAGATGTCTACTTTCGTATGGTGAAAGAACAAAAGCATTTGGAGCTATAGATTAAAAGTTATAGCAAATCGTGCCAAAGAGTTTCAATCCGGTTTTTAAGTGAGCATGGTCCAATGTTTCGCATAATTCTCTCATCGACCTCCAATAGAGGCAAGTAAACTGCCTGAACATAAGCTATCGATGACTTCCTACTCAATGCATCCACCACTACATTAGCCTTGCTTGGATGATACTCTATCATCAGGTCATAGTCCTTGAGCAACTCTAACCATCTTTCTCGCCTCGATTCAGCTTCTTTCGGCTCATGATGTACTTAAGACTTTTGTGATCCGTGAAGACCACTTATGCAACCCCATACAAGTAGTGTCTCCAAATCTTTAGGGCAAAATTACACGCTGCTAACTCCAAGTCATGAGTCGGATAATTCAACTCATATGGCTTCAATCGTAGTGAAGCATAAGCTATCACTTTGTCATTCTGCATCAGCACACATCCTAAACCCTTCCTCGAAGCATCACTGTACACCGTATACCCCTGGTCTCCATTGGGCAAAACCAATACTGGAGCACTTGTCAATCTGTTCTTGAGCTCCTCAAAGCTCTTCTGACATTCCTCACTCTATATGAACCGCTGATTCTTTCTTAACAGTTTAGTCATAGGGGCAGTTATTATTGAGAATCCTTCCACAAATCTTCTGTAATATCCTGCCAGGCTCAGAAAACTCCGCACCTCTTTTACTGTCTTAGGCTCTTGCCAATTCACTACTGCTTCCACTTTTCTCGGATCAACATGAATTCCTTTGCTGGAAATCACATGTCCAAGGAAAACTACTTCATGCAGCCAAAATTCACACTTACTAAATTTGGCATACAGCTCTGCTCTCTCAATCTCTAATACTATCCCGAGATCTCGTTCATGCTCTCCTTCATCCTTAGAATAGACAGAATGACATCAATGAACACTATGACAAACTGATCTAAGAACTCCTGAAAAACCCTATTCATAAGGTCCTTGAATGCAGCTGGAGTATTGGTCAGTCCGAATGGCATGACCCGGAATTCGTAGTGCCCGTAGCGGGTCCTGAAAGCTGTCTTGTTAACATCAGACTCCCTGATTCGGAGTTGATGATAACCTGATCTGAGGTCGATCTTTGAAAAGACCCTTGCTCCTGCGGTGATCAAAGCAGATCATCTATCTAGGTAAAGGATATCTTCTTAATTGTCACCTTGTTAAGCTTCACGTAATCTATACACATGCGTCATGTCCCATCCTTCTTCTTAACAAATAATCTGGCGCTCCCAAGGTGATGAACTTGGCATGATAAACTGCTTCTCCAACAACTCCTCTAACTGCTCCTTAAGCTCCCTTAACTCAATTGGAGCCATCCTGTATGGTGGTATCGAGATTGGCGCGATTCAAGGAATGAAGTCAATTCGAACTCAATTTCCCTCACCGTGGCAACCACAGTAATTCTTCCGGGAATACTTCAGAAACTCCTCACAACCCGATAATCTTCTAATCACCACATTCACTTCGAATTCACTACATGTGCCAAAAGGCCTCACTCTTGGCTCATCATATTGTTAGCTAATATAGCGAAATGATCCTCGGACCTTGGCTTCCGCCCCCTTGAAAACCACTTTCGATCATTGCCGGATCAAACTCTACTTCTTTCAAACTACAATCTAGTCACTTTATACTTCTCCATGACATCCATCCCCAAATGACATCCAACCCTTGAAGGTCTAGAGGTAGTAGATCTACTACCAGTCTAGCACCGTCGATACTGAGCTCACAATCCTTGTAAATCAAACTGATCACCACCTTACTCCCTAAAGGAGTATTAACTACCAAAAAATTGTCCATAATCTCAGGACATACAGCATGCATATTCATACTTGAGGAAACAAATGAGTGTGTGGAGCCAGTATCAATTAACACATAAGCAGAGAGTCAAATAATCGAGCCATACAGTCCACAACTTCAGAGCATTGCAGGCTTCCTCTCCGTCATGGCAATACTCTAGCCGGGCGCTGACCTATGCCCTTGGTCTCCTGCAGGATTAGCCCTCTTGTTGCTCCAGAATCGCTTACTTGTAATTGGCCTGGTTCCCCTTGTCTCGTCACGCCCCTTCGAGCTGAGCTTGGGAACCCTCCTGTCTCAGCCTCTGGGGACAATCTCTCATCATATGCCCCTTCTCTCCACACTGGAAACAACCACCAAAGCCCTTGAGACACCTCCCGGGATGAAACTTCCCGCATTGATCACACTGAGGATACTTGCCCTTCCATGACTTCCTTGAGCCTCCCACACTAGAGACTGCATTGAAATTGCCTGGGATCGCCGACTCTTGGCGGGACCACTACACGCCCATGCCACTGAGTATAATGGGTCACAGTGCTCCTCCAGTGCTAGAGCACTCACTCCCTTCTGGAAGATTGCTCTCTGTTCTTCTTTTCCTACTCACTTCAGCCTTAATATTCTCCACTTCTCGGCTGGAGTCTGCATCTACCAGCTAGCGATAGTCATGGAAATTATGGATCAAGCACCTTCTCCACGATCCCTAGGTGCGATCCGCTCTCAAACTTGCGGCCTTATCCTCTCTTCTCGCCACAATATTTCTTTGCATAACGAGGCAGTTGAGTAAACTTCAGCTCATATTCACTCACGCTCTGCTCCCTCCGTGTGAGGCTCGAAACTCCTGGCCTTCTCTTGGATGTAAACCTCGAGAAGTACTTCCTCCTGAAAACTTCTAGAAACTCCTTCCATGTCGCTCTGGAGGTACTACTCGATCAGAGGCCTTGCCTCCCATCGGTCTGTGCATCCCCGCAATAAACTAGTGCATACTCACCCTCTCCCATCTCGAGCACTTCATCGACTCGGGACCTCTCGGTCCTCTTTAACCATGCTTCGCCTCCTCGGGATTAGTAGTCCCGCTGAAATCGACAGCCCCATACTTCCGAGCTTGTCATCTTGCCCACCCGATCTGCTGGGTCGGCATCGAGCCAGGGTCCTTGGCCCATGGCATGGATGAAAGCTTTGGGCAAGGCCTGAAAGAGCCGGGATCTACTTGAGGCATAGGAGGGGCTGGAGAGGCACTTCATGCTGCACACTCGGTGCCTCTCAATCTGAAACAGGATGGTCCCCGCATCACAGGGAATGTGGGATTCATCCGTGCCTCCCCCGAGAGCCTCGATCGAGCTGAGCTCCTCGAGTTCCTCTTCGAGGACATATTACTCCTTTAGTGAAAACATTTCAAATCTTTAGCTCATGCTTGTAAGACAAGTTCAAATCATGTAAAACAATTCAAAATCAATGATGCATGTACTGTATTTAAAACAAGTTTAAAGCTCATGTAACATGATGTATCTTGACTCTACTCTTGAGGCTACCCACTAGGTTTCTAGGAAATCATAAACCTAAAGTCGCTCGATACCATGAGATGTTAGAACCCGATCCCAGACCGGATCCCAACTCCAACCAATTATACCTTAACATTAACGCCATGCTCTTGCTTACATTCCACACCTATTGGACCCGCTTCAGAGCCCAAAATTTGAGCCCTAAAGTCATGCGCTCCCTACTTTGCAGCGTTTGATCTTGTGGTTCCATAAGGGTGATGAGCGACACTACCTAATCATCAAAATCACATTTAGAATTGTTCATATCAATGTAGCTTAAGGCCTCACGTTCACATAGAGGCAAGAATCACCTTAATCGGAGTCATATAACTCAAGATACACTCCAAAATCTAAGAGAGTTCATACCCAAACATGCCCTCTTAACTCGACCTTTCAATTGTTTTAGAACAAACTTTCTCAATTTAACTCCAATTGATACCGAATTTTATGGAGTGAAAGATATGTGTCTTATAAATCCAATGGTTCAAGCCTCACCTCATTTGGAGGTCGTATGAGAGAATTCTGCCCGAAACATTGGACCATGCTCACTTCTGAAACCAGATTGAAACTCTTTTGACGCGATTTGCTATAACTTTTAATCTATATCTCCAAATGCTTTCGTTCTTTCACCATACGAAAGTAGACATCTAGATCTACAACTCTCATGAAGACTACGAAGGCTGATTCTATCTCCTACATTCTGCAGCGTCCTATTTTTCCATCATCTGATTTCTATCATCTGGTTTTCTATCGTCTGATTTCTATCATCTGGTTTCCTTCCTTCTGCTTTTCTATCTTCTGGTTTCTATCTTCTGCTTTCCTTCCTTCTGCTTTTCTATCTTCTGATTTCTATCTTCTGCTTTTCTTCCTTCTGCTTTTCTTCCTTCTGCTTTTCTATCTTCTGATTTCTATCTTCTGCTTTTCTTCCTTCTGCTTTTCTTGTAAGGATCATATCTTTTAACTCTGAACTCCAAATTTAGCAAACGATATACCCTTGGAAAGCTCTAACCTTCTACTACAATATTCATGAAGGCTCATTTATCTAATTCAAGTCCCACAAAGGTCAAAATCTGAGGCGAAGTTCTGTCAAATTTTGGGAAAATTTGACAGCTCTTCCCTTGAAAGTACATCTATCCAATTTTTCAATCCTAATACTTCCACCTGCGTAAGACTCATCATACAACCTCATATAACCTGATTAAACCCTAAGGTATCTTCAACACCATTCGAAGCAACAGCCACACTCTAAATCATCTATCATATCCAAACTATAATAATGATGCAATTGGCTTAAACATGCATGGATCTCTCAAAATACATTTGAACTTAGCATTCTTGCATTTCATTTACGTTCAAAGTGAGTAGCTTACAATGCTTTAGATGCATTTTAAGAAAAGTGTAGTATTTTGGAAGTGTATGTCGAACTATGTTGTAAAAAGGGCTTTCTCAATTTAACTCCAATTGATACCGAATTTTATGGAGTGAAAGATATGTGTCTTATAAATCCAATGGTTCAAGCCTCACCTCATTTGGAGGTCGTATGAGAGAATTATGCCCGAAACATTGGACCATGCTCATTTCTGAAACCGAATTGAAACTCTTTTGGCGCGATTTGCTATAACTTTTAATCTATAACTCCAAATGCTTTCGTTCTTTCACCATACGAAAGTATACATCTAGATCTACAACTCTCATGAAGACTACGAAGGCTGATTCTATCTCCTACATTCTGCGGCGTCCTATTTTTCCATCGTCCGATTTCTATCATCCGGTTTTCTATCGTCGATTTCTATCATCCGGTTTCCTTCATACGCTTTTCTATCTTCCGGTTTCTATCTTCGCTTTCCTTCCTTTTGCTTTTCTATCTTCGATTTCTATCTACCTTTTCTTCCTTCTGCTTTTCTTCCTTACGCTTTTCTATCTTGATTTCTATCTTCGCTTTTCTTCCTTCGCTTTTCTTCCTACCTTTTCTATCTTCCGATTTCTATCTTCGCTTTTCTTCCTTCGCTTTTCTTCCTTACCTTTTCTATCTTCTCGATTTTCTATCTTGATTTCTATCTTACGCTTTTCTTCCTTCCTTTTCTTCCATACCTTTTCTATCTTCGATTTCTATCTTACGCTTTTCTTCTTCGCTTTTCTTCCTTCCTTTTCTTCCTTGATTTCTATCTTCCTTTTCTTCCTTCCGCTTTTCTTCCTTACGCTTTTATCTTACGATTTTCTATCTTTCGATTTCTATCTTACGCTTTTCTTCATACCTTTTCTTCATACCTTTTCTATCTTGATTTCTATCTTACCTTTTCTTCATACCTTTTCTTTACCTTTTCTTCCTTCGCTTTTCTATCTTGATTTCTATCTTACCTTTTCTTCCTTACCTTTTCTTCCTTCGCTTTTCTATCTTCGATTTTCTATCTTCCGATTTCTATCTTCTTTTCTTCCTACGCTTTTCTTCATACGCTTTTCTATCTTCGATTTCTATCTTCGCTTTTCTTCCTACGCTTTTCTTCCTACCTTTTCTTCCTTCTCGATTTCTATCTTACGCTTTTCTTCCTACGCTTTTCTATCTTCCGATTTTCTATCTTCGATTTCTATCTTCGCTTTCTTCCTTCGCTTTTCTTCCTTCGCTTTTCTATCTTCGATTTCTATCTTCTGCTTTTCTTCATTCTTTTCTATTGGAGCAAATGGCAAGCTTAAGATAAGTCTAAAACAGATCGGTCGATTATATTCTTGCTCAATTCAAGGTGAGGCCGATACTAAGAGAGAAAGTTAAGGAGTTGCAGGAGGCGGGATCTTGAAGCGAGTAAGCTTCGTGGAGGAAATCTGAGAATGGTAAGCGATCAAGTGGTAGTGAGAGATGATGGGCTAATGGTAGTGGAAACAAAGTTATGTATCCCGAATGATAAATTAGTTAAGGATGAGATCATGGATGAGGCACTAATGCGCCTTATTCCATGCACCAGCAGCACACGGAATGTACATAGATTTTAAGGAACATTTCGTGGAAAGGCATGAAGAGGGATGTAGCAGAGTATGTGAGCGGATGTCTAGTGTGTCAAGAAGTCAAGGCTGAACACCGTGCACCTTCAGGCATGTTGCAGCCATTGTCCATTCCTAAATGGAAGTGGCAAAGGATCACAATGGATTTTCGATGAGTTTGCCGAGACCAAGAAGCATGGTGCCATTTGGGTTATTGTTGATCGGTTGACCAAGTCAGCCCATTTCACCGCAATTAGGCAAACAGATTCCTCGTAAGTCTTAGCAAAGAAATACATTGATGAAGTGGTAAGGTTGCATGGAGTTTCGGATTCTATAGTATCCGATAGGATCTCGATTCACCTCGAGATTTTGGGAAGTCTCAGAGGAAGCATTAGGAACTAAATTGAATTTCATATGACAAGATTTCATCCCAGATTTAATGGTCGATCCGAGAGGACAATCCAGACTCTAGAGGGGATGCTTAGAGCATATGTCATGGACTTGAGGAGTATGGGATGATCATTTGCCGTTGGTGAATTTGCTTACAACAATTGTACCATTCGAGCATACAGATGGCTCCTTATGAAGCCTTTTATGGCGAAGATGCAAGACTCCGATATCTTTGGGATGAGGAAGGTGAGAGGAAGCTAGTGGGACCGAGTTGGTCCGGATGACGATGAGAAAGTGGAGGTAATCAAACAGTGACTTAAGGCCGTCCAGGACAGAATGAAAAGCTATGTCGATGCTAACAGAAAAGAAATGGATTATGCAGTGGGTGACAAGGTGTTCCTCAAGACGTCTCCATGGAAGGGAGTTATGAGATTCGGCAAGAAAGGGAAGTTAAGTCCTCGATATATGGGTCCGTATGAAATTCTAGAGAGGATCGGGCCGTTAGCTTACAGATTAGCATTGCCTCCAGAGTTGTCTCAAATCTACGACGTTTTTCATGTTTCTATGTTGAGAAGGTACAGATCAGATCCTTCTCACATAATTCTGACCTCGAGGTTCAAATTGAGTGATGATCCGAGCTATGAGGAGATGCGAGAGCGCTTTAGATAGCAAGGAGAAAGTTCTCAGAAACAAGATGATTCAGCTAGTTAAAGTCCTTTGGAGAAATCATGCAGTTGAAGAGGCGACGTGGGAACCCTTGGATGCAATGAAGGAGAAGTATCCACACCTCTTCAATGAGTCAGGTAAGAATTTCGAGGACTGAAATTTCTTAAGGGGGAGAATGTTAGCCCAAAAAAAAATTTTTTGTTTGTAATTAAGCATGATTAGAATAATTAAGTAAATTATGTTAACATTAATTAACTTGACATTGAGTAATATGAGTTGGCATTAAAGATGTTAGGTAATGAGTTAATGGAATTAAATGAATTAGTTGGGTTTTAATGAGGTAGGAAAGAAAGAAAGATAAAATGGGCTTAAAGATAATTGGGCCCAAGTAAGTTGTAGGATAAAGAGGAAGTAAGAAGGATGTAGGAAAATGAAAGAAGAAGGAATTAAATGAAGGCTTGGGCCTTTTGGGCTTAAGTGGATTAGAAGAAGTATAAAAGGAGGAGTTTAAGTGAGTTAGTGTAGGAAGAAGTGAGATTTCTGAAATTTAAAGGAGAAGAGGGAGGAGTTTACGTAGAAGAGGAAAGAAAGGAGAAGAAGAAAGGAGCTTGCTAGGGTTTTGGCATTTCCATGAAAGTGAGTGAGTTTGTGAAGAAAGAGCAAGAAGAAAAAGTGAAGAGGAGAGTCTAAGCTTTATTTTGATACAAGAAACCCTTGGGTTGATTAAAGATTCAAGGTAAGTTATGAAATGTAGTTTGAGTTTGGCTTGATTTTATGGTTTAGAAAGCTTAGAAAGAAGATGGGTTTAGTGATTCTAGGGTTGATTTCATGATTAAGGTTCATTAGGTTTTCAATTTTAGAAACCCTAAATGATGTGAGGTTCTTTCCTTGCCATGAATGAAGGAGGACAAGAAAGAAGAGGAGAACAAGAAGAGGAACTTCCTTAGGCAAGCTTAAGCAAGGATATAAGGTGGGTTTCACTTTTATCTTTATGTTAGTAATGTTTTAAATATTATCTTAACTAAGGAAAATTAATGTTTTTCCAACTATCTTAGAATGAGCATTGATTGCCTTTTGATTGTGTATAAATTGATGGATGATTTCCATTATGTGAGAAATTGATTAGTGCATGACATTGCTTGAAATTGCCATGAATTGGATGAGCATGAATGAGATCATGAAATGTGAGCTAAGCATAAAATGTGCTTTAAGCATAATCAGCTTTATGGATGCTTGAAAATCCATTTTCAGAAAATTAGTCAGCGGACAAGACAAGTCCAGCTTTTATGCATGAAATTAAGTGTTATGTGGGTTAGTTAAGTCCACCAGCAGAGTCACGTGCACGTCGACCAGTATAGCCTTCACCCAGCTGCCCGATTGTGGCATAGGATGTTCCTTTTAGGACTCCTCAAAGATATGACTACACTTGTGTAGCTCATCAATAACCCGTGGACTTTTGAACCATCATTATGTGTTTACATGTTAGCGTATATTTTGCAAGAATGAGAATGATATGAAGCATGAACATTATGTTTTGAGATTGATAAATTTCATGAATTGCATGATTGCATGGTTTCTATGCAAGTTGCTAAAAGTATGATTAATGAAGCAATGTAGCTTATTAGCCTAAATATAAATGTGTCACCCACGGAGCGAAAGCTCACCCCCACCTTCCCGTCCCATCTCCAGGTAAAGATCGGGATCATGAAGAATGAGCTCAAGGCATACTCCAAGAATTATGTTTTTGATGTATTTCAAGCAAATTGTTGTAAACAATGCTTTAGATGCATTTTAAGAAAAGTGTAGTATTTGGAAGTGTATGTAGAACTACGTTGTAAAAGGGCTTGAAATGCCCACTAAAGCATTGTAAGCTACTCACTTTGAACGTAAATGAAATGCAAGAATGCTAAGTTCAAATGTATTTTGAGAGATCCATGCATGTTTAAGCCAATTGCATCATTATTATAGTTTGATATGATAGATGATTTAGAGTGTGGTTGTTGCTTGAATGGTGTCAAGATACCTTAGGGTTTAATCAGGTTATATGAGGTTGTATGATGAGTCTTACGCAGGTGGAAGTATTAGGATTGAATTAGATAAATGAGCCTTCATGAATATTGTAGTAGAAGGTTAGAGCTTTCCAACGGTATATCGTTTGCTAAATTTGGAGTTCGGAGTTAAAAGATATGATCCTTACAAGAAAAGGTAAGGAAGAAAAGGTAAGATAGAAATCAGAAGATAGAAAAGCAGAAGGAAGAAAAGCAGAAGGAAGAAAAGCATAAGGAAGAAAAGCAGAAGATAGAAATCAGAAGATAGAAAAGCAAAAGGAAGAAAAGCATAAGGAAGAAAAGCAGAAGATAGAAATCAGAAGATAGAAAATCAAAAGATAGAAAAGCAGAAGGAAGAAAAGCAGAAGGAAGAAAAGCATAAGATAGAAATCAGAAGATAGAAAAGCAGAAGGAAGAAAAGCAGAAGGAAGAAAAGAAAAAGATAGAAATCAGAAGATAGAAAAGCAGAAGGAAGAAAAGCAGAAGGAAGAAAAGCAGAAGATAGAAAATCAGAAGGAAGGAAAGCAGAAGATAGAAACCAGAAGATAGAAAAGCAGAAGGAAGGAAACCAGATGATAGAAATCAGACGATAGAAAACCAGATGATAGAAATCAGACGATGGAAAAATAGGACGCTGCAGAATGTAGGAGATAGAATCAGCCTTCGTAGTCTTCATGAGAGTTGTAGATCTAGATGTCTACTTTCGTATGGTGAAAGAACGAAAGCATTTGGAGCTATAGATTAAAAGGTATAGCAAATCGCGCCAAAAGAGTTTCAATCCGGTTTCAGAAGTGAGCATGGTCCAATGTTTCGGGCATAATTCTCTCATACGACCTCCAAATGAGGTGAGGCTTGAACCATTGGATTTATAAGACAAATATCTTTCACTCCATAAATTTCGGTATCAATTGGAGTTAAATTGAGAAAGGTTGTTCTAAAACAAGTGAAAGGTCAGTTATGAGGGCATGTTTCGGGTATGAACTCTCTTAGATTTTTGGAGTGTATCTTGAGTTATATGACTCCGATTAAGGTGATTCTTGCCTCTGTGTGAACGTGAGGCCTTAAGCTACATTGATATGAACAATTCTAAATGTGATTTTGATGATTAGGTAGTGTACGCCATCACCCTTATGGAACCCAAAGATCAAGCAGCAGAAAGTAGGTAAGCAAGCTTTAGGGTTCAAATTTTGGGCTCTGGAAATGGGTCCAATAGGTGTGGAATATAAGCAAGAGCATGAGCGTTAATGTTAAGGTATAATTAGTTGGAGTTGGGATCCGGTCTCGGGATCGGGTTCTAACAAAAAATAAGTTAGACATTATGCCAAATTATATGAGTGGGGATTTTGGAAGATTATGATGTAGAGAGGTTAGAAATCTTATGGGCTTGTAAATTATGAAATCAATTTTGAAAAATATAATAAGTATGATATTGGATTTAGTGGACTATGGCTTAGGTAATTTTAAGTGGGAAGAGAAGGAGAAGCAAAGATCAAGTTGAAGCATGGACAAGCTTATGGCATGGATGTAAGGTGGGTAATATGTTTGTTATTCATATTTTAAGTTATTTACAAGTTTTGAAGAATCAAGAAAGTAAGCATGTTTCTAAGCTATTGGTTTGTAGTTGATTTTGAAAATATGATGAATGATTAAGTTCATGGTTTCAAATGGATTATTTCTGAATAAGTTTTCATGAATGGTTTAAATTGTTTATCCTATGGATTTCAAATGATTTTATAAAGTTAAAAATAATTGTTTGAGTTCATTGTATTTAAATTGATTGCAAATTCAATATGTGAACTTGTGGGACATGAAGTTTAACTGATTTTGCAACGGTCTAAAGTATGCATTCTTTGTATGGAATGATTGAGAATTTTTAAGTGAATTATGATTTGCAAATTGTGTGACTTATGAAGTGATGCTAGAAATGCATATATATATGTCATGTTCATGAAATCAAGCTTTTCAAAAATGGGCCATACGGGCCACATGTTTTCAAGCTCATGAATTACATGTTATGTGGGTGCGACATAGTCTCTCAAGAAACCGTCACGTGCACGTTGACATCATATATAAAGCCTTCTCCCGGCTGCCCACAAGAGGCACGGAGTTCCTTTTAGGACTCCCTTATGTGTATACGACTACACAAGGCCATATTATGGAATTGTGTAGTTCGTCATGAATTATGGACTTGCCAAACCATCTTGATGTGTCATATGATATGATGTTGTATGAAATGTGATGCATTCATATCTTTGGAATTGTTCATGTTTTGTGAAAAGAAGAATTTGAGTTTTAGGAGAATTAAGAAAGTGAGGTTTTTTTAACTATGACAATTTTTGGAAAGTGTGTATTCGTGTTTTGAAAAATGAAGTGTTTGTGAAACTATGAAATCCTTTATAAGATGACAAAGTTTTGAGAAACGACTTTTGTTCATTTTTCAATCCATAAGCATATTATCCATGAGCTCAGAAGCTCACCCCTTTCATCCCTATTCCGTGTGTTCGTGATGGGAGATTGGATGAAAGCGTGACAAGATCTTTATGTTCGCTTTGTATAGCTCGATTTTGTATAAAGTAGAGTTTTGATATTGGTTTTGTATAGGTCTTGGATATGGCTTGAATTGCCATACATGTATTACAAGCATGTTCTTTCAGGATGTATAAGAATGATGAAATTGTATAAATTTGAGTATGATATGTATATAATGAACATGAATGATGAAGTTATGTATGGATTTGATTATGCGTTGTATATAGAATCGAGAAATAAATATGAATGTGTTTTGGATACGGATGAGTTGGATTGTTTGAGCTGGTTTTATAGAAATGTATTTAAGTCAATTGCAGGTTTTGGGATTGTTAAATTGCAACCATTATGTCACGGATTTTGTGTATGATAGTTTATGGATTAAACGAATAGATTAGCTTAAATTGTGTATGAATATATGAATTTTATTGATATGAGTATGAGATGGTTATGATAAGAAATACGAATAGGATGATTAAGAAGAATCAAGAAATTTGAGATTAGTATGAGTTTAAGGATAAGTTTCCAAAGAGGGAAACTATTTGTTTGATTTTAAATAAAATAGATTAAATGATTAATAAGAGAAAAAAATTATACCCATTCGGATGGGTCAAGGTATCCAACGCGACGCTTCTTTAAGATAATTAATCCTGGATGTCGAACACTTGTCATCCTACTCGTTTTGTCTTCATATGTATGTTTCGATTCCAAGTTTGAATCTGATCCAATTTTTTTTCACATGTTTGTCAAAAGTTGAATACGTTTCGTATTTCGCTTCACTTTTGTTTCCGCAATTACATTTGATTTGAATCCGCTTATTTCATATTTGTACTCGACCCTATTTGTTTCGCATTTGTTTCACTTTCATTCGATTTGAATTCGATTCAAGAATGATCATGATCAGTTTAAGCAGTAATAGCGTATTAAGTGTTTAAGCAGTTGGGTCTTGGAAACGGGATCCAACACAGCGAGAGTTGAATTTGAGACAGAGGAGATGGTTAGAGTTTCTTAAGGATTATGACTGCATGATTGAGTATCATCCAGGGAAGGCTAATGTGGTGGCAGATGCATTGAGTAGGAGATCTCATATCAGTGCAACTCAGATTCAGATTGAGAGATTGCCTAGTCCGATTCAGTTGAGAGCTTTGAATGTGCAGATGGACTTGGCTTAGGATGGAGCTCTGATTGCTACTCTGAGGCTTAGGCCGGTGTTACAGGACCGGATCAGGAGGGTTCAGGATCAGGATCCTATGTTAGTGCGATTGATGGAGAGAGTGAGATCTGATGTGGGTTCTGAGTTTGAGTTGCGAGATGGTACTTTGTGGTTGGGGCAGAGGCTGTGTGTTCCAGATGTTGATGGTTTGAGGTGTGAGATTCTGGAGGAAGCGCATTTGGCTGCCTATGCTATGCATCTTGGTACTACCAAGATGTATCGCACTCTTAAGTTGCATTTCTGGTGGTCAGGCATGAAGAGGCAGGTGGCAGAGTTTGTTTCTCGGTGTCTGACATGCCAGAAGGTGAAGGCTGAGCACCAGGCTCTAGTGGGTAGGCTGCAGTCACTGCCCATTTCGGAGTGGAAATGGGAGCGGATCACTATGGATTTCATTATGGGGTTGCCTAGGACGCCGAGGCAGCACGATGCGATCTGAGTCATAGTGAACCGGTTGACTAAATCGGCTCACTTCTTGCCAGTGAGGGAGAGCAATACTCTCGATCAGTTGGCCCATAAGTATGTGGCAGAGATAGTGAGACTGCATGGGGTCCCAGTATCTATAGTCTCAGACAGGGATCCTAGATTTACTTCAAGATTTTGGAAGAGTTTACAGTCGGCTATGGGTAAGAGATTGAACTTCAGCACAACATTTCATCCTCAGACAGATGGGCAAAGTGAGAGGACGATTAAGATTGTTGAGGATACGTTGCGAGCCTATGTATTGGAGTTCCGAGGTGCTTGGGATCAGTATTTGCCTCTGGTCGAGTTTGTTTATAATAATCAGTACCAGAGCAGCATTGGTATGGCACCGTATGAGGCGTTATATGGGAGGTAGTGTAGATCGCCTCTTTATTGGGATGAAGAGGGTATGAGGATGCTTGAGGGTCCCAAGCTGATCCAGGATACAGTGGATATGGTAAAGCTGATTCGGAGTCGCATCAAGGCAGCTAAGGATAGACAAAAGAGTTATGTGGATCAGCATCGGAGAGAGATGGAGTACAGTGTGGGAGATCGAGTGTTCCTCCGAGTGTCTCCGTGGAGAGGAGTTTTGAGATATGGCCGGAAGGGCAAGTTGAGTCCTCGATATATTGGTCCTTATGAGATCCTCGAGAGGATAGGACCACTGGCCTACAGATTAGCTTTGCTGAGTGAGATGTCGCAGTTGCACGACGTCTTCCATGTGAGTATGCTCCAGAGATATCGTTCAGACCCGACCCATGTGATTCTGGCTCAGGAGATTGAGGTAGCCAGTGATTTGAGTTATGTAGAGGAGCCGGTACGGATTATCGGATCGTGGGTTAAGCAGTTGAGGAGTAGGGTGATTCCACTGGTAAAAGTCCTTTGGAAGAACCACTCCACTGAGGAAGCGACTTGGGAGACTGAGGAGCACATGAGGAGGCAGTATCCTCACTTGTTCGATCAGTGAGGTAAGAAATTTCGGGACGAAATTTTTATTAGGAGGGGAGAATTGTAACATCCCGTTACCGATGTGAAGGGCATATTGGTAATTCGGATGGATTAGGATTGGGTGCATCCATAATTTAAATTGCACATGCATTTAGCCTCTATAAATTCTTGATAAATGATTATTATTGCACGAGCATATGTATGTACATGCATGTATGACAATTTTCCGATTTAATTGTTTAAATTGGAAATTGGGTGATAATTGCATAGATTAAGTTTTGAATATAGAATTGGAGTGAAATTGAATTTTTGAGAGTTGAAAATCGAAATTGGAGTGTAGGAACATGTGTCATATATTTTGAGGATTTATACGAATTTTTCTGAAATTTTTAGAGTTTCATGTCCGGACCGAAAAAATGACTTAGAAACTAATGGATTAGATTCCGGTTCTGAAATTGTTGGGGCAAATGGCATGGAGAATTAGGATTTGTGATTTTAGGAACGAGAATGTTGAACCATTGGAAATTAGAGACTGAAATTCAATGAATTTGAGGACTATAATCTATAGGCTTAAATTGACGCTTTATATATATACTCTAGGTTTTGAAATTTAGAAAGATATCTTCTCTTCTCCTAGCACAAAAATCCCTCTTCCCTTTATTGGTGATTTTCGATTTCTCTTTTTAGTGGGAGCTTTCGATCGTTGCTTGCTTCTTCCCTCTGTTTGATCCTTAAGGAAGATGAGGTTTTGTTTGGTTTTGGGTGTTAACCGTGGTTGTTAGAGCTTGGAAGAGATTTTCGGAGGTTTAAGGATTTGAGGCTTGATTGGTAAGTTTAGTGGTCTAATGTTGTTATTTATTGTTGGTTGATGCATGTATGGTATTTATTGTGTAAGAATGGGTAGTTGAGAGTAGTTTGATACCGGCTTTTAGAGAGAGAATGATGAAGGTCAATCGGAGAAGATGAACCAGAGCTCGTACGTCGCGATGTGTAAATAATTAGACGTCGCAACGAACGGAGAGTTGCACGTCGCGACGAGCAATTAATTCTGCACCGCGACGAGCCAATTCCTTCCGCACGTCGCGACGAGCAAGGACGCACATCGCGACGAGCAGAGGCGCGCACGCCGTGGGTGAGTTTCGCGTACGTCGCGACGAAGGCGAGATAACTCGCCTAGACGAGCGACCTTACACCGCAGCGAGGGAGCATGATTTTCGAAATTGAATTAAGTTGTTTTAAGTGATGATTTTGAGGGTTATTTCTTAATGGATTGGTTAGGGATAGATCGATCTTGATTATAGGGACTAAGAATTGTGAATTTATAAAAGTAGAAATTCGAAATTTATTTTTTGTGGTGCTCGAAATCGGGTGGTGATTGAATAGTGAATTTGATTCTGATTTAAAGATAATTCCTATGATTTGGAATTGGACTTTAGAGAGTTCAGAATTTAGTCAATTGCATTATGGTATTAGGAATTGTTATGAATTAGAGTGAAAGAGTCAAATTGAGAAGATTCGGGAATAGGATCGGGAATGTCATAAACATGTATAGTACATATTTATTAGCTACATATGCATTATTGAATATTAGAAATTGTGCAGTTAGTAATGTTTGATTATTCTGATTGTTATAGAGGCTCAAGTGGACCGTCGATCGTCCGATATAGCTGAGACTTCCCGGCAGTAGCTCGGAAGTTCAGAGGTGAGTAACCTAGATAGTTTCTAAACTAGTATGTGTTACATTTATGTACCTATGCCATGTGGAGTTAAGGATGGATCTATGTGCTTGCTTTTGATTGATTTCGGACCACAGGTGTCTGAAATATTTGGAATTGTTATAGAAGTGTTAATCGTGCATAAAATTGAAATTGATTGGTTTAATTCAAAATTGGACATAGTGTGATAGGTTGTGACACGATTATTGTGAATTGAACATGTGCATTCATGCATAAAGACATGATCAGATAATTGACAGTTGTGACCGGTGCAGCCACCGTATTTCAGAGCTTTAAGCTCAACGCATCAGGGTCTCGTGCCCAACGATTTTAGAGCCTCAGGCTCAATGTATTAGGGCTTTGAGCCCAACAAAATTCAGAGCCACCGGCTCAACGTTAATGAGCTCAGGCGCACAATCACAACAACGAAATAAAAATGAAAGAGTCACATGTACATCGCATATATGAATGTTCAAATATGAATTGCATGAAAGGCGAACCGCCTTATAAATGTGAAATTGAATGCATGTGATTCTCTGGTTTTGATAATATATGATATAATGTGAACTGTGTGTATATGCATGAGTTAGGTGGACCATCGATGATGGTTTCTCGCTGAGTTCGCAAACTCACCCAACATTGCAGTTATTTTTCAGGACAATGGTAGTAGACTCATAGCTTCAGGGTTCGACTTTTCTGCTGTGTGAGCGCGTTGGCTCGGGAAACATGGCTCACAGGTCGGTCAGCTGAGTTCGATTTTGAGGATGACTTAGCTTAGGCTTTCATTTCAGTTCCTTTTGAAGATGTATGTGTAGACTGTGGAAGCTGATAAGTTTGTAAATTTTGTTTTAAGGTTATAAAATGAAAGCATTTCGGTTTTAAATAATTTAGAAATGTTGATATTGCAGTTTAAATTGTATTGATGCCATGAGGTTATAGAATTGATCGTTCGTAGTGCACCCTCATCGTGGGTTATGTATTGAAACGACTTACGGGCGTCTCGGTGCATACCCTACGATAAGGGGGCGCTACAATTATTATGTTTCAGTCATTACAAGAAACATTATTTCCATTTCCTACTTAGATTTGAATGTATTTTCTTTATTATTATGACTAAAGTTATTAGTTTTATAAAGATGATTTTTACTATAGATATAAATTATTTACAAATGGCTTGCATGAATTAGATCTTGTTATATAAATAGTAAGAAAGATATTTGGATCCTTTTAATTATAAATCTTATAAAACTTATGAATCTTATTTGTTAGATAAGATGACCAAACTTCCCTTTAAGTGGAAAAGGACAACATGATGGTGAGTTACTATATTTTATATATTTAGATGTATATGGTCCTATATCTACTTATATTAGAAGTGGGTACTTATATTTCATTACATTCACACATGATCATTCCAAATATATGTTAAGTCAAAATGACTTTACATAAAAATGATTTTGATGTATAACAAACATAGTGAGATCAAATACAAGAGAAAAAAACGATCACTGACGTATCTGATTTAATTCGGAGGCAGGGCGAAGATGGCGATCTGCATTTAATTGACACAGACTAAGTTGAAAAATCGATATGACGCCTTGCAGACAAATCAAAACATGGACGAAGTTTGTCAAAGTAAAAAGTCAACACAGACGCAGATGACACAAGACAATAAAAGACGCAGACGAAATGTAGATCTGACGCAGTAAACAAAAGCGACGCATCTGACGCAGACGCAGAAAAAACAGACGAAGAGTCGATTCGAGTTAGTTACGTGAACTCGATCGATTAACCGCTTTAAAGATTCAAGATTCAAGAATCAAAAGCGGTTAGAGACGAAGGCTATAAATACAAGTCAAGTCGAAACTCAAGAGCTTCTTGTTTTGAGAAAAATTACACTGGCGAAAAAGTGATTAAGTGTGAATTAGCTGAAAACTATCCTTACAGAATAGAGTGTTCAAATATTTTCGAAAAGAAAAGTTGCAGATAACTTCGCAGAGGCTAAGTGTGAAAGAATACTAGTGTAGAGACACAAGAGGCTCGTGAAAGAATATCAGAACGTTTGAAGAGATAGTGAAATCTCGGAAGAAACTCGAGGATCGGGCGAGCCCACGGTTTGGGGTGAACCAGATAAATCTGCGTTCCGCTACTCACTCTCTATCTCACTTTTAGTTTCAAAGTTGATCTTTATTTACTATTCATATACTTAGCATTGAAAAGTTTGATCAATCAGGATTAATAAGAATTCAGAAAGAATCTTAATTCTAACAAGTAATTCTAAAAGATATTCAAAAGGGAATACACAATTCAACCCCCTTCTCGTGCATTCTATTGTGTTTTTATGTCAGATTAACGTGTGATTCACTTCAATTGGTATCGAGCCTGGTATCCAAGAATCACTTTGGCGAAGTGTGGATTAAAGATAATATGAGTCACATGTATACATCGTGAAGGAGCCTCATCACTAGACCTCCAAAGATTCAATGGAGAAGACTATCATTCTTTGGAAAGATAGGATGCGTTATTCATCGAATCTACACATGTAGACCTTTGGGACGTAATAGAGAACGGACCCTATATACTGTAAATGACGAAGGTAGTTCTATTCCACGAAGCGATGGATGGTGATCGTAAAGCAAGAATACAACCGAATTCAAAGGCTAAATTTTTCTTAACGCAGCCCTAAGTAGAAGCGAGTACGACAAAGTGCATGGTTGCGACTGACAAAAGAAATGTGGGACACATTGTCCATTGCTCATGAAGGCACAAGTCAAGTTAAGGAATCCAAGATAAGTATTCTTGTACATCAATATGAACTTTTCAGATGTAAGATGAAGAATCTATTGATCAAATGTTTGGAAGATTTCAAACAATTATCAATGGATTGAAAGCTCTTGAAGGACATACAATAATCAAGATCACGCTAGCAAGATTCTAAGAAGTCTTCCTAAGAGATGGAGACCAAAAGTTACTAAGAAGGCAAGAAGCCAAAGACTTGAGCATATTAAAGCTAGATGAGTTCTTGGGATCCTTAAAGATTCATGAAGTTGAACTCAACGGCGAAGATAAGCCCAAGCGAGAGAAGTCAATAGCACTCAAGGCTCGGACAAAAGAATCATAAGACTAGAGAAGGAGGAAGTCATCAAAAGCATTGAAAAT
Source organism: Erythroxylum novogranatense (assembly GCA_029891385.1). NCBI lineage: Eukaryota > Viridiplantae > Streptophyta > Magnoliopsida > Malpighiales > Erythroxylaceae > Erythroxylum > Erythroxylum novogranatense. Next base: position 25,047,627 of record CM057226.1, read on the forward strand.
TGAAGAATCAGCGATGACAACTATAGCTAATCGATTCAGAATCGAAGTGATGAAGATGACGAATTATCTTTCATTTCCGTAAAGATAAGACGCATGTGGAAGAAGAAGCCCGTATAACCGTGACATTCGAGAAAGAATGGAAAGATGAAGCTAAGCCGGAAAAGTCTTCTATCATTTGTTACAAGTGCAATCACTGGACACTACATAAGTCCAATGCCCTACTCTCAAGAAGAAACCCAAGAAGAGTAGAGAAGGCAAGAAAAGCATGATGGCAACATGGGAGGACCTAGATTCATCTGAATCGATATGTGCTTCGAAGTCATCGAACATGCAAACATTTGCCTAATGGCGAGGAAGATAGGACGAGGAGGTAAATCCGACTATGAAAATTTGCATAATGCATATTCAGAATCGTTAGAAGATTCTCATGCTATTACGAAACAGACAAGTCTGTTGAAGAAAAAGTATGCAGAGAATATTAGAAATCTTGAGAAAATAGAGAGAAAATATTTGCTTAAAAAAGGAGTTGAAGTTAAAAGGAAACTTGAGAGATGATCGGATGAGATTAATCAACTCAAACCGAGGATCGAGAATCTATCATTGATCTAGTTACTTTACAGAGAGTACAAAGAAAATGAATGATATGCTAGGAAAATGTAGACATCCTAGTGATAAGAATGGATTAGGGTTTACTGGAAACAATACTCAATCTCATAATAAATTTGTCTCTAAAAAAGGAAGAAATAGGATAACATATTTTAATCATCGTCCGAGTAATATGCATCAAAGATCATATCATGTGCATACTACTAACCATAAAGGACCCAAGAAAATTTGGGTACCAAGAAATAAAATAGTTTCTCTTGCAGATATCCTTCCTTGGAAGATACGGCAAACACCATTGGTATTTAGACAGTGGATGCTCGCGACATGACGGGAAGAAGGTCTATGTTCCTAGACCTTCAAGTATAAGAAGGAGGATCAAGAACTTTCGGAGACAACCAGCAGGCAAAATCATTGGAATCGGGAAAATAGGTAAAGATTCCTTGCATGCATAAATAATGTCTTCGCTTGTTGATGGTCTAAAGCATAACTTGATTAGTGTGAGTCAGGTTGTGTGATTACGGTTTTATAGTTACATTCAATCAAAATCTTTGTGAAGTCGAAACAAAGATGGGTCTATACTTTTCTCCGCCAAGAGAAGAAACAACCTTTACAAAATCAACAGAAGATTTTCAAAGTCAAAATATCTCATGTTTTCTATCTTCGAAGAAGAAAGACTAATCTGGCATAAAAGCTAGGTCATGTCTCTTTGAAACATATTTCAAAATTGGTAAAACATGATTTGGTAAGAGGTTTACCAAAATAAGTTTTGACAAAGAATTTTACGTGAAAATTGTTTGAAAGGAGAACAGTTAAACCTCTTTCTCTTCTAAAATTTTGTAACTTCTTCAAGACCTTAGAACTATTACATATGGATTTGTTTGGTCCTACAAGGACATTAAGTCTTGGCAGAAAGAAATATGGACTTGTCATTGTTGATGATTTTACTCGATTTTGTTGGATATTGTTTTTATCACACAAAGATGAGTCTTTTAAGTGCTTTAGAACTCTATCCAGAAAGTTACAGAATGAAAAAGGAATGTCTATAGCTAGTATCAGGAGTGATCATGGCGGAGAATTTGACAATGAGAAGTTTAGAGTTTTCTGTGAGGAGAATGAAATTTCCCACAACTTCTCGGCCCCTAGAACTCCACAACATAATGGAGTTGTTGAGAGAAAGAATAGGACGATTCAAGAGATGGCAAGGACTATGCTATGTGAGACGAATCTTCCTAAGTATTTCTGGGCAGAGGCTGTGAATACAGCATGCTATATTCAGAATAGGATCTTATTGCGACCTATGTTGAAGAAAACTCCTTACGAGTTATGGACTGGAAGAAGACTAAGCATATCCTACTTTCATCCATTCGGGTGCAAATGTTCCATTCTGAATACGAGAGAGCTGTTGGATAAATTCGATTTAAAGACCTATCCAGGAATATTTCTAGGTTACTCATTATCGTCTAAGGCATTTCGAGTTTACAACCCGACTTCAAAGATCGTTGAAGAGCGATCCATGCCAAATTTGATGATAGTTCTCAAACCCATAAGGAAGATGACATGGAGATTGAAGGTCCTTCAAAGAACCTAGATGATGCCTCGTAAACTCCTCGTCGAGACACTCATGAGAATAAGATTGAAGATATTCCGAAACTATAGAACTAAGGCGAGATTGGAAGTATAAAGTTCTCATCCAGAAGAGTTAATTATCGGTGAGACCTCGAGAAGGAGTTAGGACAAGGTCCGATTGAGACAAGAAGCTAATGTAGCTTTTATCTCGAAGTAGAACCTAAGAAGGTTGAGGAAGCTCTTGAGGCGAAGCTTGGGTGTTAGCCATGCAAGAAGAGTGAACCAATTCACAAGGAATAACGTCGGTCCTTGGTTCCAAAACCTCCTAAGAAATCCATTATAGGAACAAGATGGGTTTTCAAGAATAAGTTAGGCGAATCAGGAAGAGTGAGTCGTAATAAGGCCGATTAGTAGCACAAGGTTACAATCAACAAGAAGGAATAGACTACTAAACATATGCTCCAATGGCGAGACTTGAAGCTATAAGGATTTTGTTGGCATATGCAATCTGTCACGATATAAAGTTGTTTGGATGGATGTTAAGAGTGCATTTCAATGGATTTATAAGCGAAGAAGTCTATGTGAAACAACCTCCTGGCTTTGAAGATGTTAAAAATCCAGATTATGTCTATAGACTTCACAAAGCCTTATACGGCCTAAAGCAAGCCCCTAGAGCTTGGTATGATCGTCTGAGTACCTTCTTAATAGAAAATGGTTTCAGCAGAGGTCAAATTGATAAGACGCTCTTTAGAAAGAGTTTTTAGAATGATTTTATCTTAGTACAGATCTACGTTGATGATATTATCTTTGGTGCTACTACAAAAGAGTTGTGTTTAAAGTTTGAGAGACTAATGAAAAGAGAATTTGAAATGAGTATGATGGGTGAATTAAAGTTCTTTTTGGGTTGCAAGTTAAGTAGACCAAAGAGAAGATCTTCATTCATCAATGTAAGTATGTGAAAGAGTTCTTGAATAAGTTTGACATGAATAATGTGAAGCCAATGGCAACTCGATGCATCCTTCAAACCTTTTGTCGAAAGACAAACTTGGTAAGAAGATGGATCAAACCCTATATAGAGGATGATCGGTTCTTTATTGTATCTTCTGACAAGTAGACGATATTACATTAGGTGTATGCTTGTGTGCAAGATTCAAGCCGATCCTAGAGTCTCATTTCATCGCTTTGTTAAAAGAATTTTGAGATATCTCGCAGTACTACCGATCTTTGCTTAATGTTTGAGAAAGGTAAAGATTTGGGTTAATCGGATCTTGTGATGCGGACTATGCCGGAGATAGAATCGAAGAAAGAGTACAAGTGGAGGATGTCACTTTTTGGAGGAAATCTAGTCTCTGGTCAAGCAAGAGACAAAGCTCAATTGCTTCTCAACCGTGAAGGTATACATGTCGCCAGAATTCTGTCATTCACGAGCCTTTGTGGATCAAGTTTGACTTGAAGACTATTCAGTTAAGGAGGAGGAGATTCCAATTTATTGCGACAACACCAGTCTGTAATAAATGTCAAAGAATCAATTCAGCATTCGAGTAAAGCATATAGAAGTCGACATCATTTCACGAGAGACTACGCTCGGAGAAAGGTGGTGTTTCTAAAGTTCGTTGAACGAGCTTCAATGGGCGGACATCTTCACTAAACCTTTGAGTGAAGAACGTTTTAGAAGATAAGACGTAATCTCAATATGGTGATGCTAAATGAGCGGTTAGGCTAAAATAACGTGAGAAACTAACGGCGTTATACAAAGTGAGTTACGCTAGTAACTTTTCTCAAGGAAGATTTTGGAGGAAATATCGATAAACTCGAGGTTCTTAATGATTCGAGAACCCATCAGTCCATAACCCTATAAGTAGGCGAAGATGATATTATAGCGATCTTTTCATCATCTCTCGACGGTTCATTTCTACTTTACCAATTCTCTCAAAATCTTCTCACCAAAAGCTTTCCAGAAGATAACCTTTCGCTCTATACAATGGAAGCAGCAATGATTTATGGAAGACTTGTGAACTTTGAATCACTAAGGGGTGACGGCATGGATGTAGAACCTGAGATTATAAGAGCTGGCTTGAAGAACTTCTTTCAGATACAAGAACCTGTCTATATAAATGAGGTATATGAGTTCGGAAGGCGCAAATGCGATAGAAGACACTATAGTATCCTCTCGTGGATAGAATATCGATTATTGTCACAAAGGATTTGATAAGGAAATAATCGATTGCCCATCCGCTGGTGAAAACTATCTACCAAGGCCGGATGGATGTCCTCGATTGGAATGAAAGAAGAAGATGTCAAGAGGCGGTCTATGGCACAAATGATTCAAGAGAAAGGAAGACATCAAATCTGATTCCAAAGGCTAGGGTTACAGTATGCAATCACTGCTCAATTGCATTCTTCCTAGAGTTGGTTCAAGGCATTTGGTGACTACTTTGGCGAACAATGTCTCATTCTTTCTTCTCAATTGAAATCCTATAGATCTACCCTTCTTAATCTTTCACTATATGGTTAAGGGTTAAAGGAAACTTCAGTTATCCTTATGGTATGATTTTGACGAGGATCTTTATGGAATCCAGATTCGTTAAAGACTAAGATATAAGACTTAACTGTTCCAAAGAAGAGCAAGATTGATGCTCATACTATTCGCGAATGGGCACGAATCTGATGAGACAAAGATCACGCCGGTTTTCAAAGAAACCAAGAAGCGAGGGGGCGCGATATTGAAGAAGACTCTGTCTCAAGTTCTTAATCGCTGTAAGTATCAAATCGCTTCTCGCCAATTAAGGAGAGTGCTAGGAGACTCTCATGAAAATGGCGAGTCCTCTTGTCGCAGAAAGTCAATCTCATAGGCAAAAGCAAAGTCGCCAAAGAGACAAGGAGAAAGTCTCTTGGCGAAGTTGAAGAAAGCCAAGAGATCTCTAAGAATCAGGACTCGAGGCAACAGGAAGAGAAGATTGCCAGAGAACAAAGGCGAGAAGAAACTTCTAAATCTTGCAGCCAAAGCCACAAGATCCTTAGTCTCTCTATTCGGAAGAGGATACGCCGGAAGATCTAAAGAGATTGAGAGGAAGAGAAAAGCAACATCTGTTAAAGGAAAATCTCCTGTGAAGAAATCAGCAAAACTAACTGAAGCAGAGAAAAAGACTAAGAAGGTTAGTCAAAAGAAGAGCATCTCAACTACTGAGGACGTTAGTCTACAAAAAGAGACTGCTGATACTGTTCAAGTTGAAACAGAAACTGAGCATTGTACAGTTCAAGAAATTCCTAGTGCTCAACAAGAAGAACCAGTGGATGAAAGCACGGTTCATGAGACACTGAATTATAAAGGAGGAACCAGCGGAAGAATGGCGGTTCGGGGAGACTTCTAAGGAACACAACCGAAAAAGCGCAGCATCAGATTTGGGTGATGATGAACCAAGTCCGAAGGTATATAACTACCGAAGTTCTTGAGGAAATATAAATTGGAAATCAAATTGGTAGAAGTTATTACCAATCGAGCAATGCTATTATAATCGGTGTTGAACCGGTGAAGAAAATAGTAGCTCTGGTGCAACCTATGTTGATTAATGGTATCACGTGGCGGTTACCAAATGAAAAGAGAAGTCTTTTACGATACCTTGAGGCTTTTCGATCATTTGCCATATCCCTCAAGACGCGTCCACCCACCGTGTACTATGTTCCCAATCACAGAGAACAGAGATAAAGGTTGTTCCGGATATTCAACCAAGGTGTCCAAAAGATTTTACAAAGGGAAAGTCAAAATTATTTCACGAAGATAATGTTGTTGATGATCGTCATGAATCAGATTGCGAAGAAGTCACGGAAAATTGATGAAGCATGCATTCTCGCACAAGACCCAGAATCAAGCTGCTGCGACCATACAAATCGTGCGAAAAGACTGTCCGATGGGGAAGTATAAAACAGAACATTCTTGAGTTCCTTGTTGAGCATTCTTCGTATTAGCCCTTTGTCTAATACACTGTCTATCGAAGAACATGCCCTATCCTCGCAAGGAAGGCAGTTGTTGATCTTTTGCGTTCCTTTTGATCTAAATCTTCTGAGCTGCAACATTCATTCGTCCACCGACTTTTGAGATTAATGAAGACTACACTCCATCCTCTGATGCCTATACTACTACAATTCCTTTCGCTCCTCCATCAGCAGAAGCAGATCAAGCCTCTTCGTCAGATGAAGTCAGTAGATTACGTGGTGAACTCAATGACATGAAGGAGACGGTGAATGATCTAAAGAAGATGATAGCAGAACTGCTGAAGAACTAGAATCGATAATCATTTTTTATTATAACAAATAGGGGGAGAGCAGGAAAAGAAGAAAATAATCAGAAGAGGAGAGGATGTTCAGATGAAGAAGATGTGACCACAACAGACGAAGACAGAAAGAAGATAAGTTTTTTTTGTTTTGTTTTGTTTTCTTTTCTTGTATGTAATTTGTTATATTAAAAAGGGGAGATTGTTAAGTCAAAATGACTTTACATAAAATGATTTTGATGTATAACAAACATAGTGAGATCAAATACAAGAAAACAAAAGCAGATCCTGAGCGATATCTGAGGCGAATTCGAGACAAGCGAAGATGGCGTATCTGAGCGAAGTTGACACAGAGACTAAGTTGAAAAAAGTCGATCTGACGCATTACAGACAAATCAAAACATGGACGAAGTTTGTCAAAGTAAAAAGTCAACATGACGCAGATGACACAAGACAATAAAAGACGCAGACGCAAATGTAGATCTGACGCAGAAACAAAAGCAGACGCAGACGCAGACGCAGACGCAGACATGAGCAGACGAAAAAAGAAAGTACGCAAGAGTCGGTTCAAATTAATTCTGAACTCAACCTGATTAACGTTTCTTTAAAGATTCAAGATTCAAGAATCAAGAAGCGATTAGAGGCGAAGGCTATAAATACAAGTCGAAGTCGAAAAGCGAAGAGCTTCTTGTTTTGAGAAAAATTACACAAAGCGATTAAGTGTGAATTAGTGAAAGCTATCATACATAATGAGTGTTCAAATATTTTCTGAAAAGAAAAGTTATACAGATAACTGCGCAGAGGCTAAGTGTGAAAGAATCTTGGTTGTAGAGACACGAAGAGGCTCGTGAAAGAATATTATAACGTTTGAAGAGATAGTGAAATCTCGGAAGAAACTCGAGGATCGGGCGTAGCCCACGGTTTGGGGTGAACCGGGATAAATATGCGTGTCTACTACTCTCACTCTATCTCACTTTTAGTTTCAAAGTTGATCTTTATTTACTATTCATATACTTAGCATTGAAAAGTTTGATCAATCAGATTAATAAGAATTTTGTAAAGAATCTTAATTCTAACAAGTAATTCTAAAGATATTCAAAAGGGAATACAATTCAACCCCCTTCTCGTGCATTCTATTGTGTTTTAAGTCTTGTCAGATTAACGTGTGATTCACTTCAATATATTTATCTATATTTAATGCAAGGAAGTTTGAATCAATTAAAAGGTTCAAAGAATTTAATCTTGAAGATGAGAAACTAACTATTTTAGAAATGGTATTCTCTAACAACGGACTCAACTTGGAACTCCACAACATAATGGAGTATTTGAGAAGAGAAATCATTCTCTCTTATATTTTTTTTACATAGTCATACGGTGATTCTTGTCTCTAATTGGAGATATGCCCTTAAAATTGCTTACCTTCAAAATATAGTTTTATACAAATTAGTTAAAAAGATACCATATGAGATATGCAAAAGTATTAAACCAAAGTTGTCACACCTAAAGTTTGGAGATGTGATGCTTATATGAAACATGCAATATTTGATAAGCGTTGAGCTAATTTACTTATGTGCAAAGTTTTGAGATATCTAAAGAGAACATTAGATAACAATTTATCTTTATCTATTGTAATTTAATATATAAGATTATTGCTCCAATCAATAAAGGAACTCTTTATCTTTATGCAATTTGTTAATTATATTTTATGCTTAATATTAAAGATAAATTCCTACAAAATTATTGTGTAATTAAAATTATGATGAGATCGTAACTATGAGATTCAATTTGTAAATTGTTTCTAATCTATGTGTAGTTGTAATTTCATTAAAATGGGATATTAATGAAACAATAAAATTAGCATGCGATATACTTCTCTTAAAAGAAAGTAATTAATCTCATAAATTAAAGTATGGAAATACTTAAATAATCGTTTGAGTGTTTATTAAATAGACTTGATTCTAAGAATCCCAAATGGAACATTACTTGTCTGTTTATGGATTTTCTCATTATGATGGTTGATTGAACTCAAGTTTATCATATAAATTGGCTACACTTTTATGGCTTTTAATGTACTTTTGACTCTTGATTCATGATTTTGTGCTTAAATTAGTCCATGCGGTGAGCTTATGCTTTATGCAATTTGTTAGTAAAATTGTGCAAATTGACATTGATTGCATTATAATTTTTCTAAGGACAATTGATACTGCAAATTGTTATTTTATATTGCAGGAGAAAAAGGGTCAAAAGGATGAGAAAGTCAATGATGCATGCTGAATCACTCCGATCGGAAGAACGCTCGTCATGACGAACAATTCTAGGCACTGGGTGAACGGACCCTCCATTCGCCGCAACTAATTAATGGTATTTAATTTATTAATGTGACAGTGACCAAATTCATTCGCCGCAGCGAACTCTGACTATTCGCCTTGATAATGAATGTGTAACCGACCCAAAATAGAAATTTTGTCTCACATGCGACCCACCCGACCCATCCTTTAAATATTGCTGAATTAGGTTATCGGAGGGCTTTGACTTCGCGAGAGAAGAGAGAGACCGACGAGAGAAGAGAGGAGAGAGGGACGAGCGAGAGAAAAGAGAGGAGGCGGTGGTCGTCGCCGCCTGAGGTTCCTCGGGGTTCCACAGGAAGTCATTTTAGTTGTTTTCTTTTGGTTGTTTTCGCAGGTGTCTTCCGCCGTCAGAGCTATGGTTGTGCATGAGTTGCAGTGTTCCCGATTGTGATGTGTGGTTAGGCATTCTTCTCCTCTTGACGATGCATTGATGGTTGGAGTTCACCGAGCACTAAAGGGGTAACAATCTATAGTTTGCTATGATTTATGAATATGCCTTGGTCGAGGTTTTATAGATTGTAGTGATACTATTGATTAAAGCTCAATTAAATGTTTGGACGTTTGTTGTGTTGTTTGGATTACTAGTTTACATTGTCACGTTTTTAACTACATTGTTGTGAGCAAAATGAGTTGGGGTTTATTACTTTGTAGTTAGATTTTTGTGATTATAGTTTAATTAAGCGGTGAGCGATGTAATATATTATGGATTTGTTTATGTAGAACTTCGTGCTTAAATATATGAAGTCTCATATATGTTCACTTGTGATTTTGTTAATTCTCTTTATCGCCTAGTTGTGTTAGATATTGAGTTGATGCTAGATTGCATTTGACCACTTGCATTAACATGTCCATTGCATACACTAAGGTTTTTAACAAGTTTTAATTAATCGAGTTGACTAATTAATTCATTGGACTTAACGAGTTGTTAAGGTTGAGCTTTGAAACTTAGTGATTTCTAGTCCATACCACACTAAGATGTTTTTAACAAGGTTTTAAGCAATGGAGTTCATTGATTAAAACCTTGGACTTTCAGTTCCTTTAAGGTTTTAGGTGTTTTGATTAATGGAGTCGAGAGTGACGGAGTCCATTAATCAAGACCCCGGACTTAAAGTGAGTCCTTTAAGGTTTTCCATTCAAACTTAGTGATTTCTAATCTGTCCGACTAAGATGCACTTAACGGGATCTCGAGCAATGGAGTTCATTGATCAAGATCTGGACTTAAAGAGTCCTCTAATGTTCGAGGCTCAAGAGTACTCAATGGGGTCTAGAGATGGAGTCATGAGTGTGAGATTCCATTAATCGAAACCACGAACTTAGAGATAGCCACTTTAAGGTTTACTATTCACACTTAGTTTTGAAGCGTGATAGCCAAAATTCATTTCAAGAGGATTCTATCTTTTTTTACTCTTTTATTTTCTATTTCCAAAACCCAAAATACTTTTTCATACATTTTAGTTTATTAATGTTTTAAAATCAAAACCCCTTTTTCCTTGCTAATTTCACTTGCATTGAATGACATATAAGGCTAGCTTAGGTCCATTTCATTAGGTTCCTTTGAGAGCGACCCGAGGTTGCATCCTATGCTGCAATCCTTGGTATAAATTATTTTATTTGACCGGTTTCCAAGGATCGATTCTTAAATTGAACGATAAGCCGCCGATCAATGGTTGTGTAATTAATCTTTAAACTTGAAACTACTAAAGTATCTTATATGGGAATTACTATGTTGTAGGCATGTTTATGACCTATTCAAACCAAAGTTGCTTGGTTAGTAGTACTTACATATATTTTGACCTTTATAGAGATATTTAAGTAAGTCAATAAAGGATTCATTACCCTAACATAATTAGTAAGAATGTTTTATTATTCTTTATTAAAAGTGATTTAAGGAATTCTTTGGTTGAGGGAATTGACATTTAAAAGGATGTTTTTAATATATCAATTATAAATCAATTACTAATTAGTAAAAACAAACATAATAGGATTTAAATAGAGTAGACACTAAATACATACTCTATGCCTAATTGAAACATAAATGTCAATTCTCGAGCGTCTAGGAGAAAAAGACAAGAAAGTTCCATACTAGATTTTTAAAAATTAATTTATATATTATAATCATGTATGCAGATAAGTTAACTTAAACCAATTTGACATTCTTAACATTTGAGTAGTCATAATATATTTTAGACATCAATATTGATATATGATTAAAATTTTACTTAATTGGAAAATTAAAGATAATTTTAAAAAGTTTTAATTTATTTAATTGTAATCATGAATTATAATTATAATTTATAACCATTGTTAACTTATTAAGAATTGAATGGATCATATATAAAGAGTGATTAAAATTTCAGAATGAAATAAAAGATATTTGATTTTATAAAGATTAAATTATGATTGTAATTAATAATTTAATTTTAATTAAAAGAAACCATAGATCTTTTTCTATAAATAAGAAAAAACATCATAAAATTAGTACTTTTGTCTTTTCCTCCCTAACATAAAATTCTCTTTATGTTGTGATAGAGGTTAAACATTTGTACAACTAGTGGTTGATAATTTGGAAGAAACTTTTATAGGATTTTGGATTAGGTATGTTTCAAATTTTTAATTCATGCTTTACAAATTATTCAGTTAAATAGATCCATCAGAAAATTGTAAAAAAGAAATTATGTGTCCATAATTCAGTTATGGTTGATCACTCAGCAAACAGATAGACTCGAATCGACCAACCTTTGAGTTGAACTCGAGTTTGCATAATCAACTCAAAATTTAACCTAAGTTCATCCACTAAAACAATATCATTTTTGCAATGAATTTCTCATCCCATCTTAGATTATCGATAATAGGAATCTAACAAACTCAGTCTCACATGAAAAATTGTCATCCTTGTTCAGTCTAATCAAATTATCCAATTCTTGAAATTAGCAAAATTTATTTTCTATATTTGAATATCAATATCTAGTGTAAAGAAAATTTTATTGGCGTCTATTTGTATCCGTGGTCATCCTAATTTTGTTATAAATATATTATGTAAAATAAACAATATTTTATTAGTTTTGAACACAAACCCAATACTTAAATCAAGTTCAATAATACCAATTTTCCTTCCTATATAAGGGGTAGCTACATTGGCTCTTTTATGCCACTCAATTGCATTCTATACCCTCCTATCTGTTGCTATTTCTCCAAGGTTTAGTTATGGCTCTAAACAATAAGGTGAAGACAAAAGTAGAAATCAATTTCTCAGCATTTTGAGCTACATTAAGGTGATTAGGAGACTGTTAGCTCTGTTAAGGCTAGGAATTATACCCTTGGTAACTAAAGACCATCCATAATATTACTTAATTACTACGTACCTTTTTAAAAATTATTCTCTAACCTTGTCAAGAAGTTTTTGTTACATAAGTCCTCAATCTTTTAAAAATGAATGTAGAATTAATTATTGTCAATTGAACTTAGAAAATAGCAAGAATAATTTATCGTTAAGAGGTAAAATGTTAAAATTAAAATTTTGACTAAAAAAGAACAAACCACTTTTGTCATAATTATGGTGTCAAACATTGAGGAAACAATCTTGATAAGGATATTTTAAGTTTATAAAGTAATTTGCTTACTGATAAACACATCATCTATCATGATAAATGATATAATTAAATCAACATTAAAATGGAATTGGAACAAAATTATGCATTTCCTTCTTTATTTATAAATAACAGAGGGTATCACATTGAGTCTGAAGGAGTCAGTGGAGAAACTAGATGACAAGAACAAGTCAGTGACCTTCAACGTTTTGGATGGAGATGTAATGAATCTTTGTAAATGCTTCAAGATTACACTTGGGGTAACTGAGGAAAATGGAAGAACAGTGGTGAAATGGTGTATGGAATTCGAGAAACTAAATGAGGATGTTGTAAGGCGATATCGACATACACGGTACCGCCATTTTAGATTTATCTATAAAAAAAGAGAAGTAAAAAGCAACTTGACAACAATTTGCACTTAACAAGATGCATGCAAGTTGTTAGTTGCTACATTATAGTTTGCTATACAATTTGTCACAAGGTGGAGGGTTTATAAAAGACCCTCCCTTCCTTCTATCTTAACATATAAGCCCATCAAACGTGCATGAGATGTGTAGTGAGTTTAAGAGTGAATTTTAAAGAGTCATTCTGTGAGAGAGTGATTTTTGGGTATTTTTAGGAAACATTTTTAAAAAGGGTAAGTGACAAAATAGTAAGGATATTATCCTAGGGATAATAAATTTGGAAAACTCTTTGTGTGAGAGCGCCACTATTTTTTTGTATCATTTTTTACTCTCTATACCTGTTATTTTTATTAGTGAAAAATTTATTTGAAGTTTAGTCCGTGGATGTAGCCCAAATTAGAGTATAATCCACGTTAAATTTTCTGTGTATTATTTCCTTGCTTATTTTACCTATGGGATTTAATGCATAATTTTTTCCAACAAATGGTATTAGAGAGGGGTTCGGTTTTATGTCAAAGCAATTCTCATCAAAGATGGAGGCAAAAATAAGTAAGATGATTAGCCTAAATGGCCTAACTACCACATATGGAAGAATAAGATGAAAGATCTTATGTTCATCACAAAAATGCATTTATCCGTGTTTACGACAACAAAACTCGAAAATAAATCAGATGAGGAGTGGGCACTTGAGCATGAGTAGGTATGTAGTTTTCTTTGGCAATTTGTTGAAAATAATATGTATAATCATATCTGCAAGGAGACTCACACATAGATGTTGTGGGAGAAGCTCAAGGAGTTGTATGCCTAAAAACTTGATAATAATAAATTATTTTTACCTGATAAAATTAGATAAATAAAATATCAAAAATGTATCTTTGTGGCTGATCACTTAAATGAATTTAAGGGGATCGTGGATTAATTATTAGGAATAGGCATAATTTTGATGATGAAGTGCTTTCCCTTTTTATGCTTACTTCCTTGCCAGAGGCTTGGGAGACTTTGAAGATTTCAATCACCAATTATTTAGTTAATGGTGATGTTAACATGGAATCTGTAAAAAATGGAATTATGAATGAAGAGATGAGATAGACATCACAGAGTTTGGTCTCTTCAACACGGTCAGGAGTTTTGGTCATGTGTTCTAGGGAAGGAGCAAATCTAGAGATCCAAATTTCAAAGATAAGAACAGAGGAAGATCAAACAAGTATGCAAACGTTGAGTGTCATCGTTTTAAAAAGAAGGGTCACATTAAAAGGTTCTGCTAGAAATTCAAAGAAGAAAAGAACATAGACAAAGAAATCAAGAAAGATGAACGTGGTGATGATGAACACGCATCGACGACTACCACCATTGATGACTTTCGCATAGTCTTATATAATATTGATGTGAATATTGCATCTTGTGAGTTTAATTGGATAGGTGACGATGATGCCACTATTTATTCCACATCACATAAAGAATTCTTCTCATCATATAGACGAGGAGATTTTGGTGTTGTTAAAATGGGAATAACAGTTTAGCCAAAATCACCAAAATAGGTGATATTCACTTAGAGATAGACAATGGCATGAAACTGGCTCTGAAAGACGTCAAATATGTTCCTAATCTTTTCCTAAATCTAATCTTGGTTGGCATACTTGATGATGAAGGTTTTTATAGCACTTTCAAAGATGGCTAATGGAAACTTACTAAAGGCTCCATGGTAATCACTAAAGGTAAGAATTGCTCAAAGTTGTATTTGACGCAGGCAAAGGTGTCTAATGATGTTGTGAATCCAGTGGAGAAAGATGATGCAATTGAATTGTTGCACAAGAGACTCAGTTATATGAGCGAGAAGGGAATGGCTCAGTTGGTGAAAAAGAATGCATTATTTGGAGTTGACTAGGTACATTTAAAGAAGTGTGTTGATTGTTTTACAAGAAAGCAAAATAGAGTTGCTTTTAAAAGTTCCCCTCCTTCTAGAATGAAGAATGTGTTGGATTTGGTACACTCAAATCTATATGCACCAATGTCAAATTCACTTGGTGGGGCTTAATATTTTGTGACTTTCATTAATGATCATTCTAGGAAGACGTGAGTATACTCTTTGAAGACTAAAGATAAATTGTTAGATGTTTTCAAGCAATTTTGTGCCTCAGTTGAAAGAAAAACTGGGAAGAAGTTGAAATGCATTTGAACAGACAATGGTGGAGAGTACAGTGGACCATTTGATATCTATTGCAAAGAGCATGGTATTCGATATCGGACCGATCCTCCTAAGACATCGTAGTTGAATGGCTTAGTTAAGAGGATGAACAGGAATTTGATGGAGAGAGTTAGATGCCTACTCTCACATGCAAAGTTGCCTAAGACATTTTGGGGTGAGGCACTATTCACAACAGTTCATGTATTAAACCGCTCACTATGCATCCCTTTACAATATGATGTTTCGGAGAAAATATGGTTAGGAAGGAATGTTTCCTATGATCATCTAAAGGTATTTGGTTTCAAAGCTTATGTCCATATCCCTAAAGATGAGAGATCCAAGCTTGACATCAAAACTCGCCAGTGTATATTTATTGGTTATGGAGAAGATCAATTCAACAATCGGTTTTATGATCAAGTCTAAAAGAATTTGATTCAAAGTCATGTTACTATATTTTTTAAGATCAAACCATTGAAGATCTTGAAAAAGTAAAAAAGGATGTTCCAAGAACTAACGGTGACCTGGTAGACTTAGAGTTAATTCCACCAAAAATGGTACTAAGACAATCTAGAGGTGAAGTTAAAAATTGCCAGCTGAACGTAAATGATGATGATGGTCCCATTAAAAATCAATTAGATGAAGAATATGATAAAGATGATGTCTAGAATCAACCATTAGCACCAGAGACTACATAGGTTCCAATGAGGAGATCTACATGAGTAAGACAAGCCACTACTAGATACTTCAGTGATCAATATATGTTAGTTACTGATGGGGAGAACCTAAGTATTTTCAAAAGGCTATGACAGATGAACATAAGATGAAATGGTTTGAAGCCATGCAATATGAGATGAAGTCCTTGCATGAGGATAAAACTTTTGAGCTGGTGAAGTTGCCAAAAGGCAAGAAAGCTTTGAAAAATAAGTGGGTGTTCAAGATTAAGCATCATGAACACAATTCTCATCCAAGATTTAAAGATAGATAGGTTGTCAAAGGATTCAACCAAAAAAAAGATATTGATTTTGATGAGATATTTTCACCTGTTGTGAAAATGGCATCCATCCATATAGTGATCGGTTTAGTAGCAATTCTAGACTTGATGAAAAGCCTTTAAGGTTTAAAACAGGCACCGAGATAGTGGTGTAAGAAGTTTCAAACAGTTATGGGGAAGCAAAGTTATAAGAAGAAGACTTTAGATCACTGTGTTTTTGTACAGAAATTCTCTGGTGATGATTTTATTATCCTTTTACTTTATATTGATAATGTAACATCCCGACCCCAAAGGGAAGGGTATATGGGTCAATTTGGTCAGGCTAGTAATTTGCATTTCATATTCCTGATGTGAACATTTATTTGGCCTCTGATTGTAGAGGACTGAGTCATTTGGCACATGCACATATAGGTACATGCATTCGTGACTTTTCCGGCATTTGATTTTGTAAATGATTTGAACTATGAATGTGTGAGATAATTAGATTGGATTATGATATATTGTGAATTATGGAATAATTGGGTGTGAATGGTGGAATTGAACTGTGTTAGAGTGATCATAAAGTGACGGTGATCGTTAGGATAAGTTTCGGAATAATTAGGAGAAAATGTCCGACCGGAAATTCTCAGTGGCGGACCGATTGATTGAATAGGACCGAAATAATTGTCCTATGGCTATGGAAATTAGAAATATGATTTAAGAGTTTAAATATGTCGAGCCATTGAAATTTAGAGACAAATTGGACCGAAAATGATCGTGAAAAGAGTAATGTGAATTTCTTGTATTATGAGGAAAAAGGGAAAAGAGATATATGAAATTAGCCTTTTAAATGCCTTAGAATTTCGAAGGAGAAAAGGAATTCTCTTCTCTAGGCACGAACCCTTTCTCCTTCCTCGGTGATCTTCGTTCCTGTCTTCTTCTTGATTCTTGCTTGTTTCTCCTTCATTGTGGTTGAAGACTATTTGGAAACTTTAGAGAGGTTGATGTTGGGCTTGGCTATGGAGATCACCGTGATTGCTAGAGGTTGGAAGAGATTTTCGAGATTTTAAGGTTTAGGGATTGAGCTTGATTGGTAAGTATATGATTTCATGTTGTTTATTATTGTGTTTAAAGCATGCATGGGGTTAATTGTTAGAGATTTGAGTGTTTAAGTTGAGTTAATCTGGATTTTGGTGAGAGAAAGAGGAAAAGGAAATCGGAGAAGACGAACGGGGTCTCACGTCATGACGAATAAATATTTAGACGTCGCGATGAGGAAAGTGTTTAGACGTCATGACGAGCAAGGTGGGGGACGTCGCGGCGGCGTGAATCATTGACGCCACGGTGAGCCCTCTCCCTCACGTCATGGGCGAGCCCGAAGAAACGTTCAGCATGAAGGCTCAGACGTCATGGGCGAGTCACGACAGCGCCCGTAAGGTCTTGGCGAGGAACAGTTTCTGATGTGTTTTAATTGGAGTTTTGAGGTATAACTAATTGTGTAGACCTCCAATTGAGGTGAGGTTTGATTTGCTATGATCTAGTGAATGAGGTTTATGATTAAGGAAAAGAATGAGAGTTTGAATTTGGGTTTTAGAGATCTCATTTAGTGAAAGAAGTTATGAATGTGATTGTATTGCAACCTAAGGATAGTTTCCTGATGATTGGGTTATAATTATGAGAATTTCGAATATATGAATTGATGTAATTGGAGTCTTTATTAAGTGAATTTGATTTAGTTCAAAATGAAAATTGGTTTTGAGATCTTGTGAGCTTGGTTAGTGCATATGAATTGACAAATGGAACTAATTGGTATAAGCGAAATTGGTGAGTTCTACGGCGTGTTATTGAATCGAAATTAGCCGATAGTGATCATTGAGTAAAAGAAAGTGGAAAGGGGAAGCGGTACCGGAAAATCATGAATAGGCATAGTACATCTGTTATTCAAGGCATGTGCATCATTAATTATTTTTTGATGTGCATTTTGTAATGAATGAAATTAATTGATTGTTATAGAGCCGATGGATCGATAATCCACAGACGATCTTTGGAGCTTCAGAAACAACTAGGAAGTTCAGGTGAGTAACCTAGTTGGTTCCTCAGCCTTTATGTGTTTAATATCTTACCATTATGCCATGTGGAGAGAATGGAGGGATATATGTGTTTGTTTTGATTGATTTCGGACCACGGGTGTCCGAAGTATTTGAACGTGATATTGAAGTGCAAAATGTATATCTGCATGTGAATGCTGCTGTGAAATGATTGGAAATGTGATTTGATACATGTGTATTATCTATAGAGATATGAATGAACTTGTGAAATCCATAATTGGTTAATAAATAATGGTTGTGACTGGAGCATATTCTGATCGGAGCTATAAGCTCATCAATTGTGAAAAGGGAATAGTGCATACCCAGAGGCTCTCCTATCCCTAATGTGGCGACGAGAGTGCATACCAGGGGCTCTCTATTTGCTTAAAATGTGATTCTTGTGAATGAACCGAGCTTTGAGTGGAGGAAGTCGTGTATACCAGAGGCCTCCTACTCCGTAAGTGTATCTGAATTACATTCCGTTAAGCGCCAGATCCAACTCAAAGTAAAACAATGGAAATTATGGGAAGAGATTTGTGTGTGCGGTGTCGATATGTATGTGAATAGTATGAAAGGTGATACGCCTTTATATGTGTACAAATTGGCAATGCAGAGTTAATTTGGAATGTGATAATATGTGATAAGATGTGAATTGTTTGGTTATGCATGCGTTGAGTGAACCATCGATGATGGTTTTCACCGAGTTCGCAAACTCACCCAACATTGTAATTATTTTTCAGAATTGAAAAGTACCGAGTTAGTAAAGCAGGAGTATGTTTCGCAGGATTCAAGTGAAGGTCGGAAGTCGGGATCGGTTAGGTATCGCATTACATGTCTTTATTTTTGTAATAAAGTGTTTATTTGTATTTGTGAAATTGACCTCGTGTAGCTTTTGAAAATGTTTGTATTGAAATTGGATGTGATTGAATGAGTACCCAATTTGGGTATGGAATTGCACACGTGTTTTAAAAAAAGAATAATGTCTGGATTTACGAATGAGTGGTTATGACGCCACCCTCATGGGCACGGACTCGGATATCACCATCGATATCAGGTTGGTCTTTGGGAGTGGATGTTACATTTTAGTATCGAGCCGAAGTACAATCTTACATGGGCGTTCGAAAAATGTCAAGTTACATACATTTAAGTCATGTCATGCGCAGACGGTGACAATCGATCCCGATCTAGTATATGAGTCACATGTAGGAGCTGTACTAATTGTTTGATCGTTAGAATTTGTGAGGGCATTGATGATATATCAGAATGGGATAAATGCCAGTTGTGGATATCATGAAATTGGAAAAAGGTATATGATTCGATTTGACAAATGAAGATTGAGTGTATTGGTACTAGTGAATACATTATGGAAGGCGATATCCGGGTTATACCCCCGGTATATCCTTGAATGTGAGATAGATATGAATATGTTCTGAACTGTAGAGGAAATTAGAGCTATGATAGAAATGAAAAGAGTACAAGTGTATAATGTGGATGAAATGAAAGGTTATAATTGAGATTGATTCTTGTGACGAGTGTTATGAAAATAATTTATATTGTGACTCGATTACATTAGAGAGAAATCAAGAATGATGGTATATATATGATGTTGCCTTTTGAGTGTGAAAATAGAAGGGTGCGATGTAATAATGAAAAGATTGAGAGATAAGACAATAATCGATAAGTGAAACAGATGTTAGGTTTAGTTGATTTACTAAGTGAATACACACTGATTATGGGAACCCCATGGTAAGTGAAAATATTAACCAAAATTGTCTAGTGTATGTGGAGATGGCATGAGAAGTAAATTAAGGGATGATCATGTAGTGTATAAAGTTCGAATGAGAAAAGAAAGTGTTTATGAGAAATCAATTGAGAAAGAAGGAGACTATTAATGTGGTACCAAAAGAGAAAGGTTATCTAAAGTTAAATGTGATTAAAGAGTTCTTAGTAGTATAAGCTATTAATGGGTAAATTGATGAGAATACATTTTCAAATAAGATGTGATGATTATAGTGATTTATTGGGAATGAATTGAAATTGTTACATGTTGAGGACTTAATCATGATATAATCCTCGCGAGTGAGGATAGGTGCAAAAGAGAGTATTGTGTATCCTTAGTGTAAGTGACTAATTGGTACATCGATGCAATGATTTTTCTTTGATACGGACCTCATTGAGCGGTATTAAAAGGATGTTACGATGATATGAATTATGGCATAGATTGATCTGCATGGGATATTGTGTATGGTTGGAAACCGAGTCCACGTGGCATAGAGAATGGTGACAAGAAATGTGATGACTATGATATTGAGGAATTTCATAAGTAGTATTGATGAAAATAGTAAGAAATCTACTTGCAAAGAAGAATTTACTGAATTGGATTAAGTTGCTCGAATGATTCAATTAAATAGTGATCAATTTAAGGATTGTATAGAGATAAATTTGAAATGAATTACAAGTTAATTTGGAGTCTTAATTCTAAGAGACTCGGCGTAAGAGGTAGAAAATGCTTTCATTATGATGATGAGATGAATCCAATTATGTAAGAGAATTACTGAACATTAAGAAAATAGTAATTGCGAATATGAGGAGAAAATAGATTCGTGTATGGTTTGTGTAATTATGTGCTGAAAATATGAAATTGATTTGATGAATGTTTATTTAACGCAGGCAATGACCTATTGCAAATAAATTAGGTTATGTGGAGAAATTAGGGTAAAAGGAACATATGTCAGAATATGTTGTGATGGAATTGAGAAAATTATAAGAAAATCGTTCCTCATTGGAGACTTTTGATATTTAAAGAGTTATACAAATTGATCACTGGTATAAGGAATTTTGGATTGAAATTGTCCGAGGTGACAATGCCCTAATAGTATTGTGCTACTGAAAAGTAAAGTGTCTTGAGTGCATTCAGATTAGGAAATGATGAAGATCATCGATGATCGATTAAATGCATTTGAAAAGTAAAGAAGATAAATCGGCACAGATGAGGAAATTGTATCCTATGCGAACTTCATAAGAGTGAATTTGACCTTGATTGAATAAATAGTGGATGAATTATTATTCGAAAATGGCATTGGGAGACTTAATGATGATAGGGGTATGGATACAATGCAAAATTGTTAGGGACTTATATATGTATACGGGATTTGAAGATTTTGCATTACATACTGAAATGTCCCAGTAAAGATTACACTGTAATCTGATGAAAATGTGTAAAGTGATTTTTGTACCTTGGGACAAGTAAAACTTCATGGGTTGTATTGTGATTGATGATTTGAGATCATTGTAATGAGTGTTGCTCTAAAAGCTTGGAGATAAAAATTGTACGTAAACAATTGAAGATGTCTCGAATGTGCAAATCAATAGTGATAGAGGTATTTTGTGAATTGAAAGATTTGAAAAGAATTAAGCGATTGAATAATTCAAATTATGCTAGTCATGAAATTAAATGGATTGAATAGGAAATTCAAATGAGATGATGCAATTTGAGCGATAAGGTTTTGATTGTATTTGAGTAAAAATCGTCGAGCTAGCAAATGGGGAAAAAGAAAGTATTATTTGTTATTGGAATTCAAACTGGTGTGTATATTTAAAAGATCAAGAAAGACCAAATTAAGGTGTTGACATTTGCGAATGTTATCGAGAAATTGTTAGAGAAATCATGAGAAGCGATTAGAGTATTATGGTTTAGTATGAGCAAATCGAAAGAGGAATTGATAGTTTAGCGTGTTAAATCGAATGATTATAGGTGTGAGTAACCAATGATTTGTTGTTGAAGATAAATGTGAGATTGATATTTTGGAGTTCCTAGGGACATGAGATTGATGTACAGTTCAAATTGATTGAGTGTATATCAATTGTATATTGGTGACACCATTTGGATTTTGTATGAGGGGTTCGAAATTAAAGTTAATGTCAATAAGTCAAATTGATTATATTGAGGTTATTGGAACCTTACAAGATTAGTGTTTTAAACGCTTATAGAGATGTAATCGCTAAGTGATAAATGAAGTGTTTGAAGTGTATACGCCTCCGCCAAGATACACTAAGTTGAGATAAAGGTGAATTGGGGAAAGCTAAATTGTTATAAGTGGCCTCTCTGTATTGTGGTGTAAATAGAATTAAGGATTGGTAAGTCGGGTTGAAAACCTAAAAGATGATTCGGTTTAAGTAAAAGTTACATGGTCGGAATTTGGAAATATTGTTATGATCGACATATGTATTATCGATATCGAAAGTAAAGAATTGCAGTGATCTTGAGGAAACAATGAGAATGTAAAGTTAGAAAAAGATAAAGAGTGATTGATAGTATTGATTTGATTATTTGGCGAAATTGGCTATATAGTGAAATAAGTGGGAAGCAAGATTTAGTGATCGTAACAATTCCCTGCCTCCTGATCAATCTTATATCAAATTTCGAGGACGAAATTTTTGTAAGGAGGGAGAATTGTAACATCCCACCCCAATGGGAAGGGTATATGGGTCAATTTGGTCGAGGCTAGTAATTTGCATTTCATATTCTGATGTGAACATTTATTTGGCCTCCGATTGTAGAGGGTGAGTCATTTAGCACATGCATATAGGTACATGCATTCGTGACTTTTCCCGGCATTTGATTTTGTAAATGATTTGAACTATGAATGTGTGAGATAATTAGATTGGATTATGATATATTGTGAATTATGGAATAATTGGGTGTGAATGGTGGAATTGGAACTGTGTTAGAGTGATCGCAAAGTGGCGATGATCGTTAGGATAAGTTTCGGAATAATTAGGAGAAAATGTCGGGACCTGAAATTCTCCGAGTGGCGGACCGATTATTGAATAGGACCGAAATAATTGTCCTATGGCTATGGAAATTAGAAATATGATTTAAGAGTTTAAATATGTCGAGCCATTGAAATTTAGAGACAAATTGGACCGAAAATGATCGTGAAAAAGATGTAATTTCTTGTATTATGAGGAAAAGGGGACAAGAGATATATGGAATTAGCCTTTTAAATGCCTTAGAATTTTGAAAGGAGAAAAGGAATTTTCTTCTCCTAGGGCACGAACCCTTTTCTCCTTCCTCGGTGATCTTCGTTCCTGTCTTCTTCTTGATTCTTGCTTGTTTCTCCTTCATTGTGGTTGAAGACTAGCTGGAAACTTTAGAGAGGTTGATGTTGGGCTTGGCAATGGAGATCACCGTGATTGCTAAAGGTTGGAAGAGATTTTCAGAGATTTTAAGGTTTAGGGATTGAGCTTCGATTGGTAAGTATATGATTTCATTTTGTTTATTATTGTGTTTAAAGCATGTATGGGGTTAATTGTTAGAGATTTGAGTGTTTAAGTTGAGTTAATACTGGATTTTGGTGAGAGAAAGAGGAAAAAGGAAATCGGAGAAGACGAACCAGGGTCTCACGTCATGATTTAATAAATATTTAGACGTCGCGACGAGAAAGTGTTTAGACGTCGCGACGAGCAAAGGTGGGGACGTCGCGGCGTGAATCATTGGACGCCATGGTGAGCCCTCTCCTCACGTCATGGCGAGCCCGAAGGAAACGTTAAATCATGGGCGAGCATCTATCGTCATGGCGAGCCACTCCGCTGCGTCGCTGAAGAGCGTCTGTCGTCATGGCGAACAGCTTTCGATGTGTTTTAATTGGAGTTTTGAGGTATAACTAATTGTGTAGACCTCCAATTGAGGTGAGGTTTGATTTGCTATGATCTAGTGAATGAGGTTTATGATTAAGGAAAAGAATGAGAGTTTGAATTTGGGTTTTAGAGATCTCATTTAGTGAAAGAAGTTATGAATGTGATTGTATTGCAACCTAAGGATAGTTTCCTGATGATTGGGTTATAATTATGAGAATTTTGAATATATGAATTCAGTGTAATTGGAGTCTTTATTAAGTGAATTTGATTTAGTTCAAAATGAAAATTGGTTTTGAGATCTTGTGAGCTTCGGTTAGTGCATATGAATTGACAAATGGAACTAATTGGTATAAACGAAATTGGTGAGTTCTACGGCGTGTTATTGAATCGAAATTAGCCGATAGTGATCATTGAGTAAAAGAAAGTGGAAAGGGGGAAATGGTACCGGGAAAATCATGAATAGGCATAGTACATCTGTTATTCAAGGCATGTGCATCATTAATTATTTTTGACTGTGCATTTTGTAATGAATTAAATTAATTGATTGTTATAGAGCCGATAGATCGATAATCCACAGACAGTGCTGGAGCTTCCAGGAAACAGCTAGGAAGTTCAGGTGAGTAACCTAGTTGGTTCCTCAGCCTTTATGTGTTTAATATCTTACCATTATGCCATGTGGAAGAATGGAGGATATATGTGTTTGTTTTGATTGATTTGGACCACGGGTGTCCAAGTATTTGAACGTGATATTGAAGTGCAAAATGTGTATACTGCATGTGAATGCTGCTGTGAAATGATTGGAAATGTGATTTGATACATGTGTATTGTCTATAGAGATATGAATGAACTTGTGAAATCCATAATTGGTTAATAAATAATGGTTGTGACTGGAGCATATTTTGATCGGAGCTATAAGCTCATCAATTGTGAAAAGGGAATAATGCATACCCAGAGGGCTCTCCTATCCCTAATGTGAACGAGCAGTAGTGCATATCCCGGGGGCTCTCCTATTTTCCTAAAATGAAATTACTGTGAATGAACCGAGCTTTGAGCTCGAGGGGAGTTAGTGTATACCCAGAGGGCTCTCCTACTCCCTAAGTGTATCTGAATTCTGTTCCGTTAAGCGCCCAGTCACAACTCAAAATAAAACAATGGAAATTATGGGAAGAGATTTGTGTGTGCAGTGTCGATATGTATGTGAATAGTGTGAAAGGTGATACGTCTTATATGTGTACAAATTGGCAATGCCTGAGTTAATTTGGAATGCGATAATATGTGATAAGATGTGAATTGTTTGGTTATGCATGCGTTGAGTGAACCATCGATGATGGTTTCTCACTGAGTTCGCAAACTCACCGAACATTGCAATTATTTTTCAGGAATTGAAGAGTACCCCGTTAGTAAAACGGAAGTATGTTTGCAGGATTCAAGTGAAGGTCAAGTCGGGATCGGTTAGTATCGCATTACATGTCTTTATTTTTGTAATAAAGTGTTTATTTGTATTTGTGAAATTGACCTCAGTAGCTTTTGAAAATGTGTGTATTGAAATTGGATGTGATTGAATGAGTACCCAATTTGGGTATGGAATTCCTTTACGTGTTTAAAAAAGAATAATGTACCGATTTACGAATGAGTGGTTAGTATGCGCCACCCTGCGGAGCACGGACTCGGATATCACCATCGATATCGGGTTCGGGTCTTGCGGGAGTGGGGTGTTACAGATAATATGTTGATTGTTGGCCAAAATATCAAAAGGATTAATAGTTTGAAGGAGTAGTTAAGCTAGTCTTTTGTCATTATAGACTTGAGGCTAGTAAAACAGATTCTTGGCATAACGATTATCAGAGACAGGGTTGCCAAGAAATTATAGTTATCACAAGAGAAGTACATTAAATTGCTTCAAAGGTTCAACATGGATAAAATTAAAGCAGTTAGTTATCCTCTTGCTAATCACTTTAGGTTAAGTAGTAAGAAATGGCCTTCGATGGATGAAGAGAAGGAAGAGATGATGAAAGTCCAGTATGCTTTTGTAATTGGAAGTTTGATTTACATCATTGTATGTACACGGCCAGATATTACTCACGCAGTTAAAGTAGTGAGTAGGTTCCTTTCAAATCCGCTTAAAGGAACATTGGGATGATGTGAAGTAGAGTCTCATATATCTACGTGGTATTCCAAAATATGCTTATGTTTTGGAACTACCAAGCCTATGTTAGCTGGTTACACAAATTCAAACATGGCTAGCGATTGTGACTCGAGAAAGTCTATTTCAGGTTATCTAATTATCTTTGCAAGGGGAGTCATGTCATGGCAATCAAAATTGCAAAAATGTGTTGCTCTATCTACCACTGAAAAGGAATTTATTGCTATAACCGAAGCATGTAAAGAGCTTCTATAGATTAAGAAGTTCTTATATGAACTTGGTTTTCAACAGGATAGATATCAACTATTTTACAATAGTCAAAGTGCTATTCACCTTTAAAAAAAGTCCTCATTCCATTCAATATCAAAGCATACTGATGTGAGATATCACTAGATCAGAGAGGTGTCAAAGAAGAAGCTATTACAACTTGAGAAGAATCATACGGATGAGAATGGATCAGATATGACGAAAAAAGTTATACCTAGCGAAAAGTTTGAGTTTTGTCGATTATTTGTAGAAATGATAGTAAATATCATGGAATCGGTTAGGGGAGAATTGTAAGGCAATACTGAAATACATGGTATAACCATTCTAGATTTATCTAAGAAAAAAAGGAGTAAAAAGAAATTTGACAATAACTTGCACATAACAACTTGCATGCAAGTTGTTAGTTGCTACATAACATAGTGAGGGTTGTATGAGATGTGTTGTGAGTTTAAGAGTGAATTTTAGAGAGCCATTTTATGAGAGAACATTTTTTTGGGATATTTTTAGAAAAACATTTTTCTTAAAAGGGTGAGTGACAAAATAGTGAAGATATTATCGTAGGGATAATAAATTTGGGGAACACTTTCTATGAGAGCGCCACTATTTTGTTGTATCATTTTTTACTCTCTGTACGTGCTAATTTTATTAATGGAAAATTTATTCGAAGTTTGATCCCCAAATTAGAGGGTGAACCATGTTAAATTTTTTGTGTATTATTTCCTTGCTTATTTTACCTTTGAGATTTAATTTATAATTTTTCCAAACATATGTAACAACTTCAAATGCTTACCTGGATCTGGTAGTCAAAGTCACTAAAGATATCAATTCTCATCTAGTACGAGCCCTTGTTCATTGATCCCGAATGATAACATTAAAAATATACTTCATTCAATAAAATGTTTATAGGGATATTGTGCACATGTGATACCAATATGGGCTTTAGGGAGTTTTTTTTTTCAGAAATGCTATTCTCATAATTAATAAGCCATGTTGTCTTCTACAGCTACGGGCAAGTTTGTATTTTTTATGATCCTGCAATGGATGTTAACTCTTTCTATCTTCCTCTTGTTTATAATTGCATTTAAGGTTGACAGTTTTATGAACAAAATTTTCCTCTTGTTTATAATTGCATCTAAGGTTGAAAGTTTTATGAACAAAATTTACAAAATATTTTCGACGTCATATACTCGATAAATAAAGAAAGATACATGAAAGAAATTTTGAGCTTTGTCATTCTTTTAATGTTTAATTAAAAATATTAAACTTTTCCAAATTTTGTAATTATATTCCAAAATTTAAAAGTGACAATTAAATACTCTAGTTTTCAATTTTAACTTGACATTATTGTCTCTGTCATTTTTGTTGATGTGACTTACTACATGTTCCAGAAACCCTAATTAATAAGAAACATCAACCTTAATTAACATAAGTGATGAAAATTAATGAAACGACATCATTTTATAATATACCTAAAATGATGTCATTTCAACAAAATTAAATCCCTAAATTTGTCAATTCCCTCCTCCCACCATTGTCATTTTGAGCACTTGTAGTTTTACCCTAGAGAAAAGTGAAGATTGATAGGTTCTTGGGAGTAGGTATTTTGGCTTTGTACCTGATGGTTATGTCTCTAAGGCTGATTTGAAGCACAAGAACTAATTAATGACATAATGATTTACCACCTGAACTCCTGCACAATAGCTGAGCACTAAAAGCTGCAATGCTTTGTTTCAGTTCAATATGTACATAAATTTAGATTCATTATGTGGTAAAATAATGAAATTAATTTATCTTATTCCATTATAGCACAAGGTTGAAAGGTAGGAATCTTATGTTGTAACATCATCGTAAAGATGAAAAGAGCTTGCACTTCATAATTGGGAGAAACAGAAAATGAAATGCTATCTAATTGATCGGCCAGTTCTGTGGCTTTTTTTCCTTCTTGAGGTGCTTTCAAGTCCTTCAACAACCATCATAACCAAATTACCCACCAACTGTAACAGCCCTAGCTCTATATTCTGTGTCTGCTGATGAACAAGCCACCACTGATTGTTTCTTTATTTTCCAAGAAATTGGTGACTCACCTAGTCTAATGAAATAACCTGTAGTGGATCTCTGAGATATAGCACAACAACCCTAATCGATATCACAAAATTCTATGAGTTTTAACTCACTTGATGTTGGTAATAAAACACCTTATCCCAGTGCCATCTTTAAGTAGCGAATGACATGATAGGTTGCATCTAAGTGCTTTTGCTTTGGCGACTCGACAAATTGGCTAAGAACATTTACAATATATGTGATATATGGTCTCGTCATGGTTAAATACAATAACCTTCCTACCAGTCTTCTATATTGATTCGCATATATTCTTCGATCATCATTGTCCACACTCAGCCTGTGATTTTTCTCTATTGGAAAGGTGCTAGGTCAACAGGCCTACATTCCACTTTCTTCTAATATATCCAATGTGTACTTACGCTCACTAAGAACTATTCCTTGTGGTGACCTTGCAACTTCAATTCCAAGGAAATATTTTAGAGCTCCCAAGTCTTTGATACTAAATATATCATCATTAAGGTGTTGTTTCACCTTTCTTATTATTGATATATCATTTCCAGCTAATACCACATCATCCACATATATTAGAGCAGCAATAAAGCTATTTCCAAAGTTGTATAAAAACAATCAGTGATCTACCTTTGATTGCCTGAAGCCCACATCAAGTAAAGAATCAGTAAACTTGTGATACCAATTTTTATAGGCTTGTTGTAAGCCGTATGAGCAAACCATTGTGGAATTTTCACGAAGACCCCTTCCTTAAGATCTCCATGAAGAAATGCGTTGTTCACATCTAACTGGTGAACTTCCCATCCTTTGGCTACTGCAACTGTTAATAGACATCTCACTGTGACAAGCTTTGCAATTGGCATGAAAGTTTTACGAAAGTTTATCCCTTTTATTTGAGTGAAACCCTTTGCCACAAACTGTGCTTTGTAGCGCTCTATTTCTCCATTAGGCTTGAATTTGATCTTGTTTAGATTCAATGGCTCTCTTCCCTTTTCAGAGCATCTCCAAGTCCAAAAATCATTTTCTTCTAAAGCTTGTATTTATTTTTCCATAGCTTCTTGCTAATGTTTGCATTTCATTGCTTATAAGAAATCCTTTAGCTAGTCATATGATGCGAGTGCCACTAAAAAAACTTTGTGTGAGTGCAAAAAGTTATCATATGAAACATAAGAGGATAAGGGACACACCACCGAGTTCCTGAATGGAGGGGTCGAGTGAGGATGTGTGATGGAGGGTAGCAAATCGACTTCAAATCTATCAAATTGTTTAGGTATCCTTCTAACCCATTTGTTTTTTTGTATGTCTCAATGTGATTGATTGATGACAGTCAGTCCTTTGTCACTCTCAACAACTCCCACATTTCTTGTCTCTTGTTTAAATCCTTCTATCAACATATGTTCTATGATTGTATCATTTGCCCTCTCACTATTAATCGTCAACTGGTTTTCTTCTTCATTTTGAATGGGTCAATTCTCTGTTACTTTGAACTTTCTAGATATTTGTTTAGTTAAATCATAATCATCATCAAGAATTATATTCGATCCAATCTCCTTCACTTCTAAATGTCTTTGATCATCTATTCGACACATCTCCTTTTTTAAAGGAAATACATCCTTAAAGAAGATCACATCTCTAGATGTATAAATTTGTTGTCTTTCAACATCATAGAACTTATACCCCTTTTGTCCATTTGGATAGCTAACAAACACACATGATCTACCTTTTTCACTAAATTTATTTCCATGCTTGACATTATTATGGGCATATACTATGCAACCAAGAACCCTCAAGTGGATATAAGTTGGTTTTTTAACTAATAACACTTCACATGGAGTTTTGTTTTTGATGACCTTAGAGCATAGTCGATTAATAAGGTATGTTGCTATGAGAATACATTCTCCCCAAAAATTTATAGATAATCCTTCCTAAAATCTCAATGCTCTTGCTGTCTCTAATGTATGTTTATGTCTTCTTTCGAGCACACCATTCTGCTAAGGTGTATAAATACAAGATGTTTGCAAAACAAATCCTTTTTCCTTATAATAATCAAGCATGTAATTGGACTGAATTTTCATTCCATTATCAACTCTTATTTGCTTAACTTTCTTTTCAAATTATGTCTGCATTATGTTTCAAAATAAGGGCAAAAAATGACTCACTTTCGATTTGTGTTTCATTAGATATACTTAAACTGCTCTACTATAATCATCAACTATTAAGAGAAAATAATGAGCTCCTAAAATAGATGGGGTTTTATAACCTTCCCATATATCACAATGTATCAAATCAAAACACATGATTGATTTCATTTCACTCATAACAAATGGCAATCTTGTTTGCTTAGCTCGCATGCATGAATCACAATGTAATTTATTTTATTAAAAAAACGTTGTTTGAAGTAAGAGAAATATGTTTAATTTTCCCAACATATGCATGTCCCAACCTTCTATGTTATAAACTTGAATCTTCTACTTTTTTAACCAACATTGCCACACTTCTATTCTGTATTGGTTTAAGGCAATACAGGCCATCGCACTACTTACCCACGCTAATCGAGTTCCTTGAAGGTAAGTACTACATAACACAAAAGTCCAGAAAGAATATTAGTACATAATTGTATTCTTTTGTCAATATGCTAACAAAGAGTAAATTACACTTGAAGTCTAGAATATTCAAAATATTATTAAGTTTCAGACCATTGAAAAGTTTCACTTTCCCAATACCTATTACAGATACACTATCTCGATTTGGAATTTTTACTGTCAGACTCCAATATTTATTTTTTCTTTCTTCAAACAAATCACTATTGCAGGTGATGTGCTCTTTAGCGCCTGAATCTATCACCCATAGTTGCTCATAATTAATCTTACCAGCCAAGTTAACCATAGGAGTCGTAGGTTGAGAGGTCAATTTCATCACTTCAGACTCACATTCTAAGTATAGAACCAATCGATTATATTATTTTGATGTGAGACCAGGTACCGGACTAGCTTCATGACCAACCTATGCTGCCTTTGGTGCATTCCTCTTCTCAACTCCCTGTCCAGCTCTTTCTTTCCTGTTGTCGCCTTTATCACCTTTACCTTTGCACCAACCAAGTGGGAAACCAATAATTTTGAAACATTGTTCCTCTATATACCTAAGCTTAGAGCAATTCCCACTTCCTCGTGTTTGGAAAGTTGTCGTCTCAACCGTTGGCTTCCGATCTATGGATATGTTCCTTTTTTGTTTATCCTCTTTTACTGAATGATATGCATGTCGAAGCGTCATTATAGGTTTGGTGTTTAATATTTGTGTCTTAACAGTCCTAAAACTTGATCTAAACCCATTAGAAAATCATATAAAAACTCTCTTTCTCTCATTGCGCTTATCTATCTTTCTACATCACATGTACAGCGACCGTAATTGCATCTTGCAAGGGGCGAAACCGACTAGATTTCATCCCATAATATTTTTAATTTTGCATAATATGAAGACATAGACATTCCTTATTGTCATAAAAGCGTTACCGCCTATCTGAGCTTGTAGGCTCTAGGTGCGCTTCCTTTTCCAAATCTTTCTTCCAAATCAACCCAAATTTTTTGAACCATGTTCGCATACCTGACGCTGCTTCTGACATCCATATCCATGACACTTTTCAACCAGCCCTTGACCATTGCATTACATCACATCCAATTCATCAAGTCCGCTGAACCTTATGCAGACATAGGTATTGTACCATCAACGAAGCAATCTCACTCTTGGCAACTAACACATTGCTCATATCATTTACTCATTCTCCATAGTTGGCATTATAGAGAAGTTCACTCACATAGATCTGGACAAGATTATCAGAGGCACTTATGTAGTATGGGGATATGACATCCACACTACTCTACTGATCTAACTTTGGAATGTTAGAACTCGATTCAGTCATGTTGCTGGTGATAAAGATGGAGCAACTAGGAGGCTAGGTATTCTAAGGTTTAGAGTATTAGGATCTCTTCTCTAATACCATGAAAAATATCCAGAGAAAGACTAGTATTATTGCTGTCAAAGATGTACATATATACAAGTTGAATATATGCTTTTAAAGATACTTTCCCTATTTACATCAAACACTATATGGAAACATCTCCTATAACTACGCAATTCTATTTATCATAAGTTAACAGACTCCAACAAAGTTACCCCTCTAGGATTGATTTTACCATCAACTACACTCCATTCTGATGTGAAGATATTTAATTATTGTACAGTAAAAAACTCGATAGATCTGTCTCTATTTACATTGAATAAGGAATTTACTTATAATCCTTGGTGCAAATGAAGCTTAGCCTCTGGCAAGCCCCTGTCAACTATAACTCTTCATCTTTAGAGATGAGAGAAAGATTTGACCAAAAAGTTTAAATTAACATTGCCAATCAAGGGAGGTTGCTTCATTATCATCAACTATATGGTTAACATCCAATTATGTTAAATCAGGCAAGATTGGTATTAGATCTGGGTTTTGCATCATGTGAATTTGAAATTAGATCTGGATTTTGCGTCATTACTTATATTTGGCATTAGATTTGGATTTTGCATTTTGCGTTCTCTCCTGATGTCAACCATCGACGTCATTTTCTTCCATTGTCGTCGTCATCGTTGGTTGAGGTATGCATTCCTTTCTCTTTTAATGGTGATGTTGTTGTAATTGGGTCATGATTTTTGCTGAGTTTTGTGTTAAGATGTGTGTGTTGTGGTTTTCATAATTGAATGAGGCAAGATTGGATTAAAAGCCAAGCAAATTTTCGACAAAGTCAATGAGATGAGAAAGTGACGGGATTCTTGACAGGCTTCCAATGTATGGCAATTGCAAGTAGACTTAAGTGACAAAGTAGAGTTCATTTTCACATATTCCTAATCACATTGGCGCACTTGTCGCCAAACATCGGATGAAGCTAGGCTTTATATGGGTCTACCTCTGCTTATGTCTCATAGGTTGGCAGAGTACTCCGCTAGCCAACGGCAAAGTTTGGTCCCAAGTGCCATAAATATAGTTTGTCGCATTTCATAGCTTGGTTGAGCATAGTAGCCTAAAATTCTAGAGACGTCTTGTTTTCGCTTTGTTTCTGACCTTGACATCACCGAAAATTACCTATATTTATCTACTAGAGAGCGCATATTTGGTATAGATAATCTCGATTTCTATTATGATATGAAGCTCTTAGTAGGTCCAGATTAACGCAATGTGTTAGTTTTATCCATGGATTAGTCAGAAAAGTCCTCCAAGTTTACATGCCCGGAAACTGAGAAACAAGGGTGTGGACATCGGGAGAAAATAGATCGAGAAATAAGAGGGATTAAACACAAAGGAAAGAAGGAATTGACAAATTTAGGGATTTAATTCTGTTAAAACGAGAGAGTAACAAAAAAAGAAACAAAAAAGGAAAGAATTGGCAAATTTGGATATTTAATTTTATTAAAACGACGTTGTTTTATTTATATCTTTTTTACAAACATTTTATATCTTTTATTTTACGAACGCTTTATTTATATCTTAAAACGGAGAAAATAAATTGAGAACTACGAAGATTGATGAGAGTAAAAAAAGAAACAAAGGTGTGTACATATGGAAGGAGGGTATTGACAAATTTAGAATTTAATTTTATTGAAACGATGTTGTTTTATTTATATCATAAAACGACGTCGTTGTATTAATCTTTATCATTTGTGTTAAATAAAACGGCGTCGTTTTATTAATCTTCATCATTTGTGTTAATTAAGACTAACGTGTCTTATTAATTAGGATTTTGGAACACGAACGAACTACATCAATAAAGATAACAAAAACTAATTTCAGGTTATAATTAACAAATAAAAATTTGAATATTTAATTATCATTTTTAAAATTTGATATATAATAATAAAATTGGGTAAATTTTAAAATTGTTGAAATTAACCCTTCTTTTAAAAGGATTTAATTATCTATTTTTAAAAGCTGACTGAGCTACATTTAAAAGGTCAGATGATAAATTTTGAAATAGACTTGTTTAGCTCTTTTTGTGATATATGCCAAATTTCAACTTTAGCTCGACCAGATGAGGCGTTAGCCTGAAATAAACAAAACCCCGAGGTCTCGAGTTCAGCACGGAGGGACAATACCTTCACTGACATGGATCGCAGGTTCATAGTGTCGGATCGATGAGGGTCGCATGGCGTAGTCCATGGATCCTGAGGTGGGGCGCGTGGCCGAGTTCACGGACCCTACAAGAAGTGGGAGTAGTTATGATATGACTTGGTGGGATGCGAATTAATGCCTCAAAGCGTAAAATTGCATGACCCCATACGGAATTGGAAGCTTTGTTCATCATCAATGGCCTAAAGAATAAACAAGGCGTTTAATTAAAGATTCAATTAAACCATTTTGAGTATGCACATGAGCAACAGGATGCTCGACCATAATCCCAGTTGACATACAATAGTCATTGAAAGTTTGGGATGTGAATTTACCAAAGATTATCGAAGTCGACTTTCTTTATTGTATAGTCGAAATTATGCTCATAATTTAATAATTTGTGCAAGAAATCTTGAAAATGCTATATTACGAGTTGATAGTAGATAAACGTGAGACCTTTCTTTGGAGGCATCTATCAATACCATAAAATATCGAAATGGTCCACATGGTGGATGAATTGGTTCACGATATCACCTTGAATACGCTCAAGAAAAGCAGTGATTCCAATTTTATTTTATTTGGTGATGGCCTTATGATCGGTTTTCAAGAGAATAAGATGTACATGGACTCTTATTTATTTGAGTAATCATTTATTACTCAATGGATGTCCATGTATTCTCAATTATCTTCGCATCATTGTTGATCCCTGGATGACCTGCACGATCATGCCAAATAAATATCATGAAGGATCAATGTGTGCTTTCACTACCATATTAGACTCCATCACATTTATATATGTATAATGCAATCCAAAGAGGAGCATTGGTAGTTTTTCAATATGTTTATCTTTCCCGATTTACGTGTCAGAAGATACATATATTTCATATTTCCTCAACAGTAGATCGAGTATCATATTTATGAGAATATATATCATTAAAACTCAACAAATTTCTTTTAGACTTTGATGCAAATAAGGCATCATGTATTGAGAACTTTGTGCCATTTGGTAATATGAAATTTTCCTCGCCAATTCCTTCAATCAAGTCTCGGACCTAATATTGTGTTCACAATTGTTTTTTTGGTTTTAATTACGAAAAGAACCTCTTATCTTTCGTGATAATGTGTGTTGTGCCACTATCCGGTATGCATAAATTATCATTATTTTCGCTCCTCTTTGTAACGATCCATATCAAAACTTCACATAAAATAAATAATCTAATGAGAAAATTATGCAAGAACTTTAATAAAGAGAAAAGATATTATTTGAACTACTACAACAAGCATAAGAATACATAACACAAGCATAAGTATATTATTTTAATTTCCATTGCTATTGCCACCAACAATGTCCTAATCCACAAAATCATCAAGAAATCCAAGCATTCAGATATGTAGAGTCATCCGAAGGATTACGATTCTCAATGAAATCAAAATCAAAAGCACCAAGGTCAGTTGAATCACCTAAAGGCGTTGTTCAAGAAAATTCACTTCTTTTCTTTCCTTTTTAAGGATGCTTTGTATAATCGACATAGATGTTCAGAACTCGACAAACTTTAGCCCAATGTCCTTTGTACCACATCTAAGGTAAGAATCTCCGAAGTCCTATAAGAACTTCCATGAACATCATTAATATGGTGTTTGTTATTGTGGTGGCTCGTATTTTTTGAAAGGAGTTATATGGATAACTTCCCTACCACGCATACCACCATGGCCATGTAATGTAGTTACGACAGTAGCCACGACTATGACCGCGACCGCGACTAGGCCCGTGATGATTTTTTCTTTCATTGTCATTGCGAATTGCAATATTCGCTTCTGGAAATGCTGCCGCACCAGTAGGGAGGGATTGATAATTTTTCATCAAAAGTTCATTATTCTTCTCTACTACAAGGAGGCATGAAATCAGGTCAGAGTATTTTTTAAATCCACGCACTAGATATTGTTGTTGCAATGTTACATTTGATGCGTAGAAGGTGAAGCATGTTTTTTTCTAACATATCTTCCTCAGTGATTGTTTGCCCACAAAATTGTAGTTGTGAGACAATTCTAAACATAGCTGAGTTATACTCATTGACCTTTTTAAAATCTTGAAAGCGTAAAGCACTCCATTCATCACGAGAAGCCGGAAGTAAAACTTCCTTTTGATGGTCATATCTTTCTTGTAAATTTTTCCACAAATGACTTGGATCTTTAATTGTGAGGTATTCAATTTTTAATCCTTCATCAAGATGACGACGAATGAAGATCATCGCTTTGGCTTTATTTTGTTTTGATGTTGTATTATTTTCTTTAATGGTATCTAAAAGATCCATTGATTCAAGATGCATTTCAACATCAATCATCCATGACATATAATTATGACCCGCAACATCAAGAGCAGCGAACTCAATTTTGGCAAGATTAGACATGTTGGCAACTATTATACAATAGAGAGAAATAATTAATACAGTTATTCAAATAGATATCACATTAAATAAATCACATGCCATGCTCAAATGCTATGCCAATAAGTAACAAAGGGATCATACAAAATGCTATTACTAAGAGAAAAAAATTACGATCGGAATCATTTAGCTCTACACTAAGAATAAAACAAAGATACATAATGACAATAATTATACAAAACATAATGTAGCGGACAATATTTGAATTATATTTTGAGGTAAGAAATAATGTGTAGGGATGAAGTAAATTGTGTAGAAGTGATATCTATTTATATAAAAAATGAATCATTTTCATTATTATTATTATTATTATTTACCGTTAACTAGCCGTTATTTTTTTTACCGTTAACTAGCCGTTATTTTTTTACCGTTAACTAGCCGTTATAATATATATTATTTAATTATTTATTTAAAACACATAATTGATAATAAGATATATGTAGTAAAATTAATAATATCATAAGTAGAATTAATGTAGATAAATGAAAAATAAATAGAAGAACTTACGTTTATTTGATGTACGTAAACCAAGAACCTTACGTTTGTGTAATGTCACGTAAACGGAAGAACCTTATGATTGGTTGAAGTTGATAAGTCAATTGTAGACCTTAGAGCTTCGTGCACGATAACGTGTTATAAAACTGAAACTAAAATTTAAAAATATTTGGAAGAGGAGAATTCTCCTTATATAAATGGTGTATCTTACATCAAGTTAACCCTTCTATTTATAGTACAAAATTTCTAATAAAATACTATGATAATAGAAGTGGTTCACTAACTATTAAGTGGTGCATTTGGTGCACTAACAATTAAGTGGTGCATTTGGTGCATTAACAATTAAATGGTATATTAACAATTAGTGGCACACCATTTTCTATCTTTTATAACATAAAATTATATATACAGGTGTGCGTATATGTAACTGAGTTGTAATATCATTAGCAGGCTTCCTAATTATGTAAGTGTCGGTGAGATTCAATAAAATAGTTTTATGTATTTGGGCCCTTTCGTTTATAATGCATATAATGTATTTGTGCTTTGTGGCAATAAGTAGAGATTACAATAGGCGAGTTTGATTGTGGTATTACTCAATTCATATTTTTATCTATTTTATAACTCAATCTATATCCATATTTATATTAATCAGCTTTTACAATTTACTACCCATATCCAAATCTATTGGATTGTTTTAATTTTGGATATCAATCGGTTTGTATAACATAGAAAATATAACTTCTAAATAAAAATATAAAAACAGAATTTTCTTAACGCTTCAAATCAAAATTATTTTAATAATAATAAGTCAACATTTTAATTTATATATCTTAAAATCATAAAATTAGAATAATAAAATCATAATATCTAATGCAAAGATAACATATATTTTTTCACAATTATGAATTGGAGATAGAGATTTCAAAGCTTCAAATTATTTTTGCGTGAACTCCACAACATTCAAAACTCCATTTCTATATCATTTGCATTATTATTATCCTATAAGAAAATAAAATATGATAAAAAGTTGTGGACTGAAAAGTAAAGAGAAGGTTTTAAAGTTGTTTCTTTAAAAAAAATATTAATATATTTTTATATTTAACCATAAATAAAAAAATAGAAAAAAAATAGATTTTATAAAAAATGGGTAGGATATAAGTATCTATCGGTTCGGATTATCACTAGACTCATAACTAAATCCATATTCACACCCATTTTTTAGCATCCATTTAAAATCTATTTTTTAACCTTCATATCTATTTCTTCAAGTCAGGTGGTGCAAATATTAATCGGGTTGAAAACCTGATGCAATCCCAGCAATGAGTGGTCCTTTGTTCATCTCAATAAACACCTCTTGTCTAACATCGGAATTTGCAGGGGTGTTGCCTCTGGAGGATGGGCTA
The DNA here is from genome assembly GCA_029891385.1 of Erythroxylum novogranatense. NCBI lineage: Eukaryota > Viridiplantae > Streptophyta > Magnoliopsida > Malpighiales > Erythroxylaceae > Erythroxylum > Erythroxylum novogranatense. The sequence continues at coordinate 25,086,252 of CM057226.1, forward strand.
AAGCAAGCTAGAGTGAGACCAATTATTGCATATTAGTATGCAGTTCGAGTAAAAAGAGGTCAATTGAGGAGAAAAAGGAAAATTTCCAACAGTATCTACTAATAATGAGACCGAAATTAAGGGAAATATAAGAAATGCTGAACCGAGGTTGCATGCAGCCCAAAAGATAGAGGAAGCATCAAGAGCAGTGGCAGCTGATGCCCTTGCTGAAATCAGGGATCTATCTAGCTACAGCCTATCAGAGGTCACCAGGATGTATCTTGCCGCTGAGATGCTAGCCCCTTTCTAAGTGCAGTCACCTCTAATCTCAAGGAGTCCAAATCCTCTCTCTAATGCTACCGTATTTTATTGTGTCTAATATCCAAACGGTATCGTGTTGACATTAAAATTTGACAGATGCAATAGACAAAGGACAGTCACGTGTGGGACCCACCCACAAGTGTCGCTTTCAGCCAAATCCTAAGTTGGCTTAGGATTTTCAAAGCCAATTTTAATTATTATAACATTATTCCAAAACCAAGTCCAAAACAAGAAAATTATTGTTTTGTGTTTTCTCCTTATTCTTATTAAGAACAAAATTAATAATAATCAGAAATTCAATCATATTATTTAATATCATCAATAAATAAATAATTTATTAATAATAAGAATAATAGTATGTAGAAAATTAAAAAAATCAAAACTTTAAACAATTAAATTAATAAGAATAAAAAAGAACGATAAAATTATTAATAATAATATAATGGTGAATAATAATAAGGAATATAAAATTAGCACAACTTATAATAATTTCGCAATAATAACTTAACTAACAAATGAAAAGGAAATTGTAATTATCATAATTGAAAACAATTAAAATAATAAGAATAATTAAAGATACATTATGTTTTTTAATTATAATATAGTTTATAATAATAATTCTCTACTTAATTGTTTAGAAATTCAAACATATTATAAGGAACTAGCAAAAATAAGCATATAATTTTTCATTACTCTTATCAAGGATAAAATTAATAATAATCAGGAATTTAATCATCTTATTTAATATCATTAATAAGAATAATTAAAGAACCATAATAAAATTTAAAAATAATATAATGGTGAATAATAATAAGAAATATAAACTTAGCACAACTTATAATAATTGTGGCAATAATTTGTAAAATAACAAATTATAAGCAAATTAAAATTATCATATGTGAAAACAATTAAAATAATAAGAATGATTATAGAAAGATAACATTTTTGTTATTAATTATAATATAATTTATAATAAAAATTCTTCAAATCCTCTAAACATTAAATCTGATGATAAGGAATAACAAAAATAAGCATATTTTTCCTTATTATTATCAAGAATAAAATTAATAATAATAGGAGATTTAGTGTTAATATTTAATATCAATAATAAATTAATAATTTATTATTAAGTAGAGAATTAATCATTAAAGCCCATTTTACAGTTAAATTAATAAGAATAATTAAATAACTATAATAATTTTTAACAGTAATAAAATGGTGAATTATAATAACCAATACAAAATTAGCACAAATATTAATATTTCCTGCAATAATTTGTAAAATAACAAAATATAGGAAAATTACACTTATCATATTTCAAAAAATTAAAATAATAAGAATGATTAAAGAAATATAATGTATTTATTATTTATTATTATATAATTTATAATAACTATTATGTAAATTATTCTTATTATTGTTATAATATTATTAATATTATAAATTCATACATAAATAATTACATTAAAAAACAATTAATATTTATACTAAAGTTCAAAACTAATCATAATAATCACATTAATTAAATATTAAATAATTCTATACCTTAAAATAATTAGAAGGTAATTAATAAGCGGAAGGAATAATAATAATAATAGTAATAATAATAATAACAATAGAAATAATAATAATAATTAATTTAACATTAAAACAGAATTAATTAATTGAGTATTAATATATTAAATACTCACCAATAAATTTAATAATAATCACACAAAATTTAATAATAATATTTTAAAGTTCTTATCATAATGGAAATCAAAATAAATATTAAATTTAACAATAATAATATTAAATAAAATAATAATGAAGATGTATAACAATAATAATAATTCCTATCATAAGGATAATAATAATAATAATACTAATTAGATGAAATTTAATATTGTTAATAGAAATAAATGAAGTCAAACATAATTAAATTATAATAACAAATATAATAATAATAATCGAACAAGTACATTAAATAATACTGAGGAAGTTCATTTAATAACACTACTAATAATTAAAAAAAACAAAACTTGCTGACTAGGAAGAATAAGGGGCCCTCGCAATGGCGACATTGGCTATATAGGGCCGTCTCGCGATCGCGAGCGGTCGTGATTGAGATGGGCCTTATAACGCCACTTTCGAGAACGTGAGACGGGCCATCTAAGGCAATCTCACGATCGCGATTGCTCGCGATCACGAGACTGTCCACATTGAGCCAGCCTTGCGACTGCGAGATCTCGCACTCGCGAGCTCCCCTTTTCTCCTCCCCTTCTTCGTCTTTTTATTCTTCTTTACTATTACTATTATTATTGTTAATTCCTTAAAATATGTTCAATTATTTTATGAAATGCTGGACATTGTTATTCATTATATTATGTGATATGAATAAATTCCTTATTATTATTTACTCTCGACAAAATATTATATGTTTATGTTTGCTAATTCCTCATAATTTGTTATTTTATAAATTATTTTCTGAATTATTATTATTTTCCTAATAATAAATATAATTACAAAATTTATGGGTTATAATAACAAGTATATGTGTAAAGTAGGAAACTAATAATAATTATTAAAATTAAAAGAATAATTAACATAATCATAATAATAAAGTTAATAATGATGCGAACAAAATAACTAATTATTATTTATTTCATATTAATAATAGAAATCAAATTTATTTATAAATTTAATTATCAACAATACTAATAATAATCATAAAAATAATAATAAATAACCACACTTTATACTAATAAGGAATTTAATATTCTTCGAATAATAATAAACATTTTAATAATAATAATAATAATAATACTAATAATAATAATAACAGAATAGAAAATTAATACTATTGTATATTAATTAGGCATATAATAATAATAATAATAATAATAATAATAATAATAATAATAATAATAATAATTCATAAATACTGCATTAAAATTCATAATAATATTTTACGCTTATAATAATAAGGAAATTTAATTAATTAATAATTAACTACCATAATAAATAAATTCATAACAATACTATATTTAATAATAATATGAACCAAATTAATTATAATAGGCAATTAATTAGACATAATAATAGAAATAACGATACATGCATTTAATCAAATAATACATTTATTAATCATAATAATATCTTTGAACTATAAACCTAATCATAATAATAACATAAAAAATAATTAACATTTATAAATTTAAAAATATTAAGAGGAAGTTTACTTTATTAATATAAATAAATAAAAGCAAACTAATCTAATAAAAACAAATCCATTAAACAATAAAAGGAAATTAAAATTAAAATACAGCTAAATCTAATAATAAAAGAAAGGCGAAGACAAATCTATTAAATCCATTAAATAATAAAATAAATCCATTAATGATGCCAACATTAGAGGCGAGGGCTCTCCCTCACGAGGATGGCAGAAAATGGGCAGACTCACAAGGGCGAGGGCTCACCCTCGCGACACTAGCCATATTCTGCCAGCCTCGTGCGGGTGAGGGTTCGGCCTCGCGAGAGTGGCCTGACGTTATTATTAACTTTTTTTAAATGTAATTATTTATCTATGGATTTATAATAATAATAATATTCCTATTAATAATAATGATAATAAGAATAATTTAAATAATAGTTATTATAAAATATATAGTAATAAATAATAAAATGTTATGTTTCTTTAATCATTCTTATTATTTTAATTGTTTTGAAATATGATAATTGTAATTTCCTTATACTTTGTTATTCTAGAAATTATTGCTTAATTATTAATACTTGTGCTAATTTTATATTCGTAATTATTATTCATCATTTAATTATTGTTAAAATTATTATGGTTATTTAATTATTCTTATTAATTTAACTGTTAAAATGTGCTTTAATGATTAATTCTCTACTTACTATTGTTCTTATTATTAAAAAGCTATTTATTTATTAATGATATTAAATATTCGATTAAATCTCGATTATTATTAATTTTGTTGTTGATAATAATAAGGAAAAAATATATGCTTATTTTTCTAATTCCTTATAATTAGTTTTAAATTTTAAATTATTTCAAGAATTATTATTAATAATTATATTATAATTAATAATAAAAGCGTTATATTCTTGTAATTATTCTTATTATTTTAATTGTTTTCAAATTTGATAAGTGTAATTTCTTTATAATTTGTTATTTTATAAATGATTGCTTAACTTTTTATAACTTGTGCTAATTTTATATTGGTTATTATTATTAATCATTTTATTATGGTTAAAATTATTATTGTTATTTAATTATTCTTATTAATTTAATTATTTAAAGTTTTGATATTTATTAATTTTCTACTTACTCTTATTCTTATTATTTTAAAATTATTTATTTATTAATGATATTAAATAATATCATAAAATGTTCAGAACCTCTAAAATAACGTTTGAAAACCACAAAAAGCGGCTTTCCAAAACAAAAGTTGGCTTTTGGCTGCGGCGTAAAAACGACATCTATGCGTGGGTCCCATATGCACCTGTCTTCTGTCCATTGCATCTGTCAAATTTTAATACCAACACGACACAATAAAATACGGTAGCATTAGATAGAAGATTTGGACTCAACCTCAAGTACTTAAAAAGATGCTGTGCTTTCTTCAAAAAAAGAAAGCACAAAATTTGAAAAAGAGAAGCTACTGAAGAAGTGGAACAAAGTAAGGAAGGATTACCTAAGTTCTGCCTGAGCCTTTTCAATGACCGACGGTGATAGAAGAAAATTAGGCTTTTTTTTCCCTATTTTAGCTGTGGATCTTCGGTTGGATTCTACAGTGACATCGGTAGGATTTATTAGATGTATAAAAATATATAATTGATTAATTTTAAACTGAGAGTTTAATTAGATTAGTTTAAAATATTAATATTTAAAATATTAATATGTGAAAATATAACATAAAAATTTTATAATTTAAAAGGGATTTTGCCTATTAATCTATTCTAATAATGAACACTATTTCACTTTCTTTTTATAAATTATTACTTTTATATTAGTAGAAAATCTTTATTTAATTTTGTTTATTGTCTATTCAATATTTTTTGTTTAGGCAGTTCATTCTAATCATATATAGTATTATGATCTAGAATTTTAACTTTTTCATAAACTGATGGAATTGAAATTTTCAATTTGGGGAAAAATATAGAAAAATTAGGTGGACTCTTGATGCAAATGTTAGTAGTATATGTGATTTCAATTTTTAAATAAATTTATTTGATTGAGAATTTTAATTTGTTGAAAAAAATCAAGTGAATCCTAACTCGATAGGCAAATAGAATACCTAACACAAAGGTGAGCCGTGCATTTCTTAAATACTTGGTGAGAAAGAAAATTTTAGTTCAGAGGAGTTTAAAGAAATGTTACATAAAAGTTATTTATTAAGTTGAGCAAAAAACTTTTGCTAATGAAGGCAAAGGTACAAAACTTTCAAAATATATGCATTTTTATGCCATTATTAAAAACTAACTTGCTAATTATGTATGATAAATATTTTTGTTAATATTCTAATTAGCTATTAATGGAGGCCAACAGCACAAGGTGTTATTCAAGAATGGATCGGAAGTTTCGACCTACTTTCTTGGAAGAGCTACAAGGAGTTAATCTTCCAACTCCCTGTCAAGTAGATCAACCCCAAGATTCAGTCCCTTTATACCCTTACATAGCCTATAAACTTGGTTTTACCAATGCTTAGGTTCTTCCTGTCCCAAATTCAGAGGGACTTCTTATCCCCTTATTAACACCTTGCATGAAACAAGATAATACAGGTGTAATAACCTTCTTAAATGTTAACTCCTACTCAACTAATAAGGCCTTCTCCACCTTCTTTTATGCTGATACCCTAAATTTGATATTGAAATTTACTCTTACTCTCTTCTCCTATCATGCACTACAAGAAAAAGAGTGTTCACTAACGAAAATTATCGAGGGAAATTATTGACAGAACACGTTAACATTCCGTCGGTAATATAATTTATTGATGGATTTAACTGACAAACACTTCTGTCGTTAAAACCGTTGTCGATAAATTAAGTTGATAGAATGCTGTTTTCGTCAGTATATTTACCGATGGAACGAACGCTTCTGTCGGCATAATTTACCGACGGTTTATGATAAGCCATCGGTGAAGAACGTATCATATACCGATGGTTTTTCAATAACCGTCAATAGATTATTCGGGTCTTTTCCGACGGAAGTCCTTTTTCGTCGATGAAAAATGTTAATGTATATTGACAGTTTCCCAATAATCGTCGGTAAATTAACATTGGACAAATACCGATGGTTTACATCTAACCGTCGGTAAATATAACATAATTTAGCAAAGGAAGTGTATTTTTGTCGGTAAAGATATTTCTTCTTTTAATGCAACCCCGATTACTTAATCCAGAGCTCGAAGCTCCTGTACGCTTGCTGAAGTCACTTTTATCTCTCTATAAATAACTTATTGAATGGTAATTGTTTTCAAAATCTCGACATCAAATTTGATTTTAATGTCAACAACTATAGATTATCCATGCATAATTTTTTGATTTATTTATATATTAATTTTGTTTAAACAGAAAATTAATTGATCATATAAAGCAAAAAGATTTCTTAACTGATAATAAAAACATTAAATTGTACGTAAATTAAAACCAAATGACAACAATAATCCTATTGTCCTAGTGAGCGCAGATGGTCTGAGTCTCTATCCCTCCCCCTCAACTGCTCCATGTCATTTTGGAGCTTAATTATTATGTCCATCAAGGTCTGCACTGTGCTCTCAAGGTGATAGATGCGTTCCACTGTCGGTTATGTAGTAGATGCTACTATACTAAACATAGAAGATTGCAAATAACATGTGTTGCTAAATAAGCCTAGGCCGAAGATCCTTCCATGATTGTCCCTACCACTCACTGAATCAAAATATGCCTAGCTCTCATCAACAGCTTGTTCTTCCTAAGACTGTTGCTGAATTGTTTGTTGTATTTGGTTATATTAGAAGGCAATGCTTATATTATAATTAGTAAGTTATAATTATTAAGAATGAATATTAAACCATGAATTTCACATACATTTAGTTCTCTACATTGGCTATTGGCAAATATCACATCGTCATGTTTCTTAGTGTGAGTTTGTAAAAATAACTGACGGGATGTAGACCTTAAGTCCATAGACTTTTTGTGCACAACAATAAAATGTTATAAATTAAACTAGAATTTATAAAAATTTCGGCAAAGTCTCTTCTGTTTTTATGATATTATCCCTTGTTGAATAAAGCAAATTACTCATCACAACCATATATGACAGCAGATATTTATACCATGATCATTATCCATATTACACATATTTTCATCACAACGTTCACACATAAATTTAAATTGAAAAACAACAAAGGAAAAAATGAGAATATAAGTATAATATTTATATACTTACGAGTCTCTCTGTATACTCGTAGTGAGTAATTGATCTTCCCGTATGAACAGGAAGACTGTCTCCCCCTGAGCTACCACATTTGTTGGTCGAGTTACGCCCCGAGATGATCATTGCCTCAGGTGATGTCTAATACTCCTGCCAACGACTCCATATGGCCTCAGAAATATAAGACGGTCGTACATCAACCTTGTGTATCACACCAATAAAGTCGCAATAACGTGTACGAGTTCGCGACTCCCATACACTATGTTGAGGGAAATTTAACACGAAATTACAGATAAATTTTATAATTAATCAACACATTTGATTAACCCTAGAATTGTAACATACTAGATTCAATAGTTGTATTGACAAATAGTTGAAAATTGTGGAACAATTGAATCCATTATTGTTTTCTATGAAGTAAAGTGATAGAGACGTAGAAGATTGACTACTGCTATTCCAAATCCTAATCAGCAAAAACACATACAGTTCTCAATGTGGCGACTGTATTTAAGGTCGGCTAGCATTAGGATCTCCTGTGCACTACAAAATATAGGCTAAGCCTACCCATCATAGTAAGCCCATGAACACAGGCTCAATGACACATTTGAGAGATAATTACATGGGTCAAGCCTACCCATCATAGCAAGCCCATGAACACAGACTCAATGACACGTTTGAGAGATAATTACCAAACCTAATTATCTTGACATCAAATTAAATCAAATTAATCGGAGTTTGTATAAAATTATATTTATTATGTTAGTCCACAAAATTATTGACAAAATCCTATCATATGTATGACCCCATCGATAGCGAAATTCCATAAAAATGTTTATGAAATTAAAAGGAATAAATTCGATAACTTAATAATCTATTAGTATTTATGTTATTAATGTATACAAATGAAAAAAGAAAATATTTGTATATTGTACTTCAAACTCCTGAAAGTAAAATGTCTTTGTGGCCTGAAGATCTTTTTCATACATAATCCTTAGGATCAATCCTCTCCTTAAATGTAGATGTCATATATAGAAACATGGTCCGATTTAAGTCAACCTAATATAAAACAAATAATTTTATAAATTTGCAAAAATTAAACCTATAACTTAATGATAAACATATAAAGTGTTTCATACAATTTCACTTACAGTTTATTGATAATTTTTTTAAATTTTCTTCCATCAGGTCCCTCAGATTCAGGTTGGATTTAGTCTCCTTTATCTGCCATAACTGTATTGGATAATGTATAAGTGGTGGATTGTGAAGCATCAACATTTGTAGGTGATGTTGTATTTGCAATTGTAAGTCTTTGAGGTGGAGGTGGTGACTCAGTTGCAAATGGAGGCTATAATGGGTCACCTTCACAGTAAATCCCTTCGAACATGCCTCTGAGCTTAGGTCGCATAAACTCACATTGTCTCTTTGGTCCCATATTTCTACCTGAAATTCTTTGTTTCCAAAATATCGATTCTATGAATTGCTAGCATATGGTCGTTATTATGCAATCTTGTTCACCCATCAACCTTAACATTAACAAAATCATCCTTAGTAGAACTTTCATTAAATACTTTATAGCCTTAAGAAACTAATCCCTAGATAATAACAAAACTGTTGCCTTTTTCCATTCTTCACCAACATGAACACATTCAAATGCACAATTAATCATCAATAATCGAAATATAAGCAGATAATCCAAACCACATCAAAAGAAGTCAACATACAGAAAAGCATTTAACAACAACAATGAAAGCATTAAAAAAAACCCCAAGTGTAAAGCATTGACTACTAACCTCAACGGATGATTAACTGGAGATTTAGGAAGTAGAAAATGAAGAAGACGACAACGATGGAAGTAGACGGCAGTGGTAGATCGACAGAGGAGAGGAAGAGGACGCAGGCATGTAGGGAGTGAGTTTTTGGTGATTTAAAACGTTACCAAAATGACGTCGTTTAGATTTAAACCAAACAATGTCATTTTAGTTATGTTTTAAACATTTAAAACATAACCAAAACGACGTCGTTTATGTTAAGTTATCAACGTTTGTAACTTAACATAAACGAGATCATTTTAGTTATGTTTTAAGCGTTTAGAACATAATCAAAATGACGTCGTTTATGTTAAGTTATAAGCGTTTGTAACATAACATAAAATTTATTATGATTTAAAATTTAATGCTAACTAAATTCTTTAAATAATTTTATTTATTCCTAGTTATATTTATTAAATATTATTTCAACATTTTAATAATATTTCCATTTGGTCTAGTTTGTGAAATTAATGATTCTATTTTATATTTTCACATTCCTCAATTATCAATTATCAATTACCAATTATCAATTTTCTGTTATCATACAATTTAACTTACGTGTCATATATATAAAATTGAGATAGTTTAATTAACTGATTAATAGCATAATTCTTATCTTGCAACTATGATTTATGATTTATGGTTTGTTTACATCTAGTCATGCTAGCTTATATTTTAAATGGTTAAGATAAGAAAAATAAAGTTAAATAATTAAGATTTAACAATCGAATGCATTCAAAAGATCTTTTATTTTTTTAATAAAATACATAAACACTGAAAGAAATAGCAACTTGCACTAAGCCCTCTATCAATAAATTATTTTCGTGTTACTGTTTCAAGGAAACAGTCTTCTATGTAACATAGGAATAATACTGCTTAGTATCAAGGAGTAATTATAAGTTTCTAAGAAAGTCTTTCTGCTTCACAATTAAAAAAAATATCATAATTGTACATGTATAAGTGTCTTCTGAATATTTATTCTGATGATGTCAGGGTCTCTGCCCCTCCTCCACGCCCATTCACGTAATCCACGAGCGACGTTTGTTTAAATTCATCTCTACTCATCAACTGCACACCATCAATGCACCTAATCATCTCTACTCATCAACTACACAGCATCAATGCACCTAATCATTGATGCGATTCCTTAGTACGAAGTTCTGGGCTCAGATGTGACATGTATTTGTCGAGTCTATATATGCATGATTTAATTTCGTTTGTTCAGTACCATGCACTTTCTTCGAAAGTCGGGACCAATTTTTCTTTGCCCTCTATTTAAGATGGAGCTGTGTCATTCAAACATCACCACAAGTCTGACCTAGCAAAATTTGTGGCCATTCTTGAATGGCTTTTTCACTCATAGGAAGTCTATACTTTGCGCAGAATTGCTTGGATTGTTTATTTTATTTTATGAGTTACTGATAAAATAAGATAGGCATTAATCGGGAGTAGTTACATTTTTTAAAGATTTGATTGGAGTTATACGTAACTGCAAAATTGTCGCAATAATGGCTTACCGAGATTGTGCCCCACTTGGATGTTTGGCTTTGATTTGTCTGAGGTATTAATCGAGTGTTGATCCAGTCGTTTTCAAGACCAAGAAAATTATATATGTATATACATAATTCAATAGTAACTCACCTCCCATATTGAAATTAACTCTATATTTTCTTTTAAAATAAATTTATTTTAAATTATCACAAATCAGTTGTTAAGATATTAAAATTTAATATGCATCCTTTAAGTTAGATAAAATTACTAATGAATTATTAAAATTTACTTATACAATAAAACCTTAATAAATGAATATTCGATAAATTAATAATCTCGATTAAATAATAATTTTCTTCGATTCCGACTTGGGCTAATGAGATAAAATAATAGCCTCGTTAAATGAATAAGATAATAGTTTTAAAAAATTGCTTGAAGCCCTTTGAAAATAAAAATAAAAATCATTAAATAAGTATGAAAATTACATATATAATTCATAAAATAAAGTACTACCTAAACAATTTTATTTCAAATTTTATGATTTCCTAAAATATGTATCTATAGCCAATTGATTCTTCTTTTCATGCAAACGAAATTCAATTTCATCCTTAACCTTTTGGAGGCATAAACTACATTCTAACATTTTTCTCATTTTGAAGAAATAACTTTTCAAAATCGTTACGACAAGAAAATCTTCTTTTGAAGAAACATGTGGTATAAGCGTTACGATCATCCGGATCTTGATTATCATCATCTTCTATACCCATTACTCTTTGAATAATTTCTTCATGCGTGGCGATTCCATTAAAACTTCATTTTACTAGGATAATTGAGAATCTACTCTACATTCATGGCATTTCTATAATGTAAATTAGAAATAACTTCCTCTAATCTTTGAATGCCTTTAACATCACCAGTTTCTTTTTCTAGAAGCATACCTTCCTCGGATCAAATTTTGCAATGTCGAAAACAATTTGCAATAGTTGTGACCTTCACATCAATATTCCAAGCAACATTAATAAAATATATAGCATCTAGGATATTAATTTTTTCAAGATTTATTGCTCTCATCTCATAGCCTTCCAAGATGTTAGAATAAAAACGACGTCGATAATAAATCTTAAGTGATCGAATAATTCCAGCATCACATGGTTGAATTTTTTATGTTATATTTGGAGGCAAAAAAACAATTCAATATTTCTCAAGCCTTCGATAACCTTGGGATGGGTTGGGCAATTGTCTATTATAAGCAACACTTTTTTAACTGTCATTCTATCATCAAACCAACGAACAAATTCTTGAAAGAGTAATCCATTCATCCATGCTTTCTTGTTGGCTCGATAATGACAATTAAGATTGTCAATATTCACATTTTTGAAGCATCTAGGATTAACATACTTATCAATAATCCAAAGAGGTACTTTATCCGAACCATCCCATTGCAACAAATAGCAACGAGAAGTCTTTCCTTGTCTTTTTCCGTCCTTCTAGATATCAAAATATTAGACATTTATTTACATATTTATAAAAATTTTAAGAGTAATAATTTAACATAGATTTGATATAGATTTAATTCAATTTTAACGTCAAGAGAACAAATTGTGAAGAAGATTGAGATTCACTTTATGTTACCTATTTTAAAGATAATTATTTGTATTTTATATATGTATAAAATCTATTGAAATTCAATATTTATCTAATTTCAATAAGTTTTTGAAAATCCAAAAATATGTGGTTTCGCAAAATCTGATTTGGGTTGAGTTGCTTTGAGCTATTTTTGTCGGTTGCTTAGTGAATTGTGTGAGCAACTATTAATATTCTAGAAAAATACAAACAGAAAAATTCAATACATAACAAACAAATCAACGACCAATACACTTTATCTATATCTGTGGGGTCCTTACCCAGCTTAATCAACTTTCACTTGTGAAACAATAGCTTTACTTAAGGCTTTACTGGGTTGACTCATTCAACCCTTAACATTATCCTTCGTACTCACACTCTGTGAAAGTAAATCACTCTCAACAGCACGACCACCTTGTGCTAACCTCAACAAAGAATTTTAGAAACAATGATTATTAACAAAGATAATAATAAAACAACTCAAGTAATTGAATGTAAAATAGTATAAACAAAGAAGACACGAGTTAAGAAAGCAACTCCCCCAAATATGTAGTTTCATCAACCGAAAATATGGGAAGTTGTCCAACAAGAATTATGTTGTGAACCTTCGATATTGTCACTAAAGCATCCCACACACAGCAGCCACAAAACTCAACAAACGGACAATCATTTCATCTACGAAAAGTCACAAATAATAGAGCTGAAGCATCATAACACTATTGGATTTTTTTTACCACTCAAACATTACTTAGACAGCCCAGAAAAATCACGCCCACTAAAGAAAAATGCAGCTGCCTAACATAGATGGAATCCTTGAAAAATCTAGCTACCTTAGATAACCACAATCACCAAAATAGGTTGCCAAAGATAAGTCTAAAATCACAAAAAAATTAGACATTATCCATATGAAGATATGGTGATTTATCCCAATTAAATCCTATCATCACTAGGATTTTATCCTTCATGTAATCTTATTGTCAAGAATCCCATATAAGGTAGATTAACTATCATAATGATATACAACAATTATCTAACTATGTCCAATTATAAATAATGTCCAAAATTCATTAACAAGATATCTCGACAAATATCTTAACAATCTCTACCTTTTGACATTTTTGTCACATATGAGGACTCCCCTTAAGAAGATAATTAGACACTCCCCTTAATGGAACATCGGTTTCCAAATAATGTCCAAATAACATTAAGTTTATATAACACCAAGTTCACATAACCTGACAACAACTAATTGTGAATTTGGACAGTTTCTAATTTTAGCTTGATTATGTCCTTGTTCTAATTTGTGAGGATTATTTTGAATGTTTGCTTCTACCACCTTATTAATCTTTTGGTGCCATAGAGACATATAATCATATGCGGCTGAATTGCAAGAAGTAATAGCCTATTGTTGCAACAATTATCCTCCAATCTTTTGCCACTTACTAAGCATTCTCCTTGTTCATTCTAACACCTTGCATCCATCATTAGTAAATTTAACAAACAACCCATCATCACAAAGTTGACTAATACTTGCCACTTTGGTTTTTAAACCATCCACGTGAAGTACATTTTTGAAGTGAGGTAGTTAATCTATGCACAGAGCTCCTCTACCAATCACCTTTGCTTTCTTCTCATCACCAAAAGTAGCATGGCCATCCATATAACTTTGATAATCTATCAAGTAGCTTTTTCACCTATCATATGATGTGAACACCACTTATTAAAATACCAACCATTATGATAAGTAGCTCGTATGGATTTAAGAGCTACAAGTGGTAGTAATTGACCCTTTTTACCCCAAGTATGCTTTGGTAACATTGGTTGCTATTGAAAGTTCATCGAAGAGTGTCAAGATTTTCAGTTTTGAGCCCCCTGAAGTTTGAAATATCATATATAACAACTTGTAATAATTCGATCTTATTTGTCTGTTTACCCCACAAAACTGACACGTAGGCATAAACTTTCAGTTCCTCTTTGAAGTTTCCCCTTTAACAAATTTAGCTTCACCATTTTACCCATTATTCAACTTAGACATTCAGCTTTGTAACCAACACCTTTAAAGTTCCTTTTTTCTTACCAATTTCAAACAATTGTTCTAGCTTTTCAGTACCTCCATTTGACATCCTTATTCCTTTTTCCATATTGCCGGCTTCAACCTTGTTTCATCAAGCTCATCTATTATAGATAATAACTTATTCTCAAGATCTTGAATGGTATTCTTCATGGTTGAATTTTCCTTCTTTAGGTTCTCATTCTTCTTACACATTTGCACTCATTTTTTGTACATTAACTCATAAACTTTGCTAATGTCCTCTTTTTTGTATTGTAAATCACTGTCATAATATGAAATAAAATTTTGGACTGATTCATTTGTATTTTTTCTATAATTTTGAACCGATTCATCTAAATATTTCCTATCAGTTTTTTCTCTAGTTGTTGTTAAGTAAGCAACTAGATTTATGTTGTATAAAGCAACTAAATTAGCAATGCTCACTTGCAGATTCATTCCCACTCTAAGTGCTTATATAAGTCTTCCCTATTCTCTTATTCAAATTGTTAACACATTTCGCTTGCATATGTTTGAAGCCTTAACATTCATGGCATTTTATTTTCTTTACCTTTCTTTTACCCTTTTAAGTTTTTCTTTCGATTGAAATTAATTTTGATTTATTCCACCATGCTTCCTAAACTTGGATCTATCTTTCTTCACTTTCTTAACCACTTACTGAAATTGCTTGTCAATAACTCCATATTCTCATTCTTATCAAATTCATCTCCTAAGTCATTCATGAATTTTCCAACCTCACTTGCAATGTCAATCCTTTGTTCTTCTCTTATTTATCTCTTAATAAAATCATCTTAAAGTTGGTAAGAATCTCAATTACCTTATTCAAAGATAATTCATTGATATCATGAGCTTCTTTGATGACTGCAATTGTTGGTATAAATCTAGGAGGCGATGATCTCAATGTCTTCTTGACAAGTTTTAGATTTGAATATTTTTCCCAAGTTGATGTGCTTGGTTGGCAATATCACGTAACCTCTCACGTAAGTTTCCAATAGTTTCACTTTCCTCCATCTTAAGCTCTTAAAATCGATTCACCAACATTTGAAATTTTGAAGCTATCATCGATTTTAATCCCTTATGTATTGTTTGTAATGTATCTCATACTTCTTGCTAATATCATACTAAAATATCCATTATCTACAACACTAAACATTGCATGTATTTGCTAGAGAGTTAACAAGTGCTTCCTTTTCTTTAACACTTGTCCATTCATATGGATCTTTAGGTATCGCTTCATTCTTTTCATTAATCATCATTGGATGTGGCCAGTCATTCAACAATAAAGTCCATACTTTGCTTCCTTGTGCTAGAATAAAAACTTTCATTCTAGATTTCTAAGCAAGGTAATTAGAACCATCTAGTAACAATGGTTTAGTGATTAATGTCCCTTCTCTTGTATCCATAATTTCAAAACACGAATATACACCAAATTGACGTATCAAGTTCTGATTAGGTGACCCAAGCTCTGATACCAATTGAAAATCTGCAAGGTTGTTGTTTCGTAAAATTTGGTTCTACCTTACTTGCTTTGAGCTATTTCTGTCAGTTGCTTAATGGAAAGCAATTGTGTCAGCAATCATTAATATTCTAGAAAAATACAAATAGAAAAATTAAATACACAACAAAAAATTAACAAACAAGATTTGGTAAAGTAGTTCAACACTTTACCTACATACATGAGGCCCTCACCCACAATAGTTTTACCCAAGGCTTTACTAAGCCGACTCACTCAAATCTTGACACTATCCCTTATACTCATACTTTGTGAAAGTAAATCACTCTCAATAGCATGACCACCTAAATGCGAACCTCGATAGAACATTTTAGCAACAATGATTGTTAATGAAGATGATAATAAAACAACTTAAGTGATTGAATCTAAAATAACATAAACAAAAAGGCACTTGAGGTAAGAAAGCAACTCCCTAAATATGCAGCTTCATC
Source organism: Erythroxylum novogranatense (assembly GCA_029891385.1). Taxonomy (NCBI): domain Eukaryota; kingdom Viridiplantae; phylum Streptophyta; class Magnoliopsida; order Malpighiales; family Erythroxylaceae; genus Erythroxylum; species Erythroxylum novogranatense. The sequence goes on from CM057226.1 coordinate 25,102,903, forward strand.
AATCGAAGTATGGGAAGTTGTCCAACAAGAATTCTGCTATGAACTTTGATTTTGTCATTGAGCATCACGCACATAAACCACAAAACTCAGCGAACAAATAATTTGTTCATCACCAAAATGTCACAAATAATAGAGCTGCAACATCACAACATTGCTGGATGTTCTTCACCACTTAAACAATTCTTAGACAGCCTAGAAAAATCACAACCACTAGAGGAAAACGTAGCTACCCAACATAGATGGAATCCTCGAAAAATCCAGTTGCCTTAGATACTATAATCACCAAAATAGGTTGCCAAAGATAGGCTCAAATCATTAAAAATCTGCACATTATCCTTATTAAGATATGGTGGTTTTATCCCAATTAAGCTTATCATCATTAGGATTTTAGGGGTCACATTTTTGTAGTGTATTGAATAGGTCTCCTGACATAACTCATTAACAATGGGAATAACAATAGGTTATTATTATAAAAATTAAACTTGCACCAGTAAATGGCAAGTTTTATATTCAACCTGCACTAGTAAATGGCAAGTTTTACCAGAAACCAATCAATAAGGAGACATTCCTATTAGTATTCTATAAGTTATCGATACACCTAAAAAGCATCGTGTTGGATCCTTCTCGGAACCCAACTCTCTTGCTTAAAATCGTGAAACCTGAGCGTGCGTATTACTTTGAAGGGTTTTTTTCATTCTTAATCCCTTGAACCCTTAAAGTCATCACAAATCCATTCTCATACTCAAAATGTTCCCAAAATTTACTTACCAAAGTTCCGTAGAGTGCCCATGTTCCTATTCGTCATACTTGAACTTATTTCCACTACTCGTTCACCGAATTTGAAAAACTTAATATCTTTAATTCATTTGAAATCCTCTTGTGAATCATAGCCTTATGACTCTTGTTCAATTTAAGACAAGAATCGCTTCATTCGGAGTTCTACAACTCAAGATACACTTCGATAATCTAAAAGAGTTCATATCGGAAACATGTTCTCTTAACCGACCTTTTACTTTCTTTAATGAGAACTTCCTCAATTTTACTCCAAATGATACCAATTTCTGTATCAAGAAATATATATGTCTTATAAATCCAATGGTTCAAGCCTCACCTCATTTGGAGGTCATATGAGGATTTGTGCCCAAAACAATAGAACATGCTCACTTCAAATTCAATCTGAAACACTTTTGGCACAACTGCCATAAGTTTTTATATATAGGTCAGAATGTGTTCGTGTTTTCACCATTTTAAAGTAGACATCTAGATCTACAACTCTCATGAAGACTGCAAAACCAAATTCGGCCTCTAACAATGCTCAAAATGCTTGACTAACAACTCGACCTGTGCTGGAAATTAGCCTATAACTCGACTTATACTGAACAACTCGACTTATCGAGGCAAATAAGTCGACTTGTCACCAACAAGTCGACTTATCGAGAAAAATAACTCGACTTATCTATCTAAAAAGTCGACTTATTATGCAAAAACTTCACAAGTCGACTTATGGGTCCAATAAGTCGACTTATATCTATCCGAACTCAAAATCTAACCTACACACTCTCTCGACTTATTCCAAACATCATAAACACTTCAAACCTCTCAACTCATCCACTTCACTCTCAAGATGACTTTGCCCACTCAACCTCACACAAGCCTCATTCTCACCTTCATTACACATGCATGACCGTCAATCCCAATCTCATAACATTTACCTAAGCGTATGATATTCATGCCTCTCATGTTAACATACTTTATAACGACTCGACATCACACTCATTTTATCATTCTATAAATTCTTGATTCAATTTGTTCATCAAACCTAAATTCCTAGACAACCATCAAAGCTATCCTCATAAGCAAGACTTAGGCATCATGCTAACTTTCAACCATTTCTCCATATTCGTTTATATGAAATTTTGCATTCACAATCATACTCAAGTCCATATTGCATTAATCATCATACATAGGAGTTTTACAATTTCATTGGCATTTCTAGCCAAAATCCAAAACCAATAACAATATCTCATTTACTTTATTCAATTGCTCATATGAATTACAACTATACATTTACATAACCAAACTTCAAATACTGATAAAACAAACACAAGATGCCTTGATCCACTTCCTCTTGAATTCTTGCTAGAAACCTGGAAATTGGGAAAAAGGGGGGTGAGCTTGGGGAGCCCAATAGGTTCTATGCTTATAACCAAATAATGAACAAAACAGTTTTAGAAGCCCATTTCCATATAAATTTCCTTTGGATCATAAAACATTGTTTTCTTGAAACTCTTGTCATTTTCTTGAAATCACAAATCATTCATTTTTTTTCAAAGGTTCATAAAATCATAAACTAAGAACTCTTGTCATTTTCTTGAAATCACAAATCATTCATTGTTCAAACTTTCATCAAATCATAAACTAAGAGCTCTTGTCATTTTCTTGAAATCACAAATTATTCATTTTCAATTCATGCATTTTCAAACTGTCATGAAATCATGAATGCAATTCAACTTGTCACAATTCATATCATATAACACATATCACTAGCACATCATAATGGTTTGGCAAGTCCACAATTCTTGGCAACCATATAATCTCATTAATGATCTTATATGGGCAAATCTTGAGTCCAAATATTGGATCATCTATGCCTGATCAAGCGGTAGGCGAAGGCTTTTCATGGTCATCGTGCGAGACATTTCTTGGGTGGACTTAACCTTACCCACATAACATATAATCATGTCTTGAATCTTGATTGCCCAAAGGCAAAATCTTGGAAATCTTATTTTGCATAAATCATGCAAATCTTTATAAATCATTTCATGAACATGTGCATTTCATATGCAATGCATCATCTTCCTCAAGCAAATTCACATATCAAGTCATCAATCATCCAATTCACATAACAATTTCAAATCATTCATACCATGATACATCAATGATAGCAAATTTCTCAAAGCATTCATAAACAATGAATTTTGAAAGCATTTTTAGTATTCGTAAATCTTTCCTTTTTGTTGAAAAGTATATTAATGGCCTATTATTCAACTATAAACATAAAACCTACCTTATAAATCCTTGCTTGAAAACCTTGTTCCCATGGCCTTCCCTTGCTTTCCATTCCTCTTGCCTCTCACTATTTTCCTCACAATCAACAAAATTCCCAAATCACAAGGCATCCAAATACAACAAATCCTAAGTACACTAATCATGAAATTAATCTTGAAATCACAATACCCATTCATTTTCTAAGCTTTCTCAACCATAACCCATGCAAAAACTCATACTTGAAATCATAACTTACCTTGAATCTTTAGCTAACCAAGTGATTTCTTGGTTCAAAGAGAAGCTCTAGCCTTCCTCCACACTTTTAATTCTTGAACTTTCTTCAAAATCTCTTGAAATCTCTTGGAAATCACCAACCTTTGCAAGCCTTTTTCTCTTCTTCTTCTTTTCTCCTCCACCACCGAAACTCACTCTCTCCCTCTCTTTAATTTCGTTTTCTTCCTCTCTTCTTCCTACTAACTTATTTCTTCTTCTCTTTTTATACTCCTTTCCCTTAACTTAAGCCCATTTAGCCCAAAGCCCACTCATTTCTCTTCTTTCCTTCTTCCTTCCTTCTTATACTTTCCTACTAACAACTTAAGCCCATTACTTTCTCAAGCCCATCTTATTCCACCTTCATCTTCCTTTCTTCTATTTCTTTTAACCTACTTAAGCCCAATATCCTCTAAGCCCATTTCATTCTCTTTTCTTTCCTACACCAATTCACTTATTCTCCTTCCTTTTATACTCTTCTTCATTTAACTTAAGCCCATCTTCACTTAAGTCCAATTCCTCCTTCTTCATTTTGTTTCCATTCTTTTCCTTTTAATTTCCACTTCATGGACTCAAGCCCAAGTCTACTTCATTTAATTCCTTCCTTCTTATTTTTCCTACTACAACTTAAGCCCATCTCATTTATATCCTCTCTTCTTTATTCATTTTATGTGGACTCAAAGCCCGACTTATTCTTCCTTCTTTCTTCTCATCCTACTAAATCACTTAAGTCAAACCATTTCTTCTTCTTTTCATATGATTTAGGCCCATTGTTCTCTTAGGCCCAATTGAACTCTAAACTCTTAAATTCAACTAGCACTTTTAATTGTATTAATTCATGCCACCAAACTCATTATTCTTGTTTAATCCTCTTCTTTTATATCACCACTTAATGACTTGAGTCCAGGCCCATTTAACACTTAATACATTTATAACCTTCATAACACCTTAATATACTTAATCCATGTCATGTAGTCTTAGTCTAATCAACATGTTAATTAAGTTTCCTTAACATGCTAATTAAGTCCACAGAATACAATAATTGAATCCCATTAAATCATGCCACCTAATTTCATGACACCTTACTTAAGCATATTAACATGTCAATTAATTCCACATTAATCCATCTCATATTTATACCATATCTTTTATTTCATTTCAATTTCAAAATTCTTAACTTCTTCACTCATGAATAATCATTCAAAATCCTTATTTAATCATCCAAACTTACCAAAGATTCGGGGTCCGATACATCGTCTATACATGAACTTTAATTCTTTCGTCCAATATTTACCATCTTTTTCAGAATAGATTTTACTTCTTTGTTTTATGCTTTTACTTATCCATTCATTTGTGGATGGTACGTTGTAGCTACTTAATGATACACTCTATAATTTTTAAATAAAGTTGCCACTACTTTGTTGCAAAAATGGCTTCTTTAATCACTAATAATAGATTGAATAACTATAAATGTATTGAAAATATAAGACTTTATAAAACCTAAACAACTACAGAATCATCAATCTTTTTGGCTTTTGCTACCACCACTTCTAAACATAATCAATTGCTGAAAAATGTAAGAAGAATCATAAAAAGGCCCATAAAATCAATACCACATATATTAAATATGTCAACTATAAGAATTTTTGTTTGAGCCATTTCATTTCTATAAGATAACGTACGTATGTTTTGGCATCTATTACAACTTTTAAAAAACATATAAGCATTTATATACAAAGTCAGCCAATACAAATCACTATTTAAAAATTTTCTAGTAATTCATTTAAGACCAAACTGACCACCGCATGCATAATTGTGATAAAAAGTTAAGACATAATGATGTTCTTCCTCGGCACAATGCTTAACAATTTGATCGAACAAAACTTTCATAGGTGTGGTTCATCCCAAATATAATATTCTACTCATTCCATATCTTTTCTTTCCTAGACTTACTAATGTAATTAGGTAAAGCTCTAATAACTAAATAATTAATAAGGTGCGCTTAACATGGAACCATATCTTTCATTTAGAACAATTACTCATTAGGAAAAGTTTTAGAAATAGGTAAAATATCTTCATCCCTTACCAATCTACTCATATGGTCTACTATTGGATTTTTTACTCCTTTTTTGTCCCTTATTATCAAATCAAACTCTTGAATTAGCAAAATTAACTATATCAACCTTGATATGACTCTTTCTTTGCCAAAAGGTTTTAATGTTACAAGGTTAAAATATATAATAACTTTAGATCCAAGCAAATAAGATCTAAATTTATCTAAAGAACAATTGCTAAAACATCCTTCTCGGTTGTACAATAATTACACTATGCAACATATAATGTTCTTAAAGTATAATAGATAACATGAATTTGTTTTCCAATCCTTTAGCCTAAAATAACTCCCATTTTTTAATTGCTAGTATTGCATATGATCTCACATGGTAGATCCCAATTTGGTGGTTGAATAATAGGTGCACTTGTCAACAATTCCTTAGAGCTTATCATAAGCTTCTTTACATTCCTTTCTAAATTTAAATGAGACATATTTTTGTAGTAAATTTGATAATGGTATTGCAATCTCAGAAAATTTTTTATTAATCTTGTCATAAAATCCTAAATGTATAAGAAAAGATAGAAATTCCCTAACATTTGTAGGATAAGGTAAGTTCACAGTTAAATATACTTTTGCTTTGTCGGCTTGTATGCCCCTTGATGAAATCACATATCCCAACATAATTCCTTGATTAACCATAAAATGACTTTTTCATAATTCAACACTAAATTCATTTCAATGCATCTTTTGAGAACCATAGATAAATGAATTAAGAAATCATCAAATGAATATCCATAAAATGTGAAATCATTACTAAATACTTCAACACAATTCTCAATATACTTAGAAATATACTCATTATACACCTCTGAAATATACCTGGAGCATTATAAAGACCGAAAGGCATTCACTTGAAGGCATACGTTCTGAAAGAGCATATAAAGGTAGTCTTTTCTTGATCTTCTTTGTAATTACTATTTAGTAGTAACCTAAACAACCATCCAAAAAGGAAAAACATGATTTACTTATAAGTCTTTCTAACATTTGACCTACAAAGGGTAATGGGAAATGATTCTTTCTAGTGACCAAGTTAAGCTTCCTAAAGTCTATGCACATTCGCCACCCATTATGTTTCCTCATTGGTATGAGCTCATCATCCTAATTTCTTATCACTATCATCCCATTTTCTTTGACCTGACATGTACTAGGCTCACCCATTCACTATCCGAGATTAGACAAATTGCACCTTCATCAAAAAGCTCCAAAATCTCTTTCATTACCACATCTTTCATTATTAGATTAAGTCTTCTTTAGGGTTCCCTTATTGGCTTAAATTTTTCTTCCAAAAGAATCCTGTGCATGAAATTGCTAGGCTAGTGCCTTTTATATCATTAAATTCAACAGAGTTTATTTTGTATTCCTTAAGTAGTGCTACTAGTCTTTCTCTAGTCTAGTAGTCAAACTTTTTAGATGATCCAAGTAGCGACTCTCCTTCACTCAAATAGACATACTTTAGGTAATCAAGTAAGGCCTTCAATTCTATCCTCAAATCTTGCAAAATAGAAGGCAACATTTTTTGTGAGTTATAGAAATTTCATCATTTAAAGTTTTGAATCTATTAACATTATCAATGACGATTCGATGACTTCATAAGTTTTACCAACTTACTTGATTACTTCTAGTTTAGCACCAAACTTCAACTCATCATAAAACTTTATTCTTTAAAATATCATGCATACTTGATTCCATAATATCTATATGATAAGCAGTGAAAACAATAGAGTAATTTATTGCCTAAAAGATATTAATCATTGTTATTTATTCATCAAACTCAATGGAAAGTATAGTCTTCTACATCAATTTTATCTTATTCTTCTTTATAAACAACCTTCCGATAAAATAAAAGACAAATGCTCAACCTTATCACCATCCACTTTTAAGATGTAAAGTCCATTAGAAATACCAATAGGATGAACATAAGAATGATTAGCTTTAAATAATCATATTAGTTTCTTATCAAAATTTAAACTTAAAACTTTGTAAATTAAGAATACGTGACAATTAACATATACACCTAAGTCTAGCATAGAATGCCCAATTTTCTTATCGAAATGACATAAGGAAGTATAAAATACCAGGATCTTTGCATTTTCTATTGATTTTCCATTCATTGTAGCTGATACATTCTTACCTAATATTATTCTCTCTTTTTCCCTTAACTTCCTTTTATTTGTGCATAGTTCTTTTAAAAACATTGCATATTTTGGAGTTTGCTTGATGACTTCTAAAAGTGGTACATTGACTTTTACCTTTATAAGGTCTTTAAGATCTCTCATTCATATTGCTCCCTTTGGATTTAGCTTGACCTATAAAGGAAAGGAGGTACAGCGCATTAATTAATATCGGTAAAGATAAATCAACTTTTACCTTTATTGATTCTTAAGTTAAAGGTTCATCTTTCTTCTATCCTTCTTCAAGCTTTTCTACCTCCATTGGTAAGGAAGATTCATATTGAATTTCCTTCCCATTTTCAATGTCATTTGCGTTACATTCTCCTTAAGATTCACCAGTTTATGAAGTTCATTTTATTGATACTACTCTTCCAATTTACAAAATTATGAGGACTTGCTCTTGATTCCTATTGAAATTGTTTAGTATTAGTAGGAAATTCCTTAACAACTTCATCTAAAGAAATACCTGAATTTGAAGATTAAGATTGAGCATAAATAGGTACTTGAGGTTTTGTATTGAAATTTTGAGGTTTTGGTATCATGTTACCCTCCTTAACTTCCATATTTATATTTTATATGATCCATACAATCCAAATTATAGTAATTAGAATAAGGAAATATTTCCATTAAGGTTGACTAGAAATCTCCTATTACACTCACTTATTGGATCTGATATTTTTGCAATGTAGAGCACATATTCATAGGGTGCTCGGGGAATAAGTATATTCCACATACTTGTGCTAATTATAATTGACCGATAGTGTTTATTAAGACTCCTCCACTAACTGCATCAAATACTTCTATCCATTGGCAATAGCTCTTTATAAAATCTTGAATCAACAGTTGATCAAAATTTTGATAATGCCATAAACTAGCACATAATTCTTTAAGTCTCTTCCAATATTCATTTTTTTTCTTATATAAATTGTCTTATCAAGCACATCTCCTTTTGATATTGGTTACTTGTGTTGTAGGAGAGAACTTATCCAAAACAACCTTTGTCTCATTCCACATAGTCAAAATCTTCACCAATCGTTAACTTTTCTCGACTTTTTCTTAGAGGTGAATGACATTTTGCTTACTCAGTCTTTTCCTTAAATGATGCATTGTCTTCTCAATTCTAGGATTATATTGCAATTTACCTATCAAAGAAAAATGAGTCATACAAGATAAAAGATTAGAAATAAACTGTAAAATAAAACAAAAATTAAGAAACCAAAATAGTTCCTGTAAATGATGTGAAAATTTTGATTGATTGTTAAAGCCATTAAAATTAATTCAGATTTACTAAACTCTTGTAGCAATTGTGGAACTAGTTGAATCCCAAGAGAACTAACAACTAATTTCTTAATTTCAAGTTTCCAAAAATGTGGGGTGTGTGATTAATTAACTAATGAACTAAAATTAATAAATTATCAAAATTATCAACTAAAATAAAGATTGAGAAATTCAGTTTTAATTAACTATGATTCAAGGAAAATATGTCATCTAATTATAAAGAATAATTTTTACAATTTAAGCATTTACACTAAAAGAAATTACGATAACCATAATAAGTCCTAGATTTTTCTTAACTTAGTTAGTTCAGCATAGCAAAAACATACCATCATTTAAATGGGTATGATAGTATTCTATATCAATTAAATGATAGCAATAAACTTAGTAAAATACTAAACCCTAAATTAAAAATTGAGATAATACCTATTCAATTTACTTTTCTTGTTTTCATAAGTCAAATATGCAAATTTATAAATAACATACTTCTACTTGTATTAATCCTTCATGACAATTATAGATCATTGAACTCAAGGATAACTGTAGAATAATTAAAATCAAATTAAAATTTCAAATTAAACAATATTGATTGCTCGTGAAACAAACAAACACAAAAAAATAAATGTTTGAATTGAAATAAAAATTTATGTTTAGAGGCAAATCTCGCAAGGTTACAACTAGAGTTTTAAATTCCCTTTAATTGTAATATTTGGAATTTGTCACTCATGGCTTTAGTTCCAATACCAAAAATAGAAGAAAGATGAAAGATTAAGAGAAAATTATAAAGAAACAAAAATAAGGTGATATGGAAAAGTGAAGAACATTTTCCTCTCCTTTTCTAACCCAAAAACTAGATTTCCTCTATCTTGTAGAGATTCTTATCTAAACAATTTCAAATACCTACATAATAGGGTTGGAAATAAGTTTCCTGATTGGATTCAAACTCATGGGGTGAATATGGCATTAAGTGTGATCTCTCCTTATCCACTACAATGTTTTTCCACTTTTCTAAATCATGATTTGGACAAATAATACTTCAATTTGATCCAATCTCCACTTGTCATCTCTAAAATAAAATATATATTATTTTCCCATTTTAGCATCAAAATTAAGCCAAAATAAAAGAGATAAATCCAATTATATAACCAAATAAAATTTTATCAGTAGCTTCCTAATGTTCTATCTTCCTATCAAGTATTTGTTATTTAATATCATTAATTCTCATCGTTACAAGAGATCTCTTTATTCATAAAATGGTTCTTTCAAGAAAATGTTTTGATCCATTGATTTGACTTTGGAATTCTTTTATTCTTCTCCTTCTATATAGCATATATTATACAACTTAGAATTGTTCAGAAATTTTTTGTAATACATTGTATCTTGCTTGCCTATTTAATAATATGGGACTAACACTAGGAAATATATATTGCAAGTATTTACAACTTGTTACATATTATTATTAGGCATTAACATTCAAAGAAATATTTTATCTGATTACTAAAAACCAAATTAGAATATATACTTGATGTTTAATATCCTTTTAATACTAATCAAAGCACAAAAGATACTTTATGCATACTTTTTGAAACCCATATTAGAACTAATCAATAAAATCTAGGGATATCATCAACAAAGAGTTTTGTGCATGACTAATAAGTGAACATGTCTAAGCTATACCTCAATCAAATAATTATATTCATAATGTTAAGTTTAGGGTGATAATTAGGCAAGTTATTAATGATTCATAAGCAAACTTTTTTATGATATGTTAGTGAAGACCATCTGCTTGCTTAGACAATAAACTTAAAGCTTATATTTTTTGGAATACTTGCCATCAAGGATCTAGCATGCAAAGGGCCTATGTTATGCTAATTGACATACTATAGTCATATGTTCTCTCCATTTTGATAACTATTTTAATGTTAGCATTAACTTTATCTCGAGGTTTAAAATATATGAGTGTTTGAGATGTGTTGATTTTAGCTTAGATTCTCCAAATCTCTTACCTTTAAGGATTAATTGTGTATACACCCAAAGGGTTACTAATTTATAAGTAGTTTTCATATTCTTTTAGCCAATAAAACCTTGTTTATTATTATGATAGCTTTAATTCCCAACACATCGTAGACATTAGGTTTACAAACACCTTCCTATTTGACTTTAGCATTAGATGCTACATTCTACGTTTCAAGGGTAGGAAATGATGTGAATACTAGTACACTGAAAGCTAAAAGAAATATAATTGATGAATTGTAATATCAGAAAAAAGATAGGAATATATTTTACTAAATTTATTTTTATGTATTTCATTAAAGAGAAGTTATCAATTCAAAATGTAAATGTTAAACCTACTATTTAGGATTCCTAAGTATTTGAAAGAATGTTGGAGTTAGATAAAGCCTAAGAGCATGGTATTTTCGCTTCAAAGTTAGTGGTCACATTGAGGCAATATTGTTGATCTTGTTTAGTTGATGGAGACTTAAGAAACTTTGAAATTTTTAAAGAGTTAGGTATAACCTTGATCAATTCTAGGTTTGTCCTAAAAGCATTAGTATATCATGTGCGAAAGTGATGTTGAAGGTTTTGATTTCTCTACACTTAAAGTGAAATTGAAATTTTTTCCTTCTCGATGTTGCAAGCCACCACTTGATAAAAGCTTTATTACAAATGTTCAATATGCAAAGGATAATGAGTCACCTTATCTTCTTTTACTTTCCTCATTGGAAAGTTTGTTTAGGTTCCTATTTACTAGAAAGCTGAATCGGTAGAGTTAACAAACTATTTTAGACATTAGATGAATTTAATAATAGATATAAATGTTTGTTCAAAATTTGAAGATTTCATTGAATAAAATACAAATAATCTAGAGTAAAATTGATCTAGAATAGTCCAAAGATCTAGATTACAATGATTATAGTTCTTAGTAATCTATCTACATCATGATATCTAAGGAGACTTATGAGCATAAAAAACTAGTATTATTCTAATCCTCATCTTCTCTTCATGCTATGTGATAGATTTACTACTATTCCTCTTGTTAACATAGTCAATCTACAATGACGATAAATGTCCTAAAAAATCATCTTTGTGCTTCTATTCTTTAATTTTCTCTTTTTGGATGTAATGCACAATATTGCCTAGCTTATCTTAAATGCTTTAAGATCCGTTATATTTTGCGCTAAAAGTTTCCCTTACCAAGTAATAGTTTCACTCCAAGAGTCCACTAGTCTACCCATGTTAAGAGTAACCTACATCGGCCTTAGACTTGACTAGTATACTGTGTTTAATCATAACATGCTCCATATTTTCCAATTCAATATTACATAACTCACAGTGCAATGTGTTAATTGAGAACTTGGTCTTATTCCTCATGAGTAACCCTCCATTGATTCCTATCCATGAGATGAATGACTGAGTTGGATTGATTTCAATGTCCCATACCAAAGTTGTCCCTCTTGCCTTATATTTTGGCAATTTGTATAAATGTTTTACTTACTTTTATTCTAAACTCCTTTGATTTATCTGCTAGCCATTAAATTTCATCTTGTTCTCCTTATAGGCGTCTTGTCATCTCTTCCAATATGAATCTAACACTTCTATTATTATGGTTGGGCCATATCCATTGATTGTTTCTAGCTAGCATACTTACTTTAGTTTTCAAATTCACCACCAATTTCAAGGTTATATCGCTTCCACCTCATATAGGGGACCTTCTGATGCCAATTATCATACCAAAATATTTTCTTTCTCCATTCCCAATCCTGTGGAATACTTGATTTTGCATCCATTGCCTTCTTTAGGATATCTTTTAAAGTTCCAAACATTTTCTTCCTTTGCTTTAGTATCCAAATACTCTTATTCTTTATTAATACATTATGTATCCATTTCACCCATAAATTCTCCTTTTATAACATAACCACCATAAATTCCTTGCTATACTTACCTTATTAATCATCTTTGCAGAGTGAATTCCAGTCCCTAGTGCTTAGGTATGCAAATCTTATTCCAACTTATCTTTGCTTTGCCTCTACCTTGGTTTGAACCATTCCATAAGAAATCTCTAGGTCTCTATCTACTTCCTTAAGGATGCTTTTATGCAGATTAACTGGAGCTTGCCTCCATAACTTCTGAACCTATTACTCCATTAGTTGACTCTTCCATAGATTGAGTCCTACAAGGTTTACAATATGCTGCATTGATTCTTCTTAGGGATATTAGTAACCACGAGTACTTAAAGTATGTTCCTTACTTAATCCCATCTCTATAGCTTTTGAGGCTACCTCTTCACTTGAGTTTCATGATAAGTAGAAACAACTCTTCATTGGATTGCTTTTTTGGCTTAAAATATCTTGGAACTCCTTCATTGTTTACAATATTAAAACTTTTGAATTTTTCTCAGCCCTATAAAACAATAGTAAGTCAGATGCAAAAGCTAGAAGTGTAGGCATCACACCTTTACATCTATCGTGGAACTTTTGGATGCCCTTTTATGTTACTTGGAAGGAGAGTTGACAAGACCTCTATGCAAAGTATAAATAGGTAAGGAGATAGTGGGTCCACTTACCTTAATCCTCTCCTTGCTTTGATCAAGTTTTAGGTTCTCCATCCACCAAGATTAGCATAGAAGCGGTGGTTACACATTCCTCTACCCATTTTCTAAACATAGAAGTATAACCTATTGCCTCCAATGTATTGAAAAACTCCAAAAATTGAATCATAGGTCTTTACAAGGTCCATCTTTATAAGAAATACAAATGTTATTAGAGAGTCAAACATGAACTCCATTCTACTAAGTTAAAAGCCTTATAAAATTCCACTTTTAAAGCATAACATTTATATCATTTTTCCATGATAATTCTTGAAGAATTCTTAAGCCAGTAGAATATTTTCACTTATATTTATGCCTTCAATGAATATTTCTTAGCTTAGGATAATAAAGTGTTAAAGAATGACCTTAACTTTTAAAGTCAATACCTTACATATTGTAGCAAGAAATTAGTTTAAAGTCATGGAAAGTTTAGGGTTTTGGACCTTAGATGTAAGAAATGATATTTTATTGAATGTTTTCAATAGCTAGCTTGAATATAAGAACATCATAATTGCACTTAAGACAATGTCTCCTTTATAGCTTTAAGATAAATTAAAGAAGAATGCATTCAACCCAATTTGGTCTTAAGGCTTTATTTGTATCAATGTTAAGCAAAGCTCTTTCTATATCAACTCTCATCAATGGCAATGAGAAACTCTACTTAGTCATTGTTGATGAAATGAGGTATAAAGATTCAATTTCATAAAGGCTTAAGATAGTACTTTTATAGATCCCTAAAATGTTTTTGAAAACATTAAAATATAAGATCTCCAGGTTCTCCTAATCCATAATGGATTTCTGTATTGTTGTCTATAAGAGAAATGATATTATTAACGTTTTTTATGTTAAGAATGGAGTTATGGAAGAACTTCATGTTTCCATCACCATCCTTGAACTATTGAATTATTTATCTCTAACTTAGAATGGATTTATGTGTATCTAATGTTTCCATGTACCAACAAAGAAGGTTTTCTTGTATCCAGGGACCCTTATCCCCTAGGTTAGAGGAGAGTTTAGTTTAGAGAGCTAACAAATGGTTCTTAGAGGTCCCAATCATATACATAGTGTTATTACTAAAGCTTTTTTAATATTCTTAAGCTTTTGTTTGATTGTAGTTAGCCTTCTCATGCATTTGTAGGATTCAAATTTAATTATAATGGCATTAGCACCTATTGAGACAATTGCTTATAGTTTAGCTACTTCATTATATAATTGTTAAACTTAAAGGATATTTCCTAATATTAGAGTAGGTGTTGATATGAAGTTTAATTTGGGAATGGTCTAACTATATAGGTGAGTGAAAATGGCATTTGCTCAAGGAGAAGGAAGAGAATCGGTGAGTAACTACTATTATATGCAACTTTTTCTCGGTTATAGGTTGCCTTCTACTTATTACTTCATATATATTGATGTAAATCGTATATGAAGTCCTTAATTCAATTTTATATAGGTGCTTTTAAATTCATTTTATCTTTGATCAAACACATACCATTTACTTCATGAACATAAAGAGTATTGTTGAAATTTCTAAGGACAAGACACGGGTTGGAGGATATAATGTAATTCCACCTTAGAAAGTCCAAATTTTATACATAAATAAAAATAATAGTAGCCAAGGTATTGTTTCTAATTAAGGTTACCTTCATGTGGGTAAATTGGTATGATATCGACTATTTTCAATTTAGACTTACTTGGGGTCAAAAGCTACCAATATTCTTCCATTATAGTGGGTTTAGCGTTAATGATTGGTGTCTTTTCCCAAAATCATAGGCCTTACTTAAAGAAAATGGCTTTTACTTTAGTCTTTAAAATACCAAATAAATGGACCTTTTATTGATTAGGAAGTCACTGAAGATATACTATTTATTAGGAAATTTAGTCTTTTAAATTTTGTAACTATGAACATAAAAGGATTTGGGGCGGTCCTTTCTTTTTAGTTTTCTACTAATTTCCTTCAACAAGTGCTTTTTTAGCTTATTCTAATACAATGTCTATTAGAGTTAATTGTGACACTATCATTCTCTCCTTGCCTTAAAAGATGCGTGAAGTTGCATAAGCTTGTTGAGAGTGCATGGTTGAGGGAAATCTAATGTTAGATCTAATAACCAAGCTTTGAAAAACACCTCATTTAGAGTCTACATCAAAGATCAACTCATTTGGAGTCTACACATCAAGAATCTCTATATCGACCATGTTTGGGTCCTTTATGTTTCTTTTAATCTCCTATTTATCAAAAGGGCTATAGTTTCTTTAGAATTCCCTTAACTAAAGTATCTTTAAGGTTGATCCTATTAACTCATTATAGCCATATGTGATAAACTTCTCCTTATTAGTTTCTAGGTTTTGGATGTAGTTATTTAATAAACTTCCGTTAGTCGAATATAGAGATTTAGACTCCATTAATCCCCTGAGTTCATCTAGGATTTTAAGATTAATCATTTCGGGTAACTCCACTTGCACATCCACCTCAAGGCAAACTTTGGCATAACGTATCCTTTTAGTTGATTATTTTTCTTATATAAACATTGAGGTTTGTTTATAGAACTAGTCAAATAGCTCAAACCAATGGTTAACCAATATTTTAAAGAATTAGAACATAGCGATTTCCATTTATGTTATAAGGACCTTGCTCCAACACTTTAATGATGTTAGTTTCATGAGTGAATTTGAATAAATAAAACCCGGCTCTGTGATAAGCGCTTTCTTAAGACCTATTTGCTTTGTTTGATTCATTTACATTTTCATTTAGAAAAAAGGCCTTTAATCAAAAATCTCCTAAAACAAATGTTTCAGCAGCGATGGCGTAGTAGTAATAAGTAATAGAGGAGCGACAATAGTAGTAAGAGGAGTAGGAGGAGCAATATCAATAATAGTAGAAGTAGTAGCAGCGATTATAGTAGCGATTAGTAGTAATAGTAGTAGCACCAATAGTAGATATCGAGGAGGAGGATTAGTAGTGGTAAGTGTAGGAAAATCCGGGGTGGGCATCACATGCCCAGTGCGGAATTAAAAATTTAAGTCCGGGATATTCAAAGCCGAGATCCATGTGTATGTACAAACAATCAAACCATAACGACGAAGGAGACCGTCTCTAACGGTATCCACGCAGAGGTCGGAAAACCTATGGGACAAACACTTTTGACGGGAATAGCTAGACTAAAGAAAAGTGCTAGCTCTTACCTTAGCCTTGGAGAGCAAATGAGATGAGCTTGGTGGAGCCTTGGAGAAGTAGAAGCCAAGTTTGAGAGGATGAGAGGAAGATGATGGAAACAATTTCCAAAGGCTTAACCATTAAGCATTTTCGATTCTCTTCTCTTCATCACCGTGCATCCACTCTTTTTATTGCCTTCCATATCTTTATTTAACACTTAAAACCCATATATATGCTTTGTTGATGGAGCATCCACGTATAAAGCATAAAAGTTTCTTAAAATGCTAAATAATGATTAACTTTGACTTTTCAAAGTTAACTTCTTCTCCATTTTATCTCACCGAAAATCACTTATATATTTATATATTAATTAATTATTTACTTAATTAATTAATATATATAATTACTGAAGTGGTCGATCAAGTAAATTGGTCTCTATTGCACTGTCAGGG
Organism: Erythroxylum novogranatense; assembly: GCA_029891385.1. NCBI lineage: Eukaryota > Viridiplantae > Streptophyta > Magnoliopsida > Malpighiales > Erythroxylaceae > Erythroxylum > Erythroxylum novogranatense. The sequence continues at coordinate 25,119,971 of CM057226.1, forward strand.
CCCACCGTGAAAAATCACGGAGACCCTTTTCAAGAATGTCGATGTCGCGATCTCATCGGGACATTTCCCAATCTCATCGAGATTCATTTAATCCTATTGCTCTCCGGATATCGGATCTCGTAAAACTATTTCTGATTCTCGAGTCACTCTAATCGTGTGACCCATTAGGTTCGGTTATGTTGGCCACTTAGATTAACACTTAATCTAAGCAAGTCATGAGCGGTATCTATGACATCATGACCCCAATTGACCGGAAAGTAATTGGTTTGACTAATGAAACCATATCACGAACCTTCCATAGACAATTCTGTGCAATTCGTCCTTTCACCATGCTATACCCACTTGGTTTGAGTATGGGCAATGTGTCATCTCTTACTAGGCTGATTAAATCAAATCTAGTCCAGTGTAATCAGATCTAAATCCTAGGACTCATTACTTTATATGTCCATGAAGACCATCTTCATGACATATGTATGTCTCGGCAGAGACTTAGTAATGATCCCGATAAGAGGCCATGGGTATCTCTTTGCTATAATAAGTGGTGAATCCTCTATTGGCTACTCAATTACCTTGAATACCTCAAGTTGTACCCAATCACCACCCTATGGCGACCTCGAAAGCTGACAAGGAATGGAGTCAAATCTGAGAATCGATGCCAAGATATCCTTGAGTACCTCAAGTCTAAGGATACTTGCACCATTCTATGATGAGATTATCAATGACATTTGTATAGGACATCCATGTGATGATCTCATAGTAGGTCATCAATGTACTTACTACCACTAAGCATCCACATATCAAATCTAAATATCTCAATATTTACGATTGTCCGAGATCCACCGCTTGATCAAATCAGGAGTTTGACATATCTTAGTCTATCCGGATTAACGATGTCTGTCTCGTTAATCCTATGACTAGGAGAATTTAGAATCTTGACATAATGGCACATGATAGGAATCTCGATGAGTATGATCACATCATAATTTCCTTCATGCTATGTCATGTATCGGGACTTCATTAATTTGATTAAAGATCATTATCAATTCATAATAAAATGAATATCAAATAAATGAAATATGCCTTGCTTTATTTATTCATAAAATGCATACGTGACTATGAACAAAATGCGCTAAGGGGATTGCCTTTAGGGCACTACTCAACAATCTCCCACTTGACCTAAAGCCAATCGCCTTGGTATCTAATACCATAAGCAGTACATGAGAATCAAAATTCTTACGTGGCAACGGCTTTGTCAAGCGGATCGCAATGTTATGCTTGTGGGAATTCTCTCTATCGGGACATCATCCCGAGCAATGATCTCCGAATCGGATGGTATCGGTAGAGTACGTGTTTGGATCGTTGATGAGACCTTGGTTCTTTCGCTGCAGAATAGCTCCATTGTTGTCACAATACAAGCGTATGGGTCCATCACAATTAGGAACCACACCAAGTTCGATAATGAACTTCGATCCAAACCGCTTCCTTTCTTTGCGTCGATGCGGCAATGTACTCCGCCTCGATCGTTGAATCGGATCGTCTCGTTTGGAACTCTTCCAACCGATCCGCCATTTAGTGTGAAAACATAACCTGATTGGGACTTGGAGTCGTCCTTATCAGTTAAGGCGGCATCTGTATGCCGCTCACTTGAAATTTCCAGCTCCATATATCAAGAAAACATCCTTAGTTCTTCGAAGTACTTTAGGATATTCTTGACACCACCCAATGACCCTCACGGGGATCCGATTGGTATCGCTCGTAACACTTAGAGCATATGATACATCGGGTCTCGTACTACGAGATTGCGTCGCATGATAGATCTTCTGCCGACGCATCGGATCATATTCATCGCATCCTCTCATCCCGTGTCTTAGGACACATGGACTTCGAGAGTGTTATCCCATGAGTAATGGGAAGAAACCCTCTCTTGGATTGCTCCATGCTAAACCTCTTTAGCACCTGTATCATGTCGTTGGTGTGAAAGACCAAGCAACCTCTTGATCTATCTCTATAAATCTTTATCCCAAGGATATAAGTTGCTTCTCAGGTCTTTCATGACAAATTGTTTGGACAACCAAATTTTCTTGATTGCGGCATTGAGACATCGTTTCCTAGTAACAATATGTCATCTACATATAACACAAGGAATACGATTGCGGTTCATTAACCTTCTTGTGCGGTGTTCATCCGGATTTGTGAGAAACCAAACTCTTTGATTGTCTCATCAAACGGATATTCCACTCTGGATGCTTGCTTCAATCCATAAATGGATTTCTGAAGCTTGCATACCTTTTCGCCATCGAGAAATGAAGCCCTCAGGTTGTGTCATGTACACATCCTCGGCCGATTTCCATTCGGAAAGCGTCTTCACATCCATTGCCATATCTCATAATCATAATGGCGATGGCTGGGAGTATCCTAATGGATTTAAGCATTGCTCTCGATTGAAGGTCTCGTCATAGTCAACTCCTTGTCTTTGGCGAAAGCCTTTAGCCACAAGCCTCGCTTTATAGGTAATCACATTACCATCCATATCGGTTTTCTTCTTGAAAACCCATTTGCACCTATAGGTTTTATCCTTGGTGCATCAACCAAAGACCATACTTGGTTTTCATATATGGAATCCATTTGATTTCATGGCACGAAGCCATTTTCAGACTCACGAACTCTTCGAACCTCTTCATAGGTGGTAGGCTCATCATCCTCTATGAGCAATCGTCATTCTGTTCACTCACGAAATCCATATCTCTGGGAGCGGTCGTATCCTCTTGACCTACAATTTCGTGTGAAGTGGAAGGTTGAGCTCGTTACCTCATCATATGAGATCTGATTTGAGTTCAGACGATTGATCTGCGTCTCGTCGAGCATCTTGAACTTCTTCAAGTTCAACTTTTCTCCCATCCCTCTTTTAAAAGAAACTCTTTCTCTAAAAGACAGCATGCATCGAAACAAACACCTTTTGTTCCTCAAAGAAAGTAGAATTGATATCCTCTTGTTTCTTTAGGATATCCTACGAACAAACATTTATCAGACTTTGCTTCAAGCTTATCTGACTGTGTCCGCTTCACATAAGCAGGACAACCCCATACTTTCAAATAAGAAAGATAAGGTTTCTTGTTAGTCCACATCTCATATGGAGTAACATCAATATCTTTGATGGAACTCGTTTAACAAGTAAACAAATGTCTCAAGTGCATATCTCCAAAAGGATTTTTGGCTATCAAAGCCCATCATAGATCGAACCATGTCCAACAAGGTTCGATTTCTCCTTTCGCCACACCATTATCTTTGTGGTGTGTAAGGAGGGTCCATTGAGATAAAATCCCATTATCTCTCGAGATAATCCAAACTCTTGGTCTAAGTATTCACCACCACGATCGGATCGTAATGTTTTGATACTTTTACCAAGTTGTTTTCTACTTCATTCTGAATTGTTTGAACTTTTCAAAGCGCTTCAGATTTGTATCTCATCGATACAAGTACCCATATCGAGAATAATCATCGATAAAGGTAATGAAATGTAACGACAACCACTTACGGCATGGATGGACATCGGACACATACATCCGAATGTATTAGGTCTAATAATCCAGATCGCTCGTTCACCCTTTCCTTAAAAGGTAACCGTCATCTTGCCTAATAAACAAGATTCATGTGTCATATGATTCATAATCAAATGACCTAAACTTCCACTCTTGTGGAGCTTAGCGATCGTCTCTCATTTATATGGCCAAGCGACAATGCCATAAGTAAGTTGATTTTAAATTATCTCTTTTATGTCTTTTAAGCGTCATTGACATTCATAATCGGATCGACATATCTAATATGTAAATACCATTGCATAATGTTGATTACCATAAAGCATTCCATTTGAGCTAATAGAACAACCATTGTTACAAAAGACAAATGAAACCATTTCTATTTAAACAAAATGAGATAATATGTTCTTTGTTAACACGGGTACAAAATAACAATCATCCAAGTTAAGTACAAGCCCACAGGAGTGTCAAAACATAAGTTCCTACAGCTAATGCAGCAACTCTTGCTCCATTGCCAACACGCAGTCCATTTCTCCCTTTATGAGTCGCCCTTCGTCCATCACAGGCCTGCGTATCATCATAGCCATATGTGAGCCACAACCGTATCTAATACCCATATGTTATGATCGAAACAGTATTAACCTCAATGACAATATATACTGAAGAAGTCGAGGCATCGATGCCTTCTTACCTTCAGTTCTTCCAGATAGACTTTGCGATTCGCCTCGTGACCGGCCTTACCGATGATGGAAGTACCTTTAGTGCAGTCTCTTTGGTCTTTTTCTTGCCTTTCGCTGCACTTCCTTTCTTACGAGCCTTTTTCTTCTTCTGTTTCCTTTTCTTGGAAGCGGAGGAAGAAGAATCCACCAATAACGCTTTGCTATCTTGCTGCAAATTTTGCTCGTTGTCTTGAGGCAGATTGATTAGCTCGAATTGTGGTGGATATTTGGTTCATTCGATAGTTCAACACAAACCGTGAATAACTATATCGACAAACCAACAAGAATTAAGTCTACACTTAACTCAGAATCCATCACAAAACCTAAGACGGCCAACCTCTCAATATAGCCATTCATCTTCAATGCATATTGCACTGCAGATGAACCAGAGTCATCTTCGTTGTAAAGAGCAACCTTGAGGTCTCGAACCGTTGACCGAGCTTGCTCATCAAACAACTCTAAGATGAAACACAATCGTATGAGCATCCATAGACTCGTCTTTGCGCAGCTTAGGTGACATCGATGCAAGCATAATGCGGTGGCTATGTCTTTGTCTTTTAGATCTTTCTACGATATGCCTTCCGATCATCATCGAAGCTCCTTGAGAAGTGGATCAGAGGCGGAAAATCAAGGATGTATCCTAGATCCTCGGATCGAGAACAATTCTCGATTTCGCACCAATCAAGAAAATTTGGTCCAGTTAATTTGTTTGCATCCATTAAAGCGCGAAGATTCACACTAGTCGACATCTTGATCAACCTAAATGTAGAGAGAGAAAGAAAGTTAGAATAGATTTAAATGTATGACCATAAGGACTTAAATGACATACGTATGGCTCCCACTAGTTTCAACGAGAATCCATAACCCTCATCATGAATCCAAGAAACAAAATGGCACAATGACCTGAGTGGGTCGATATCCGACATTGCTAAGAATGACCTTGAGGTTAGCTCAACAAGTCACCTTAGATCAATCGGTAGGTATCGGTCATACCAATTGCATCTCGATGCAACTATCCATGCTGCTATCAACGGTTGATGTATGCACATACATTGGGTTATCAACACTTGATGCGTGTACATCGATGTACACTACCCAATTTCGCCTCTGTCACGTTGACCTTGAGGTTAGCTCAACAAATCAACGCTTCTAGGAAAACCGACCCATTAATCCAAAATCATATTTTCATGGTTTGAACATATTCAGGTATATGTGAGCTTGAGGTTAGCTCAACAACCCAACCTATAAGAACTACGGTTCTTGCCATATTAATGGAAGGCGTTAGTTTTCATATTTTAAATTGAGGGATTTTAGGTCTCATCAAATTAATCTCATCAAGGATCGTAGTCATAATGACTATATGGACTGATTTAGGGCATTGCATCAATCACATTGAATTTATACCAAGAAAATCACCCATCATCCCATTAAGGCATGTAATAAGTCGACTTGTTTATGTATAAGTCGACTTATGGCTCTGAATAAGTCGACTTATGCATGTGTAAGTCGACTTGTGTAATCCTTGATGCGAACAAGTCGACTTGTATCATTGCAAGTCGACTTATTCATCTCATTGATTGCACCAAACAAGTCGAGTTATAAACATATAAGTCGACTTTGTTCATAGCATATGGAATTGCTATCTAATCGGCTAATTCTCAATCCATGCATTTCCAATTCACAATACCAAGTATATTATCTTTTATATTAATGTGCTAATGAAACATTTTCATTGAAACATGCATGCCATATAGTCAAACTATATGTGAAAACCTTGAAATCGATTAATCCACCATTAATCACTAGATTTCCACACAATTCAAGGACACCAAATAATCATGCTAAGTATCTCTAGGTAGGCTATACGTTATCAAGATTACTCCGGCACTTGTCACAAAAATTGCGACGGCCAAAATAACCAAGATAACGGAATAAGCTAACGAGACGCTAAAGTGACCTATCCGACATCCAAAAATTATTGGAAACCTAAATTCAAGAATCTCATCTTGTCATGCATGCCACATCAACATAACACATTTTTAATCACTATAAAATGATTCAAGGCATTGAAATCAGAAATACATAACCAATCATTCCAAACAAAACAGCCCCAGCATGTTTCTCAAAACTGCCAAGCTCTACCTTTTGCTCAAAATGATCATTGAAACAATTTCAATAAATGCTGAGAAAATTACTGAGATTAAAACATGTTCCTAACATGATCCATGAATTTGTTTAGGATTTATTGCCCACAAAACTCATTGAACCTCAGCAATCTAGCGATCCAGAATCTGTGTTTTTCAACACAGACATTCCCAACAACATACAAGAAATTCGGAAATAAATAGTAAATCACCTTGAAAACATTTTTCCTTCCACAGAGACATTCACAAACATCTTAGGGACATGTTGGTGAAAACCAATCCAAAAACAATTTTCTAGAATTTATGCTCGAATTTACAAACATGCCTGTTTCAGAAACAATCAACAAGACAGCATCCGAAAGTTGAGGAATTAAATAGCAAAACCATAGCTAATCAAATTAATAAATTTCGAGCTTCCACAGACATAAACTACAACACCTTGTGAACATATCTGGGCAAGAAAATTTCGAAAACACTATCTCTATACTGATTCGAAATTCAACAGAAGCAACATGCATCAGCAGCTCATTCACTAAGGAACTCCGACCTAGTTATCATTTAGACTGTTTATACAACACAAGTGGCTCTGATACCACTGAAGGAAAATCCCGGGGTGGGCATCACATGCCCAGGGTGCGGAATTAAAAAATTTAAGTCCCGGGACATTCCCGAAAGCCAGGATCCATGTGTATGTACAAACAATCAATACCATAACGACCAAAGAGAGACCGTCTCTAACAGTATCCACGCAGAGGTTGAAACCTAACCCGGACAAACTCTTTTGACCGGGAATAGCTAGACTAAAGAAAAGAGTGCTAGCTCTACCTTAGCCTTGGAGAGCAAATGAGATGAGCTTGGTGGAGCCTTGGAGAAGTAGAAGCCAAGTTTGAGAGGATGAGAGGAAGATGATGGAAACAATTTCAAAGGCTTAACCATTAAGCATTTTCGATTCTCTCTCTTCATCACCGTGCATCCACTTTTTATTGCCTTCCATATCTTTATTTAACACTTAAAACCCATATATATGCTTTGTTGATGGAGCATCCACGTATAAAGCATAAAAGTTTCTTAAATGCTAAATAATGATTAACTTTGACTTTTCAAAGTTAACTTCTTCTCCATTTTTATCTCCACCGAAAATCACTTATATATTTATATATTAATTAATTATTTACTTAATTAATTAATATATATAATTGCTGAAGTGATTCCAGCCAACTGAGGGTCGGTCCTACCGGCCTGTCGGGCCCCACCGGTGAAAAATCACCGGACCCTTTTCAAAGAATGTCGATGTCGCGATCTCATCGACATTTCCAACTTCATCTGGATTCATTTAATCCTATTGTTTCCAGATATCGGATCTTCGTCCAAACTATTTCTGAATTC